>FR989915.1:6000000-7200000 GCA_905404115.1 Pheosia gnoma
TCGAGTATTTCTTGATAATGATTATACAATTATAAGTACGATAATTATGATGAAATAAATCCCCTACCCCTATCAGTAAAGCTGTGTATTCTTTACTGAAAATTTACCGGACATTTTAAGTAAACTTGAAAAGTCAAGCTATACTATTTTGTTTTAATTTCCTTTACTTCTACACATAATCAACACACAATGGTTAATATCCCACTAATATTACACGTAATGATTCAAAGAAACATTTTTCTTCTTATATCAAATCAAATCAAATCAAATCAAATCAAATCAAATTTATTTGCATAGAAAGTAGGTATATAATGTTTTGGTGGTATTACAGAACAATGAGCCATATACATTCTACCTTAAATTGGCATGCAATATTTTTTAAGTTTTATAATATTTCGTGAATGTCATAGAAAAGTCAAATCAATGTCGTGTTAAAATTATTACAGATGTCAATAAGGCAATCATACAATTATAGTGTCATGAAAGGCTTATGTTTACAATATTTAATGGTCGTTAAGAAAATCATCGTTAAGAATATCAAACAATGTTGACAACAACACTATTCAACATTCCGCCAAATAGCCTAGGTGTCAATTATAGGTTGATAATCCATATAAGTAGATTGTTTTGGAACACACAAAGGTCGTTGCCTTACTGAAACAGTTGAAAGCTATTCGCTGCTTAATTTTGTGAATCTGGCACGATTTTTGACACATCATCGTGGCGTCTCGTATTCCCGTGTCTGGGAGCCATTATTTACAAGCTCCTCCGATGATAATAGGACAGGTCGTATCGGGATGTATCGTCTCGTATTCGCTGCGAACCAGTCTAGTGGAGCGACAGCCTTATTTCAGATTGACATCTCGTAACGGCATATGAGGCTGAAATCTAGGCCGCAAATATAATTTAGTCGATTCATAAAAGTAAGTCTGATATTACAAGTTATTACAAGCGTTCAGTGCTAACAATTCGGGAAACAAGACAATTCTTCTTTGTCAGGATATATACTATATAGCCACTATAGAGTAATAGGGCAGTAGTCTAGCTCGCGTAAATATATTTTTTCTTATATTTACGCGAATACTACACATTAAAATAAAACTAATTTTACGAGTTTTATCGGGTTTATTTTATGCTTTTTACATTCCGTTAGCATATTGATTTCTTATATTTACGCGAATACGCGAATAAAAATGAAGTCACCACTGTACCACAGTAAATATAACCTTCTGTGTGTCCCTGCATAGTGAGAAGTTCACCCACTTGGACGCCAGGCAGTCTGCCTCCATAGCCTCGAGCAGGCTTCATGACATAGCACTATCGTGACCGCTCACTCGGTATTGTATATCGATAACTGAGCGGTTTGTCTGGCCTGAAAGATGATGTAATGTTTTCAGGGGCTGAAGTACAATTTTGGTTTAGATCTTTATGTCTTTATTGATTTCTTATATTAACGTGAAAGTATTCACGTTAATATAAGAAATCAATAAAGACATTGAAATAAAACTTATCTTGAATTTGAAATAAAACTTATCTTATGGATTTTATCGCGTTTATTTTATGTTTTTACGTTTCCGACGTTTCGGCTGCTGACCTAGTGGTTTGACGAAATATCTTTGTAGTCGGGAGACTCGATCTACACCCTGAGCAAAAATAAAAAAGATATCCCTGCCATTAAGCTAATGAAGTCAGCCTCCTAACACAAACATTTTAGCTTAGTTATAGGGGCTAACTGGACTGCAAGTAATTTGAATTATAACATTGGTAAAAATCTTTATTAAAAGTAAAATACTTTATTTAAATATGGCTCATATGGATTCCTTATAACATATTTATTAAAAATAAAATACTTTTTAATATGATTGACTTATAAAATCGGTTGACCACGTTCAATGAAAGAATGAATTGATGCGTGTAAAAATTTAAATCTCTTTCGTGATCCCTCTGTTTCAGTCACACTCATGAAATTTGCCTTGCAAAGTGTTATGGTATCAGAATCGCGATTTATGCGATTTATATTGCAGCGGCATTAACTGGTCTTTAGTACCGCCATAGAAATAATGGTGCCTATTCAAGTCTTGTTGATATGGGAGCAAATAATCCTTGGAACTAAAAGGATACCATCACGTCTATATTTTTGATGGGGTGGGCAGGGTTGCACTGTGGCAACCCATATGTGTGCGCTGGGAAAGGAATATATTAATATATATACAACAAAGTCGGGTTAGTTACGCCATTTATTATTGATAACGAGTGTACTATAACACAACTGTTTTTCTCAATTGTGCCTTGATCATTGCCTTGATGTTGTACGTACTAGAATAACAGAAATTGTTGACAGCACATTAAATGTATTGTACCCTAAACCCCTGTATTAAGGTGCTCAATGCCACCGCACATACTTGTGTTAGTATTATTACAATCCACTGTTTATCCGTCGCACCGTCGGGATGTCCGTATTGTTGACAGAACTAAGGATTTGCCGTACGAAGCCGTACAATAGCGGCACCACGAGTATTGTTACGTAACCCTGTTTTATGTTATTTTGTTTACATTGAGTCGGTATTAAGACAGGAAATGGTACAATACCACTAAGTATGAGGAGTCGACTTAATTATTTCCCCGTATGATTCCACGTTTGGCAGAAAAGCGAAGATCTTCCAGGCAGGGTGGTATGCCTGGCGGGGAGGCCGCAATGCCCCCACGGCTATTATCGGGATCTTGTACGAGTATATATGCTGCGTGCTCCGAAAACTCTCATAGCGCGTTTCAGGATTGTATGGAGAATTGTAAATTGTTCTGAATGTCGCCTGCAGCGCCATCTGTGTAGCTTGTGACGAGGTCGCTACACACGTATAATCCATGATATACTTAGAGTTAGTACTTTTTTTTGACCAGCTGCTAAAATCTGCCTCGCCGTTCCTACATTGTTCTCACATACCCATAACAATGTACTGCTCAAAAATATAACGGTACTTTTTAAAAATACTACCCATTGAGTTTCTTGCCCGCTCTTCTCCACAGGAACGGAACCTTCCAGTAAAGTAGAGGAGAAATAACTGACAATCTATCAGGCTTGGTAAGGCATGAAATCTGATTCGTAAAATCAATCTTTTTAGGGGAAAATTAGGATGAGGGGGATTAAAACTTATGAATAAATATTTATAAATATTGTAACAACATTCAAATATAGTTCAATATTAAAACAAAATAAAACCTCAATAATGGTTAAGCTTATGTACTTATCTAAAAGTGTGCGAGCACACGAGTGGATTTTACCGTTTATCTTCTTGGTTTATTAATTTCAGTTCTCTTGTTTCAGAATCCATATTCAGCTATGAGTTGTTCCCGAAGCGTTGCGTTGCTGGTGGCAGTGTGGCTGGTGATTGGGAATGCCACTCCGGTCAGACGCTCCCCTGACCTTGAGGCGCGGCGCAGGAGTGCTATCGATAGGAGTATGATCAGGTCAGGATCACTCAATTCATTTGTAATTGCATTCAGCAAAAAAAATCTATAAATTTGAATCTATTTGCAATGGAATAACAAAGCATTTACAAGTCTCTTAAATATGTTTCATTCTTGTCATAGCAAATTATATGTTTCATAATAGGTTAATTATCAAACGCCAATATTGAAGGAAATATTCGGCTTCATTCAATTAACTCCTCGCCTTCGTTGGTAGGATAATGTTGCACTTAAGATTTTGCTAAATTGTTTAAAAACATTTAAAAATTTTACACAGAGTTAACTAAATGTTTTAAACAATGTGTATATTATTTGACTGAATATTTATGAACTTTATTATGAACAAATCAGTGGTTTACCGTCATGTGAACTGTAACTATAACACCCACAGGTTTGGCAGATCCAACCCACCAGAGCCGTCGGCAGCTGACCTCCGAGAGATCTTCCAGCGACCATCCCGTCGCGGCAACAGCTTCCTCCGCTTCGGCCGCTCCCAGCCCCTAACACTCTCCACCGACGACCTGGTCTCCCTCCTAAGAGCCTACGAAGAAGACTACGATGTGCCAATCTCCAAGAAGTCGGCCAGCTTCGTCCGCTTTGGCCGCGATCCTAGCTTCGTCAGATTCGGTCGATCAGTCGAGGACGAGAAGAACGGATACGAACAGAACACCGAGCTGGCTAGTGGCTATCCTCAGAGGAAAAGCAGGGCGAGGGACCACTTCATCAGGCTAGGTAGGGACAACGAAGAAGTCAATGAGAACGAGTTCGAAGAAGAAGAAGATAGCAGAAGGAAGAGGTCTGCTGACGCCTGTCACGATTGTCAGTCGTAATTCTAATTGACAACGCAATTTCTACCCTCACCTGATAACAATTATGTTAGTTTGAAGTTACTACCCGCTAAAAAGTTATTTTTGAAAATGGAATTGTTCATTTTTATTTGAGACGTCGACGCGTAAATACGTGTGGACAGTCAGTCACAATTAATGCCGTTTGTCTAACATTTATTGTTTGTAATTTAAATTAATATGTGCCCTATGCTGCGGTTGTTTCTCTATAAATGGTATTTTCTCCAACAATGTTTTATTCAAGCTAAACATTTCTAATGAGGCTAAACTATGTGATGCATTTGATGTTTTAAAACAATATATAAAATTATTATGTATTTAACGTTTAATATAGGCGAGGTGTTTTAGAATTAAAGATTTTAAATAACTTAAATGAAATGTTTTATTAATATTGTGTATAAATAGAAATTATACCGATTAAAAAGCAAAATACGCTTTATTATTCCAACTTTGATCTTAGAACCTAATCCTTTCTATTATATTATTACGACTACTTACCCATAGTTTAATAACAAAAATATAATTTCTGGATTTTGGAATAGTTTATTAAATAAATGTATTTAAGTAAATATTTATGTTTCGATATAAGTGATAGTAAATTAATTTATACAAAAACAACAATTGTGTATGGATCTGAAACTATTATAAGGCTGGGAATTATATTATTTTCAGGTGCTGTCGCAAAATAATAGTTATTTTAAAATAACTAACAGTTAATAATAGTTTCCCAATTGTTTTTATTATGTGTGTTCTAAATGTTAAATCGATGTTGGTCATATAATAATAGTGTGTACTATTGTTGCAAAGATTAATAAAGTACATTGTGTAATTGCGTAATTCATTTCTCATTATACTTAATAATAATATCGCCAGACGAACTTATCAACTATACGATCCCACGCTAAGCACCGCTTGTATAATGGGTACTGTACAATGGACTGAGTTTATAATACTTATATAGATATTAAACATCCATGACTCGGGTACAAACATTCGTGATCATCACACAAAGCTTGTCCCTACCAGAATTCAGAAAGCAGAATCACTACCAACTGCGCAGGTCGTCAACTTACTTATTTGCATTATCATATCGAATATTCGATTCAGTTATCAATAATGTCTGTGATAAAGATAAGAATGACTATGTCATGAGAAAGGTTCTAATCTAATCGATTAGTTTATTTATCGAAAAGTTCTGAATCTACTCAGGGGTTTTGGATTATAAAGTCCACTATCCCTTCTCAAAAAACGACTCTACATTCACGCCGCTAATACTCGGGGCCCAGGGCTGTTGATTTTCGAACCTAGCGATGTAAATTTTCACTGGCCACGCCCATGTTCATTCCTGGATCGGACTGGATTGTTCATGGGACCGCGAAGTTCAGACCGTAAGTTTGCGGGAGAATGTAGAGCCAGTATTATGGCAGAAAACTTATAAAATACGGAGGTGGTCTACCGCTCGCAAATAGAGCCCTAAATTCTGATAACTCAAAATTTTTTGAGTGTCACAGAACTGTCAAAAGTTACAACTACGATGCCATTATCATTCCATTCCAAGTCAGTCAAGTAAGTATAAGAGACACTCTAAGGAAACTCTGCCGGTAAAATATTAAAAATTGCCAAATATAATACTTTCACTAAACAATTTACTTAATTAAATTTCAAAGGATGATAGACTTCATCAAAGGCTACAGAGTACACAATGAAGTTTCCTGCAAAAAATATAACGAAACATCGTCCGTGCTTAATATGAAATAATTTAATTCCTTATACCGAAGGGTTATTGGTATAGTCGACGATTTAATAAAATGCTTAATTACGCATTTTTATCCTCAATTTTATGAATAAAAATATCAAAGTTATTTTTTTCATTGTTTTTTCTGCAAGTATTTCAGGCAAGTATTGGCCTTCATATTTAGGTAAGGAAGGCCGTGAAAGTGGTTTATCAGTTTTGACAAAAAGCCATAGGTAATAAAAAATCTACTAAGGTTCATAATTCAAATTAATTTTATTTAATCTAACATTTTATACATAAAGCAAATTAAAATAAAAGTAATTAGGAAAATAAACAAAATTGTATCAAAGAGACCTTGTCTGCGTGGAATGGCGGCAAGTATGCTGACTGCATTTCCTTGCTGTATTATAGGTACATATTTGATACGTTCTACATTCAAATAAATAACAAATGACAATCATAGGCTTGATTCTACGATGTGCAAATGATATTCAACCTTAATGTGAAGGAGTTTCTTGGTCGACTTTACGTATCTGCCTAAAACACAGCATATGATTCAAATATAACAAGTAAGATAATACAGATACATAATTTAACTAAAAAAATAGGTAGATATTTGAAAATGCAATCACAATTTACTCAAAATTATAATTAAATAGCTGTTACCCGCGATTCATCCGCGTGGTATTTAACGAAAAAGTTTTTCTACAATAAAAGTAGCCTAAGTTACTCCTTGTTACATAAGCTATCTGCCAGTGAAAGTCTCGTCAAAATCAGTCCAGCCATTTCAGGGATTAGCCGAAACAAACAGACAGACAAAAACTGTAAAAAATGTTGTTATGGTATATGCACCGTGTATACACCCAAATGCACTTAGTAAAAAGCGGTTATTTTAATAGTACAAACAGACACTCCAATTTTATTTATTTGTATAGATAAGACTGAAATATCCTTCTCTCCCAAACAAATTTAAGTCACATATCAAGTAAGTACAAGAATATAATCATAAGATATATCTTGCTCTATTCAATTTCATCTCACGTCTCTCTCACAAGTTACAGTTCCTATACATAGAGCTGACCACAAAGGGCAAGATAACGAAGAGTCTATTCCGCGGAATGAGCACATGTAACTTATTACAAGAGTTTTTCATTGAAAATGAAATAGGATCTCAATGGTAAAGGCGTAAAGAATATGAGACCCTATACAGACTAGGGTAAAACTTATTTTTAAACTTTTTAGCTTTTGAGGATCGATCTACTTTGTAAGTCATACCCTTATGTATACCTAACCAAATTATCTTGGGACCTACTTGGAATTTAAAAACTCATGGAACATTAGGCAAGGGAAATAATTTCTATGTCGTTGTAAAAATACGATCATTTATTAAGGTAATTAAACTCTTATCTAGATCATTTATAATTCAATGTCGCATAACAGTTTGGTTTACGGATTTATCTGTCTGAAAAGATTCATAATTATTTATTCACTACCAACAGTCACTATCAACTGCGCTAATCAGGTCGTCAAACAACGTCAATTGGTAATACTAATGAAGTTATTATAGTTCATTTAGTTATATTTATATTTAGTTATTTATTATAGTTCATTGTCATTTAGTTAAGAATCGAGGAGCAAATTAAAACGATTTTTGCTCGGATTTAAATTTCAAATCGTGGTACAAAATTCAAGTGTATACCCAAAATTAAATGGCATCTTAGAATAACACACACGTACTCGAAAGGGACGACCAACTGTACTCAATGTGTGAATATGGAGAGCCTATTATATAAGGGTAAGATCGTAAAACAATACACGTCATTCCCTTAATTATGCAGAATACAAATTTAAATTTAATATGTTTTTGTATATAACTTTATAACCACCATTTTATGTGTTACTTTTCCTATCAATAAACATCTTTTAGTTGAAATAAAACAAATTTAACGGATTTTATCACGTTTACTTTTATGTATTTACGTTCCCGACGTTTCGGTTTAAAATTAACTCGGTAAACCACCTTGTCAATCACGTCATTACTTTGAATGAACATCGGCTCATTAACTGATCAAAGTCACCCCTTTGACAGAAGTCTCGATCATCAACAGAAAGCTCGTTGCCTCTACAATACGGATAAGGTGACCATGCCTCAAGTTATACTCGTATTTGTCTAAAATTACACTATTTTGAGTATGTCCATAGAGCCGCCGGTCGATTCAGATTATTTTGAATAGTATCCGAATCGATTCGACTAGAATTTCAGACCTTTCAGAATTGCTCTGAAGAATCCATTTAGCACGGTCATCGCAATGTGTTATGTAACCATCTCTAAATGGCTACGGCTGTAGTCGTAGCTGGCACTGGGCTTATGGCGTCTTGCTACGAGTAATCTCGTAGCTAACATAACAAACAGTTCAAGCAATAATAAAATACATGACGGCATCTTTAGCGGTAAAAAGACAAAAACTCTTTAAATATTTAAACGAATAAATACCCTTATATTATTTATATAAATTACATATTTTTAAATTAAAATATGTCTAAAAACTGTACAATAATTTGAATCTCAAAGTATATCGATTTCTTATATTTAAGCGAATACTACACATTGAAATAAAACAAACTTTTCGAATTTTATCGCGTTTATTTACTTTACTTTACTTTACGTTCCCGACATTACGGTCTCAAGGTACTTAAGTATGTTCGGTTGAATGTACCGGTATGTGTAATGATGAGTGCTAGATTCTTTGTCCCGATTTTTAAGCAGTATTCAAGTGAACTCCAATCGCAATGCGGTGCGGGGAAGTTTGTGGTTATAGCGAATGGATTGGATGCTGACACTATGCTCTGTGGTTATGCACCTTATTCCTAACTCCACAATTCTTTATTTGAATAATTATCGCTGTCATAAGTATATATCTACAAGAATAGGCATTTTAAACCTAGATAGAGACTTTTTGGTAGGAAGTTGGATAGTAGAGTAGTAGAAACCAAACTTGGCCAAATCCGTTCAGCCATTCTTAAGAGATGCGCTTACAAACGAACATCATTTCATTTATGATATAGATTTTATGAAGGTCCGTAACGATATACCAATAACCTACACACCTGGGCACCTATTTTTTCTACAAGGACAACTCTACAACACACTAAACTACACAAGCCCCGAATCTCTATTCCATCATTACTCTGCCGCCGGAGTGTGAATGAGACGAGACGTGTTGACAAATGTAGAGCCATTGTAGAGCACTGTCGTCTAATACTGATTGATGACGTTGGATCGCGTTTTGAATCTGTAGAGCGTATTTACAATACAAGAATCATTCTTTTGTGAGATTTCTAGATAACATTTACATTATATTCCTTGCGTAGGTACATCATTACAAGTAAAAGGATAGCTGATATAAATCTGGGTTAACATGAACTTCGGTTGTCGGTCTACCCTCGGTTGAATAAGTTAAATGTTGCCAGTAAACTAGTTTGAGCGGTGTAAAGGTCACGACACTAGCTCAGTTCGTTCTGGTGAACTTCACACACGCTTTTTAACCCAGAAACCTGTATTATAGCCGCAATGTATACCACTCATATACAAATTCTCTGTGTAAGATACTTTTGTTTTCAAGAAACGAAAGTGTTGCTAAAACATTACCTGGTGAAGATGCACTATAATGTCCTTTGGTAGTCAACATTGAAAATCCAAGTAATCTAATAGATGCAGACAAGGCAATCAGGCGGCATTGTGTGGTGGCAAGGCGACGCCCGCCGCGGGACTATTCACATTTCCTTGTGCGGTGACATTGTACCGCGGATCTCAAACTTTTAGAACATAAAGGATAGTTTCTTGGCACAGTTGGTAGTGTCCCTACTTTCTGTGTTAAAGGTGCCGGGTTCGAACCCGTAGGGTGTTCATGGATGGCGGGTCAGATCAGTTGCGCTGCATGTGCCTAGTGAATGTAGCGTCTCTATCTACTGCCGCCTTCCTACCTAGGCAAGTATGCTCCATCGTAGATCTCATCGTCACTTACCATCAGGTGAGATCGAGATCAAATACTTGCCTATAATCTAATAAAAAAAAGGGGCAAACTGTCAATGATGGCAACGAAGGTTGAGGATTCATCTCATTATCATGATCGTCATTGGCATCATTATTATCATGGCGGGTACTTATAATTGTATGGCAATTAACAAGAAATACTCGACACTGGCACAAATGGCTCAATTTTGTAGCCGATTGCTAACCATAAAAAAGAAGAAGAGGGGACGACCAGCTCAAAGAAAGAAACTTTTCCTCGATCAGGTATTTCAGTTGGATTATGCTCCACTTTGAGTACCGGTTTCCGCGCATAATTAACTTACAGCGAACACCGGATACGGAAACTGGGCTTATGTGAACGCGTCGTCGCCTCCACAGAAATCCGGTTACCGTTTCATACTTACAATCAAAATATTAAGAAAACAAATCTAATAAAACATATTATACATGACGACCTCAGACGTCAGTTATCAAACACTTATTTGTTTAAATCAATTTAAGTTATATTAATATATATATATATATTTACGTGATAATAATAATATCGCCAGACGAAAACATCAACTATACGATCCCACACTAAGCAACGCTTGTATTATGGGTACCGTACAATGGCCTGGCGAACCCAGTCTATAAAATTGATATAGATATTAAACATTCATAACTCGGGTACAAACATCCGTGCTCATCACACTAAGTCTGTCCAGAATTCAAACCCAAGACCCTTGGTACAGAAATCAGAGGCACTACCAATTGCGTTTATTAGGTCGTTAAAGTCAGGTTTATTTGATTGTTTTTTTAAGATAGCGATGATAGGTTATATATCTTAGTCAGAGAGTATAAAATCGTAGCCAAGTGGCATGTCCAAACGCATATGTATCAGATTGTATTTAACTTGCAAACGTGGATTACTGCAATACTATTATAGTTGGTAGTAGCACTATTTTCCGTACCACGAGTCCCAGGTTCGAATCCCGGTACGCGCACACCACTTATAATTAGCACTGACGTGTGTAGCCAAGTCATGGTCGTTTAATTACAACAGATCAGCTTAATAACACTTACATGCCTCTCTAACTAACTTTAAACATTTTAAATTTGTTTAAGGCAAATTTTATTCAGCATCTTTGTGACCCAGTAAAACTATAAAACTCTTACCCGTCTGAAAACAGGGTAAATTACATCACAAAGTTCACGTGGCCTAATAAATTGTATTAAAAAGATTGTTAGATTTAAATAAAAGCTTCAACTTAAAAGGCTAACTTGAGGTGTATTCAGACTACAGCCACAGTAGCTCCTGTTACAATAAAGATAGTGTACCTGATAATTGGATGAACGAATAACTCCTTTATATTAACATAACTTTATGTTGTGTTCATAAAATGAATAATATGCAGGAACATCGTTTTAATAGAAAAAAATTGCATGAACAATTCTTCGATAGATCCTGGGTACATAGTTGTACCATTAATGTGTTTAGAATCTAGTTATATATATTTTATCAGTTTTTTTTAATAGCCTATTTTTTATACCATTGCAGAACAAATGGGGGAAGAGAAACCTTCCACTGACCCTCAACTTGTCAACTTTTCCATACTCCAACAACTTGTCAACTTTTCCATACTCCAACTTTTATAAATCAAACAAGTTGATCGATAATATAATTAAAGAAGCCAACAAAACCGAACTCCTCTAAGTTGTTAATCGACAAACTATCTGTCATGTGTGTCGGGACCCCAAATGAAATGCAATTCTCCGCGAAACGAAGCGAATCTAAAAAGTATTCGATATGTGATTCGCCTCTAAACGAGGCATCCTCAGGACGGTTGGGCTACGAATGAGACTGACAACACTAACAATGTATTTCCGCATAGTATCGCCTAGTTCTATCATTTGTACCATTGCTGCGCAAAGGCCTCCCGTTTGTTTCTCTATTTGGCCCACTATTAGGCTTGTTGTAGCCACGTTTTACCTACAAAGGTGTCCAAACCGCCGCACCATCTACGCCTCCGCCTTTAGAGCGTCTAGGTATAGACGCGATTTGCCCACCTTTGGAACGTATGGTTCCGCCATACGTTAACTATTTTACAAATTAAAAAAAAAATATATCATAACAACATGTACAGTCACTGAAAATTAAAACACAAAATTGTAACTCCTATATTTTCTCGAACAACTTTGTGAAATTATCATTCATTTCCCTTTGACGTTGGTCTCACCAACAGTATGACCCAAATTAAAACATACTCATAGTTTTTTTGCGGAAATAAAATAGATTTTTTTTTAGCAATTTTCTCTGTGCCACGGACGCCATTTTTATCCTCACCCTTTAATTTATTATTCAAACAAGAATGTTCTAGTATTCTTTTCATCACTTCCTTAAATTTAAAGAAAGCATTTATTATTTTATAGGTTATTTGCGCATTGATCTACTCTCCGATTCCGAGTTTACAGGGTTCAACTTCCAGTCTACGATAAACTGGTACCTACCAGGCAGTGGCAACGACTCCATCCATCCCGCTGCCTACCGGTTACTCTATCAAAACATGGAATTCGATGACCTGTACATACCTCGAACTTCGCTCAACGCAATGAAGAGCGTATCCCCCTGCAAGGTGCGTGGATGTACTTAATGTAGGCCAATGCGAACTGGGTCGTATAACATAGGATGAAGAGTCTAGGACAGCGTTAGAGGAGTCTGCGTTAGTCAGACGAGGATTCAGCGTTAGTCTGCGATTAATTAATTTAGATGTTTTCGAGAACGAAGAACGAACGAAGAATTTAATTAGTATTATACGTAATAGTACTAATTAAATTCTACTTTTATTTACTGTACTAAATCTATGTTAATTAATAAATTATTCATGTCGTTAATGGTGGTTCTTAAAACATACGGCTGGCTTATGTTGAGCGGTGGACTTACATTAATGACATTATCGTAGACCGATAAATAGTGATGCGAATATGGTTATTGGTTTTATATCGATACTAAAATTATGCTTCTTTTTATTTTCTATCCTAGAAAGTAAGGTGGCGTACTCCGTACACACCAGATATATAAATGGTTAAAAACCACGTTTCATAGAAGCTATATTAAAACGGTCTAGTTTTAACAAACAGCTATAAAATATAGTTTAAAAAGTTGCTTAAAAATATTTTTTATCGGCAAACCATTAAAATCAGATGACTCCTGATGATTTCATTAGCCTTTATATTTCAACATAAATCATATATTATGATCGCCATTAAAAGAGTATACTTAATGTATCGATATCTGCTTTTCATGTTTTTATTATTTTATTTGTATAGTTGAAGCCGCGGTCGATAAAGCTAGTTATTTTATTAAAGGTGTTGATGTGTGCTTGATATTAACTTTGAGATGTCGATAAAACTATTCGACATTTTCCCCATCCCTACGGCGGCGAGCCCACTTTGAAAATTCGATTAACGTGATGTACTTACAATATGGCCAGCCCAGTATACCGCAGGTCCGAGACATATGCACACCTCCACAAAACGACGACATTCGCGTGGGTGCAGTGCTAACATGAGTTTTTAATTCTGTTGGTAAGTTATATAAGGTTTATTTTATTCGTTTCTGAATTTCCCGCGACATTGAACTCGTGGACTTTCGTGGTCCTTTATTGACCAAGTGGGTTATTTTAAATCATTCGGAATCGACATCGGAAACGGACTTGAAACATTCCGATGATGGTGTCGCTCCCGACGAGCTTTCCGACAGAATTTTTATGAAAAAACGATTTGGTATTATCATCAAGACACATCGAAGATAATCAAATTCGGAAATTTCAACAGCGATTAAGGTATAATCCAGTTCGGAAGATTTCGATTCCGTTTCCGATATCGATTTCGAATGGTTTAAAATAACACACAAAACACCGCTGGTATGTTATGCACGATGACAAGTAGTACCATAATCAACCCAGTAGTTTTCTCGCTGCGAGAGCCGGGAACAAACAGATAGTCAAACATAAAAATTGGCGAATTGACCCTACCATGACTTTTTTGTTTATATTTTCAATATTACACAACCAAATTCCAGTCTTATTATCAAGTTTGTAGAACACAGATCGTTTATAAAGCCACTTGCTGAGCCAAGTCATTCCCAGACGCTGGTTGTGTAGGTCAATCGTCACGCTAAACCTTAAAGAGGCTGAACAAAATATAATAGAAGGTGTAAGTGGCTTCGTAACGAAAACTGATACTATGGATTCAACTCATGATTCTTGACCCTCCATAGTTGAAATTTTCCGTCGATCTAATTTTAATTAATTTCAATTTTAGTATAAAACAATACCATAATTACTAATTTAGACCTAACACTGCAATGTAAATTGAAATTCAATACGCACAATGGCACTCGAAAGCAGCTGCTTCGCTCGTACGTCGAGTATCGCGCGGAGCGATGTGTTGTGATCGCGATGTTTACGATACATTGCGAGCTCAAAAAGTACAACACGTTTTTACCCACGAATTTCAATGTAAATGATTTGTATAATTTGCACCATGCCCCTAACATCCTGTATATGCACACAATATTATCCTTTTTAAAATTAGTGTTATCTTTATAAAACGTCTTCCAAATAGGTAATGTTGTACCTGTGTAATTTACGACGGGGCAACCCCAGGGGATGGCGAGGCACGCGAATATCGTCATAGAATTTGCACAGACAACACGTTTAGTTAATATCCCTAATGCTCGCTTTACATGAGAACAGTACGCAAGTAATAAGCATCAAACGGAATGTACGATTTGTCAGCACTGCCAGAATACACTCCTCAAAAACTTTTGCCTTATTTTTTTACAGGCAGTCGTTACTTTTATCAATGAGTAAATATATCATATATCAAAGCAGTGATAGCCAAGTTGGTAGAACGCTTGCCTCGGTAACGAGCATCGCAGGTTCAAAACCCCGCTCGCACTTCTGGGATTTCTGGATTTCATGTGCGAATCTCATTTTCAACCATGATTATCACATGCTAAACGGTGAACGAAAACATCGCGAGGAAACCTGCATGTCTGAGAGAAACCCTCAAAAGACGTGTGAAGTCCGCCAACATGCACTGGGCCAGCATGGTGGACTATGGCCTGCTCCCCCTTGCTTTGATGGGAGGCCCGTGCCCAACAGTGGGACATAAAAATCAACCAATATTTGAATAATATTAACCGGATACTTCATTTGATATTTACCGGTTTACAGCCCTGGCTGTTATAACCGACGATGCACTAACACTTCATCAAAACTCAAGCGCATGCAGAGTTCAACACACCTCAAATATTCCCGAATTCGTTTGGAATGCACCCAAGACGGTGATTTATATAACGCCCTATAAATTTCAAATGATTTATCGCGTTGGTAGCCCGCGGTGCAGAATGTTATCGCGGTTTGTGTAAACTGAGCAATGACGAGATGATATCAGGGGGCGTATTAAGAACTTTCATTTCCCGTATGTCAAGTGCGAGATTATTTGATAGCTAATTTTATACTTTATGCATTTACACATTTTGTATGGAGAATTGAATGTTTTAATATCGCCCGCTAGAGGCGCTGTTCAATTCTCGCCTCTAGCGGGCGATATTAAAACATTCAATTCTCCATAGTAAGTGTCTAAATACGTAGACTATTAAGTATGCGGTTAGCTTACGAATAATGTCAACAAAATACATTACTGAAGAAGAAGAATGACAAATTAAATATGATTCCATACACACAATTGCAAAACACTCACGTAAAAGTTGTTGTATGTATTCTCTAAGTTTATCTAATCGATTCTACATTTTGTAACCAAGTAGTGATAGAACGCTTGCCACGGTAATGAGGATCACAGGTTCAAAACCCGGCTCGTACCTCTGAGATTTCTGGTTTTCATGTGCGAATATCATTTTCAACCATCATTATCACTTGCTAAACGGTGAAGGAAAACATCGCGAGGAAACCTGCATGTCTGAGAGAAACCCTCGAAAGACGTGTGAAGTCCGCCAACCCGCTCTGGGCCAGCGTGGTGGACTATGGCCTAATCCCCATCGCATTGAGGGGAGGCCAGTGCCCAACAGTGGGACATGGTATTATTGTTTTATTGTGATTATAAACCAAGCAGTTTTCTTGCTAAAATCCTATTAGTTGCCACTTTTATTTTTAGACGTCGTCATGATCATGTGATGCCAATATAAACATTGTGCAATATTTATATTACCTGTACATTGTTATTTTATAATAATAAAAGATCAAATACAAAGAACACTTGAGTGTAATACTGCTATAGTACGGGATTTAAGAATTTGTACGAATGTAAATTCACTAGAAGAGCTTCAAATATCTTCAAATATCTGTTATGTCAGCGGATATTTCTCGAGCAAGAAACTGATGTAATGCAGGTCCTCTCGCAACTCTGGAGACTTTATTTTATAGTACATCGAGATGTAAACATACGTCAAGTGCGAAATCGTAGGCTAACTGTATAGTTTATAGTCTACCGTATTTCGATATTTTAATGGATATTGGAAAGCGCCTCTAGCGGACGGTATTTACAACTTTAAATTCTTCATACAAAATGTGTGTGTAAATACGGTAGACTATTAAGTAAACGGTTAGCTTCGAGTAATCTCGCACTTGACGTACAGGAGTAGGCTCGCACGTCACTAATCTGGCTTCCGAGTTTAAATTAATCCAAGCGAGTTTTAATTGAATTAGATTGATAATGTTCGGATATTTTTCTAGTATTGTGTCAATTGTTTTGCGCACAGCGTCGATGCTTAGAGCCCCCGCGCACTAGGCAGCCAGGCTGCGGCAGCCAGAATATTTGCGCAGCCAGTTATAGCAGCCTATCGACGACTATTCGAGATATTTATTCTAGTCGTAATTTTATTTTTAAAGTTTGGAACCCAAAATACGTCTGGCTGCTACAACTAGTGCGCGGAGACTGACGGCAGCCACATACATTCGCCTATACACGCTCTGGCTGCGCGCAGCCAGCTGGCTGCCGTGCAAACAGGCGCGTTCTATTGGCTGCCGCAGCCGGGAATTCGTGGCTGCCTAGTGCGCGGGCTCCCATACAACGTCATATGATTTACTAGCTGCCGCAGCCTGGCTGCCGCAGCCAGGCTGCCTAGTGCGCGGGGTGTCTTAAAGCTTTTTGCAGTAGCTTTACCACAGTGTAGCGATCTCTTCAGCCTATCAATTGCACCAGCTCGTGATTACGCCGCGTCACATCTAGTTACTCCAAATCCAGCGCTCTATCGCGATTCGCGATCGTCATAGCTATGTAGTCATCTTTGATCCAGACATTTGGCGATACAAAATTTGTTTATGTTGTAAAAACGGGCGGCCCCTTGGATAGTAACTGATATTTGTAATTTATGACTCAAGTAGAGTATACTTTAATGGAACAAGGTTATACATCTTTCTACGCTTTATGGTAGTAAAAAAGGACATTTAAAAATATATGTTTTTCATTATTGTTATTGTAGATGAGTATGTTTACACCTGCTAATCTACACATTTAGCTGTGTATAGTCTATTTGTGCTGCTTTGATAGGCATCCTCGGACACATTTTGATCCGAGCAATGTAGAGCAAAGTATTGTCTTGGATAAGGCACGTACTGACTGAGCAAGCAGAGCCAGTCTATCGATGCTACTCGGTATTAAGTTCCACTGTAACTCCCTTTATGTGCGTGGATTGGTGCCCGTTAAGCCGTTGTAAAAAGTTGTAGTATTTTAGCATATGCTGCTGAAACTGCACCTAATAGATCCCGCTTGTGTAAATATTGGAAATTATATTTACTTACCTAATTAGGGTGTTACTGGGATCGCATGCTGTTCCATAGTACAAGCGTTGCTTAATTTGGGACCAAAGAGTTGGTGTATCCGTCTAGCGTTATTTGTGTGTTATTTTATTTATTTAAATAAATACCTACTTATATATACATTTTAAATCGGAAATCATCTGCATTGAAGCACCAAATCGAACGGTTTTACCGCCATTATTTCCAAAATGAAAACAAACATTCATTGGTAAATCCAGTTCTTATTTAAAAATAGAACATCTGAACGCTTCGCGGATTGCTCAATTTAGTACCGTATCATCCGCGAGACGAAGAAGTGTGTGAGACTGATTTCGTACAAGCATCATTCGTTCTCCATATTTACTATATCGGTAAATTAGTGTTGTGCCCGAATGGAATGAATGAATGTGGTTTTTTTATCATTCAAACTTACGTGTTCCAATTTTCAATTTCATTTGTTTTTTAATGCGATTGTATATATTATGTGCTTTATTTCATAAACTGTATTTTAATTAATATATTAGCACATTTATTTTCTGACTGTTGGATATGGGCTTTCCCATATTACGAGGGAAATTCAGGCCTAGCTTTTAATGTTTATATTAACATACAATCACGTCTGAATTTGTGTGTTGTGGTAAAAATGGTGTATTATTTGTGTTTATTGTAAAGAAATTTTGCTGTTGAATATTTATTGATGTAGTTACGATGTTCAATGTGAAAACTATTTCACTTATATTTCCCTCGTGTGCTTAAAACCTAAACGTTTGTATATAATAAGTGTTGTATTTGTTAAATATAACGTAATACTTACTTAACGTACCCACTCATAAATTATCTCGGAACCAACCTTTTTGTAATACGTTTAAAAAATTGGTGACTAAATTCTGTCTGCTATATTGTTATTAGATATTTATACTCAAAATGAGTAAGTACTTAAGCTATTTTAATAGTTATTTAAATACACTAATCCTTTTTTTTAGAAATAAGCGATTTTTTTTTCAATGATATATTCGAAAATGGAAAAGTGCTTCGATTTTGTTACATGAGTGACAAAGTGAATGTTTAATTAAACAACTACATTGTGAGTGAATGAAAATGGGTTAAATGAAATTGTGCTCAAAGTGAGTGAACTTTAACGAAATGAAAAAACGTAAAAAGAGCAATAAGGTCCGGGTTAGGTTCAACGTAAACAATGTGGTAAGTATAAATAAATGGTTAGAAAATTGTTTACATCATAATAACTTGGGATCTTACATACTTTCCATTGATATAGGAAAGTTGAGATTTCGTGCTAAGGAAAGTAATTTCTCACAAGTAAAGGGAAAAATCCTAATATTAGTCGGATTTTATCGCGTTTAATTTTATGTTTGCGATAAAATCCGTATAATTAGTTTTATTTCAATGTGCAGTATTCGCGAAAATATTAGAAATTAATTTATTTCTAACTAATTTTTTAAATATAAATATAGCCATATTAAAACACACACCAACTGTGTGGTCCCATAGTAAGCAACCTTATGGGACAGTACAATTAATCAGGGTGATCTGAGTATTGCCCAGATTAAGGAAAATTACCTAAAGATCGTTTCCGAAAAGTACCAAGTCGGGAATCGAACCCGCAAGTACCCGGCAAAGTAACTCGAGCGGCCTACGCTCAAATTGCTCGAACAAGCTGCCAGTCAAATACCTATATACTGTGTACTATGTAGTATAAATACATACGAGTATGCGTGTTTATATACTTGGTTCATGATCGACGTTATTATTTGTATATCGTTTTGTCAATTTGTTCAGAGCCCTTAGTATGAGTTTTTCACGTATACCGAGTAAGTTTCCCAATGTTTCCATACCATTACCATTGCATAGCATGAAAAGTTCCGATCATTCGATCAGTTTTTCTTTGTTTTTTTAGGCTGGCTTAATCATCTATAAAATAGTTCAATTTTTGCCAGTGTCGAGTAATTCTCGATCGGTGTTAGATATTGCCAAACTCGTACTAGCCTTTAATTGTTGACATACAACTAGTAGGGACAGTGTCCCTTCAGTATAAGCGTACCTCTGATACGAACTACATTCTGTTATCAGTGAAATATTGTGACATCATTAAGTTGGTCATTGTAGTATGTTAAAAAACTGTTTTTCTTAGTGGTATGTATAAGTTAAATTAATTTTAGGTTAGTTTAGTTTAGTTGACTCAAACGGCTAGAAAAAAAAACACAATTATAGCGTTTTCTAACAATCGTATTCCTATTTTTTTATCCATTTCAGTCTAAGAGTTGATTGTAGATAATATGTCAAATCCCATAGGTACATCAGTAGGTAAAACCTTTTTGAACTAGTTCGATGTTTCAAACAAGTATCTAATATCATAATCGTCCCTAAAACACGCCGTTGTCGAAAACAAATTTAATATTCAAGTATATTCACAATATAAATCGAGCGTAATAAATCGACGTCTGATTTATTTACTGAAAATAATCGAGTACAAATTGTTTAAATTATCTGTTGCAGAAACGATAGCGGTCGATTAAACGATCTAATATTCGTTCTGTTTAAATTAAATGGAACGCGTAACATAAATACCTAGTCGCTACTAACACGACTATGGACCTGAAAAACATGAAGTGTTGATGTGCTTATGATGTTTTCAGAAGGTTAAAGTTTCGTTTTAAATACACTAAATTATTGTGCGCTATCAGTAACGTAATGGTTTAACGTAACTGTCTATTTGGACACATGTTGCTGACAGTAAGGAACTATGTATTTGGTTGGCAATAGGCTACAAAAATATGCAGTGATAGCCAAGTAATATGCAGTGATAGCCAAGTAATATGCAGTGATAGCCAAGTAATATGCAGTGATAGCCAAGTAATATGCAGTGATAGCCAAGTAATATGCAGTGATAGCCAAGTAATATGCAGTGATAGCCAAGTAATATGCAGTGATAGCCAAGTAATATGCAGTGATAGCCAAGTAATATGCAGTGATAGCCAAGTAATATGCAGTGATAGCCAAGTAATATGCAGTGATAGCCAAGTTGGTAGAACGCAGGCCTCGGTAACGAGGATTGCAGGTTCAAACCTCGGCTCGCACCTCTGGGATTTCATGTGCAAATCTCATTGGCAACCATGATTATCACTTGCTAAACGGTGAAGGAAAACATCATGAGGAAACCTGCATGTCTGAGAGAACCCCTCTAAAGATGTGTGAAGTCCGCCAACCCGCATTGGGCCAGCGTGGACTATGGCCAATCCCCCTCGCATTGAGGGGAGGCCCGTGCCCAGCAGTGGGACATTAAAAAAGGGCTGGAATTATTATATTATTATTAATAGGCAATACAATTATCAAGAAATACTTAACACTCAAATGAGAGGAGTTCGGTTTTGTTGGCATCTTTAATTATCGATAAACTTGTTTGATTTATAATGGGATAACATGACCAGCTGAGGGTCAGTGGTGGGTCCCTCTTCCCCCATTTGTGTTATTCGCACTGATAATTAAATAGTGCTTTGTGTATATTGTTTATTATTATTATTTTGTGCCTCGGAGAGCACGTAAAGCCGTCGGTCCTGCGCCTGATCTCTCTCCGGTCGTGTCGGATTGCCGGCCCATTGGAGTATGAGAGAGGGGGGAGGGAGAGTGCCCCTGTGATTGCGCACACACTTGCGCACTATAATATCTCCTACGCAGATGGCTAGTCTCCGCTGAGATTAGCCGCCGTGACCGAAATTTGGTCTGGAGGACTATCGGAATCTTTAACTCACTGAAGAATTGTTTTGTTTTTAACGGTATAGCTTCTGGCCGTAGTATGCCGAAGCGCTAGATCTAATTATTGTTATGCGATAATGACCTTAATTGGTTGAGTAATGTTGCCGATACTCCCTAACCTGATTTATTAAATATCAGTCCACAGATAGAATTTCAAACCAATTCCAATGTTGAAAAAAAAGTATACTTTTCAATGTTTGTATACACATTTTTACATAGTTATACTATCGCGAACATAAATATAGGACCCATTCATATTTGCAATGACACTTATAATGCAATAAGGTCGTATATCTACGAGTATATATTGTCATATCTGAGAGCAGTTGCTCTTAGTAACGTCAGTCAAAATAGTACCTTTTGTGGTACACGTCAACCTTAAATTGGTCCTAAATTGAAGTCTGCGACTGTACATACTATACAAACACAGGAGCAACGAATCAACTTCGATCGACAAACCGACGGCAATAATACGCTTGTCTCTTTCTACACAACCACACTATAGACATAAAAGAGAGACAAACATGTCATCCATTCCTGATGAACTCTATTAGCGACATCATATTGTTTCAGACCGCCATGAACCGGGGCTCCAGAGAGGAGCTGCTGGGCAGCTCGCAGGAGGCTCTACGGAACAGCCAACATGATCTGCGGCAGGTTTACGAGAGAGCCCTCACTAAAGAAGAAAAGACCTTCTTACTACACGCCGATAGAGGCGACTATGCTACTGTCAAAAAGTAAGTAACTCTATAGTGCCTGGCGACTGCTACGTCAAATTGGTACGCGATTGGCGCAGTTGGTAGGTTTATGTATCGAGGATCCCGGGTTCGAATACCGGTAGTGGCAAACTTTGTGTGATGAGCACGAGCACGATGTTTATACCGGAGTCATTGCCCACTGCTGGGCATGGGTCTCCTGTCAATGCAAGGAGGATTCCGGCCATACATAATATATATGGGAAAAAAACATGCGGTGCTTTCCGTGTGCGTTTCATTGTTTATCTATAAGAAAGAAAGAGACATTGGTTTTTTCTTATGTTTTATCTTGTCACTCTCGCGTGAATCTACTCAATTAATAGACTAGGTACCATGAAAACTATTTGATGGTACCAAGTTTAAAATTCGTCTGTTTCCAATTATAAAGTCACCCAAATATCTTCATCTAAATATTTTTATTAATCTAAAAACCCGTCTTATGATACCATAAACAAAGCAATTTTATATTCCGTCTATAAAATGCTGGCACAGTTCTTTTGACCTTAAAACTGGAAGTATCAATCTGGCGACAAATTAGGCCACTGTAGTACACTGCTGGCAATAAATAGGATTACCAGAGCACTTGGTGTGATTCGCGTTAATCGAAGCTATACTTATCGATTGCGGTACCGGCTTCATTGCGATTTATATCGAGTTGTGTCGCTTTCATTCGAATGTTTGTGTGTAAAAAAACTAGATACCCAGTTAGTGGCCATTACTAGATAATGTTTATTATTTTATTCATAAAAATAATCCGTCCTTCCCGTGACATTGGTTGCTGTAAAGCAGCCGAAACGTCGGGGACGTAAGAACATAAAATAAACGCGATAAAATCCTTAAAATTAGTTTTAATTCAATAATTAATCTGTATTTTCTTTTAACTCATTCATATATTTCTCAACATCAACTATGATTATCACTTTATAAACGGTGAAACGAAACATCGTAAGGAAACCTCCATGTCTGAGAGAGCCCCTAGAAAGACATGTGAAGTCCGCCAACCCGCACGGAGCCAGCGTGGTGGACTATGGCCTAATCACCCTCGCATTAATAGGAGGTCCGTGCCCAATAGTTGGACATTAAAAGGCCTGGTGCTTTTTTATGTAAATGTCGGTACCTTTAAGAAATGTATAGTATTTGATCAATAGAAACCAACTTAATATACAAATTCGAAGTTTGTAAGTACTTAGTTGAGACGAATACCATAATAATATATTTCTACTATGAAAATCTACGCATCACCTTTTTGTATGAAAATTCAATAAACTTTCGTATTGAAGGAATGTATTGAGTCTACATTGTAAGAGGCTGCTTTATATATGTGTAGTTTCCAAGCGTAGTCACATGGTAGCTTCTGTACAGAAGTACTGGTCAATACAAAAGTGGCTCACAGATTCATATAAAGTCGTCGTACAATTAATAGTTAAGAGTAAGTAGATACTCTTCTTTCAAGATTTTTTTACTCGCATTGTTAGTTTAATTTAAAAAAATATTTTTCAACACACTCGCTCGTAAAGTGGCTCGTATTGCACCGATTTTAGGTTCATGATATGCTATTTTAATTGCATTTGATATCATATTATAGTAATCGACTGTTTTAGTTCGCACAATTTAAACTGATTAAAACTGAAAGGGTGAAAAGGGATGATAGAATCTTGAAAAAGAGTCCATTTACTGAAACAAACACTTAAAAAGTTAAAAAAAACATAATACTTGTATTAACTAACCTTCTGCGCGTAAGTGTATAGTTTCTGACAATATTCCCACTTTTATTCCCGTCACCGATACAAATTGATTGATTTTTGATGTGGCGTAGTGGAATATTATCGTACATTTTACTAGTTCGTATTGTATAAACAAACTCATATCCACGAGGATTTAGTGCAGTCGCGATGACGCCTTGCCTTAACGACAGCGCTATATTTGAGCTAATTCAGATCGGAGAATAATGTTTTTTTTTTTTTTATTACATTATAGGCAAGTATTTGATCTCGATCTCACCTGATGGTAAGTGACGATGAGATCTACGATGGAGCATACTTGCCTAGGTAGGAAGGCGGCAGTAGATAAGAGACGCTACATTCACTAGGCACATGCAGCGCAACTGATCTGACCCGCCATCCATGAATAAACCCAACCAGTCTTAAGAATTCATGGAATAATGAGATCCAACGATACTAGTTAGCTAATTAACTCTCCGAACTAAGGTAGAGTCATTCTCTGCTATATAGTTTCAATTGTGTAATAATTATTCAAATAAAATTAAATTTACGAATTTTATCGCGTTTATTTTATGTTTTTGTAAAGCAGCCAAAATGTCGGGAAGGTAAAACCATAAAATAAAAGCGATAAAATTCGTAATATTAGTTTTATTTCAATGTGTAGTATTCGCGTAAATACGAGTATAAGAAATCAAATTGTAATCATCGTTGTTACTATTTGTACGGCCAAAAACTAAGCAATGGTTGTACGAGTATTAGTCTCAAATCTTAAAGTCTTAAATAGTAGTGGACCATATTTTCTGGACTATAAAATGAGGATTTTTGTCCGTCTGTTCGCGCATCACAGAAAATCGTTAATCCCGGCTCGGTGATAGCCTAGCCCGGATCAGCATATATGACACTCTTTATGCCAATAAATGGATGGGTTCCCGTGGTAAAGCCATAAAATTAAAATGAAACTTAACATGTTGGTGGTGGTGGTGGGTGGTGGTGGTGTGGTGGTAACATCTGTGACATTTTTTGGTCCCGAAAAATAATCAGGTTCCCCATGATAGGTTATCAAACTAAAGTATACATAAATTAAATCAACACTTCTTTTATTAGGTTGATAGAGCAATATGGATCCCAGTCCGACATCCTCGATATCAACTGCGTGGATCCCCTAAACCGGTCCGCTCTGATCGCGGCCATCGAGAACGAGAACATCGAGCTGATCAGACTCCTCCTCGGCTCTGGGATCCAAGTCAAGGTCAGTCGGATCCGGTACTAAAATATGTTACTGTTGATTTTTTCATGGGTGAATGTTTTGTTGACATGGTCTGTGAAAGTTTTACAAGTGTATATTTATGATTCTATACAGATTGATTGAGAAAGGGTATACTAAACCTTGAACCTGGAATTCTCTAGCGCATTTATAAACAATCTATTTACAATTCAAGTACTCAATTTAAAAAAAAATTGTTCGCAAAAAGCACAATTGTCATTACGTTGGGGATTTTTCTGTTCCAAATCGACACATCCAAATTCTTACATTACATACCCCCAAATGTATATATAGTTATAATGGCATTAAAACGATCTTTTCAGAGGAAAGAGTGCGTTATAATCGCTATATAATCCATTATAACTCTCTATAAATTTGAGGTTAGTGTTTAAGAATGCGCTTAAGACGCCCAGATACTGTATAGTCTAGGTTGTAAATGTATGTAAATACCTATAACAATGTATTGCTCAAAAATGTAAAAGATCTATTTTAAAAAAAGAGCAACCATGGAGTTTCTTGCCTGTTCTTCTCCATAGGAACGGCGTTCCGAACGGGTGGTAAAGCAGTAGCATAATATTTTTGTAACTTGACGATTCATAAGTACTGTACAATAATGGTCTACGTGAATAAAAAATATTCTGATTCTGATTCTGAATCGGATTGCAGCTTGATCCCGAATCGTCAACGTAAGGATGTTTTGTCCCGCTCACACTAAGTAATATTACATAAATAAGATTGATAAGCACAGAATACTTTCTTAATTACCATACGACGTAACGATAATAGGAGTTCTTGCTAGACACACAGATTATGCACGTAACATATTTGGATAATAATAAAACAAATCATAAAGAAACAGCAATTATTTTATTATCATATGTTTTATTAAATCAAATTAATTGTTATATTAAATCAAACATTTTAAAAATTGTTAGAGAAATACAATGAAAATGATTAATGACATCGTTTATTAATATTTCTTAATGTTATAAATTAAACACTATATAAATACGCCATAGTCTTCAGAACAGAGAGTAGTCCACAGAGCACTAAACATAGAGTAACCTTGAGCTACTAATATAGAAAATATAAAAATTAGTTCTGATATCTAACCAAAATAACTTAAATATGGAACGAGCAGTTGCAGTGTACACATTTACAATGCCTAAGTACAATTACAGCTTTAGGACTGTTTTAATGTCCCAAGGACGGTCCGCGTCTCAAGAAATGCAAAACAATTACGCGAAGGATCCAAGGTACCTTGGATCCTAATCCTAATGTTTTTACGCAATGCATTCACCCGAATGTGTAACGTATTTGATTGGCGGAAATGAGAAAAGGGGTGGTTTACCACCTGCATCGCTTGTAAGGGAAAAAAATCTTAACTGGGCATGCTTATCTTTGGCCGATAGTACCTACATACAATTCGGGCATTAAAGTGGACGGTCCGCTAGAGAGAGCCGCTATTACAATCACCAACCACCATGATCTCTTGGTACATCATTATGTAACCTTTGGAGGTTACATTCTTTGTAATATACATTGAAATCAATACCTACCTCACGCAAGCATTGTTTTTCTTATAAAAAATCTATGGAAACCAATACCCGCCGGAGATACCCGCGGGAAATCATTATCCCAATAGTTGGCACGATAGTGACAGTAAATCTATATACAGAGTTGTTTTATGTGAAACTTGTAAATAGAAGTTACCGCTAAGTTTTGGGGGTATTGAGGTGTATGCTAATGGGGTCAAATGTACAGTAGGGTTAAGGTTTCTAACTATGGTGTAAAGGTCACATCACATTTCGGAGTGGTAAGTTTGTAAATACTTAATTTGATGTTCTTGGCATAAAATTAGGATATATAGTGTCTGTTAGCGCGCCTCATGTCTTTGAAACTGATCAGGTTAGATATACCGTCCTATAACCTAATCAGTGCCTCTGTATGATTTAGGGATCCAGATTTCGTCTCCTTGTTTCCATGGTCGTCCAACTAAATTATCTTTACGTTTCTTAATTGCCATAGCAATGAAATAAAGGTCCACTAGTATGGGAATCTGTTAGGGTTTACAGGAGATTCGAAAGATAAAGAAAAAACATTCTCATTGAGTCATAATTAAATCGATTTGACATAAATATGTTATTGAAATAAAACTAATTTTACACATTTTATCGCGTTTATATTATGTTTTTTTTTCAATTCAATGCTATATATATTTATGTATGATACTATTCTAAACGCTTTTATATAGTCAATTCTCTTCTTACACAATATTTATTAACCGACTTCAAAAAGGAACTGGTTCTCAATTCGGTTGTTTTTTTATGTTTGTTACCTCATATAGATACTAATCACTAATCACTTATATTATAAATGTTAAAGTTTGGATGGATGGATGGATGTTTGTTACTCAATCACGCCAAAACGGCTGAATGGATCTGGATGAAATTTGGCATAGAGATAGATTATAGTCTGGAATAGCACGTAGGCTACTTTTTATCCCGGTAAAATGTATGGTTCCCGTGGGATAGATTTGTTTGAATTTTTCATTTATTTACTTTTTAATCGCTGGTAACACCGCGGGGCGCAGCTAGTATGTCATATATTATGCCGCAAGGTCCGTTTGTATCTATACTAAGCAATTGTTTTTCAGTGGGCTATCAAAGAACCGCTCCCGTAACCAAAGACTGCGCCGCCTGAAGCCGCGAATTTATTTTATGATTATGGCGGGTAAATAATAAAAAAATATTGCCTACTCTACGATGGATGTTGTTTTAACACTTACAACTGGATCTTATATATAAACATGTATTCGTATTTATTAAACAAACAGAACCCACCATGACTATGGCAGTTGTATATAGAGCATCCACGTCTCATTGCCATGAGTTATTTTTTTACAGAGATTACGCTCTACATATTTGTTTTGTAAGTGGCGGGGCAAAACCTAAATCAAATGTGGGTAAGAAAAAATTTACGAGGCCCCCTGGTGGCACGAGACGATAGAATTTACACTGGGAACCGTTTTGTATTACGGCGAATTTCAAAATTTGGCTTGTGGCAAAAAAAATGATTCCAATTTCCTATTAATAAAATACATCAAATGTTACTTTATACCTTCATAGCAGTATAAAAGGAGCTAAGGAAAATAACCTTTAGGGGTCTTCATCGTCGGTGTAACGTCATTAATGGCATGCGCACAGCAATGAGGTTTATAATTTCATTTCGCAACTAACGTACGCAATACTCGGAAAATTTTAGAAATAAACAGGATGTTTAATCTATATAAGTAATAAAAGCACTGAGCGATCTCTCTGGAATTTTTGAATTGCGTGTTCGAATCTATTTAAAACAATTGTTATCACTGCTGTTACCACATTAAACTTCGAAGCAATGCTGAAGACCACACAAACAAAATCATACAAACCGCAAATACATAAAAATCTAACTGTTTTATACATTCAACATCAATCCGTAGACGGTTTTACGAGTGTACAAAACCTCTATGATATTAGTTCACGTAAATCAAACGCGTCATAGCCAATCGAAATAGATACAGCACAATCTTACTAATCGTACTAATATTATAAATGTGAAAGTTTGGATGGATGGATGTTTGTTACTCTTTCACGCCAGAACGGCTGAACGGATCTGGATGAAATTTGGCACAGAGATAGATTATAGTCTGGAATAGCATATAGGCTACTTTTTATTCCGGTAAAATGTATGGTTCCCGTGGGATAGATTTGTTAAAATTTTCATAGAATACCAATAAATTCATTTTCTCATACATTTGATTCTGAGGTGGTACGAAGTTCGCCGGGACAGCTAGAAGACAGACATACCATACTATGAAGCTATATTCAGGGGTGGTTCCCCCCACCACCACTATGCACCATCCACCCCTGGATATATTAGTCACTCTTTCATTAAATATTGATTGAGTACCATATATTGAAAACGTTTAGAGATCAAAACGAGTAAAACAGCAGATCAAAATAGCCGGCACGTATCTAATAGAATGAGCCTACCAGAAACTCCGAACAAATCATATCGCTATCAAGAAGCATGCTGTCACTGTCATTGCTATTTACAAAATCCGCAGTGTGAGCGCGATGGAGGACGCATACGCTAATTAAAAATATCGTGCTTTGAGCCACAGATTGTTATTGTACTGACTACAGAGTATATTTATCGATACTTAAATCCTTAGATATTTAGAGTAGAGTAGATTTATATCTCATGTTATGTATTTAATTAAAAGGTATAGCTAGAGGTACGCACTTACTCTACTTACCTGTTTCTATATAGATAGGTGAGTACTTTATCGATATATGGTAAAGTTGAGGAATGATTCTAAGTACTATGTGGGGCGAAAATTTTAACTCGATGGAAAAATTCACTAAGTCACCTCAACACCGTACAAATAAACGCTAGTATTAAAAATAAGATCATGAAATGTTGCATTATAACTGAAGTAAACATAAAGCAGATACCTACTATGTACTTTTAGATTTTAAAAATGACCTTTATTTTCATCGAAATAAAAGACATTCCAACTAAAATTGATATTTCCCGCAAGGATCTGGTTAGAGTCGTT
The DNA here is from genome assembly GCA_905404115.1 of Pheosia gnoma. Classification (NCBI taxonomy): domain Eukaryota; kingdom Metazoa; phylum Arthropoda; class Insecta; order Lepidoptera; family Notodontidae; genus Pheosia; species Pheosia gnoma. The sequence continues at coordinate 6,029,998 of FR989915.1, forward strand.
GAATGCAGACTATACCAACCGTTCGTTGTGCCGTTCTATAGGGGAGGCCTATGTTCAGCAGTGGACGTCTTTCGGCTAATGATGATGATGAAAAGAAATTACCTAAACTATTGCGTTGTCAGCCATCCGCCCTGCCACCCAATTAGCCCCCACTTCGTCTCTCTTAGACGAGTGAGAGAAGCTTACCGCAAGCACTTAGTCGGCAAGAGGGATAGAGAATGAGTCGGCATGGCCCGAGCTGAGGTAGTATATATAGGCCCTTAATTATGTGCCTATACATTAATAATTATCGCTTCGCTTTAAGATAATCATACAATTATAATAATACTGTAATTAAATATAATTATGTTTAGGGAAGCACCTACCCACTTAAAACGTCATGTGATACCTAACTCACGCACTCGTGAAATCTCCAGAACTAAAGCCAACGATTTTCAAGTTAGGCACATTAGGTAGATATGATTTTTAATATTTACCACTCCATATGATATATTTCTCCATGACTACCTTTAAGTGTATGGATATAGAGTTCGTAGTTGAAGTCACGCTTGTGCCAGATAACTCTAACATCAACTCTATATCTTTGTTGATAAGATATCTTGTTTGCAGGACGCTCTACTACACGCTATCAAAGAGGAATACGTGGAAGCTGTAGAACTCTTGCTGCAATGGGAAGAAGAACACCATGTACCGGGGGAACCTTACGTGAGTAGTACCGGGACCACATGATGGATGGGATGTTTTTGCGACCAAATAAACAATTAGGCAGATAATTGAACTCTATCTTCAGGTGAATACTTAAATAGATATACTTGAGAGTAGAGTACACCATCTATGGGTAAATATAACTACTATAAGAAAACAAAAGAAAAGCGATTGCGTATCATTATCAAATCTTATTGCTCTACCTGCCTGTTAATGTGCTATATTTCATATAGAGTTGGGAGTCAGTGGACCCAGCATCAGCGACCTTCACCCCCGACATCACGCCGCTCACCCTGGCGGCCCACAGGAACCACTACGAGATCCTGAAGATCCTGCTGGACAGGGGCGCCACGCTACCAGTGCCTCACGACGTCAAGTAGGTACAGGACATTTCCATAATCATTGTCTTAGGTTTATAATAAATAATAATAATACCAGCCCTTTTTTTAATGTCCCACTGCTGGGCACGGGCCTCCCCTCAATGCGAGGGGGATGAGGCCATAGTCCACCACGTTGGCCCAGTGCGGGTTAGCGGACTTCATACATCTTTCGAGGATTGCTCTCAGACATGCAGGTTTCCTCACGATGTTTTCCTTCACCGTTTAGCAAGTGATAATCGTGGTTGAAAATGAGATTCGCACATGAAATCCAGAAATCCCAGAGGTGCGAGCCGGCGTTTGAACCTGCGATCCTCGTTACCGAGGCAAGTGTTCTACCAACTTGGCTATCACTGCTATGCTATGTCTTAGGTTTAAATCAGGTAAATACAGGTATCAGAGTTGTTTAGCGCGCTCCAACGTTGATCGCGTCATCACTTAGCAGGCGAGACTGCGGTCAAATACTAGCCTATAAGCAATAAAAAAATATTTTTTATTAAATTTTGGAGTTCACTCATACGTGTAATAAGACAGTATTTTTGAATTTAATCACTTGCAATTTACTTCTTAACAAAGCGTCGTGTGAGTTAGGGTTGAAACCACCTTAATCCTTCAATTACAACCGCGCAATATGGCTCACGATAATAAGAGCCATTAGCTGTTATTTTCATTGGACTCAGGTGTTGAGAACTGCGGAGTAAAGTTTCTAGTATCGTTTGCGATTGTGGCGTTAATTACGCTAGTCTGGCCGCAGCTTAAAGAACTTACATGACTGGTAATTAACGTAACGTAGTCTTTATTAAAAAAAGTGATAGCTGTGTTGGTAGAACAGTCATTTTGGAAACAGGGCTCGCAGTTTCAAACTCCGGATCGCACCTCCGGGATTTCTATATTTCAAATGTTAGCCTTTTGTAACCATGATTATCACTTGGTCGTGGTTCGGAGAGCACGATAAGTACTGCGCCTGATCTCTCTGCGATCGTGTCGGGTTGCTGTTCCATCGGACTATAACGGTGAGGGGGGGTGTAGCTATGCTTACGCGCACACTTGTGCGCTATAGCATCACCTACGTACTGGGCTAGTCGCCGTTGTGATTGGCCGCCGTGATCAAAATTCGGTCAGGACTATTTCTCATCCCATCTTTATATAATCTAGATGCGGTTGCGATGAGTGCGTAAAGTCCTCCCAAGATGACTCGCTCCGTCACTCGCAAGCGCGCATCAACGCGTACAGAGCGCTCTCCTCGCCCTCGCTCATCGCCTTGTCCTCTGCCGACCCTCTGCTCACCGCGTTCCAGCTGTCCTGGGAACTCGGCCGGCTCAGCAGAATGGAGACGGAGTTCAGAGTTGAATATAAGGTACATTCAAAATCTTTTGCATCATTTTTGTGTGATTGCGTTTCATGATGTGAGTAACGCAACGCAACATAATAGAATCTCAATCACACAAAAATGTATACAACACTTTCTTAATAAAAAAAAACGCATTGGAATCGGTCCAAGTGTTTGGGAGCTACGATGCTACGGACAGACAGACATAATAGGCGTCAAACCTATAACATGCCTTATTCTGCGTCGAATGTTAAAAAGAGTAAGCCATGGAGTGTTATGTCCCCATTCCATAGCAACATTTTGACCGTGCGATTAAATCGACACAGTTGGTTGTGATCTTGCTTATTGTATTCAACGTCCTTGTTTCGAATACCGTAGAGGTAAACTATTTGTGATGAGCACGAACGTTTGTACCAGAGTCATGGATGTTTGATATCTATAATTACCTTACATATAAGTATTATAATACCAGCCCTTTTTAATGTCCCTCTGCTGGGCACGTGCCTCCCCTCAATTCGAGAGGGATTAGGCCATAGTCAACCACGCTGGCCCAGTACAAGTTGGCGGACTTCACACATCTTTCCAGGGATTCTCTCAGACATGCAGGTTTCCCCACAATGTTTTCCTTCGCCGTTTAGCAAGTGATAATCGTAGTTTGAAATGAGATTCGCACATGAAATCCAGAAATCTCAGAGGTGCGAGCCGGAGGGTTTGAACCTGCGATCCTCGTTACCGAAGCAAGCGTTCTACCAACTTGGCTATCACTACATATAAGTAATACTGATATATTAATACTTAATTATTTTTGTAACAGGCATTACGTCAGCAATGCCAACAATTCGCGACCTCGCTACTGGACCACACCAGGACCTCCAAGGAGTTGGAGATCATGCTCAACTACAACCCTTGGGACGTGGACTGCTGGGAGCCGGGGGAAAGGCAAACGCTGGGCCGGTTAAAGCTGGCCATTAAGTATAAGCAGAAAATGGTAAGCGTGATGTGTTGAGCGATAAATTGGGCGACAAGTTTTTCGACATGTTGGAATATTTATTGCCCGATATCAATAGGTGCCTAACATTATATTATAATGTTAGTTGCCATAATGCGTTTATGGATTTGACCATGTTTTGCGGTCATGTTTGATCTTTTAACGCATCGCGGTCATTTTATCACGCAATTTGATTGTAGGGGGACCACCCGTGACAGACATAGTTAACTTTCGTTTTAACGCTTCGTCACTTCAATGTATGAACCCGTACATCAAGTGCGAGATTATTCGTAAGTTAACCGTATACTTTATAGTCGACCCCCGAATTTATAGACGTTCTATAAATCTATCAAACTTCATATAGTACTGCGTAAAGCAAAACTCTTGTGCGTAGTACTATGTAACTTTTTCTAAAGTTATAAAACGTCTATAAATTCGGGGGTACGTATTTAGACGTTTTGTATGGAGAGTTGAACAGCGCCTCTAGCGGGCAGTATTTCAAACATGACATTCTCCATACAACTATGTCTAAATACGTAAACTATAAAGTGTATGGTTAGCGTAAGCATAATCTCGTACTTGACGTACTGTTAGTTCGATACGTTATAGCAAGAATCTACCAATATTACCACCTTTAACAGTTTCTTATTCTTGGACCATATAGATTGTTCTCTTTCTTTCTTATGTTGTGTTCAGTATCAATCCAGAAACGACTAGCTTTTGCCTAGGGTACAATCCTCATCATACAATGGATAAGTAAGCTGCTACATCATAGGATTATCACATAACTAACGGCCAGCTCTCGGCTCGTCGTCACTCCTCGTAGACACACACACACACACATAAACACACTAGACTGTCGTTTGTACCAATTTACAGCGGAGTGGCTTAGACAGATTTATCTTTGTAGAATCACTGGCTTCTTATATCTTGGTTGAACCCGAATAATCCAAATAAAAAAAGCCGGCCAAGTGCGTGCTTATATAAACCAAAACCATGAATTAGAAGAAAACAAAGTTATATTCACTGTTTATTATTTTTGTTCTAGTATTGCATATAACGCAGAATTAACTTTGTATTCACTTGGTTGATTATAACTCATGATCTAACTCTTGACTGTCGTGATAAATTTAATATTGATTTCTTATATTTACGGGAACACTAAAAAAACGAATTTTAACGGATTTTATCATGTTTATTTTATGGTTTTACGTTTCCGACGTTTTGGCTGCTTTACAACAATCATGGTCACGGGAGGACGGGATGGACATGGGAAGGTAGTCCTCCCGTTCAATGATAATTTTCATTCCAATTTAGTAGGTACTAGGTATGTGCCGTTGAAATTTCATGTTTGTTTTAATGTACTCCAGGAGATAGAATATAACAATTTCATAGAAAACTTTAGCCTAGACAAGACTGAAACATATAATATCAGATCTAAAGCAATGTTTTTAGTTTTGTTTATAAAGCATTGGTGATTGACATAGAATGTGTATTCGCAAAGAAAACTTAAACCTACTGTTGAAAGATAAACACATATCAATATATTACCTCTGCCTACGTATAAAAAAAAGTTTTCTTCGAAATTTGAATAAATAATACGATATGCCAATCGCGGTCATTCCAGAGAACTCATTTGAAATACATCGCAGTGATTGGTAGACGGGACTGTTATTACTGTGAAATAGCAGGTGTTATTTTTAAAAATATAGTGACCACGCGCCGCGACCACTTAGCTTCTATAAACATTCTTGAAATACTTTGATGCTAAATCTTTATGCCGGATTATTTACCTACTGATTTAACGGGAAAATCATAGTATATTCATAGCATAAATGAATCTTGTTTTTTTTCTTTTTGATGAAGCAACAGAAGATGGTCTAATGTGCGATACAACTACGACAAGTTAAAACAAAATAGACTTTAGATGGAAGACATTTGTGGGAAAATTAATTGAAGCTAAGACTGCACTCAGTAGAACTTTAATTTCAATTTCGTTTCAATAATATCGCGATGTTCCTGGTTAAAAAAAGATCTTAGAATAGTTTTAGAATTTTCGCCTGTCTCTTTGAGAATCACGGAAAAATTACTGGACTGGTTTCCACGAATATTTTATTATTGAATAACCTAATGATAGACTGAAAAGATAGGTTAAATATATTCACGCTACAACCTTTGGGGGGCGAGCTGTAGAACAAAATCAAGTACACAATATAAGGAACAGTCAAATTCATTGGCTGTTCACGGATGGGGCGTTCAAAAAAATCTAATGTTTACTCTACACTGCTTGTTGCGCTCGCGTTAACTAAACAAGTGAATTGATAGCTTGTATACAGCATCCTTTTATCTCAACCATCTGTCCGGGATAGCCTAAATAAACAGCGTCCACACTGACATTGAATGATACGAATTTGAGTGTTAATCGCTTCGAATCGTTTATTTGTCGATCGGTTGAACATTTCAATGTTACAACTGATTTTACGACGGTTCCGCGTTCACTTTCAAGACAGACAGACAGAGACAGAGATATTGCCAACCTATCCGTACAATTTGACATAATAGTTCTTAAAAAAAAACTAATGGCGTTATTACGTTTCCCTTTAAGTTTACTCGGGCTATACTCGGACCTTTGGAAGGCTTGCGGGGCACATGTTAAACACGAAGAGAAAATCTTATGTTATGAAGCACCTGCTGGTAATAATGGAAATAAACAGCGAATTGACCCCAGCACGTGCAGGAAGTATTGCAAAATTGTGGACACATAAATAAATTGGGTTATTGTATAAAATTTGCACGGATACTGGGCTATTGAATAGGTTTTGGACACTTGCCATAATCAATGTTCACCAATTATCTTTGGCAGTTGGTGACTCACCACTTACTAGGTGAAGAATTGGGTATTATATTGACTTGAGAATAAAAGGATAAGTTTATTGGCCCCTTTTCTTATTTTTTTCCACCACGCATAACTTTTTAGTGGATGCCCCGATTTTCATCTTTCTTTTTTTTATATGGATATATCTCAACTTAGGTCCCATTTAAGTTTCTTCAAGAATCACGATTGTATCAGAATTGTTTTTGTTTTTCATTATGAAGTAATAATTAAATTAAGTTTTGTATTTAATTTACAGTTCGTAGCTCATCCGAACGTCCAACAGCTGCTTGGAGCTATATGGTATGAAGGTCTCCCGGGGTTCAAACGGAAAAATATCGTAGGACAATGTGTACAGGTAATTACAACAATAATATCTATCATTTTCAGCAGTTGACCCCAGCAAGTGGCTAACATAACATTAAAATTCTCAAAAAATGCTTCTACGTGTTGGACCCATGTCCCCGCGCAAGCTTTCCAGAGATCCGGGTATTAGCCCGTGTGGTGAGACACATAATAATAATATCGCCAAACGAACACACCAACTATACGGTCATAACCTAAGCAAAGTTTGTATTATGGATACCGTACAATAGACTGGAGGCTATCTATGCATATTATATACAACACAGAATATTTGCTTCTACTAGGATTCAAACCCGTGACATTCAGGAAGGAGAGCAGGGTCACTACCAACTGAGCTAATCAGGTCAACAAGCAATGTGTACTTGTTTAAGAAAGTATAGTATTTTTGAAGTATACAGGTTGATTTAGAAAGAAAGAAATTCCGAAAATTTTAAGATTTATATTACATATACAAATTCTGAGTTCAAGTCTTCACAAATGCGCTAAAGAATTACAGGTTCCAAGCTTAGTATACCATTTCTGAATCACCTGTATACATGCATACCTATAAGTTTTGTATCATATGAGGCATATGATACTTACCATGCTATCGTATTATGTACATTGCTATGAATCTGTCACCTTCTCATTGGACGGACAAGAAATGTATATTTACTAGGATTAATGTTTTGAACCGATACTAATTAATCCAGAATCCGGCCCAAAGTAATTATTTCTTTGTCTCAAAGTGAACAGGGGTCCGCAAGCAACTAACGAGCACACGAAAAGCCAATAATGGACAACAATGCATTGACTGGTATTTTTCAATCTGAAACGACCTTTTATCATGAAGAAATTAAGTAGGTTTCTTATTAATAAGATGTCTCTACACTGCACGTATAGGCTACGTAGACTAAAGTCAACGAGAGTTTACTCTACATTAAGCGTAGTGGCGGTCTAGAGAGTGGTCTGCCGACACTACGGTACGAACGGTTGGTACGAAGCGTACCAAATCCGTGGTCCGGACCGTACCCTATTCGATCGTCTATTAATACTGCCTTGTTGTTTGCGCAGGTAGCGAAGTTAGGTGTGATGTTTCCAGTGTACTGTACCATATACATGCTGGCCCCCAACTCGGAGTACGGCAGATTCATGAAGAAGCCCTTCGTTAAGTTCATATGCCACAGCTCCTCATACATGCTGTTTCTTAGTAAGTACCTACAGATTGTTTCACACACTAGCAGGAAAGAGACGACGACTATCTCTGTTACTCTTGTATTTTTAAATCACTTTTCTCTAGAGCTTCCCGACAAGAAAACAGGGAGTATATTATGAGCTTTAATATATCTGTACAATGTTGACAATGTAACATTACGCTGATAGACAACGCAAGGAAATATGTTTTTTTTATTAGGACAGGCATGTTTTGACGGCCTGATTAGTTCATTTGGTAGTGAGTGAGTTCCTTCTGCGCTGAGGGTTCTGTGTTCGAATCCTAGTTAAAGTCGGAGAAAACATTGTGGGTGCGCTCCAATGTTTGTACCCAAATCATGAATTTTTAATATGTATATAAGTTTTATGTACTGGGTTTGTCCTCAGTCCATTGTACGGTACCCATAATACAAGCGATGCTTAGTGTGGGACCGTATGTGTGACGTCTGTATGGTTGTGTGTCTGGGTATATAATTATTATTAAAAAATAAAATTGCTAGGTAGCTCAGTGTCCTACCTGGAAATAAGAATTCGCTATAACCCCCTGAACCATTTGCATCCACTTCGATTAAGGAAAAGAGGAAATCTACTTTGAATTCTTAAACATTCAACCAATTTTCCAGTAACTGCTAACACGTTGGGAGTATCTACAAGGTAGATATAGGCATCTTTGATAACCACTATCATCGAACTAAATTAACTTTAGTTCTATGACTCTTATACATCAGGCTTAATGGACTACACAAAATATGTATATTATAATTTAATGGTGCGTGAGACACGTAAATATATCTTATTTATTTGTTATTAGAGATTATTTTTATTGTTATCCATCACACGCGCTGATCGATCCCATCTATTATGATGTCTGTTGTTTAAATTTTTACCCACGAATAATAAGCGTATCGAATAATAAGAGTAAATGTATCATTCGTCGATGGAAGTATCTGGTTGTCTCTTTCTTTCTCACTAGACACCAAATTACAAAGTTTAAGTAAAGCAATTATTAAGTATATCTCTTTTCCTCCAGCGCTGCTATCTCTAGCGTCGCAACGAGCCGACTACCTAGTCCTGGAGTTGTCGGGCGTCAGCTGGCTGCAAGACCTGGCCGACTACTGGAAGGAGCACGAGCGGGGATCTCTGCCCAGCCTCATAGAATTCAGTGTCATCATCTACATAGCAAGTAAATTTGCGCTTGTTGGCATGCAATCAACTTTTTATTATTTCAAAACTAACGCAATGCCACAGATATCTTCTCGGGCGAGCGCACAACATCTCTCCAAAGTTTATCGCGATCGATAATTGATGTAGGAAAGGAACATCACACGGGACCAACCAAGAAACTTTTATCTTTATAATATCCTAGTATAATCGGAAAACTCCGACTATCACGATAGTCCTAGGACCATTTCAAAGGACCAGTTAGTTTGAATCCAACAAAAGAACTTCGTAATCATACTAGCTATTATTACTGTCTTCCTTTAATTTGCAAGCTTTTGCCAGCAACTTTTTAAAAATGCTAATGTGGCATGGTATTTTGTTGCATTTAATGCAGAAACTTTTTTCATACTTTCTTCTTTACATTCTTTTTATTTTCTTCACATAGTTTTCGTTCCATTTCTTTTTCTTTTACATTGTGCATCTACTTTGCGTATTTACTAAAGTACGTACTAAGTATCGTATAAAAATTTTTAACATTCTTAAGAGAATATTTTCCCTAACTCAGGTCTGATCTGGGCGGAGATAAGGTCTTTATGGACCGGTGGTATCGCGGAGTACACTAGCGACTTGTGGAATATTGTGGACTTCATCACCAATATGTTCTACATCGCTTGGATCAGTCTGCGCTTCTCTTCCTGGTATATTGTGCAGGTAAACTGTTTGTAGTCTATTTGCATCACTGTTATAATAATTAACACTTTGTCTCCTCATAAAATTTTGGCTCGTTGTCATTTAATAAGCCGTTGATTTGATAACCTTTAAACCTTATTCTTCTATTCCCAACTTAATTTTGATCTAGCAAAATCATCAACAACAGTATGTTGGTATGTAAACACTTCAGTCTCTGGCTTTACATCTCAGCGTTAAGCAAGACAATTGACTCGCAATAGAATGGCAAAAGCATAAATTGGGGAGCATTCAAGTATTCTTGATCCCCCTGCCCCCTCCATGTAACGCGGCGTAACGTTTTTCTTTACCCCCCCCCCCCCCCTCGCCCTAGTAAAACCTAAAATCTCTACGCGACTGTTCTGAAGGGTTAAAACGATGTTACGTAACGTAGTTCAAACCCCCCTCCCGCCCCTGTAACGCATCGTAACGTTTCAGAAGACCCCCCCCCCTCCCCAAATTCGTTACGTAATACTTGAACGCTGCCTTGTTAGCGAACTTGGAACCCTGGTCCACTACTTATACTATTCATAACCCTAAAATTCCTTTCTACAGCGTGATAAAAGCCATGGCATCGATCCATGGTACCGCCGCGAGCAATGGGACTCGTACGATCCCATGCTCCTCTCTGAAGGAGCCTTCGCAGCTGGCATGATCTTTTCATTCCTGAAACTGGTGCACATATTCTCGATCAACCCGTACCTCGGACCCCTGCAAGTGTCACTGGGCAGAATGATCCTGGATATCTTGAAATTCTTCTTTGTTTATATGCTGGTGTTGTTTGCGTTTGGATGCGGTGAGTTGGTTACTTGGTGGTATCTATTTTTGTGAGCTATCTTTTGGTTGTGAGCCTAGTTTTTTGCTTTTCTATATGAGCTCAGTTAATTAAAGTTCAAAATAATCATTTACCAATTCGAAACTTTACTCTTGACCACTTCAATGTTATATCTTTTAAACATTACATGAAGTAAGCCGTGGGGCTAGAATTTATTGTTGCCAAGCTAAAATGGCCTTAAAGGTGTGCAGGATAATCTTCCTTTTTAAATTCTTAAGAATATCTTGACAATTATACTGAAAGTAGAGGAGCTTCATCAACAAGACTTTTTTGACTAATTACTCCTGTAGCGCTCATCTTAATTTTTATTACCAAAAGGGTTGAACCAGCTTATGTGGTACTATGCTGAGCTGGAGAAAAACAAGTGCTATCATCTCCCTAATGGCTTACCCGACTTCGATGGCCAAGAGCGAGCGTGCACTATTTGGAGACGATATGCCAAGTAAGACAAACCAATAATAATCCCAGCCCTTTTAATATCTCACTGTTGGGCACGAGCCTCGCCTCAATGCGAGGAAGATTAGGCCATAGTCCACCACGCTGGACCAGTTCGAGTTGGCGGTCTTCACACGTCTTTTGAGGGATTCTGTCAGTCATGCAAGTTGTTGTTTGTGCATGTTTTTCTTCACCGTTTAACAAGTGATGAGCATGGTTGAAAATGAGATTCGCACATGAAATCCAAATATCTCAGAGGTGCGAGCCGGGGTTTGAGCCTGCGATCCTTGTCTGATGATTGATTATCATTTATGACTTGCTTTACGGTGAGGGCAAGCATCGTTAGGAGGTCTGCATGCCTGTCAAAAGGTGTTTGAAGTTCACCAAATTGCACGGGGCCAGGATGGTCGACTTAAGGCCTAAATCTTCCTCAGTAGGAGCAATGTGCCCGGCATAACGGCAAAAGGCTCACCCTCTAATAAATTGGGACCAAATACCATCGGAAAAATGTCGTGTACTGCGCTGCTCTTCTGCCTTCTAATGCCTTCCCCCTAAAGACATGATGGTAGATATACATTTGTTCCAGCTTATTCGAAACCTCGCAGTCTCTATTCTGGGCGTCATTCGGCCTGGTGGACTTGACCACCTTTGAGCTGACTGGGATCAAGAGTTTCACCAGGTTCTGGGCTCTGCTGACCTTCGGATCATACTCAGTGATAAATATTATCGTGCTACTGAACATGCTGATTGCAATGATGTCTAACTCGTATCAGATTATTTCGGTAAGTTGGGTGACTCACATTTAGACAGGTATAAGGTGCCTCTTAAGCTTCTTATGGCACCTTCTCCAAGCATTCTGTGGACACAAGGCCATGTTAAAAGAATTTGTAATACCTACCAGTAGGTAAGTATTAATAATTCGTAAGTTCCCTATTCGAAATCCACATCCTTTTGCGAATTGGTGCAAAATTTCAGAAAACGTTACTATTTTATTTTGATTTTCATGATTTTGGACCAATTTGTACCATGTGCCTTCGTTCCATGTTGATTATAAAAATAGTTAGTTAATAAATATGTTTGATCGTTAAACTTTGTTGATAATTAATGTTTCTACCAGGAACGAGCAGACACTGAATGGAAGTTTGCCCGCAGCAACTTATGGATGTCCTACTTCGAAGATGGAGACACCGTACCTCCTCCATTCAACATCATCCCTACTCCAAAGCAGTTCTGCTGCTGGTTCAGGAAGTGCTTCACCAATAGGGATCGACGATCCATTATTGTAAGTAGCAATTTTTTTTTAGATCTCTTCCTACACGTATCTTACCTTCGTCGTGCTGTGACCAAAAACATAACGAATAGTAACTATCTACTACTACGCCCACTAACGACAACTCACCACACTATACAATAATCCTCTTGTTAATTAATTCTTTTAATTGTAGTTTTCTACTAAATTACTAAATGTAAATAGTAGTTAGATCGATCAATTATGTAATATCGTATTGGTTGCAAGAGGTTTTTACTTAGAGGTCACTAAAGGTTGATTTGCAGCATTAGTTAACGATGATGATGATACTAATTGTATTGAAAAAAAAAAACTCTCATTAACAGAACAAATCCCGCGAAAAAGCTCGCCAGGAACACGAAGCTGTGATGCGTGTTCTAGTCCGTCGTTACGTCACGGCGGAGCAAAGGACAAGGGACGAGGTGGGGGTGACAGAAGATGACGTCATGGAGATCCGCCAGGACATCTCCACGCTCAGATACGAGCTGATCGATATCCTACACAATAACGGCATGAAAACACCGAGGATCAGTATACAGGATGCTACAGGTGAAATATATACTGAAATAACTTTATCATCTCGCGGCCACGACTATGTCTGGTCGTGGTCACGACCTTCCTTGGTCGCAGGAGCTTCGACCAAGATGTGGCCTACCATGAGGTACATCGTGATGTTGTAAGGGACCTAGCTCACTAATGGGGAAAAATATTTCAAATTAACTTATAGCTCATATTGATCACTTTAATTGATTTTGTCTCGTAGTTTACAAGAATTTACCTATTTTTATTAAGAACATCTTTTTGTAGATTGTGATCTTTATAACCTACCAATTAAAATCTTAAATCTTTTAATTTCACACATTTTATATGTACGAATATAATTGCAGAATTGCAGTCGGTTTTTTATGTTACAGTGTCTGGCAAGAAGGGCAAAGTTATGGAGCGTCGAATACTCAAGGACTTCCACATCGGAATTGTGGAGGGCATTATTAAAGACGTGATCTCCAGGGAGAACAAACCGAAGGATGTGTTTAGCCAGATAGCTAAAGCTATTGTCAGGAGAGGGAGCACAGATAGGTACACACGAATTGTATGGTCCCAAACTAGCGACACTTGTATTATGAGCATCTTACAATGGACTGGGGGCGCTCCCAGTTACGGCCTGGCCACGGGACATTCGCCACAGCGAAAAATCGCCCGGCGCGATACGGCGAGTGCGAGTGGCGGGGCAGCAATTCGCGCGGCATCTTTTGCAGGCCACGGGGCACGGCGGCAGTCGCGATCGCCGCCGCGATCAGTAAGGACGTCCGAGAGCGAAATGTTGCTATCAAAGTTATCTCGATATTGCTATTAATAGTATTTTTGTTCAAGACATCACATTTGGAAGAGATTGTGGAGTACATGTTTTTTTTTATTACATTTGAATTGATTTGAATAGGAATCGAGGTATAGATGAAGAATTCCACAAGAAGTATGAGAAATACAGAATGTACCCAGAAAAAAAATTAAGAAATAATTTTAAAGACTACTTTGTAACCTACTAACTAATTATTTGTACCTATAAATAAAAAAAATCTACCTTCAGAACCTGGGATTTTTTTTTTTAATTTCTTCCCACAATATCTTCTCTACATGCTTATATTTATGATGTGGGTGGCCAGACTTCCAAATAGGCGGCCTGGCTAATATTTCGGCAATAAACAGCTCCGTGTTCATTATTCGCGGCGAAAACGACTAAACAGATTTGATCGCTGCCGAGTCGCCGCGACTACCGCCCGACGCCGTGGCCTGCGCCGTACTGATTCATGTATTTGTTTCACTCGCCGGCCGCGCTGTCCGTCGCCCGCGCGATTCGCCCGGTACAAGCCGCCGGCCGCGCTGGCGATCGCCGTGCCCCGTGGCTTGCTCAGTACATTTCTATACGTTTGTTTCAATCGCAAGACGCGCCGCCGTGTCGCGCCAGGCGATTTTTCGCTATAGCGAATGTCCCGTGGCCAGGCCGTAACGGCCTTATATAGATATTCAACATTCATCCTGCTGATCACACATCGTTTGCCCTTACTAGGATTCGAACCCGATACACTCCGTACAGAAAATAGGGTCAACTTTGCAAATTAATTCCATTTAAGTAATCCCAATACACAGTCTAACATAATAATCTGTGAATTACACCCAAATGATGCCTTCGGGAAATCTTGAATCGTTTTATTTTTCAGTAAAAAACGCGATTGGAATAGTCTTGTTAGAACTAGTACGGTGCGTAAAAATCCGATTGGAACCTCGGCTGAAGCTGAAACAAGGAGAAGCCGTCAGAGTTTGAGGGCTCATATACTAGAGAATATGCCTACTAGGACCATAGATCCGCAGAAATTATTAGGTGAGTGAATCTTAGAACTTAATCTTATATATTATTATATATAGAATCTTAGTGAAGTTTAGACGTAACTTTACATAGACTATTGTTGGAAATAAAATATTAAGATGCATTTTTAGCTGTCTATATATTCGTGCGTGAGGGAAAATCTACTGGGCCCCAAGTCTGCTAACACAATCGATTCCTAATCGAACAGCAACCGCGTAGTAACTGTCACTTTTGACAGATATTGTATGGGAAAAAGTGGCAGTTACTGGACGGATGTGGATGGACTTGGCATGTTGAGATTATTATAACCCCGGACAATGTTAACAGGATATCGTTTATCCCAGGGAATCGATGGGTCTCCGAAGAATCCCGGGACACTATTATACTTTTGTCCCATGAAATGTATGGGAACCTGGACAACCAAATTAACAGTTTTATTCGTATTCCAGAATACAACCCGAACCTTGCAGCCGTGTCACCAACGACAAGAGTGGCGTACGCCAAGTTCATGAGAAGCAAGATTAAGCAAGAGTTCATGAAGAAAGAGAAGAGAAAGAGATCCGAAGGAGAGTTCAGTTTGGAAGACGAAGTATTTGAAGCACCAAAGCACGAGCGTTCGAGGAGAAGTGGTGAGTATTCTTGAGGCCCTTTAATAAGCCGTAATTTTAAAATTAAACCGATCTACAAAGATCCAATCTAAAGGTTTAGCAACGAGCAATGGCAATATTAGAAGGACTTACCGTGTCAGAAACACCATCCTGCTTTCCCCGCTAAATCGTAAGTAAAAGTGGGTGAGAAAACACTAAAGCTTGATTTGAATTGGGTGCACCATGGAATAGACTCACAAGGGGGTTGAGCTTTGTGAACAAAAGCCACAGATAGATAGCTTACAATAGAAAGATTTATAAATGTTAAAAGGAGGCCTTTGCACAGAAGTGGAAAACCTATACAGGCTACCAAACAATTGTAGGAAATTTAAATTTTGGTGTACCAAATCATAACACGATTTATTTATCTACGATAAACAAAACTGCCCTTACAATATAAGTTAATTCAACAGTGTGGTCCCCAATTATGCGTAAGATAACAAAACAATTATAAAGTATTTATTCGAACTTTCTCAGCGAACAACTAAATAGGTCAATTCTATCAGGCACGTAAAAAAGCAGTGATAGCCAAGTTGGTAGAACGCTTGCCTCGGTAACGAGGATCGCAGGTTCATACCCTGGCTCGCACGTCTGGGATTTCTGGATTTCATGTGCGAATCTTTTTTCAACCACGAGTATTACTTGCTAAACGGTGAAGGAATACATCGTGAGGAAACCTGCAAGTCTGAGAGGGGAAGATAGGGGAAGGGGAACCCACCATTGACCCTCGGCTTGTCAACTTTTCCAATAATTAAAGAAGCCAGCAACACCGAACTCCTCTCAGATGTTAGTCGAGAAACTATCTATCACAAGTGTCGGGACCCCAAACAATATGCAATTCTCCGCGAAACGAAGCGAATCTAAAAAATAATTCGACACGTGTTTCGCCTCTAAACGAGGCATCCTCAGGACGGCTGGGCTACGAATGAGCCACATGATTTTTATTTTTATTAAAAAAAAATCGTATATTCCGTTTTTTTTCCACGTTGGAAACAAATGAATTATAAGTGTATTTTAATATAAGTAGCTTTAATTACGACTTGTTTTACGCTGTTTTCTATAGGTATATGTAACAATAATAGTTTAGGGCCGTTAACATTCCACTCTTTTTCCGTTTTTCGTTACTGAAACCTCAGCAACCTAGCCGCTTTTGATAACAAGGCTAGTTACGTTACACGTGACCCATTTTAAATCATACACAATGGAATAGCGCATTCACGAGCCGAACAATAAAGGTTTTGAATTTTTTGCGAGGGAAAGCATTATTTTGTGGTGACACGTCAGAATACTACTTCCTTGTGGGTACCTACACTGGCTACCAAATTCACTGATGCTTGATTGTTTTATATAATATTTTTCAAGAGAAAATTACGTTGTTGCAACATTTTAAACAGATGTAGAACTTTTATTACCGGAGGTTAATGGTCACTGCAAAACATTTGAAATTGTTGCAAACGAAACATTGTTTTTTTTTCTATGCCAATTGATTGTGTGTGTGATCATTATTTAGAAGAATAAAATTGAAGTTATAGAGCACCTGTGCATACCTATAAAATAATCATATTACTCGTATACAAATAATTGTTTCAATATATTTGAGCTATGTATTTTCATTACATTGCTTTTCACTGCTTAGAACAAACTTTGGGTACACAAGATGTTGAGATTAAATTCATGTTGTTCTTATGTAGGTAGATATAGACATTGTCATTTGACCTGAGAACATAAAATTAATCTGATAAAAGGCGTACCTGTGGGCGATGGATCACTTGATTAGATCCATGGATATTCTATATACCTAATTACTTTTTCTGACTGAAAGTTTAGAAAATAAATAGATTGAGACATATCTAATACGCGCAATGTAAATGTATAAACTCATCTACTCACGTCTCTTAGAAATATAAACTTAGTCGTACAATACTGACCTATAATCATTGATAACTAAAGCACTAATTTATTTGTACCACCAGCTCGCTCATTCCGCACGAGAACTCCCATCCCCGAGACATCAGATGATGAACCACTGCGGGTCCACGAGGTCCAAGTGGAAGCGGATATTGAAGACATAGACAAAGGTAAAGTTCTTTTTAATAAGGGCTAAGTAATAGATGCAGGCTTGCGGCAGGAGTTTAATTTTTCATTTTCTAATTACTGGTGGTGAAGTATATTTTTTTTGGAATAAGGAAACCGACTAGAGTTTTAAATAGGTATCTGCAATGTGACTTTATTATTTGGCAATAATAGACACTAGAGGGAATACGGTAGGTATCAGGTTGTATGGAATCTTCCTCACTGCTAATTACATTCTAACTAAACGATGATAGCAAACATCGTGAATGAACCGGCATATCCGAGAGAACTTTAGTCGTTTAGAACCTTATTTCACTATGGCAGGTTTAAGTGGATATAGCATACATTTTATACCAGATATGGGTTATTATTTAAGGGCCAAGTACTTAATTATCGAAGATTGCACGAGATAAACGCGAGAAAAAACTAGTTTAACGAAATATTTTTACGTAACAGGTTCAGAATGTTCAGAACAAACACGACCACTAAAATCATCATCCCAAGAACCATCTGAGCCCAGCACACCGGATTTCGACTCAATCAACGGCAGACGCCTCCCACACACAGAATTCCAAACCAAAGATTACGTTATCGAAATAGAACCAGAAACACCAACAAAGACGTTTTATATCGCAGAAGAAGAGGTCTCTAAACTTCAAAAGCCCATAACTCCAACGCCGAGTATACGATCAGAGAACGAACAAATACTTTCGGCTGTAAGTCTTCAAAAGGAGCATAGGAAAATGACACCTATTGTAACAGTAACACCTGACCCCAGTGATGAAATCCCTACAAGGAGTAAATCCTCATTGAGTACAAGGTCATCTAGAGTTAGTCCAGCGTCTTCGCCGATCTTTTCAAGGGATAAAGGCCGATCGAAGGTGACTGGGAAAATAGTCTCTGGATGGTTATAAATTAGGGCGTATTTTGCAGAACTTGTTTGTGCATTCTTGAGTTTGACAATAGTGATAGCAATTAAGTTAATAGTAGTAATTTACAATGGGTGTGTATGCATAAGTTGGGATGGATAGGTATTTGTCAATCATATCGTAAGCACTGGATTATAAGGTATAAAACTACATTATAAATTGTAATAATCAGTGCCTTTCAGACAAAGCTTTAGTTTACAAATTATATGTCAATTCATTTGTAAAATAATAAGGACCGGCTCTAGAAGTAATTTTATAGTATAGTTTAATATAAAACCCAAATGTTGTTGAACTAGGTATCGTTATGTTTTTGGGTTTTATATAGTAAACTATACTATAAAATTACTTCTAGAGCCGGTGCACTTCGACTCAGTGGGTTCAGATTCGACGAATAAATTGGACTCATGGATGATAATGAAACAATTCTCGTACGACCCTTTTTTCTCAACCCAACTCCAGTTCCTATGTAAAGGCCGATTATAAACATGATTATTTGTAAGCCGTGCGGCGTGCGCATGTTTCTCTGTCGGTCTCTCTCTCTCTCTCTCTTATAGAAAGCAAGCCAGATATTTTCGTTTCGTCTTTCTATTTCGCATTGAACAGTGTGGTGACGCGAAGATTATTTTTGTTGAGTGTATACAGGTTTTTTTGTACATAATAAATAATAAAAAATAATAAAGGAACTTCGTTCCATCCGGGTGTCCCTTGACACCTCTCAAGTTTTTTTTTCTAAATATGTATTATTATGAGAGCAGTCAGTTTAATAACATTGCGATTACAAAACAAACATCCTTTTCTTCTGAAAAATAGGTACCTTGTAATACCATTGTTGATCGATAAAAATCTATAAATTTTTGGCAAATTTTGCCTAGACATAAGATTTTTGGGTAATAGAATTTGATTATAAGCCCAAACACAATTTCAAATTATAATAAAAATACCTACTCGGACCCATACCTAACTAACTCGCGAAGATATGTATTGTCTGTAAAATGTTTGAACCTATCAATTATCAGACCGTGTAAGCAAAATGAACCCCAAAATATATGGACGCTTTAATCAATTTCCAATGGCATTACAGGGCATCTTTTAAGAAAAGCGCTTTTGTAGTACCTTTGTACCTAAATGGATGAAAACTTTCAGCGAATTTGGTGTTAAGTGTACTCGTAAGTAGTTTTTGGTTATTAACCAAAACTAGCGTGTCTGGTTGTCTTTTGATTGTTTTATAGTTCAGTAGGTACTCAGACTAAGAAAAAATATAGAGCGAATATCTCTAAGGAAACTTTGATGGCAAAAATACCTTGATGATTTGCGAAGACGGCGAACACACCAACTATACGGTCCCACACTAAGCAAAGCTTGTATTATGGGTACCGTACAATGGACTGGAGGCGCACCCAGTATATACATATAACTTATATAGATATTAAACATCCATGACTTGGGTACAAACATTCGTGCTCATCACTCATAGTTTGTTTCTACCAGGATTACCTTACGGGGGCCCCAAAGGGCGACATATTGATGATGCTCAATTTTGATTGTAATTAAACTGATAATTCCCGTTAAAATGTCTAAATTAATAAATCAAAAACTAGATCTTTTTTTTTAAACAACAAAAAATTATAGGTTATTTTTTCTTTACCTTCTAAAGGGGCCCCATGTAGGGGGCCTTTGATGTCAGCTGCTTTGCTTAAGACGGTCCTGTTTGGTAACGTGGTACGTATGTTTAATTGCTGAATTGCATTGCGTAATTGCATTTAAGGCTTCAAAACATTCGTTAGCGACATTGGGTGTCTATTTTTTTCTTAGTCTGTGTTTCAGCATATCTGTTATATTAGGTACAGAAAAGTATATCCTCAAATACACAGGTTACTACAGGACAGGACCACGATACAGTTTGTTGAAATAGTACGTAAGCTTGTATTTAGCTAATAAAGAGGAATAAAATGTTTGTTTTACGATTTTCAGTATTTTATTAAGTCTCCGACCTCTAGAGAGTATTACAAAGAGACCGAGAATGTAAATAAAAGGACAAGAATAAAATTGCTGGTGCGGTCATCCTGAGAACGATAAATGGGTCAGAATTGTATACCCTGTATACATTCAGAAAGAATATACTAAACCTTGAACCTGCGCTTTTTTTAAATGTTATTTGTAATAATTATGTGAAGTCAGAATTTGGATTTCAAATTTAAAAAAAATACAATTTGTTGTGCATTTCATTATACCATGGTGTGGTAATATGCTACGCCAGGTATTCTCTTCCCATGGGAACTAGGTCACGTGATTGGCCAAAGGCTACGTCATCAGCTGTGGTGCGGTGTTGATTGTATTGAAGATGTCAATCAATGGCAACTTTCAAATTTTCAAACTGTCTTATCTCAAAAATAGGTTTGATGCAGATAGCTGGTTTTACCAATAAAGGTACCTACCATCTTGCTTCCTTTTCAATGAATTATATGTATAAGTTGTAACAAAAAAAGTGTATAACATTTTAATGGTTGAATGAGTAGGTCATACCGATCACGTTGCAGTATAAAATGAATGTGTAAATGAAGTTGGATATTTTTTAAAGTAGGCGAACCAGTAACATTTCACCGCGCTTACTCGTATGTGGTACTATTTTACAATTTCTAATAATTTGTTTTTATTCGGGAATGTTATCTGTATAACCTACTGATGTACCTGTTATAATATTTTACACTAATAAAGTTACACCTTGGATACTTTCGTAACTATTAAAAAAAAAATAACATCATCTTTACATAAAAGTTTCATAAATCACGCTAATGCACCTCGATCAGACAAAAGCCACTATAAAAACATTAACATTTGCCCCTGGCACGCCTCGCAAACCAGAGTGAAATGGTGCAAAAATAAATTTTGACAAATGAATGGACAACTGAGATTTATTTTTAAATTCATCGGAATGTTTAGGTACTGTGAACGAACTAAGTTAGAAATGGATTCTATAAAAAAATAATGATAGGTACACTTAATTACAATCCTTCGCTTGAAAATTTTCTCAAGGCCAATCCTGTCCCAATGAATACCTACCCAACTTACCTAAGCCAAAGCACCCACGCAAAAGGGTGGAGGTTATTCCCTTTGAAAATCTTGTACTAACCCATAAGTATACTATTATAAAGCTATATTTAATCGGTCATTTAGAAATAGTAACTATGCATAGCATGCAGTTAAGCCTTCTTGAGTACTTTTCACTAAAGACATCGTTCTAGAATTTATAATGCATTATTATAAACTAGCTGCGCCCCGCGGTGTTACCCGCAATTAAAAAGTATGTCTATCCCACGGGAACCCATTTTACCGGGATAAAAAGTAGCCCATGTGCTATTCCAGACTATAATCTATCTCTGTGCCAAATTTCATCCAGATCCGTTCAGCGGTTCTGGCGTGAAAGAGTAACAAACATCCATCCATCCATCCAAACTTTCACATTTATAATATTAGTATAGATGAAATTAAACTTTAAATATTCATATCTGAAACGATAAATTTGCGTAGTACCTGCTTATACGTAAATAAATATATAAAAAATAATACCAGTCGAACACACCTACTATAAGGTCCCACACTAAGCGACGCTTGTATTATGGGTACCGCACAATGGACAGAGTGCGAACTCAGTATATAATACTTATATAAGATACTAAACATCCATGACACGGGTACAAACATTCGTGCTCATCACACAAAGTTTGTCCCTACCAGGATTCGAACGCGGGACTCTTGGCACAGAAAGCAGGGTCACTACCAATTGCGCTAATCAAGGCGTCGTTGCCAAGTGGTTATCTATTAGGTTAAAAGCCAACGTCATTCTCTCTAAGGCAAAAAATCTACCCTAAGTTTCTTAGTCCATAGAATTGCCGAAACCACATATCAATGTCCATACAAGTATCGCAGAGTCTGACATCAGATACTTTATAAATAAGCAACGATCCTGTAAACCTCTCTACAGTACCCAGGCGCCATTAAGAACACGACTGCCATATTTCCTGAAATTTATATCACATGCTAACTAACTGTGTGGGTTTTGATAAATTATTATTATACATTCCTACATTGTTATCACATACCCATAACAACTTGTACTTGTACTGCTCAAAAATGTAACGGATCTTTTTAAAAAGAGTTCATGAGTTTCTTGCCCGTTCTTCTCCATAGGAACAGCATTCGGAACGAGTGGTGAAGTTGTAGCTTATCATTTTGTAACTATTTTGACGATTCATAAGGACTGTGCTTAAATATTCTGATTTTATGTTCCCTAGGTAAGTACCTATCTTAAAATAAGTAGGTAATGGCGGTATGTGGATGCACTATGGTGCGTGCTCCTCTGCAGGCCTTCGGAACCTACCTTTGATAATCACAGCTGAGTAAATATAATCTTTTAACAATACTCGTCGAAAGTTATAATTAGCTAAAACTACAACTTTGGTAAGTACCTACTTATAATATTGATTTCTTATATTAACGCGAATACTACACACTGAAATAAAACAAATGTTATGGTATATTTTATGTATTTTACGGTCCCGACGTTTCGGCTGCTTTACAGCAACCGTGGTCACGGGGACTGAGGTGTTAGACGTCCTAGTGTCATAGCTAGAACTGGGGTACCCTCATATTTAGTTGTTGTTTGCGGTGCGGTTTTTGGGGTCGAGTCACCTTCGTCCGTAGGAGAATTGAGTGCCCTCGAGATGCCCTACACGTGACCCTGGGTGGTGCCAACTAGGTGACAACTCTACTGGTGGTAGGCTTCGGCCGTGGCTAGTCACCACCCACTGAACAAAGCCATGTCGCCAAGCGGCCTAGCCGTGTTCCGGCATGATGTTCGGTGCTGCCATTCATGGATGGCGGGTCAGATCAGTTGCGCTGCATGTGCCTAGTGAATGTGGCGTCTCTATCTACTGCCGCCTTCCTACCTAGGCAAGTATGCTCCATCGTAGATCTCATCGTCACTTACCATCAGGTGAGATCGAGATCAAATACTTGCCTTTAATGTAATAAATAAAAAAAAAATCTATGCAGAATATGTACAGTGTCGACATATACAGTGTCTTGAGATCTTGCAATGGTGCGCTTGGTTTAGGAGCATCATCAAATCCCTAAAATTAACTTTATTTAAAAATACCAACTTACAATGAAATAATACAAATGATTATTTTTTAAATTACACTTACTTTATTGATTCGTATTACAATTTGGTACAAAAGGTTTTATAATTTTCATTAACTACTTACCGACCTCTAAACTTTTTAAATTACTAATCAAACCATAAATATCGGTACTATGATAATAGGTTTTTTTTTTAATATAAAAATAAGTTTCAATATAGATAGTACACAGCCAATGATTAAAGGCATTAGGGATGGGTAAACCACAACAGATTTAAATAGTTCAACAGTTTAACTATTGATTCGTATATCTTTCATAATTGAAAACCCATTGGAACCCCTTAAAAAGCCAATAATAGGTATAAAAAGGAAAACACCGATATCACAGCAATCAATATAGAATCGCACGACAGTCGCGCTACGACAACAACGGTCTATCAGACATTCATATTAGTCATGAATTTGACGCTCTGAAACTACGCGATGTGCTCACAACGCTGAAGACTGTAAATCAGACTCTATATTAAGAACTAGACAATCCATTTTCTCTTTTCGTCAAAATGAGGCCAATGTTGCCAGTGTCCAGTAAAATTCCATGATCACCTCTGATGATAATGATTAGGTATGTCGATGACAAGTATGATAATGAAAATGAATGGGTACCGTTGATTATTTAAAAAAACTTAAGATTTTTAGTGTAAAATTAAATAAAAAATGAACAAAGAAAATCTGCAGTAAAATCTTTTTCGCAAAGGTAAACACATACATACATAATATTAAAGTTACTCCATATCTTCTGTGGTGTCTAAAGCCATCCGGTCTTCGGCTGTCGTTTGATCGTTTTGACGTCTTCCAACTTCTTGACGGGACGGAGAGGTTCTGGTGACGCAGGTGGTATCAGCTGCTCCGTGCTAGACGTGGAGGTGAGACGGGTAGGGGGGGACGAGGGAGGGGGAGTGCTGGCGGGCTGAGTGGAGGGAAGAAACAAAAAAATATGTTGTTACTCAAAAGTTACGGCAAAAAATAACTTTACGTACTGTCTGCTTTAATTGCTAAAATGAGTTTAGGTTTTGTCTTACAGGATTCAGAGCCGGGGATGATAAACGATAGATTCTGTACCTAATGAAATTATTCTGCCAATAACAAGAAATTTTATAAATTACAAGGCGAACGCTTGTATTATAGATACCGCACAAAGGACTGGGGTTATACCAGCATATAATCCTATATAAACAGACAACGCTGTAAGTCCTGGCTTACAGAAGTAAAATTCCAATAATACTACTTACTCCTTGAGTAGCAGGTGTAGTTGGCTGTGGAGATGTAACCCTTGGGACTGGAGGGGCAGCTTTAGGAGGCGTGGAGTGTTTGCCCTCGGAGGGGGGCGTGCTGGGGGTCACCTCCATGGTTGGAGCTGATGGGGCCTGTAGGATAAAAAAATCGCTCTGGGTATCTGAAATTATACGCCATATTTGGAATATTTCGTCATCTGTCTGAACGGGCATCACGCGGAAATTATTAGGTCTAAAGTCAACATGAATACTCTCCATACCTGGAACACGAAAATTCTCCGTGATAATTATAAAAAGGAACGGGGCTGCGAGGGTAGGTTTATAAGACTTAAAAACCATATTGGACCAGCATCTTATAATAGTTACGGCAACATCTTTTACATGACTGTTGTTGGATCGCCCTAGGGTTCATACCATATTACACATAGTCCAATACCCCTAATTATTTCTTTAAGTTACCTACCTTGGGCTTGACAGGTGGTGGTGGGGGGATGGCTCCCTCTGAGGGTTTAATCTCAGGAGCTACGGGTCTGGCCACAGCGATGTCGTCAGCTGGCTTGGCTTCACCATCTTCTGGCTTTTCGGATGACTTTACAGAGACAAGCAAATCATTTTGAACTGTTCGTGATTTTTTTTTTTTTTTATACAGTATAGGCAAGTATTTGATCTCGATCTAACCTGATGGTAAGTGACGATGAGATCTACGATGGAGCATACTTGCCTAGGTAGGAAGGCGGCAGTAGATCGAGACGCTACATTCTCATGTTATTAAGAAGGTTATAATTTATTTACGTCATGACCTTAAAGCTATGATCCTAATCTTAAAAGATGAAGTGTAGGACCGCTCTTACAAGGTGTCTCAGGAAACCGTAACTCTGCCCCTTGAAAGAGTGGCAAAGGATCTCGATGTGTGGTCTTTCAGATGGCCTAAGATAGTGGACGTCTTTTGACTGATGATGGTAAATCCATACTAAAAGCACTATAATTATCAAGAAATTTAGTTTAATATTAAGTCTTGCAGCCACGAATGCTATTATCATGGGCAGAATTGTACGGTAGCCATTTGGCTACGCATAATTACGTTTTTGGCTCAGTCTCCGCCCACTTATCGTTGCAGCCAGACGTCTAGAAACGTCTATATTTAGAAACTATATCTATGTAGGTATGTCTAGAAACGGGATTTTCGAGTCAATCATTACTTCTGGCATTAGCACCAAGTGCAAGTCCAGCTGCCTTATGACCTGGAGTCTAGTCTCTTACTTACCAACTCACTTCAGTCCCTTTGATTAGGATCTGTTCCTTACCAGTTCATCATTCGGTTGTAACGGCGGTCCTGGTGACTTGCGCTTAATGACCTTCGGTGGCGAAGTCTCTCCTGGGACACGCTTCCCTTTCAAAGGGCTTGGCTCTACAAAAATATATTTGCATTAGACTATATTCCGATTCTAGAAGCAAATGCTGATCAAGACATAATAAAGTTAAATAAATATGTATTTAGAATTTACTGACCTGGTTGTGGTGAGGTAGCTCCTGCGGTTGATGGCGGGGGGCTAGTCGCAGGCGGCGGGGGGCTGGTTGTTTGTGGCGGGGAACTAGTAGCTGGTGGTGGGGGACTGGTTGTAGGTGGCACGGGGCTGGATCCTCGGGAGGTGGGCATTGATGGTGTGCCCTTTGAAGATGTTGAAACAGATATTTTTTTATCAAATTATAAATGTAAGCACCTAAAATGTATTATTTATCGCATTTTTTTATACATTTTTATTTATAAAAACTCATAAAAACTCTGGAGACAGGACGCTTCCTATATCTGATGGCGTTGCGACGTTCACTCTGGGCATGATACTCACTATATGTGATGTATTATATATTTTATACTTAGTTCGTACTTTTTTCTTTGACCTGCTGCTATAGTCTGATTAGCCGTTCCTACATTGTTCTCACATACCTATAACAATGTATTGCACAAAAATGTAGAAGATCTTTTTTAAAAAAAGAGCAACCATGGACATTCTTGCCCGATTTTCTCCATAGGAACGGCATTCCGAACGGGTGGTAAAGTAGTAGCATAATATTTTGTAACTTTTGACGATTCATAAGTACTGTACTTAATGGTCTACGTGAATAAAAAATATTCTGGTTCTATTATTACTAATACCTTACCTTAGGTTTTAGGCTAGGCGTAGGCGACACTGACGTGCTGCGGCCGCCGACTGACAGCAACGCACCAGCCGCTAGTGCAGCAACTCCTTCTTCAGCTATTACCGAAATATGGCAATGTAAGGTTATCACATTACTAGTAATGTTTGTGATAGGTGACTCATGATAAATCCCACTAATCCCACTAATATTATAAATGTGAAT
This sequence comes from Pheosia gnoma, assembly GCA_905404115.1. Lineage (NCBI taxonomy): Eukaryota > Metazoa > Arthropoda > Insecta > Lepidoptera > Notodontidae > Pheosia > Pheosia gnoma. The sequence continues at coordinate 6,057,074 of FR989915.1, forward strand.
GTTTGGATGGATGGCTGTTTGTCACTCAATCACGCTAGAGCGGCTGAACGGATCTGGATGAAATTTGGCACATAGATAGATTATAGTCTGGAATAGCACATAGTCTACTTTTTATCCCGGTAAATGTAAACGCGGGTAACACTACAGGGCGCAGTTACATATATATATATTGTTGGTAGTGGAAATAGACACCGAAATGAAACGTATTAGATCTAGTATGCAACAACGATGAAGATAGTATTAGCCGTGTACACACCGACCGCGAAGACTCTTGAGGCTAGCTATTCCCTAACCCATGTCTCAGCCGAGCAAAGCAGCGCGAGCGGTCTGAACACGGCCATAGATTAGTCTGTCAAGCACATAATATTAGTACTCAATTTCACCCACCCGTTGGTTTTAGTTGTGATTTCGATGGTGACGTATCCGTGTCTATGGCTTCCTCTACTTCCGTGGATATATCCTTGATCAACTCCAGCAGTGTGTGCCCGGGGGTCACTGGCATCTCGATGGGTGACGCGGCCCGAGAACCTGGATAAGTAAGTGGATTTGTTGCACGACTATCTATACAAATAAATAAAATTGGAGTGTCTGTTTGTAATATTAAAATAACCGCTTTTTACTAAGTGCATTTGGATGTATACACGGTACCTATACCTAATCAACATTTTTTACCATTTTTGTCTGTCTGTCTGTCTGTTTGTTCCGGGTAATCTCTGAAATGGCTGGACCGATTTTGACGGGACTTTCACTGGCAGATAGCTGATGTAACAAGGAGTAACTTAGGCTACTTTTATTTTAGAAAAAAAAATAGGATCGCACGGAAAAAAATTAAAACCAATGTTGCAGCGCTGCGCCTGATTAAGTTTGATAGCAACAACCTGCAATGCGTCCTGCGGGCTCAGAACGGGCGAGAAGGCTGTTGCCAACGTTAAATACCACGCGGACGAAGTCACGGGTAACAGCTAGTGTAACTATATAAAGGGAATGTCTTATAATACCCGGTAGTGGTGATCGTAGTACCAATTTTCTGGCTTCCTCCATGGCTCGCTGCAGATTTTGCTGGTTCTTGAATGACTCTCGACTTCGACAGCGGCCGATCTGTGACCTAGTTTAACAAAAAAGATCTTCATATAATATGCGCGTGTGTGTGTATGTGTCTACGTATATGGTGTGTGTAGGTATGTGCATGGATTAGTGCGAATTTATGAGTTGTGTGTAGGACTGAGTATAGGATGTATGTATTTTTGTGTGCATGTGTGAGGTGTGTAAGACAGTTTGGTGTGTTCGCATATGTAAGATGTGTAGGACAGGGTATAAGTGTGTGTTTACGCATGTATTAGGACTGAGCATTGTGTATGTGTGTGTTAGTTTGTACGCGTTTATATTTGTATAAGTATTTGTAGATGAGTAGAACCGGGTATGGGAGGTGCGAGCTAATGTGTAGTGTCAGTTTGGGTCGTGTTCTGTTTACAGCATCTACTCACGACACTCCAGTGCCAGCTAATGTCTGGTCCCATTTAGCGTTAGTTGTGTTGGCCACCGCCATCTTGGCGATCCTTCTGAACCTGGATAGCCCGTCCTCGTCAACCGGCTTCTCGTCGTCGAGCGACACTGGCGCCACGTGGAAATCCTTCATGAGGCGACGCTCCCAGACCTTCATGCGTTTGCCCAGGACCACTGTGTGAAAATGTGCTCATAAGAAGACACCACTGTGTGAAAATGTGCTCATAAGAAGACACCACTGTGTGAAAATTGACTCATAAAAAGTCGTATCATTCATCGACGATTCTGATGATGAAGTGAAATCTCCTAACTACATAGTTAGCACCTAAAGTATTCGATACGTAGTTTATTGAAAAATATCGGGCATTTACGGAGGAACCGAAAAGTCAATATTTCTTTCTCAATTCAAGTTTTACTATTTTACACTCATGCTCGTTTAGGACAACATAATCCATATCCTAGCCACACTATAAATAAATTTGATGAAAAAATTATTGATAGATAAATTAATTTTCCGACGAAACACCAGACATGGGTAAATAAAGCAGAAAAAATCGCCTTCGTTCTAAGATCCTACTGCTTATATGCGCCTTTCTTCAATCCGAAGGAGTTTGATCATAGTCCACCACGATTGCCGAGCTTCGAAAACACATAAGGTTCCCAAGTCATCATGCATGTTTCCTCAAGATAAGTATAACTAAACCATTGTAGAAATATATATTTTCACATGATTTCAGAAAATTGGTATCAATACAGTGAGATGGATTTTTTTACCAACGATAATAATATCGCCACACGAACGCAACAACTATACGGTCCTACACTAGGCTACGCTTGTATTATGGGTGCCGTATAATGGACTTGGGGCGAACCCTGTATATAATACTGATATAGAAATGAACCATCCATGACTTGGATACAAACATTCAAGCTCATCACACAAAGTGTGACCTTATTAGGATTCGAACTAGGACCCTCGGCGCAGAAGGCAGAGTCACTACCAACTGAGCTAATCGATCAGGCCGTCGTAAGTGACTAAAACAAACTCACTCTTCTCTTTCCTGTCAGTAAACGACACGTCCATGCCATTCCTCTCGTACACCTCCAGCAGCTCGTATCTCAGCGCGGACACATCTCCCTTCAACTCATTGATGTGGTCCTCGGTGACTGGTTCATCGTCCATCTTGCGGTGCATCGCGGATATGTAGCGCCAGACGAGAGCCCTCATGACAGCTGTGTAGCGGACGTCGTGTTCTTTCTCTTTTTGTTCCTGGGTGCGGTACCGGATTTTCCATATAAGCAATGTGGGCTATGCCTATGGGCCCAGCGCCCCTGAGGGCCCCGCGGCCCGTGAGACAATTCGGTCTGCTTAGTTGTAATTTGATTTGAGGCCATTTTAGTTTTACAAAGTTTGCAGTATTTTTAAAGGGGACGAACAATTTCACAAAAAGATTTTATGTTAATTGTTATAAGATTACAAGCAGGGCCGAAGCGGCCACTCGAGGCGCTAATTCCCAGGGAGCACTTCAGTGAGCCAAATTAAACGGAGACTTCTCGCCTTAGTCTGGCACTGAATTAAGATAGATACTTACTAAAATGTTGATGGATCTGACGACCTTATCTCTATCTACGGGGCCCTGAGAATTGCCTTGCCTAGGGGCCATCACTATGGCTAAATCCGGCCCTGCCTTAATGGGGGGTAGAGACAAATACTGCGCCTATAATATCTTTGCTTCGACGCATCCTTGTAGTCGATATTTCGATGGGCATATTTACATACTATTTCCAATATATTTATTTTCCGTGAAGACGTAAACCTTACCTTCAACTTCATCTTGCGAAGTTTGTCCTTCTTCCTGAGGCCAAGCATCTTGAGCAGCAGTTTGGGTGTCGGGAAGATATTGAAGGGAGGAGGTAGAGTTGCGCTCTCCTCGAAGTAACTCATCCAGAGACGGGTGCGGGCGAACTTCCATTCCACGTCTGAGTGTTCCTAAGAAAGGATACAATGTGCCCATGCATTTGAAGCCTCGGCCGAGCAGCCTTGCATGCCGTAACTCGCTCGAGCAGTACTGTTTAGCAAGACGAGATGAGATGCGATGCCATGATGAAATAGTGTTCGTTGATGATCATTTCTCGAAAAAACTATTTTACGGTGCAACAATTAATTCAGATTTACTTAACTCAAATACAGTTTTCAACTGTGGTTTTCAACGAACTCTGCACGTCAAGTGCGAGCTAACTGTATACTTTATAGTCTACCGTATTTAGACATTTTGTATGGAGAATTGAAAAGCGCCTCTAGCGGACGGTATTTAAAACTTCCAATTCGCCATACAAAATGTCTAAATACGGTAGACTATAAAGTATACGGTTAGCTTACGAATAATCTCGCACTTGACGTACTGTTGTAATTTCCTTTCAAATTTTCAAATTAAAAAAATACAAATTCATATAATTCGCCGCCAGAATTTCGTTTGTTTTTTTATTGCACGTTGGACCACCAAAGCTTAATTATAATATGGTGAGGTAAATTAAAAGGTAAGGTTTTCCTCTTTTTATAGTACTCGTATGTTTTTTATTTAATTAATTTTATTGATTTATATGTGATCAGTAAAATTAATTGAGTTGTTTACGTTTAAAACTAAAATAAATGCATATTTAAATTTATATGTTTATTTAAAGGTTTTATATTTATTTATAGGGAACCTACTTACGTATTAAGATGCTTATCAAAATGTATTGTTTGTTATTCCGTCAACCTGCATAAGTTACAATCATCTGTCAGCAGTTATTGCATGCATGATACAGATGTAATTTAAATTAGGACATCTATGCTATAAGTTTTTACCATATTACAATTCAATGTCACACCAAATTCAGCACGAACTAAGTAAGTATCAGTCCAACTTATAAATCGCATTGCAGTTATTGCATCACACAGTGAAAATGCATTTAAACGAACTTTCATCTCGGCTGCCTAAAAAATGAGATCAACAAACAATAGGTAGGTAGTTCACGGAAGCTGGATATCGTCTCATTTATACCCTCCTACGGGGATTTAATTAAGACTGTTTAACTGGCATGTCAAAGGACGCTAACTCTGAAATTGCTATCTTGAAAACTTGGATTAAAACTCGAGATGTTGCATCAGAGAAGTATTTTGAACTTGTTCTATATACGAAATGATTAAATTTTTTTTCTACTTTTTTTAATTCTTCTGTTATTAAAATTGTCACAAGATTTATTACTACATAAGTATTTTTTTTATCTCTAATTTGTTTAATATTTTTAGTTATTCCACGATGTTTTATTAAAAAGTTTAAATTTTACTCGTCTTACATCAAGGAACTGGCCATCGCATCGTAATATAAAATATTGAATGACATACAATGGAATAAAAACCAAATTGTTTTTTTTTCTTTTACATTTTTATGGCTGCACTGAATCGTTTTTCATATTTTAGCCAGTCTCATTAGGTATTAAAAAAACAATTAAAAAGTTCTAGTTTAAAAGCATTGAAAATCTTTTGAGCAGTCACAACTTTTTAATGAAGCTGGTGGAGTCTATAAATAAGAAAGCGACATTTTGAAAGTGGTGAAATCTGAAAATTAAATCCTTGACCTATATTTTTACGCTTTAGTTTAAACAAGTTTTATACTCGTGTTTTAGTTGAGAAAACTTTTTTTTTAAATAACCTTAAAACTCAGTATTCATAGCAAAAAATACATTTTTTATTATTTTTACCTTTTCTTCTAATGATTTCCATAGTTCTTAGCGTACCCGGCTTACACGAGTACAGTACGCAAGCTGAAAGAAGATCGCTAAGACCATTTCTTTCTGCATGCTCTTATATTGGACCTTGGCCACAATACATTAAGAACTATACTCACATCAATCATAGCATAAGAATTGGACATCATAGCGATGAGCAGGTTCAATAATACAATGACGTTGATCACGGAGTAAGAGCCAAACATCAGCAGCCCCCAAAACCTCGTGTAACTCTTGATTCCAGCCAGCTCGAAGTTCTCCAGGCCCACCATGCCGAAGGAGGCCCAGAAGAGGGACTGGGAGGCCTCGAATACGCTGGGGAGGAGGGGCTCACATTAACAGACCGAATGTAGGTAGGCCGTTTGCGTTCATTGAGACCTCTTGGTGATAAAACTTGGATGACGGAAAGTCTAGATGATTTAAGTACTTATTTAAATCACTCGGGTATATCGAACAGGACTTAACTGATATATATTTAAAGTTGTATTTTATAAAACACATTAAAATCACGTAGCATAGCCTTTTTATGTATATTTACACAATGATTGTACCTCACCCCTCCTTTCTTGGGCAGGGGAAAATGTGTTCCTCATATTTTTGTGCAGTGTGAACAACCAAACACTGGCTAGAGAAATTAATGGATACAAAACTTCCCTTGATGGTCACACCGAAACGTCACACCAGACCACGTGACATCCTATTCCCTCGTAAAGCCACCATAGAAGGGATTGACGTACGCTCATTCAATCAATCAACAATCTATCGATGTTTGTACTTTAAAAGCGTGACGATAATGTCAGTACCTATTTATATAAAGGTGACATACGTGCTAAATTTTGCTTTAATTAACTTAGCATCGCACAGCATAAGCCGGTGGACCTAGCGATTTAAAATTTGGTCGATATATTCTCGAGTACCATAGGTGGTGAAATGAGAGGTTGAATTTTGCATGAAGATATTTTTTTTTATTACGGTCAGACACATGGTAGTAAAAAGATAATGAGCTCGTGCACACAATCAATTTATTTAACAAACAACACAGCTATACAAACTAAGTAAATAAGCTATATAACGAAACCAAGCGTAAAATCCTCAAAATCAATACAATTATCTAATTCGCGAGACGAGACAATACCTACCAATATTTCCCACCCCTGTTTCACTAATAAGTAGGTAGGGGGTGATAGTTATGTTGCTAGTCTCTTTCGCATTAAAAATAGTCCTCATAATTCGTTTTATTTTGAAAACAAGCATTTTTATCGATATCGATAAGAACTTCAAACAAATGTAAGGTATCTCTTATCACTCAGCAACCTTCAATGCTCATTTTCTAACGCTTACAAACGAATTATATCTAAGAGGATACCGCTAAACACTACAAAAAAAATACTGAATCTAATAAGCATGATAGTCCATTGTCTCCCTGAGAGTCATACAATCCACCTCATCAATCTTCAAAGTATTCATTTTGACGTTGATATCTTCCTCCAATTGAATCTGGGTTTGTAGGAGATAGCGCAACGAAGATGACGACTCTTGCAGCATTTGCTGGAGCTGCTCAGTACTGTGTCTTAGCATCTCACACTCGTAATACAGGGCTTGGCCGCCAGGGTCCCTTACTAACTCAGCGCCGACCCGCTGAGCCCGTCTCCCGATCCTAGTATGAGCCAGAGCCGTGTTCCCTTCCTTATCAGCTAATGCTTTTTGAAGAAGCAATATGTTATTCTGCATATCGCAAATCTTCTGAGTAGTCTCTTTATGCATATCTTCCAGTTTTGATTTTGTTCGTTTAGTGTCTTCGATTCGCTCGTGGAACGCGTGATTGCACTTCTTATAAGCGTTCCACAGGTCGTCTATTACTTGTTTCAGAATTGTGTCCACGAACATTCTGATTGGTCTCGCGTTCGTCACCTCTCGGGCAGCCATTTGTATGTTGGCACCTGAATACGCGTTGTATTCATCGGCAGATATATTAGCAGGGTCCAGATTAGCATATCCTTCGTACACGGACAAGCATAAATCTGTAGGTTTCAAGGATAGATTTCCTTTGTCCAGATCTATGGCAGCTTGTTTGTACTGGAGATCTCTATCAAGAAGATACCGTGTGGAGCGCAAGCGGCGCATTTGCTCGTTGAGTTGTTCTAGTACACGCTTCAAGAGGCTTTGCCCTCCCAAAATGGAGGTTATTTCTTGTTGCAAAGCATGTTCTGCTTCGTCGACAACGAGATCGATGCCTAGTCTGCCATCACGGAGCATCAGGCACTTTCGGCAGACATTTAATGCATTTGTTTGTAAAGACGCAAGGCAATCTTGAAGCCTTGTTTTGTACATACTCAAAGCTTCCAACTCCAGACATATCTCTTTTCTTTGTATTTGTAACTCACCCCTGTTGAACTCAATATCACCAATACGTTCTTCTATACGTCTGTCGGAAGTTGCCTTCATAATATCTGCGCGTTCTCCAGTCTCCTCTCGGATCCTTTCGGACTCTCCGAGGACTCTGTCTGCTAGTTGCTGCTGGTCTTCGGTGTTCCTGCATCGCTGGTCGCTGCTTAGCTTCCATTCGGAGAGAGTGAACTTGGCAGTCCTCGGAGGGATACATACTAACGCCTGCTCCGAGAGTCTGGTGGCCGCTATAGGAGCTCCAACCACGTGTCGCACGCCGAACTGTGCTTCACCCATTTTGAGTAATAAACTGTCTTAATTTTCAAGTATGTTTGAGAACCTAAATGATGTTTCGAGCTCAGGTTTCAAGCATGCAAAGTGCAAAGAGAATATAAAACTACGCGAGCATTGTTTTGAGGGTGGTGAGGTATTGACAAAACAGTTTGGCATGTTTGCCTGTATCCATAGCAACAGAAAAAGGGTCTAAGTTTGAATGAAATGAGGTTAACTACTTATAATTAAAGCGAAATTCAATAGTTTGAACTCTTTTGGCAGTAGCTTTTATCTACATAATAGTGAAAGATTATGGCATATTTATTACAATTATATACAAAACTTTGTACGACTTTTGACTTATAAGTTCTGGACATAGTTTTTCAATATGAGTGTTTACAAGCTAGAACTTGGCTAGACCCGAGTTTTTTAGGCTTCACTTGTCGCTACAAGTGATGCCGTGTATTGTAAATATTTTAACAAGTCTTTTGTTTTTTCGTAAGAGTTTACTATACTTACAGCCTTATCAAATATTAAAATTTGATCTACTAGAGATCAATAAATATTATTATTAAAACAAGTTAAAATACACTTTAACACATTATAATACTAATAATTAGCTCTAAATCTACACACACATCCATCTAGCAGGACCCACAACTGATCCTAGGTCACGCCACTAGCCAGCAGACCCTGGACTCACTTCCCAAAGCTCCTCCACTTCATGCAAGAGTCCCCAGCGTTATCCCAGTCGGGTAGACCACCAGGGAGTACGTAGCATTTTCGCTTCTCCAAGTCAGCGAAGTACCAGAGCAGTTGATTTAGACCTGAGTTTACATGACCAATAAATATAGTTTAAACAGCTGTTTGTCTCATCTCTGACAATACTAAACGAACTTTAGGACATATTCCGCCAACTCCTGCAGGGTCAGAGTTGCAGATTTGCGCTAGTTTCTGCTGTGTCAGAGTGGCGAACTTTCACCAGCTCCTCTGAGACAGAGGAGCGGACTGTAATACAAATACCTGTCTATTTAAGGCAGGCCCGTGTCTAGAAATAGGTCACGAGTTCAGAGTTTTGACCAGAACTATAACGCTTACCTTAATGCATAAAAAGACATCATTCCATAAATTAACTTGCCGGGAATGGTCCAGACCCCTCTGAAAATGTGTCAACCACCATCAGTAAATACATTAGCCGTCGCAAGTGCTATATACAAAGTGCTTACCACAAGCAAACGCGAACAGCACCAGGCTGTAGATGAAGAAGAACTTGACGATGTCGATGACCATCCTGCCGAGCGAGATCTGAAGCGGCCCCAGGTGAGGGTTGATGGAGAACAGGTGAACCAGCTTCAGGGCACTACCAGAACAATTTCGTTAGAAGGTAGTTAAGTTAGTTCATGTGATGAAAAGATATGAATATGCATGGCTGCTAAACTGCAATAATGGAGGATCACCGCACGAAAAAAAATGAATGGCAATTTACCAACTGTACGTTCCAAATTAAGCAACACTTTTTTTATGGGTACCCTAGTTACAATTAACTAGGGGAGCTCCCAGTTCTATAATTACAAGTTTATAGATATTACAACGTCCATGAGACCGGTACAAACATTCGTGGTCATCGCACAAAGATCGCCCCCTCCAAGAATCCAATCTAGAATTTTCGGTACAGGAAGCAGGGTCACCACCAACTATGCTAATCGGGTCGGGGACTTGAAAAATATTACTAAGAACTCGCCTGAAAATATTAGCCGCAGCAAACAACCCTTCAGCAATCAGTTGTGGATCAAAGGCATCCCACTGTTCCCTAGGTATGAACTTGGTCTGTGGATCACGTCTGATCTCCGCGGCTTGCTGCAAGTATGCCGCAAACCGCAACACAGCAACCGCAACGTACAAAGAGTTCCTAGTGAAGTCGATGAAGTTCCACATGTTCCGAAGATAGGAGCGGATACCTTCGCTGTAGATCTCTTGCGTTTCTTCCCAGATGAAGCCTTAGATATTAGAAATTCTATATTGGAAGCTATTTTACTGAGTTAGCTATCTACTACTACATACATAAGTTTTTTAAGACTTTCTTAAGAACTTTGGTCGTTAAACATTTACTGAAAATAATATTCTTGAATACCAAGACGCAGGCACATCAGTTGGTATAATTCCATACAGATCGCTAACCCTGCATGTTTACCGAACATAGCACCTATGAAAAAAACTGCACTAACTCACCGAGAACATAGACCACCACAAGCAGTTCCAAGTAAGTGGGTCCGTTTCCCCTCTGCTTGAGGAGTTCCTTCTCCAGCTCCTTAACCATCCAGTCCGGCCCGAACAGCTGGATTGCTTGCACTTCAGCTCTTTGAGACACCAGAATCAGGATCACTGGTAAATGATGATAAATAATCATAATCATCTTTGTATGTCCCACTGTTGGGCATGGGACTCGCCTCAATGCGAGAGGATTAGGCTATAGTCCAGCAAGCTGGTTCAGTACAAGTTGGCGGACTTTACACGTCTATCGAGAGTTCCCACAGACATGCTGCTTTCCTCAAAATGTTATCCTTCACCGTTCAGCAAGTGAAATCATGATTGAAAATAAAATTCGTACATGAAATCCAGAAATTTCAGAGATGCGAACCACCATGGCTACCGTTCTACCGACATGGCTATCACTGTTTTACGGACGTAATATAGGTATCTCCGCTTATTAACTCACCTTGAATATCTAAATTATTCCAGTAGGTACTCACATAGAAAGAACAAATAACTGGACGCGTGTATCAAGAACTTCATAAACGGTTTTCTCATCAGCTTCCCAGTGGGGCAATTGGGCGCTATCATATACAGGCTGCAGTAGAATGGGAACAGCAAGGCGACGCGGCATATTATCATGATCTTTTCCATGGCGGTCTTGCGCCGAAAGCCGGGGACGCCTTCGTACCAGATAGAAGCGAGTAGTTGCTGTATGTTCGGGTGGGCTACAAACTGGAGGCAAAGTTTATATATTATCACCCCCAAATATACAGTAAGATTTAATTTTTTTTCGTTGTATAATATTGCTTAGAGAGCAGAACGTTAATAACGTTTAGCGTTTTATTTTCTAACGCCTTAATTAAGTCGCTTTGACACAAGCGTTAACATCACAAAGATGGAGCAGGAGCATAATAGAGAATAATGCTTACCTAGTTCAAGCCTACCAGGAAAACATAAGTTGTGCCTACCTTCTTCTGCTTGAAGTCAATAGCGAGCTCCAATCTAGCCAGTGTCATGTGTTCACCCTCAACAAACGCTGGCTCTTCAGGGTCGTGATTCAGGATGATAGCCAGCTCCTGGGAGCTCCTGGACTGGTCCAACAGGTCGACGGCAAACATCTGCGCTTGACGGCGAAGTTCTAAATATTCTGCTTTGCTTTCCTGGTAGAAGAAATACTAGCATAACATAAATGCCTTGATGGTTTTGTAGTCTTATGACCACTGGAGAATAAGGCATTTCGCACGACCTACCCTACCGATCATGAGGTCCTGGGCAACGGGTTCAATCCTCGAATCAAACAACGTGTACTTGCGTCTTCTTTTAAGAAATTCTACGTCATTTCAGCTGAAAGAGTGCTAAGTAATAACTGCAATCAAACATCAAATGATCAAATGACAGATGTATGGATTCGGGCCAGTCAACGCGAGAGTTTGCCTCTTGCCTCATGCGAAACACGTACCGACTAGAGGAGCCGAGGCGTTGACATTGCTAGATCAGACGGGCTTTAGACATATCGCCATACACATACTCGTGCACTTGGCTTATGGAAAAAGAATACTGTAACTCCTAACCTGCTCAGCAAAAGCCAAGTTTCTCAGCTCCCAGGAAAGTTCGAAAGCGGTGAGTATGGGGTCGTTGGAAGACAAGGCTATCAGGGAGGGCGACGCCAGCGCTCGGTACTCGTTGAGCCGCGCCAGGGAGTGCCGCAGGGAGTCCTCCGTGGAGTCACGAATGCACTCGTCACAACCACATCTAGATGGTAGAATTCGTAAAAGAAATATGTAACTGGGCCTTGACTTTACATTATTTAAGTGTAGATTTTAATAATGATACACCGTTTGGTCAATACTGACATTATGTATATTAATATCCTTCATTCACCACTATTAAGGAAAAAATTTATAAATGAGATGAGAGAGATGATATGGCCTAATCCCCCTCGAATTGAGGGGAGGCCCGTGCCCAACAGTGGGACATTAAAAAGGGCTGGTATTATTATATTATTATTAAATAAATGAGTAGCTGACAATTTATAGTTCTGTTCTACACAGTAGGTCATCAGGGATCCACTTACTTCACGTCATGAGGGTCGGGTAACGTGGCGCCGCGGTCCAGCAGGATCTTGATGATCTCATAGTTGTTCTTGTGTGCAGCCAGCATGAGCGGAGTGATGTCCGGGGTGAACATCGCCGTGTTGGGGTCCACTTTTTGCCAGCTCTGTACAGAACCCAGTATTAAGCCTTGAAAACGCAAAGAACCAGCATGGAAAATAGAGAGACTATACTATACCATCGGAATCTGGCCTTTCCAAATAATTGAATGATAGGTTATATTGCCTCATAATTTCTTATATAGGTAACTATTAAGAATTATGAGAAAGGAATTCTCAAATATAAGTAAAATTATAACTTGAGATTCGAGATACCACGGAAACTGTATGCTGAACAGAGCAATACCTATTCTATTGTCATAACCATAACGTTTTCTCCGCATTTATTTTCTTCATTTTTGTGTCCGCTTATCTCCAGTGCAGCATTACAAACTGGTTTGAATGACTCTTCTTGTTTCAAAAATATTAAATGTAGCTATAGGTACCATTCGGTTACAGTCTTACTATATCGGGATATATCAGGTACAGCAAAATATAATCAGGGTAGTTTAACCCAAGCCCAATAGGTACTTACGTAAGGTTCCCCCTCCTTATGAATGAGCTCCTCATGCTCCAGCAGCAATTCCACAGACTCCACGAACTCCGCATTGATGGACTGCAGCAACGCATCCTTGGTCGCCACCCCCATGATGACCAGGAGTTCCACCATCTCTAGGTTCTCGCCGTCGATGGCCAGGGTCAACGCACCCCGACCCAGGGAGTCCACGCAGTTGACTTCTATGTGATGCTTGCGGTGCGCCTTTTGGAGTATCCTAGAGAAAATAATTGTGGCAAGTTTATGCGAATTTTGGCTGGTAATAGAACGTTTTTCTTCTTCTTCCTCTTCTTGTCTTAGTTTGATAATCGGCTACAAGGTTGTGGCATTTTTAAGCAAAACGAACTTCTTTATTGTATGAAATAACAGGAGTCATGATTTTTTACGAAAACCAGAAGAGCAGGTAGGATCATCTAGATCATTGCCTACATAGACTCTACCTTTTTTTCTTCCCTAGCTGGAGAGACTGAAAGTATAGTAGCGAGATGATGATGATGATGTGTGATCGACAATTTTGTGGGGAAAAGCGGAAACGGGTACCAAATAGCTTAGTATAAATTAACTATGTTCAAAATTCTATCCATATTTTTGTTATTAAATTATGTTATCTACGCTAAAAGAATATCAAAAAGCGGCATAAACAAACTTAAAATGTAACTTACATTTCTCGGTTGTATCCATTGATTGTTACCGTAACCAACTTAGCTTCCAATTATGTATAAAAGCCAATATAAACAGGGGGACATGATTGCAGAGCGCGTAGAAATAAAATTGGGTTTATAGGTTTAGAAGCCATTGTTTTTGTTTATTTCGCTAAAAGAGTGGGAAGTTGTTGTATTGTATCTATATTAAGGTGGAAGCTCAGGTCAGGGCGCGAAATTCAAAATGTCAATGGTTTTTATTTTTTTACGAAAAATTTGGACATCTTTACGACGTAAATTTTTGAATGTCGCGCCCTGACCTGAGCTTCCCCCTTAAGAATCATTCAATGAATTATGATGTTGAATAACATCAGACCTACCATTTTATACAGGCGCAGCTAAAGGAAACTTCTTATCACACTAATATTATAAATGTGAAAGTTTGGATGGATGGATGTTTGTTACAATCACGCCAGAACGGCTGAACGAATCTGGATCAAATTTGGCACAGAGATAGATTATAGACTGGAATAGCACATAGGCTACTTTTTATCCCGGTAAAAAAGACAAACTTTTAATCGCGGGAAACACCGCGGGGCGCAGCTAGTTATATATACAAACAGGTACCTTCTAGGCAAGTATGCTCCATCGTAGATCTCATCGTCACTTACCATCAGGTGAGATCGAGATCAAATACTTGCCTATAATGTAATAAAAAAAAACTACAGTTGTTTCTGTATTGTTTTGACTCGCACAGCTAGAAATCAGATCAAGTCATTTCAGATCAAGGAATATACATGCGAAAGGATGGAAGTAAGGCGTCTTTCAGACGGATATAGTCTATCAAATACATTGTGGATAGGTAGATCTCATCAGCACCTCATGGAATTAGTCAGGTTTTGAAAAGAAAAACCCCAACACCCGATTATGAGGCAGGTACTTAGGTACTTACCCAAAATTAATTACAGAATATACAATTACCGTGCTCTGGAAAATGGCGGCGAATTATTATTTCTAATCGGATTGATTCGGAATCAATCAACTCGTGGTTCCATCCTACAACTACGAGCCAATGAAATTGGAAATGAAAATGGAATTTAGATTATTAACCTATCAACCAACTAGCCAACTGCACATGGGTTTAAAAAAACATTAATTTAAAGATAATAGTGGATATAATCGGAACACCTACCTATCGCTATCTCCTATTAACTTATTGTCTTAATGCTCGATTTACACGAGGAAATGCGCAAGGAGTAGGCAGCCAGCTTGAAAATTTATGGAAATCTAACTACTTGTTACTTGCGTACTATGGTCTTGTAAACCAAGCATTATTTACTCGATTTAGATAGAGGACACCACAGAAAACAGAGCAAGATGATGCTAGACAGAATAGAGCTGGATCAAATAGGCTGTAGTGACCCCTTCAACCTCGCCAAAAGATACACAGATGGCGCTGCAGACGACATTCAGAGCAAACGACGATTCTCCATACAATCCTGAAACGCGCCATGAGAGTTTTCGGACAACTTAACATACATACAAAATTCCCACAATAACCGTCGGGGCATAGCGGCCGCCCCGCCAGACATATCATTGCGTTTTCCGAAAACTGACCTTCTGACATTGCCCATATCCCCTCGTTCAACAGCAAGAAGATATTTCTTCTCCTCAAGAGTGAGAGGTTTCGGAAGCGTCGGCAGGTCCATTGGCTTTGGACCACATTCCAGCTCGGGGTCACCCTGTCGACAAATTTAAAAAAAACCTAACAGCTGCTGTTTTATTGTCAAGCTATGGACAGTTTTAATTATCTCAACAAATCAAGATACTTTCAGAAACTTGACAGTCTTGGTCTGTGTTTAATTAACTGTAACTGTACTTAATTGGACCGACATTGTCTGGACGATGTTGGACTCAATCGCACCGTACGATTTATCGAACTGACTTTATCTGGTCGATATTGGACTTTATTGAACTGGTACGTAATTGGACTGAACTTGACAGGACGATCTTGGACTGAATTGCAACTGTTTGATATTGTTTGTCTGGTTTGATCTGGATGATAATGGTCTGGGATGACTGGTACCAGGGCTGGCCGTACCATAGGGCGAACGGAACGGCCGCTCCAGGCGCCAAGTCCCAGGGCACGCTTCAGTGGATCAATGAAATTTAAGTCCATTTATTTTGTTTGTCATTTTACATTAACTTGTCCTTTGGATATTGAGAGGAGTGCAAAGAGTACAGTGCCCAAAGATGCATGGCTGTTTTCAATCGACAGATTAGTTAGAGAGACGATGCTGTCAAGATCTTCCAAGATCCATGCTTGCACTAAGATCCTGCTTCATCCTAAATTTGCCTCGGGCTGGCACTGACTGTTACTAATGGACTGTGTACTTACAGCCTCCAGATCCTTCTTCTCGGCCATGTCGGCGGTTTACCCCGCAGCTCTGGAGCGGCGGCCGTCCCCTGGCGGACTGTTCAGCTTCACACTGATAAATTATCATAATTAAGAAAAGTCATATCATCAGTCATATATACCTATAGTAAGAAACTTTTTCATATAAATAGGACGTCCTAGAAATACATCACGGATAATCTACCTCACATAAAACAACGGCTTAGTTGGTTTGGGAGTGATCCTTTTTTCCGTACCGAGGGTCCCAGATTTGAATCCAAGTTTGATCAAGCTTTGTGTGATAAACACGAACGACGACGACCATGAAACTTTTGTGCTCATCACACAAGATTGACACCTACCAGGATTCGAGCCCGGAAGTATCGGCGCCGAAGGCAGGGTCACTACCAACTGAGCTAATCAGGTCGTCGAAAAATGTATGATAGATAACGATTTGCCAAGTTTTTTTTTTAATTTGGCATCACCATAGGTATTTTGCCAGTGTCAAATAATATAAATTATTTCTATTTTTGAGCATATGCACAGGCCCAAAGGCTAGGCCCAAGTAAATTACCCCCCCATCCCTCAATCAGTAAAGTGATGGATTCTTTACCGAAAGATTTATCATGAATTTTTTGTGAGAAACTGAAAAGCCATGTTTCGTCACTCTGTTTCAGTTACCTACACTTGTGCACTTTACAGAACCCATAATGGTTAATATTCCACTTATATCGCTCACTATAACTCGCAGGAACACTAGTTTTAGAAATTAAAACATAACTGACGCCATGACTTTTTAGTTTCCCCTATTTCCGAAGTTATCTGGGTCACTCATCGGGTAAACAATTGAATTACCATGGCTGGTAAGGTTACGTTAGCTCGTAAATGGGTGACGGACGCTCGTAATCGTCATGTTTGAGTGGATTACCGTATCCTCGGGCGAGCCTGCACCGGCGGGGCTTCGCTGGGTTAAGCCGTGGGTCATTGAAATTGTAATAACAAAGGTACTCACTGTTATGTTACAAAGGGGTCAAAACTGTTTAGTGCTTGAAATGGAATTTAGTTACAGGTTACTAATATTAACGGAATGTAATTAAAAATCAACGACCTGATTAGCGTCGTTGGTAGTGGTGGGTCCCGGGTTCGAATCCTGGTTAGGGACCGAACTTTGTGTGATGAATGTTAGTATCTATATAAGTATTATTTACTGGGTTCGTTCCCAGTCCATTGTACGGTACCCATAATACAAGCGTTGCTTATTATGGGACCGTATAGTTGGTGTGTTCGTATGGCGATATTTATTTATTTATATAAGTATTATTTACTGGGTTCGTTCCCAGTCCATTGCACGGTACCCATCTCTCATATATCTGTGGTACCCATAATACAAGCGTTGCTTAGTGTGGGACCGTATAGTCAGTGTGTTCGTCGGGTGATATGTTTATTATTATTTTCCCAATTGATTTTTTTATAATAATTATTTATCATTCTCCGTCATCCATTTTTTCTACTATGTGTTATTATTTATTAACCAGCTGTCCCGGCAAACTACGTTACGCCTCAAATGTATGAGAAAATGAATTATAATTAATTATTTTAATTTTTTGTGATATTATCTTTATTATATTTTTTTTTTGGTGATTTTTTTCATGTTTTAATAATTATTCTGCTATTCATAGTGGAGACAAATTCGTTAATTCAAAGATCGTACAAATCGGCCAACCCAATCTTGAGTTATAAATGGTGTAACTAGCACAACTTTGTTTAATATACAAGGTGTAATAAAAAGTGAAAAATATTTTAACAGCGCTAACAGTAGGTTATAAAGATAACATTCCCAAAGAAATAAATGCCAAATTATACACTTGAAATGACCGTTTACTCCATTTTATTGGGTTATAACTATATTGGTTCGTCCGTTCGTTTTATTTATCGTGGAATAATGTCTGGGATGGCAAAACGATAAATTAATTATGCTGATGTAATTCGGTGGATAAATCTGTTTAAGTGCACCTCCGGTACCTACGTACCTACTTAAGAAATTGTACTGATACTTAGCTACCTATCTATACAAATAAATAAAATTGGAGCGTCTGTTTGTAATGTTAAAATAACCGCATTTTACTAAGTGCATTTGGATGTATACACGGTACATATACCAAAACAACATTTTTAACAATTTTTGTCCGTCTGTTTGTTTCGGCTAATCTTTGAAATGGCTTGACCAATTTTGACGGGACTTTCACTAGCAGATAGCTGATTTAACAAGGAGTAACTTAGGCTACTTTTATTTTGGTAAAACGTTTTTTGTTAAATACCACGCGCACGAAGTCGCGGGTAACAGCTAGTTTAGTATATTTTCGCTCGGTAGGTATCTATTATGTAAGTGCCTATACAAATTAGATTATTTCGCTAGGTAGGTACCTATTGTTAATACGATGATCTATTTATTTCAAATAACTGTCTAGATACAACTTTAATCGTAAGTTCATCGTAAATGGATTGCAGCAGTGATAGCCAGGTTGGTAGAACGCTTGCCTCGGTAACGAGGATCGCAGGTTCAAATCCCGGCTCGCACCTCTGGGATTTCTGGATTCCATGTGCGAATCTCATTTTCAACCACGATTATCAATCACTTGCTGAACGGCGAAGGAAAACATCGTGAGGAAACCTGCATGGCTGAGAGACACCCTCACCCTCGAAAGACGTGTGAAGTCCGCCAACCCGCACTGGGCCAGCGTGGTTGACTATGGCCTAATCCCCCTCGCATTGAGGGGAGGCCCGCGCCCAACAGATGGGACATTAAAAGGGCTGGTATTATTATTATTATACGTGAGTGCATTCTTAACTTATATAGTGAAGTACTTTTTTCATATATTCTACTGTATATGTATCTTGAAGTGTTAGCTTAGTTCCCCCACACCCTGAAGTGCAGGTCATCAATTTTAATATAGTTCTGTAGAGTCTTTAGAACTTTTAGTACGAAACTCTAGGTTTTATTTGTAAGTAGTTGGAGAACACACAGACTATTTTGTATTTAAGTATCCGTTTGTCTCAATTGAACCTGTACGAATGTAAGAACTACAGTTGCTCTGCAATATAATAGTTATTTGTTATGCAAGGTTGCCAAGTTGTTGTTTGGTGCGAGGGCTTGTATTCAATACCGAGCAAGCGAAGGATTCTAAGATTAAACCACGAGCACAGCTTTTGGTTTAAGAATTTAATCCTGAGCGTACCTAGTGAGGGATTCAAAGGTGCGACTCAAATAATGTCGCAGCCGTGCGAAATACACAACTTTTTATCACTACAGCGAGGAAAATTATAGATGCAAGAAAAAGCCATTCAAATATTATAATTACATAGTGTTTCATTATTCATAGCACTAAGACCACCCTGCAAAATATTTTGTCTATCTGGTTAATATCCCACTAATATTACACATTATTTATAAACGAAAAACATTTTGGAAAATAGACAAGTTGACAACTTCACTCTTCAACTTCCCGCCGAAACACGTTTCTGAACGTTTGATTGTTTTTTTTATAAGAAAGATAAAATATAAGTACACCCGGGACACCATTACGACATTATTAATTATTAGTTCGTCACGTTCGGAATTCAAAAACCTTTGTCAATCAAGGGGACATAGTGGACTTTTGCGAGCAGATTTCAATCAATAATGGCGGCCTTTCCGAACCAGTGAGATAAACAATTTATTGTCTGCTCCAGTTATACGATTAGGTACCTGCTGTAATTAGCAAATGCATGACGAACAATGAGTGCTATTTTGCTACAATTGTAATGGTTTATTTTTAGTATGAAGCTGCGAACAAAGTTTGAACAATGGCTTAAAACTGGTTTGTTTTTACATTTTTTGTAGATAGTATACCTAATAGAAAAGGTAGTGATTCCTATATTTCAAATGTCTATTTATGTAGTGATATCCGGAATCAGGTATTCCACTAACCTATAGATAACTATTATAAAAGATTGCGGGTCTTTTTAGGGGTTCCCGAAAAGATCGATTTTGATTTATTTTGTGAAAAATGTGTTGTATTAAAAAAGTCTAATTTCGGAGGAATATTAGACATTATGTATACAGAAACGTGCACAAGGAAAATACAATTAAATGGTGGAACTTGACTTTTCAAGTCATGCTCATGACACACAGTTGGTCCCTACCAGGATTCGAACCTTTAGCGAAGAAGGCAGGTTCCCAACCAACTTCGCTCAGTTGGTTTTGACCATACCTTCCACAGGCTTCCAAAACTTGCTAAGGTAAATTGTGTTTGTTGTACTGCACTAAAAAAATATTTATCGTACGTACTTAGAATAAATAATTTTCAATTTGGATTTAGTTAAGTATAGTTAGAATCTTATTTGCAAAGGTACCTACCTAACTTTGATGACCCTATTTCCATTCAAGAACGATGACATAATTAATTTTCCAACTACACTGAACACTTGAATAAAGAATGAACCTAGTTTAATAATAAAATTCTGTACTGCTGTTAACAAACTTATAACAAAACACTGCCCGAAAATTATTCTTAAAAAATAATAAAAAAAAAAAATCGTACTCACAAGAGCAACAAGCTTTGCAACAGCCGTGGCTGACGGTACGCCACTCCTGCGCGTGACCACCCCGCCCCCCGTTATATACTCACCCCTAGATCCAATTAGAAGAGGTGACACTGAGAGCCGGTCGCCGGTTTGATGTCGAGACGCGACACGTACCCATGTGTAGATTTTAGTTTTCAAGGTCATAACACGTAAATATCGACACGATCTCAACAAACGTATAATACTCATCCTAAGCAACCATTCCATTATACGGCCTACAATAGATTAAAAACTAACAGCCAGACCAAGGTAAATAACGAAAAAAAAATCAACCAAATTGAGAACCTTCTTTTTTGAAGTCGGTTAAAAAGAGAACCATTTCCAAATTTGATCGGACTTCAATTGAACCAGCAACCCGGTGCAGTGAGCTGAGACCCCTAAGCTCATACTATAGTGAACCTACAGCCGTCAGAAGGTAAGCAATAAAACCAGATCATTCGAGATTGTCTTCTAAAACCACCTTGATCTATTGTCTGGGGTCGGCGCCGTCTTTTCAGTTTCATCATGTTCATTAACTCCATCACCTTTACTAGATACATAGCCCCCTCTCCACAAGGCGGGAAAAGTGCCGGATTTTAGTCTGTAGGAGACCAACATAACCCGCTTGCCCCCCTCTAGGCCAGGAGTTCCCAAACTTATTTTGTCTACTGCCCACGAATTTTGAGAATTAATTATTTTTTAGCGCCCCCATTTTTACACCTACTTAAAACCCACTAGAACTTCAAATTAAATTAATTATTGTAAGCCTTTAAAAAACGCCCCCATTTTTATTCTGGGTCTCTTACCGCCTTTTAGGCCTGCAGCGCCCACAAGGGGGCGTTATCGCCCACTTTGGGATGGGCTGCTCTAAGCTTACGGGTATCCATGAGGATATCCCCACGATAAAAAAGGCAGGTGCCTACAATTAAAGGCGTACTATAGATGTCTACTCGCTAGTTATGTACTTACCGGATCTGCCGAAGGAAGGTAATAGTACCTGAGAAAAAAAAATCACTGGGAGTCTACTGGAAATAGGGACATTAAAAAAGCGTTATTAAAAATGTAAAACTTTATTACAACAGACTCTCCAAAGTTAGGTACTTTACACACCAGGGCCCAGCTACTAACACAATCGACTCGCAACAGAAAGACAACGGTATCTCAATTGTCCCTTGACAAGTTTTACCATGGAAAAACTCAAAAGTGACGATCACAATGCATTTGCCACTCAATGATGATCCAATTCTGTTGGCACTCTTGGGACCCCTGACCACTAACAACTTGACTAGACTAGTCAAGCACTAAGTGCTATTACAGATATGTAGCTGTATTGTTTACTACGAAAACATTATTTACCTCATCAAAATATTATGTACAATTGGGGTAAATCAAAAAGGTATTATAATACCTTCAGCTATTTCGATAACGGACGGGAGTACCTAAATTGCAAGAACACGGACGTGCTTTCGCCAAGTTAAATTCTCGGACGAAGAAATAAATTTACATAGACGAAGTGTCGCGAACAACATAATATTGAAGCTCAAAAAAACAGGCTGTTTTTATGCTTATATATGTTGTTCGTCACACTCCCGTCCAAATTATGTATTTGTCCGAGGTTAAATTAAAAAAAAATCGAGACCTCCTACTTTCCGTTGATAATCAGAATCGCTTTATTGATATCGATGCTACTGTATTACTTAGAACTAGCTGTCCCGGCGAACTTCGCACCGCCCCCGAATCAAATGTATGAGAAAATGAATTATCTTTATTCTTACCCCCGAATTTATAGGCGTTCTATAACTTTATAAAATTTCATATAGGACTGCGCAACGCAAAACTCTTGTGCACAGTACTATATGACGTTTGATAACTTTATAAAACCTCTATAAATTTGGAGGTTATTTTTAGTGAAAATATCCCATGTTTTAATCGCTAATTTTGCTATACGGTGCGGGGACATATAACAATATCAAAGATTATAAAAATCGCCCCACATATTCTTGTTTTATATACATAAAAGATTTATCGAGAATTAAAAAAAAACATACATTAACAATAACATAAGTAAAAATGGTAAATATAATAAACTTAATCATAATATCTACTTATTTTATATTTTAAAACATTGCATCTACTTATTTTATATTTTAAAACATTGCGCGTAAATTAGGTGTAAAATGTATGACCATAATATTATTCTCACAAATACAGTGCCTGGCAATAAATATAGCACAGTATTTCTTTTAAATGTTCCTTTGCACTAAGAAAAGTTGCGAAGACAATCTTTCAAACTCAGATCATTTATTATTTTAACTGTCCTAAATCAACTGCCACACACTGTTCGCGTAGGTAATTATTTACATAAATAAATTCATAAAATTATTGAAATAAATGCGAAACGATGTCTTGGACATTGATGCAAAAAAATGCTTTAAAACTATTAATAATTAATCATCACAACGATAATAAAAATAAACGCTACTCTTCCTGAATTAAAAATATCCATGTCAACACATAGTAATTTAAAAATATTGTTCTTTTCTTTATAAACATTTTTTTTATAACATCCATATCAAATCGATATGAAATATGTAAGCATAATAAATAACTTAAACTTACTGTTCCTACCAGTGACCTCAACCCCGTAGACCAAGTAGGCGAGGCGAGGCGCAGGGAATGAACCCAGAAACCTGGCGACCCCTGGGAAACCGATACCGACCCAGTGTCTCCAACCCTCTTTGTCAAAATTACGGTGTTGCCTGATCTAAAAATACGGTAGATGGTGGAAAATTACGGCAGACCAGTGTTTTGCAGCAAAAATACCCATGCAGTGGGGATGCGTACCGTAAAAAAAAAAAAAAGGTCATTCTGCTGCTTCTTCCAAACAGAAGCAGCAGAATGACCTTTTTTTTTACGTTGCGCATCCCTGTTCTTCCAAACTGAAGCAGCAGAATGACCTTTTTTTTTACGTTGCGCATCCCTGTTCTTCCAAACTGAAGCAGCAGAATGACCTTTTTTTTTACGTTGCGCATCCCTGTTCTTCCAAACTGAAGCAGCAGAATGACCTTTTTTTTTACGTTGCGCATCCCTGTTCTTCCAAACTGAAGCAGCAGAATGACCTTTTTTTTTACGTTGCGCATCCCTGTTCTTCCAAACTGAAGCAGCAGAATGACCTTTTTTTTTACGTTGCGCATCCCTGTTCTTCCAAACTGAAGCAGCAGAATGACCTTTTTTTTTACGTTGCGCATCCCTGTTCTTCCAAACTGAAGCAGCAGAATGACCTTTTTTTTTACGTTGCGCATCCCTGTTCTTCCAAACTGAAGCAGCAGAATGACCTTTTTTTTTACGTTGCGCATCCCTGTTCTTCCAAACTGAAGCAGCAGAATGACCTTTTTTTTTACGTTGCGCATCCCTGTTCTTCCAAACTGAAGCAGCAGAATGACCTTTTTTTTTACGTTGCGCATCCCTGTTCTTCCAAACTGAAGCAGCAGAATGACCTTTTTTTTTACGTTGCGCATCCCTGTTCTTCCAAACTGAAGCAGCAGAATGACCTTTTTTTTTACGTTGCGCATCCCTGTTCTTCCAAACTGAAGCAGCAGAATGACCTTTTTTTTTACGTTGCGCATCCCTGTTCTTCCAAACTGAAGCAGCAGAATGACCTTTTTTTTTACGTTGCGCATCCCTGTTCTTCCAAACTGAAGCAGCAGAATGACCTTTTTTTTTACGTTGCGCATCCCTGTTCTTCCAAACTGAAGCAGCAGAATGACCTTTTTTTTTACGTTGCGCATCCCTGTTCTTCCAAACTGAAGCAGCAGAATGACCTTTTTTTTTACGTTGCGCATCCCTGTTCTTCCAAACTGAAGCAGCAGAATGACCTTTTTTTTTTTACGTTACGCATCCCAATGCTATATCAATTATAGAAATAAGGACACGGACGAAATTACGGTAGAATGTGACACCGTAATAAATGTCTACGGTAGGTGGTAGATTTAGAAAAAATACGGTAGATCTACCGTAATTACGGCATGGTTGGAGACACTGTACCGACCCCAAGAGGTCGACATCGACTACTTTGGGAATCCCTGGCCTAGATGAATGGAAAATAATTGACTCCAAATTGTGGAGTACCACACAATAACAAAAAAAATAAGTCAAATCACAGTGCTTTTAAAAATAACACAATTCCTTCGTGGTAAGTAGAATATACCGGCGCACGCGCATATCTGCGCGCGCAAATAAGCGCGAATGAATACTTGATCGTGTAACCGGAACGTAACACACTATGTGAATTCCCAGCAAACAACTATCGATTTAAACACAACAGCAATAAAGTTCAACATCGCTATCCTAGCTATGTACACACATTTACACGGACGTTTCGATACGAGTCTTCATTTTAGGTCCTCCTCTTCATCCTCGACGTACAACAAGTCCTCCATTTTAGTCATAAACTTGCTGTTCAATTCTTCCACGGGGAGGGGGGAATCCTGTAATGGTTTGAGGAACACAGATAAGATAAAATTATATTTTTAACGGTTGCTGGATGTATCTACGAAAATTCATAGACAATATTATATTTAGAAATTATGTTTCATAATATTTTTCAAATCTGGAATATGCCTGAAAGAACTGCTACCTTGATTTATCGGATATTTTACGTAACTAACGGTTTTATAAAATAAACTCAAGAGAATGAAGTACTAACAACTTACTTATCTCTGCTTCACATGTAAAAACTATCCCCTTTAATAATAGAAAGTCTTCGTCTTTTTACAATAACATTACAAAGCATTTCGCTTCTGATTTTTTTTAAATACCATAGGAACTAAATTGATGCAACCTCCTAAAAAGAGATTGTATAAAGGACTTTTTGGCGGGACGTTGAACCGTGTTATCAATTTTGTTTCATTTTCCAAAAAATGTGTTTTTTTAAATAAATAATGTGTAAAATTAGTGGGACATTAACCATTGTGTGTTCATAAACACGCACGAGTCTCGGAAATTGAATTAAAATAGTATAATTTGACTTTTTAAGTTCTCCCAACATGTCCGTTAAATTTCCGGTAAAGTATCCACAAGATTACTGATAGGGTTAAGGGGATTCATTTCATCATCATCATCATCATCAGGGGAACTTATAATCCAGTGACAATTATCAATAAATACTCGACACTGGCAAAATGGCACTATTTTGTAGCCGATTGCCAACCTAAAAACGAGTAGTATATAAATCACTTTAGAGCTGACACCGTATTAATAAATTAAGTTCATGTATCTTAATTACCTAATAAGATATGGAGTAGGCATCATGCAAATTATTTTTTTTAATAATAATGACGAGAAAAAATTATGATTACTCATGCAACGAAACAAATGGTGGCAAATAAAAACGAATACATGCTTTCGAAAGTTTTTTAATAGGCGAACACACGGTGAATACACAAAAAAAGCGGTGTTAGACGTTCAAAAACTATAATTTAACATACCTAATCATAATGACATTGAACAACATACCAGCGGCTTGGGATTATAAGGGAACAATGTTTTTATCTTCACGCATCGCTGATTCCGAACGAACTTCGTTATTTCGTTCGAACTATCAAACGAACAAAATAGCGTTGTTTTGGAAAAGATTCAATCCAACATTTAAAAAAAGAACCTATCGCAGATGCTTTAAAAATAAAAGTTTACCATCGCGGTACGGATGCGTTCGAATATATTTTGGTTATATGGTTGCGTTCGTAACAACATAGTAAGTCAGGCAAGTAGACAATGGTATGTTGTTTGATGTCATAATATTTGTAAATAAATCACAAATTAGGACACGTTACATCCATGCATAGTTAAAGAGGTTACATTTTCGCTGTTAACTATCAAATCGAAGCAATGGCTTTACTTGAACTACACACTAAATTCGCAGCCATTCTAATCCTCATAATTCATGACCAGTAAAAATGTACCCTTTTCTAAATAAACAAGCACAATTTAAAACATGCAACGTCATATCATTAAGTCATAGACCAAGTATTTTTTTTTTAAATATAATACATGGCAAGCGTCAAACATGATTTTTAACACGAAACACAAACAAGAAAACATGTTTAACTAAATTCGATATTTCAATTGATGATTATAAAGACCATGTTTACTTGTGATACACATAAATAATGGCAATACTGAGGGAAAGAAATCAGTGAGTATTACCAAGTTATTAAGACAAAAAAACGTATTAAATGTATTTCGATGTGGTTTTAAAATGAGTCGCGAATGTGGTGATATAAAAATAATAAATTAATTAATGAAACAAACCAGAACCATGGTAGTAGCACATTTGGCTAGACTATTTATTGAACTTTACCCTACGTCATGGTTATAATGAAAATTATTCACTGACACGCTCACACATTGTATGAATGCAGAAACATGATCCATGGGTAGATTATAATGTCCATATTATGATCAATATAACATCCAATAGTTGGTAAATTAAAAATAACACAACATACCTACTATGTGCACGTTTCTGAATGTTTAAAAAAAAATATAAAACACCATTTTATACGGGGTGTAAGTGGCTTCGTAACGAAAAACTATACCATGTATTTCAACTCTTGATTCAAGAACCTCTGAGTTTGAAATTTTCTGTCAAACTTTTCATGAATCATGCTCATTATTTTTAAATTAATTTAGAATGCAATAATACTAGAAGTCTATCTCGACGTGATTTTAATTAATAAAAACATAATTACTAATTAAGACCTAAAACTGCGATGTAAAGTAAAACTCGATTCGTTCGAAACGGCTCGTCACTTGAACGAGTCGGGGGTATCGCGCGGAACGTTCTCTTGTAATTGCGTTCTTTACAATACATTGCGTGCTCAAAAAATTCAAAAAATTGTATATTGACTAAATGATCTCTATAATTTTATTACAGTCATTAAGTGTAACCTTTACCTAAAGTTTTCGTTACATTGCCACTTACACTCTGTATATAAACGTGACCGGTATTTAAGCTGTTAAATTATTGTGCACTATTCGACTATACTGACCAACTTATCTCACTTTTATCATAATATACTATTTTAAGAAGTCACATTTTATTTTGGGTTTTATTATTCAAAACGAATACATTAATTTTATATGTTGTCAATACAGACATTTTTAACATTAGTATTAATATATAATTTTAATTTTGTCATCTATTTTATAGACAGTCCTATTTTTTCTATATTTTGGTAACTTTCTGGCCTCCATAATTTCACATTAATCTCAATGGCACATATCAGTCTTTCAATTTATTGATCGTATCAACGATGCACACTTAATTTTACTTTTAAAGTAGGATATTAACTCTATGGTTCGGTTAGCTTTTTTATAGTCATGCTGCCGTAATGCCAGTATCTATAAAACTACCACATGCTACACTTTCAGGCAAGGCCTGAACACGTCGTCAAATGAGCTAAAGTAGTTCAAGGAGAATCCAATCCATCAGCATGCTCTAAAATTTTACATACCCATCGAACGACTGGCCTAATAACGTTACTTACCCTTATAAAGGGGTTTCCCAATGGTTTCCCGGGTTATGAATATATTTTTTTTAAACTACTTTCGGTTTAATTGGCCAACTTAGCTCACTTGTATCTTAATGTACTATTGTAACCGAACCATAGATTAAGGTACAGTGCCCTTAGCACAATCTTCAAACGTATTTTTTATCACAATCGAACGTTTTCGAGTAGCCATGCTGCCTCTCTCACACATATTCGGGAAATCTGTCGCGTGTGCGGGACGGAATACGCTCACGTTCACTACGTTAAAATATTGTACTTAGGACCCTGATGATAATTGGAGAAACACACTAGAATAGAAGGTACGGAGTTATATTAAAGCTTGTGCATGTCGGTGGTAGGCAAATGTGACACTTAAGAGAACCGTCGCGTAGGCGTCATCGTCCAATACTTGTTGGGACGCGTCGTGTCAAGGCATTTAAATGCGCACTGCGGAATAAACGCAACGTTTGAAATGGACCTTATTGCCCAAACATATCAAGTAGTACCATATATGAGTACGGAGTACGGAGCGTAATGGGTTCCAAAGCGCCCATGCCAACGGCATACACTTCAAAGAAAGAGAACGTGGAACGCTGACGCTGAAGCAGGCGGATACAGGGGGGAGGGGACGGGGCATGGGTGCGATAACCCCTTTGCCCGTCACACATGATCGAAGCACATTATTTAGATTTTTTTGGTTTAGTATAAATTTTCTGAAATATAGGTAAATAATTAATTTACACAAAAACTACATCCCCCTCCCCTCCTCTCCCTATCAACCCGTAATGAATCGTATATAACATGAAAAACAAGACATGCAAGCATGCACCAATCATACAATGGACAAAATGCGAGAAATATTCCTACATCTTTTGATGATGGCATCCAAGGGATTAGTATGGTAGCTACGATCTGCACATTACCGATAATTATCATTCATATTAACCGGTTACCATAGATAGAAACCGGCTTTTCATATTAACCGGTACTCTAACAATCCCGATTTGGGGTCAAAACCAAAATTCTGCACCATATTGCGTCCAGACACCGATTAATATCATTAATAGCAACCGGTTATATGCGAAACCGGTATTATGAAACATACCGGTTTTCATAAAATGACCGAAACTGTTTATAGAGTCCCACGATCGTGATTATTTGGTGTCGGCGACTACTTACCGTGGGCTCGAGGCGTGGGAAAGGCGCGAGGCAGACGATCAGCACGGTCATGTTGTCGCAGCCGAGCCCGCCCGTGGCGCAGTTGGGCGCGAGGCAGCGCTGCATCAGCGCCTCGCACACGCCGGCCGGCTCCCACCCGCTCTGCAGACGCACGCGGCAGAACGAGATCACCTCCTGCGCATCGGGACGAAGCTTACATCCAGGACATTCATCGGGATAATATATTTACTTATCTAACTATTATTTTACTTACCCATCAAACGACTAGCTTAATAATGTAACTTTCCCTTATGAAGGGGTTTCCCAAGAGTTAACTCGGTTCGATTGCTTACATCCAAGGACCGAACAAGTCGATCAATGAGCTCCAGGTAAAGACCGCCGTAACGTTTTTACGGCGCTATACAAGGGGGGAAAGGGGGTCAAAAATCAACAGGTTAGTTGAATAATTATTTTATTAAGGCCGCTGGGCAAGGGTCGCTCACAAAAGCAGTATCTAAAGGAGACTATTCAGAATGAATCATCTTATCAGCTGACATTGTTGATGAAAGATGAATGTTGATTCTACTGGTGGTAGGCTTCGGCCGTGGTTAGTCACCACCCACTGAACAAAGCCATGTCGCCAAGCGGCCTAGCCATGTTCCGGCATGATGTTCGGTGTTGCCATTCATGGATGGCGGGTCAGATCAGTTGCGCTGCATGTGCCTAGTGAATGTAGCGTCTCGATCTACTGCCGCCTTCCTACCTAGGCAAGTATGCGCCATCGTAGATCTCATCGTCACTTACCATCAGGTGAGATCGAGATCAAATACTTGCCTATAAATGTATATAAAAAAAAAATGAAACAACAGCTTCCAAGTATACCAGGCACTCACCTCATTGGACAGCACCTCCCAAATGCCATCGCACGCGATCACTATGAACTCCCAATCCTCGTTCAACTGCCTGACCTGGACGTCCGGGTACGCTGGACATACGAGCATATAATTATCATATTTTGAAATAAAACTAATTTTACGGATTTTTTCGCGTTTATTTTATGTTTTTACGTCCCCACGTTTCGACTGCTTTACAGCAACCATGGTCACGGGAGGACTGAGGTGGTTGACGTCCTAGTGTCATATTTTGACGGGAATGTAAAAACAAAAAATAAACGCGATAGAATCCTTAAAAATAGTATCCTTAAAAATAATATCCTTAAAAATATCGTTTTATTTCAATGTAGTATTCGCGTAAATATAAGAAATCAATATACAACTATAATTTTTTTATCTTATCAGG
Source organism: Pheosia gnoma (assembly GCA_905404115.1). Lineage (NCBI taxonomy): Eukaryota > Metazoa > Arthropoda > Insecta > Lepidoptera > Notodontidae > Pheosia > Pheosia gnoma. Next base: position 6,087,609 of record FR989915.1, read on the forward strand.
GGGTAGAATAAAAAGATAAAGAAGACTTCTGGAAGCCGTACCGGTGACGATCTGCTCCTGAGGCGACAGCCTGTAGTTCCTCTTGAACACGTAGTCGCCTAGCGCCCTGGACAGCGCCAGGTTGCCGTTGACCCGGTTCAGCTGCACCCAGCCGCCGCCCGCCGTGATGCGCCGCAACTCCTCCTCGTTATTGGGCTTGTGGTCGTATGACAACATTTCGACCTATTGCAAAAGGTAATATACTAATAATACCAGCCCTTTTTAATGTCCCACTGCTGGGCACGGGCCTCCCCTCAATGCGAGGGAGGATTAGGCCATAGTCCATCACCCTGGCCCAGTGCGGTATTCGGTGTTGCTGGCTTCTTTAATTATCGATCAAACTTGTTTGATTATGTAATTGGAAAAGTTGACAAGCCGAGGGTCAGTCTTGGGTTCCCCTTCCCCCATTTGTCTAAGTATCAATGTCCGAGCGCACTCACCCCACCCCTCACGCTGGCGATGGCGCGCGAGTCGCCCACATTCGCGCAGTACAGGGTGTTGTCTTTGACGAGCACCACCACGGCCGTGCTGCCAGCCACCTTCTCCTGTAGCATGTCCTCCTCGAGCATCGCCTGGTCCATGTCCAGGAAACCCTGAAACAAATTAATAAACATTTAATTGATTAAGAAAGCAGTAAAAGCCACGTTAGTAGACCACTTGCCTCGGTTACGAGGATAGCAGATTCAAACATTATCAACCATGATTATCACTTGCTATACGGTGAAGGAAAAGATCGTGAAAAACCTGGGCCCCAAGTCTTGTAACACAATCGATTCATAATAGGCATAGCAACGTTTACTATGCCTTAGTTACTATGCCTATTATGAATCGATTGTGTCTGAGAGAACCCCTCGAAAGACGCGCGAAGTCCGCCAACCCGCACTGGGTAATAAGAATGGGATATAATTATTTATATTTTCGGGCGAGGTAGACATAGACCTCTGCCCTAGTAGCACAGCCTGCTGTGACTAGACCAAAATGTGAGATAAATTGATTTTGTCTCTTTCCCTCGTATGAATAACGCAAGAGAGCGACTCGGTGCGATATAATCCGTGACCGTGACATAGGTTTTATCTTGACCTGCGTGCTAGCTCCTCTGGTTTTGGGGTCGAGTCACCTTCGTCCGTAGGAGAATTAAATACCCTCGAGATACTCTACACGTGACCCTGGGTGGTGCCAACTAGGTGACAACTCTACTGGTGGTAGGCTTCGGCCGTGGTTAGTCACCACCCACTGAACAAAGCCATGTCGCCAAGCGGCCTAGCCGCGTTCCGGCATGATGTTCGGTGTTGCCATTCATGGATGGCGGGTCAGATCAGCTGCGCTGCATGTGCCTAGTGAAGCGTCTCGATCTACTGCCGCCTTCCTACCTAGGCAAGTATGCTCCATCGTAGATCTCATCATCACTTACCATCAGGTGAGATCGAGATACTTGCCTATAATGTAATAAATAAAAAAAAAATGAATGACTGTGACAACATGATTTTTCGATGACGTTGCATTTAAATTAGGAGTTCCTGCTTACCCTATAGGTTCGCAAAATAATCATAAAGGAATGTTATGCGCTTCATTGTAACCCGTTTCTTCGATATCCACCCATAAAATATTGAAATCAATAACGTGTTTTCCAGTCTAGTTAGTTAAAACATCGTCATAGAATAATTATGTTTCCCCTTGAAGCAACCCGTGGCATGAGGTGAACAATTTTCTTTCTTGAAGTTCCAACAGTCAGACGCCCACGGTTTTTTAAACACGTCATGTGACATGCCAGGGTTGACACGCAGTATATAATTTATTTTTCATCAAAAATGTATTTATTGATAGATTGACATAAATCGAATGTGAAACAATTCAATTAAAAAGTTTTTTTTTTTCAAAATACAATTTTTAAGAACTATTCTTCTAAATACTCCTTATTAAGAATTTAATTACAATGTAATCAAATGACACTTAACTAAATTATTTTTGAGGCGGATGCCTGTGACTGAGACCTGCCTATACAGTGCCTTAGTATGAGTTTCAATCGTGTTCAAATGCATAGATTTATAAGTAAAGCTGCACGTTTACGCTAGCTGCGTAATATCTGAAGATTCGAAGTCCCGACCGTTATTTGATGCTGTCGAAACGCGTACTAAGACCCCTGATAATATTTATTTTCAATCGGCGCGACGGATCGAAAGCTTTATACAGAGGCACTCCAACGGAATAGGACCTATTGCAGGGTAAGAAGGAACTCCTAATGTAATCGTTACGTCATCGAGAAAGCATGCTGTCACTGTCATACTTATTTATGAAATCTGTGACGTGAGAGGGATAGATGACGTTACGTTACCGAAATGGTACGTAAAAAGGATTATGCTTGAGGTACAGAACATGTGCGGTAGTTGAAAATGCTGTGACAATACTGCATAACAACATATTATGATGGAATTGACAATTTTAAGTTTGTAAATAAACGAAATAGAAAATATTATTACAAGAAAAAGTTGAAATTAATTATTTCTAAATAAAAATCCCACGATAACGAGAGCCAACCCTACACGCGCGCTGTACAACAATTTTATAAATATTTCACACAATGCATATTTTTAATCCACGCCTACCTTGAACTTGGTAGAATATAAAGATTGAATCACGCCACTATAAAAAAACAACTATGACCGAAGGTAATTTCGTTTGCACGCTAATATTCTACGAATACTAATTTATTTACACTACCACATATGCTACAAAGACATAGCAATTCCAGATTGTACAATGCGGATGTCTTTTTTGGTAAATTATTAACATATGATAGATTCTGTAGTAGATCTTGGCCTAGGTATATTTGGATGATGAGGTGGAGTCGGCTTGCGCAGTCTATGGGTGAAGTGTGCGAAAGCGTCCCCCCCCTACAAGGTGGGAGAAGGACCACTGTGGGGGTTTTAGTCGGTAGGAGTCCAACATAGCCCGCCTGCCTCTCCTGGGGCTTGCGGGTATCCATGAGGATTTCCCCACGTAAAACTAGTACTGGCCGCTCAAAAACGGGACACAGAAAACAAACACGCTCCTGTTCCAATTTTTTTTTTAAATGTGAGACGAATGCTAAATAGACCTTGCTCTTAGTTAAGTGCATTCGAAAAAATAATTGCGTGCAATCGTACAAATTGCCAGCTCATTACGCGTTAAGCAGTTACGCACGCCATTTGATTTATTAAAACTATAAATGCGCGGTCAGATGGAGGTGAGAAAACCGTTTAAAATCGGCCGTTTAAAACGGCGACTCGAGGAATGTGTGTATACTAACTATTTGACCAATTAAGTTCTACATAATTACTTAATTACGATGTTAAGTGGTATTAAAAGTTCTTAGGCAGTATCGGCATGACAGATCGCACGCATGCGACGGATAGATTGCTTTGTAAATTTAAAAAAAAACTTCTGTATTATCTGATCAACTCAGTAGCTGCAGCAGGCAGGCAATACCACTTCTTTACATTGTTTTTTTCTTTGTCCTACATTCTGTGTAATGTATGTCGAAGGTAGTTGATCAATGAATAAAACCATTTTTTTTTTGTTTTCTCTCTGATCATAGTCTTGTTCTTCCATTCATTTTTAATCAGAATCCGCTTCTAGTTCACCCTGATTTTCCTAGTTACCGATACTCCGCAGAGCTATTACCATATGCCCTCAGATAACTAACTAGTAGCCCAACCAGTAAATGGGTGAATAACCACTTTTCAGGCTTCTGACTGCCTATAACAGCTGTGAAAGATGGTAGAATAATAACTGGGGGTGCCAGGGTCTCATAAGAGCCGATCAAACATTTAAATTTGGTCACCTGTCCAAGGTCCCACTAACTAACTCGCCAATCAATAGATCACAGGTCAACAGGGAATACCCCAATACTGATAAAGAACATGTGTCAATAACAAAGAGTTTACCTGTTTCATGGCCTCCTCAATGTTTCCAAGATGGTACTCTGGTCGTGCAGTTATAAACTTGTGTAAATGCTTCCCAGCATACTCTGCTATGTTTGCGCCTGGAAATTAATATACCACTGTAAGAAGTTCTATAGGATTCTATGATAATATTAAGGATATGTGCACCTCTACATTCAGGTAATATCGGCCTTAAGGTAATATATTTAATTATTTTGTTAAAAATATTTACCAAACGCTGGTATCAAACTTTGGGTACAAAAAAAACATACCACTTCATATATACTTCAAATGTTGTTCTAGAAACGTTTACTAAAACCGCCCAACCTTTTTCTCTCTACAGCCATCAACTCTTCTGGTACCCAAGTCTGCTAACACAATCGTTTCATAATCGAACAGCAACCGCGTAGTGTCACTTTTGACAGATATTGTATGGGATATCTGTCAAAAGTGACAGTTACTATGCGGTTGCTGTTCGATTATGAAACGATTGTGTTAGCAGACTAGGGGCCCTGGCTAGTTGTAAAACCAAACAAGAATAAATTATTCAAATTACCTCCATGCCCATCATAAACAGCAAAATACGCAGTCCCAGGATCATCAGGCAGTGAGAGTATGTGAGTGTGAGAGTCGTCCATGGATACCCGCCAGCCCTGCATACATGACGAGCCCACCAGGTACCGGTTGTCCTGGCATGTCGATGACTGCTTCTCTGTCACCGGCTCCGATAGGGTCTGACCCATAACTCTAAAAATAATTTATAGATTAGATATCTATTTGCTTTAGATAACTTTAACTAAGCTGACTGCCAACTAAGGAGAAGGAAGGAGAGATAGAGCATTCAGAAAACAGCTAACAATATGTTGTGTTTATTTCTTCATATAGCTCTATCCCTCTGAGTTCATTTTAGGTGGGGTATAAAGGGAGTGTACTCTATGAATCAAAAGTTGTATGTAGGGACAATAATTGAATGGTAAAACAATATTGTTTTTTTTACTTATAATAATATCACCAGATGAACACACCAATTCTTCGGTCCCACACTAAGCAATGTATCACTCAGTATATAATATTTATATAGATTTAAACATTTATAACTTGAATACAAACATTCATGCTCATCACACAAAGCTTGTCCCTAACAGAATTTGAACCTGGAACCCACAGCATAGTAAGCAGGGTCACTACCAACTGCGCTAATCAGGTCGTCAGATTGTTCTTAGTTAAATAAGTATCATTATATCCAAGCAACTACTATTTGTAAGATTAGTTAGAACTAGGTGGATTTCGAGAATCATTCTAGAACATGATGGTATCATCGGAAATCATGAAGCGAGGAGTGAGCGTTAAATAGGTGCTGCAGAATATTGGTTGATCATCGCGATATGACTAATATCTGATGTCATACCTGTTTATATAAAAACTGTGAAACCTAACTGTGTAATATTTTATCACAATTTTTATAAAAAACTTATGCATGTTATATTATTAGTTTAACAATATTTATCAGTAACTCGCCAAACCTAGTCGCTATAAATTATCAAATTAAAAACAAAAACCACGATAAGATAATGTTTACTTAAGCATTGATGTTATTAACAGAATAATACACCATGATGATTCTACTCACGTTTATAATAAGAACACTAATATAATATATTTCTCGATAATGTTGTGTGCTGGCTGATCGGACAGTCAGTTTTATATTTTTACAATATTTTCGAAAATGCGTAAATAAATTTCTGCGATACAGACAGAAACGTCAAAAAGAGACAGATTTTTTATGATTTACTTTGAATAATTGGCTTTGGGTAATAGCACATTGGAGCCACGCAACGGAGTTTTTTTTATTAAATTTTGTCATAGATCCCTTGATGATAGTGATATTGATGAATATGATGAAATCCCGAATCAGTAGTGTTGAATGATTCAGTGAAAAAAACATTTATCTTATGGAGCATAAGAAGCTTTGTTTTACTTTTATTTTAATTGTCTACTTTTGAGCACGTGTATGACTGATAATAGTTGATATTCCACTAATTTTACAAATCAAAATTTATGGAAACACATTTTTTGGAATCTAAAACAAAAATAACAACTTCACTTATTAATTTCCTGCTGAAAAGTCCAAAGTTGAGTTTGGTTGGCGCTGCCACCTTTCCATGCTTGCACTTAAAAAAGGATAAAATAATGATTTGGTACATTTGGGACTCGTGCGATTTTTTTAGAACTTGGTCGTAAAACTGTATTTGCCTACACGATTAATGATTAAATTAACGTACTTATTTTGAATGTAAAGATACTGAACGACAATCATTATAGAATTAGTAATAGTGTATACAACCTTTATTATGACGACAGGTCACCCAAAAGCATGCACTACTAGTGCTTTAGCTTGTGCTCTCAGATACATGCAGGGTAATTTAAATGTGTGGATAATTAAAACTTCACGGTTCAAATTCCCGCCATAAATCCGTTACTTACCCATCAAATAACTGGCTTAATAATGTAACATTCCCTATTGAAGGGGTTTCTCAAGCGTTTCCCGGGGTTTGAATTGAAATTAAATAAAACTCGCATTGTCTATAATAAACATGGGTGTGTGTTATATGAGAAACCCTTTCTAACGGGTATTGCGTTTAACATAGAGCAAAGCGCAAAGCAAAATCAAAGAGCAAAGCGAATGGGTAACCATAAATCAAATGTGACAGTAGTTATTTCGTTCAAAAACCCAATTAAACCCGTGCATAGGCTTACCGGGTTCCGGGCCCTGTAAAATATAATTCGAACAATTTCCTCACTTATGATTTGGAGTGTTTCGTGATAGTAGATAGATAATACACTAAGTATTTTCTATAGGTAACATTTACGTACCAACAAAATATATAGAGGATCCTAGCATACCAGTTACTAATCATTACTTATTACATGCCCATAAAACATTTCATCATTGTTGTAAACTCCATGGTAAACTCTAATTATATGCTTACCTACGATGGCCTATTGCAATGGTTTAATATTTATGGAAACACTTGCCTTATCATTTTCGATGCCGTAAACATGGTCCTTAATTATGAATATGAATTCTTTTACCAAAACATTAAAATAATAGTAGAAAATCATAGATTTTAGCACATAAATTTACATAAACTAGGTAAAAAATAATGTAGTGGAAAAAAATGTCACTTTGTATTTTTTAAATTTTGATGGATAAGATTGCACGCAGGTCACGCCATGCAGGAACGATGAAAACAATAAAAAAAAACCAATAACCCAACAGCCAACTACAAAAACAGGTTTTTTTGGCGGGAAACTGAAAAGTCATGGCGGGCTTTTTGGCGGGAAACTGAAAAGTCATGGCGTCAGTTATGTTTTTATTTCTAAAACTAGTGTTCCTGCGAGTTATAGTGAGTGATATAAGTGGAATATTAACCATTATGGGTTCGGTAAAGTGCACGAGTGTAGGTAATTGAAACAAAGTGACGAAACTTGGCTTTTCAGTTTCTCACAAAAAATCCATAAAACTATACGGCACATACTAAACAATGCATGTAGTATGGGTAACATACAATGGACTGGGGCTGAACCCATTATATAATACTTATATAGATAGGTATTAAACACACATGACTCAGGTACACACATTCGTGCTCGACACACAAAGTTTATCCCTCCAGGATTCGAACCCGGGACCCTCAGCACGGAAAGCAGGGTCACTACCAACTGCGCTAATCAAATCGTCAAAAGAATATTCTATCAACTAGGGCACAACTTTTTTTTTACCACCACATTGGCTTAGAAATCACAAGTAGCCCAAAAAACTACATCATTGCCTCAGCCATGACGGCTGACGACATTGTCCAGCTCACGGCAATCAGCGAAGCTTGGCGAGCAAACGCGAATGGTGTTTGTTTTTTTTAAGAATAATTAGTTTACTTACCGGGAGTTTGCATTGTCAAAACACTCACAAGAGAACATGTGTGTGCTGACAATAATAATATGTACCTAACTGGATTTGCATAGATGGGCATTTTTATCCGACCATGGCAAAGCCAAAAGAAAAGGGTTATTTTTTTTTTTACAAAGTGATCTTTGACGCAATCTAAGATAGGTACTCAACTGGTCTAATTTATAGAAATCTGAATATATTTACAATGGCATTAGGTACAAAGCATTTTATGATGAATAATTATGCTGTTTGTCACTTGTAAGCTCACGTTTTATCTTTTCTATACCTATACTTAGACTAGGTATCATGCATGTTATTTATCATGTTTTTATTTTTACGCGGACGCAGTCGCGAGGTAAACGCTAGACTAATATGTTATACTTAGTACCTACTTATAAGGATTAAATCGACTATGTCGCTGTGGCTGGTAGGTAGGTACCTATAGGACGATCTTTTGGCAGGTAAACACAACAACTGTAGGATCCCAAACTAAGCAACGCGGCTTGCATAATGGCTAGGGACTCTGGAGTTACAGTACAATGGACTAGGGGCGGTCCCAGTACCTACTTATATAATAATACTTGTAGATGGAGGATATTATTAAAAACTCATGACTCGGGTACAAACATTCGTGCTTATCACATAATGGTTGTTTCTATCGATTCGGTCCCGGGATCACAGATGAACTAGAGATGTTCCGGGATCCTCAGTATAGAATGGAGGGTCACTCACTACCAACCGTGCTAATCGGGATTCTGCTTATTATTTTTTTAAGTTGGCAATGGGCTACAAAGTAGTGCCATTTTAGCCAGTGTCGAGTAATTTGTTTCATTCATCGTTGTTACCCCTGATGATAATGATGATGTCAATGGTGAATGAATCCCCTACCCTTATCAGTAATGCCTGAAAGTAATAAATACTCAAGTAGTATTTCACTCATTATTGTGTGTTAAATCAAAACAAGCTCGAAGCCAAACGGGAAAAAACAAAAGCAAACAGTAAACTTATTGAGCTTGACTTGTTTCTTTTTTCAGATATTGAATTAGGTATTTTCTCGTGTGTGAAAGCATGTTTATCGGCCTGTTTCCCGCGTAAATCGATCTGCGTCGCTAACGCAGCACATTAGCGCGGCCACCTTTCGATCGATATGAAATAGTTTCATGTTACATTGGTGCTAATTCTGTTGGCTCACTAATTGAAATTGAATAAATTGTATCGTGGTCATGTGCCGTGTTAGTTTACCTAGTCGTAATTTGATAGAACAGAATTATTATATAGGTACCGTTCTATAAGGTGTAACACTAATAGTGTAAAGTATTTTAACAGTTCCACCAGTAGGTTATAAAGATAACATTCCCAATGAAATAAATCAAATTATTAGTATTATAAAAATGACACCTCGTACTGAGCGTACGGCTAAACGCAGCTGGTTCGCCTTGCTTACAAAAAACAAAGTTCATTTACACAATAATTATTTCAACGATCCATATAACTTAATGACTCATCTGTTTAAATGTTTTACACTATTTTTGTAACACCTTATATTCCACACAAACAGTTCCAATTACGACTAAACTAAAGAACAATGTCCTAAAATGGTAATTTATCTAAGTCTGAGATGTACACCTAAAGTATTACCCTCAAATTTATAGATAGTTGTAATGGATTATAAAGCCACTTTTTCCACTGAAAAGTTCGTTATAATGACATTTTAATCCATTATAAATGTCTATAAATTTGGGAGTTAAAGTTAATTTTATTTAGATTTCATGCCAATAAATATCGTTTGTGGCCATATGATGAAACTATATACCTAAGTAGTCGGAAGTTTTTAATGATTTCGTAAATATTAGAACACAAAATATAATCTAATAAGTCTATTAGGTTGTAATATCCGAAATTTAATTTGATGCAACTTGGTATTCTAGTTTCATAAGCATTTTCTTTTAACAATATTATAAATACCCCTATCTTGTTCATACAATATTTACAGAAATGCAATACCTCTTTTGGCCACATAGATAATATTTCTTTTATAAGTTTAGTCAAGAATAAACGCGGTATTCACCAGGCTCTGTCGTTTAGTTTGTGTACCTACCAACAGAATCAACGCCATTATCATTCGAGTGACGAAATCAAGCTTGGCATTTAGTCAGTCAGTAGCATGCATGTGAGTACTGGCTTGCCAGTGTCGAGAGACTGCGCACCGCGAATGCGCGTCGTCAGTCTAGTTGTCTTGTGAACTGCCGTGTGTTCCTATTTTTTATTTGTTTTATTATTTTTTTAAAATACGAACGTAAAATGGCGTGCCCAATGAGGTGAGTTGTTTATTTTTTTAGAACATTTTATTTTTAAATATATAAGGTGTAACGATAATAGTGCAAGATATTTTAATAGGGCCAATTAGGTTATGAAGATAACATTACCAAAAAAAAAATCAAATTATTAGACATTTAAAATATGACACATGCTGAGCGCATGGCCAAACGCTACTGGTTCGTTTGTTTTAACAAAATAAAATTTTCACATTGTTTTTATACATCAACGTGGTCCATATAACTTACTGATTCATCTGTATCATTTTACACTATTTTTTTAAGCCTTATATAACTATACCTACCTACTTATGTATAATAACTGTTGCCCGCGTCTTTAAATTAATATCACTATATTATTTATGTTCTGATTGAAATAAAACAAACATTAAATTTTAGGTGAAGATTACCAAAATACTTTAGTGAAAACCGCACCCAAATCGATTAAGCCGTTTCTGAGATGAGATTTTACTGGTAGTAGGCTTCGGCCGTGGCTAGTCACCACCCACCCACCAGTGTCTCCAACTATGCCGTAATTACGGTAGACCTACCGTAATTTTTCTAGTTTTACCACCTACCGTAGACATGTTATTACGGCGGCACATTCTACCGTAATTTCGTCCGTGTCCTTATTTCTATAATGGCAACACTTGATTTAGCTAAATATTACTAGTTTTTACGGAAACACTGCAATGGGGAATAGGCACTGACCTCTTTATATTGTATATAATATGAGGTCAGTGGGAATAGTAGATTCCCAAGATTTGACTTGTGTACATAGACAAGATGACAAATTGTATACGATCAAATTGCGAAGTTCATAAATATCTAGGATACACACTTAACACACTGTAACTGCCATACAAAAGCGCTCTCAGCTCGTGTGTACAAAAAAATCTGCGTTTGATCGTCTGGTGAAGCTGTAAAGGTCATCAGCGACCAACAGCAATTATCATTTCGAAAAAAAATCTTCTTTTGATGTTTTAATTATTATATTGCCAATGTTCCTGATTCCAGTTATTCAAATGACGCGAGTGGTGGAGAGCCATCAATAAAAATGAATGTGTCGATGTATAAAAAAACAGATCAGTAGGTATTTAAGTTGATTAAAGTGAGAGAATTAATTCTTATAATAAATAAATTATATTTGTCTACCAGATCTTTTTGTCTCCCGCTTTGCAATGGAGGGAAGTGGATAATTTTCTTCCAACTCCTCCTATTTATCTTTCGATTAATTTCGTGCGGGTTCCAAGACAATTAACTTTATCCCGGGACTCGCCGAGGGTCAAACCTCGGTGTCTTCATTGGACACCACTGTAGATCCTGGCTTACAGGAGTAGCAGTGGTGGGAGTGTGTGGCGGGCCTAGTCCCATTTAATAATAAATAAATTATCGTCCACGTTTTAAGAATACAAAGAATTCAGTTTTCTTAAACAATTTTATCGATAAAAGGTTACCTTATTTTGTCTACCGTAATTTTCTACCATCTACCGTATTTTTAGACCAGGCAAGACCGTAATTTTGACAAAGAGGGTTGGAGACACTGCCACCCACTGAACAAAGCCATGTCGCCAAGCGGCCTAGCCGTGTTCCGGCATGATGTTCGGTGTTGCCATTCATGGATGGCGGGTCAGATCAGTTGCGCTGCATGTGCCTAGTGAATGTAGCGTCTCGATCTACTGCCGCCTTCCTGCCTGTTCACACTCACACAATATGTCAATTCGAGAGTGAACAGGTACCTTCTAGGCAAGTATGCTCCATCGTAGATCTCATCGTCACTTACCATCAGGTGAGATCGAGATCAAATACTTGCCTATAATGTAATAAAAAAAAAAAAATATTAGCGCGCACAAACGTACAGACAAGTAAAGGCCCCCAAAATAGTACATCTCATATATATAGGGACAAATACACCGACTGTATCATCCTATGGGCTCTATACAGGCGACTGGGGTCGGGTTTACGTAATACCCAGACCCAGATTGATTTTTGTTGAACATTAGGAGGTACAACAAAAAATATATACAATAAAAAAATAGCTAAAAGTTTTTTTTTATGTACACATTCGAGCCTTCTATCCCCAAAGTGGTGGGCAGGGGCGCAATGTAATGAAATGCATAATGTAAGATTTGTTGCTATAAAGTTATAAGAATACTGTTGTATCTATTTGTATGATGACTGATTCCACATCTGTGACATTACAATTTTTTTTGACACAGCATTTGTTTTTCTTGTTGGCATATACTTTTTTTATGTTTTGGCGCGAATTGAGATTCTGTGGGTGATTGCGGACAGGCAAGGAGGGAAAAAGGGAGATAATGTTAGTTGTAATACAAGATTAGATTCGATAAACCGATTTTAATTTATATAAACATCCTGATATCCTATAATAAGTAGGTATGTTCGCTGGTGGTACTTAGTACGTACCCATATAGTATTAGGGGGGAGCTTTCGCCAGTAGGGAGGTTTGACGCCCTGGACAAACTTTGTGTGATGAGCACGAATGTTTGTACCCGAGTCATGGATGTTTATTACCTATCTATATAAGTATTTTATACTGAGTTCGCCCTCAGTCCATTGTACGGTACCCATAATACGAGCGTTGCTTAGTGTAGGACCGTATAGTTGGTGTGTTCGTCTGGCGATATTTATGATTTATACCGGGAAGTACGCACTCAATATAAACCTTTACGCCCTGGTACCAGTGCCACACTTATTTTTATTACATAATTACACACGTACATAGTACCACGAAGTACGTACGTACTAGTTATTAATACTCAGGTACTTACACTTAAGACTGGCTCGGACTATAATCAAGGTACAAGTAATTTAGTAACTTAACTGCTTGCATAAGTACCCTAGTCCAGTAACCACTGGCAAGTGTGGTGCGGTAGGAGCTAGCTAGGTATACTTACTTACTTTCAGCATCACGTTAATTACTTTGTGCCTTTTATAATATATATAGGTATATAACCTCTATTATTGTTAAATCTTTTTATTGTAGCAGCGTTCATAATAAGAAGTAAGCGTCATTAATAATTCCCAGCAGACTTATTTTTACTAACGGATAACGACAGGTTTCCAAGGATTCCAAGAAAAAACTATTTTTATTACGACTTTGTGACCCAAGTAACATTTGAGATTTTAAAAAGGTTTTTAGCAGATTCTAGAACCTTTTTAAGGTACTCGGCAACTAGACATAACAACGATAACAATACCTTATTATTCGTTTTGTGTTCGAAAATGGCCCGACCTAGAGAACGCCGTTTTGACTTTTTGTCGTCAGGTGCAAATAGGAAATCCTAAAAACTAAAATTAACTTTCTCACAACCTGTATGGCCTAGCAACGATTAAATCGGGAGTAGCAAGCAAGCCTTGAATTAGCCCAGATTTGGCATTGAAATAATCTTGTTGGTCATACAAAGTTAGAAAACAGTTCATAAAGGATTACGAAAATACGAAGTAGGAATTCATGGAAACTAGAAATTTACCATTCTAGGACAAAAAAGGATATATCAAAACCTCTGTGACGAACAATGTTACTAATGAGCTGATGATGATGATGTGTGATGATTATTGTTAATGAGCGGCACTGCCACCGTCTACCCTTATATAATACCTATCCACATGCAGTCCCGTCCACATGGACTTTGTAAAATAGCTTTGTTAAACTTATCAGGCCAATTAGCCAATACTTAAACGTCAATTAAACACAGACAAAAAATACACCGAATTGAGAACCTCCTCCTTTTTGAAGTCGGTTAAAAACAGTGATCCATTTTGGCGCATTCTTATGCTTATATATCTTATGATTATAATTTCTCGTCCGTTTGTATGTAGGTGTCTATTTAGTATATGTTCATCATGCAGTAGGGAAAGCAGGAACTCATGAAAGCATGCTGTCTGTCACTGTCATTCTAATTTATAAACCATTGGAGTGAACGGGACGGACACGCTTACGTTACCGTTATGCTACGTAAAGGATTGCGCTAGAGCCACTGTTCTCATACTGTAAAAAAGACAAGCCCGCTGAGTTTCCTGCCGGATGTTTCAGTACGGGAAAAATGTTAAAAATTACAATCTCCTAGACCTAAATGTCTGTGTGAACGATGGGCGAAAATTTCCTCGCATATTTATTATAATACTTAATCATATTGATTTCTTATATTTACGCGAATGTTTTATTTCAATACTTAATCATGTTTGTAAGTACCTATAGGTATTGTATCTGTTTACATAAAGTATTACGAATGAGCAATTCATATTGACTTCTTATCTAAAACGGTGGCCGCCACACAGAGTTTTGCATAGATCCAATACCTTTATGTAGACAACCTAAATTAGATATGTATCTATAGTACATATTTTTAATATAAATGGTAAAAATATACTCACCCGCAACGAATATAATTTTGTCTGAAGTAAACTAGCTTATAAACGTGTTTGATTGGTATTTAAAATAATAGTCTTTTCTACAAACTCACGACACAGTCGAAAAGGATAAACAAATGTTGTATTTTTAACTTATTACCCAATGATTAGCATTTGGACTTTTTGGCGGGAAGTTCGGTCGGTCGAGATACCCTACACGTGACCCTGGGTGGTGCCAACCAGGTGACAACTCTACTGGTGGTAGGCTTCGGCCGTGGCTAGTCACCACCCACTGAACAAAGCCATGTCGCCAAGCGAAAAAAAAAGTTGAACCGTGAAGTTGTCAATTTTGTTTTATTTTTTCCAAAAAGTGTGTTTCTTTGATAAACATCGCATCGTTTGACTGTGCGATGTTGGCCGAATAGGATGGAGACTTAGCCTTTTTTGCGTGCGACCCTATCAAAATTCATAATATAACTAATATTAATAATAATATATCTTACATATAACAATAATAATGCAAAATATTTTAAGAGGCCCAGTAGGCGCCTAACTTATTAACGTCACATTCTCAAAAAAAAAATGTTTTTTATGTATTTGAACAATTACAAACATTTTTTTGGGAATGTGACGTCTATAACTTAGGAAAATAGGTACCTATAGCTGATGCAAAAGTTCCTACCAGTTTGCTTACATAAAAAAACACTAAAGACAGCTTTACGGAAGCACTACCGGGTCTCCGGGACAGTCAGTGATTATAAAGACGAATGTTACTGTCACAGACTTCTTTAGAAGTTCGGACGTAACGTTGCAGTTGCCACTAGCCAACTGAAGAGGTCTTTTTGGGTGTATTAGATGCGTGGGAGCGTTGGTTACTTGCTAGACTAGTTAGTTTTTTAGGCTTAACTTGTAGCGCACGTCACATAGTGTCTGAATGTTATAACAAGTCTGTGATCATTGTAGGTGATACGTTTTAGAATTACATTAACTAATTTAACAATTTCGTTTTACCAAAGTACTTAGCTCATTTCTCAACACAATGCTCGAAGCTTTAAGCCTATAACTGCTTCACCGCGTTTTTAGTCATTTCATATCAGCTATTTCTAGACGAGCCCATAATTAACTCAATATTATTAGTAAAAAATATTATAACCTCCTGCATCGCTTGCGTGTTAGTAATTATGATTGATTACTGGAAGGTAATTACCCCACATGTTTCTTCAGTACGGAACTTGAGAAAAAATAGGGATCCGTGAATTATAATGCGATTTATAATTATTTGCGAGCAAATGATCTATCTGGATGCCTCTGAAAAGTAATATGAACCCTTGAATTGTTATTTACATAATTATACTTATAAAAACCAGTGATAGCCAAATTGGTAGAACTCTTGCCTCGGTAACGAGGATCGCAGGTTCAAACCTCGGCTCGCAATTTTGAGATTTCTGGATTTCATGTGAATTGAGAGATTTCATGGTGAAGATAATCATCGTGAGGAAAACTGCATGACCGAGAGGGAGGAGGTGAAGTCCGCCACTGGGCCAGCGTGGTGAACTATGGTCTAATCGCCCTCACATTGATGGGAAACCCGTGCCCAACAGTGGTACATTAAAAGTGCTGGTATTATTATTACTATTGCGCCTCCTTGGTTCATCTTTAGTTTAGACCAGCTGCGCCGCGCGGTGTTTCCCGCGATTAAAAAGTTAAGTTTAAAAAACACGGTTCCTGTATGCTATCCCATAGGAACCGTGCATTTTTCCGGGATAAACATTAGCCTATGTCATTTTCTGACCCCTAAACTACCACTACCTATGCAAAAAATAATGTCGATCATTTGCTCTATGCAAAATTAAAACAGATCTATCCCACGGGAACCATACATTTTACCGGGATAAAAAGTAGCCTATGTGCTATTCCAGACTATAATCTATCTCTGTGCTAAATTTCATCCAGATCCGTTCAGCCGCGTGAAAGAGTAACAAACATCCATTCATCCATCTATCCATCGGTCCATCCATCCAAACTTTCACATTTATAGTATTAGTATAGAAGTATAGATTATTACGAAGCACCCGTCTGTTTAAAAAAATATCGGTCACGAGATGGCTATCTTCAAACAGAGGTACAGACCTAATCACTTTTTATTAATCAATTGACGTACGTGTCTAATTGTTTTGTTGGCTCGCAAACAGGTATTTCGGGTCTTATCCGTTCGCCATCCAAGAGCTAATTAAACCAATGGCGACGAGTACCAATTGCATAATGAATAGTAATACAGAAACTAAGTACACTCTATTTGTGTTTTTCGTTCTTGTCCTTTTATTTGGATAAGACCGAATTCCACAGCTTAGGAAGTACTTTCAGTGGTACAGGGTTCAGAGCGATTGTGATTTGATTCCACACATACAATAAACGAAAAAAAAAGAACAAATTCCAAAATCCTAGAAATATTGATTTCTTATATTTACGCGAATATTACACATTGAAATGAAACTAATTTTAAGGTTTTTATCGCGTTTTTATTTTGTTGTGTTACGTTCCTGACGTTTCGGCTGCTTTACAGCAACCATGGTCACGGGAGGACTGAGGTGGTTGACGTCCTGGTGTCATAGTTTGAGTTAGAAATAATTATCTATTGCTTATTGACTGTCGGTGCCAACCCAAGTTATCAAAAAGCCTCTACGAACGGCCCAACTTTGCGACCAATCTGTAGGGCTGATTTGTAGAGCCCCTACAAATTGGCAAGTCAAAAGGCATGTTGGACCCTAAAGATTGGGTGCCAAGTTCGATCATTCGTAGATGCCTTAAGCTTAACTTTACTTAGGAGTAGGTACTTAAATGAGATTATGTTGGAACAAGCTATAAAACAACCTTCCCCCATCGTTTAATTTTTTTAACATAGCTTTCCTTTCGCCATCAGGTCTGTTATGGACGACAGCGATGGCCAGGAGGGTGACCAGCTCGGGAACGAGGCAGGCATGCTGTACGGAGAGTATCTGATGCTGGATAAACTGCTGTCGGCCCAGAGGATGCTGAGCGCTGAGTCTTCCAAGCCAGTCCATGATGAGCATTTGTTTATTGTCACCCACCAAGGTAAACTCGAGTGCCAATGTATTTATTTATTTATTTCTTTATTCATAACACAATTGGCTAACAGCATACGCCAAAACACCAATATGCTAAATATATAACTAAAACTATAGACTAATATAAAACTTAAAATGTAATGTAACACAAAATTAAAAACCAAATAAAATATTTACAACACACTGAAAAAATAAAACCAGTAACAATTAAATTAAATTAACAAATTACAAATAAATTATAAACTAACAACTAAAATTAAAAGTGGGCATTTAAAATTCACAACTTAAATATAAATAAGCGTTTGTATGTCAAAGGACACCCAGAAATGTCTGGGGTTATATTTTCACAACCTTCATTTCGTTGAAATAAAACTGACGTTACGGATTTTATCGCGTTCATTTTGTTTTAACGGTCCCGACGTTTCGGCTGCTTTACCGAGCCACGTATGTGCGGTAAACCGAGGGTTACTTAACCATAGTTGCTGGGAGAAAAATATAAACATGGGTAACTTTTTTTACATTATACTAGTGCTAGAACTAAAGAGAAGAGAAAGAAGGTAGAGAAAGCACAGAGTACCTTATATATAGAGAGAAAGATTTTATGTTTCACAAGGTATAGTCCAAACTGTATAATGTGGCGATTACGGTGCCACGGTTGTCGAAGTCGATAGCGTTAGCAGACTTGGGGCTCAGAGATCTTGGTTTTTTTTTAAGAAACATTGCTAGATACTTCAGCACTCCCATCAAAATATTTTTACATAATGCTCCTACGCACTAAAAACGTTAAATTATAATACTACAAATTGAACTATGACGCACGTACAACTTGCTATACCAGCTTAAATCATTTCAATGCCGGACGTCACTTGGTACAGATTGAATAAATATTTAAATAATTATTTATACTTATCGATACAGTATCAAACCGGAAATGTGAATTATAAAGTAGCCGACCCGACAGATGTTGTCATATCCAATATTCCGGCCAATCTTTTTTCATAACTTCATTCGGACTTGAATGAGATTTAAATAAAAATGCCGTAGAACGACAATTATTAAAGCCATTAAACGAGAATAAAAAAAAATTGCCACATTTGTCCAGCCGTTCTCAAGTGATGCGCGTGCCAACATACATGATTTATTTTTTATTTATGTAGATTATACCTATGTCAATTCTTATTTTATTGGGCTAGCTAGGCCATTCATATATAGGTATAAACTACACTATTATAAAACTAACACTAGATTTAGGCTGCTTTTGTACAATAGAAGAAATTAAAAAAAAATGCCAAGCCAATTTGAGCGTTTTTTTTTTTTTTTTTTTTTTATTACATTATAGGCAAGTATTTGATCTCGATCTCACCTGATCGTAAGTGACGATGAGATCTACGATGGAGCATACTTGCCTAGGTAGGAAGGCGGCAGTAGATAGAGACGCTACATTCACTAGGCACATGCAGCGCAACTGATCTGACCCGCCATCCATGAATGGCAACACCGAACATCATGCCGGAACACGGCTAGGCCGCTTGGCGACATGGCTTTGTTCAGTGGGTGGTGACTAACCACGGCCGAAGCCTACCACCAGTAGAGTTGTCACCTGGTTGGCACCACCCAGGGTCACGTGTAGGGTATCTCGAGGGTACTTAATTCTCCTACGGACGAAGGTGACTCGACCCCAAAAAGCGTCTCTAAATCCAAGTGTTTAAAATTTATTCGTCAATCTGTTTAAGCTTATACTCTTATTTCCGGTCAGAATACTGAGCCGCCTGGCAATTTTATATTTTAACTCAATACATAGCTACTTATCCTAATGAAAAACTATACTGTTTCCAAACGATCCCGTCAAAATTAAAGTACAGACTGAGACAAAGTACTTGATATCGATCGGGAAGATGAAAAGTAGGCCGGGAAGGGAAATGCCTGGATGTAAAAGTGCATCGGTAATACGCTCCCAGGACCAAATTCCAGTTGACCAGTAGTTTGTTCTTACGGTTATTAATTCACGTTTCTCATCACACGGGCTATACCATAACCTTGGGAAGGCGTGCGCCGGGACATGGGTCCAACACGTAGCCCTTATTGAGAAGTTTAATGTTATGTTAGCAACCTGCTGGGGTCAACTGCTGAAAATGATAGCATAAACAGCGAATTGATCTTAGAAGGTGGAGGAACTATTGCAGGAATATGGAAAGATTATTGGGACTATGGGTTATGGGTAAGTTTGGATGGACATGGGCTAGGACTATTAGAAGGGTGAATATTTACGTCTGCAGCGACCTCTTCAACCTCGCCACAAGCGACACAGATAGTGCTGCAGACGCATTCCGAACAATAGACAATACTCAATACAATCCTAAATCGCGCTATGAGAGTTTTCGGAGCACGTAACATATATACAAGATCCCGACAATAACCGTCGGGGCATAGCGGCCGCCCCGCCAGCCATACCATCCGCCTGGCTGGAAGATCTTCCCTTTTCCGCTAAACGTTTCTTATTAATATATCATTCCAGCGTACGAGCTGTGGTTCAAGCAGATAATCTTCGAAGTGGATTCTGTGAGGTCGCTCCTCGACGTCGTCGGCTTGGATGAGAGTCATACCATGGAGATACTTAAGCGTCTCAACAGGGTCGTCCTTATATTAAAGGTAGGTATTTTAAGGGTTGAAGTAGTAATAGCTTAGTTGGTGGACCGCTCGCTTTAGGCACGTAAGGTGCAAAACCCTGGCTCGCACCTTCATAATTTATGTATTTTATATACGAATATAATTTTCAATCTTGCTTATTTCTTGAATACATGTCTTATTTACAGGGTAATGGAATGGTTTCTCCGGGATAACCAAAACACTATCTGGAAAATTGCTAGGCGGATTTTGCTGACATTTGGCATGTACTTATTATTTAGTTATTGTGGGTACATTTTCATTCCAGGAAAATGAAAGGGTTCTCCCAAAAAATTAAGTCCACGCGGACTCCACTATTGAACAAAAATAGGGCAACATTATCATCCCACTAATATTATGAATGTGAAAGTTTGAATGGATGTTTGTTACTCAATCACGCCAGTACGGCTGTACGGATCTGGATGAAATTTGGTACAGAGAAAGCTTATAGTCTGGAAAAGCACAAAGGCTACTTTTTATCCCGGTAAAATGTATGGTTTCCGTGGGATAGGTATGTTTTAATATTTCATAGAGCAAAGGATCGACATGATTTTTTGCATAGGTAGTGTTAGTTTAGGCGTCAGAAAATGACATAGGCTAATTTTTATCCCGGAAAAATGCACAGGAGTACAGAAAAGGACATACTTTTTAATCGCAGGTAACACCGCGGGGCGCAGTTAGTTATTGCAATAAAGAACTAGGTCCAAATTGTAATACGGCTGCCCGAATCGATGGCACTGAATGTTTACATCTCTGTATCGAGTGACGCGACTCAATCGAGTCGCTGATAATGAGACCCTGACATTTGACCCACGGATGACATCGATACGTTATTTTTTTATCTTAAGTATAACCGGCCTGGACTAGTGACGTGCTTTGTTTTCTATTAAACCTTAGATAGTACTTACCTAATGTCTCAGATATATGGTCTTATTTGATTTAATTAGGTTAATTTTTGGGTATTATTAGCTATGTATACTTACATTGAGTGTCGAGCCTCCATATTTTGTTTTATCGTAAGCTCCTTTAGCCTTTGGCCAGATCTACTTGTGTATTTAAATAAAGCAAAAACCTAGTTCGGCAATGCCATTTCAAATTTGGTTCTTCTTCTTCTTTTTTATGTTGGCAATCGGCTACAAAATAGTGCCATTTTTGCCAGTGTCAAGTCAACCCCCGATGATAATAATTATGTTGATGATGAAATGAATTGCCCTATCAGCAAAACTGTGGATATAGTGCTGAAAATTTACCACACATCTTGGGAGAACTCCAAAAGTCAAGCTATACTGTTTTATTTTAATTTCCTTTACTCGTGCACGTTTATGAACAAACAATGGTTAATATCCCGCTAATATTATACATTATACATCAAATAAACACAATTTTCAGAAAGTTTTTTTTTTTTATTACATTATAGGCAAGTATTTGATCTCGATCTCACCTGATGGTAAGTGACGATGAGATCTACGATGGAGCATACTTGCCTAGGTAGGAAGGCGGCAGTAGATAGAGACGCTACATTCACTAGGCACATGCAGCGCAACTGATCTGACCCGCCATCCATGAATGGCAACACCGAACATCATGCCGGAACACGGCTAGGCCGCTTGGCGACATGGCTTTGTTCAGTGGGTGGTGACTAGCCACGGCCGAAGCCTACCACCAGTAGAGTTGTCACCTGGTTGGCACCACCCAGGGTCACGTGTAGGGTATCTCGAGGGTACTTAATTCTTCTACGGACGAAGGTGACTCGACCCCAAAACAAAAAAGTAAAACAAAATTGATAACTTCACTGTTTAACTTGCCGCCAAAAAGTCATTCTTATATTATTTCATAATTAGAACGTGTGAGTAAAGCCGGCGTAGAACGTAATAAAAAAAAATACAAGTTGACATTATATCACCTTGCATTGCATTTATGCAAGGTGATATATAATGTCAACTTGTATTAGTTTTCATTTAGATTATGAGAAAGTTGTGATACATTCTTTGTTTTTTATGATAAAGATGTGTTAACGCGTCCTATCATAAAATATAAGTAGGTATTAACACTTTCTCATACAGAGTTACCTACATGCATTTGATAATAAATATTTCATAACAACACACTTGTCGTATTTGGTAAAGTATTACAATAAAAATAAAGTACCTATTACATATTAAATTGGTTCATATTTGTGACTAGGTAACTAACCATACTATGATTTAAATATTCCATAGGTATTATTCGTTCTTCGTATTATTGTTTATATGGTAATTCAAAATAATTAATTAGGTACCTACCTAGTTCATCTTCAACAAAGAAGCTATCCAAATGGGGTAAGAGGAACCCATCACTGACCCTCGGCTTGTCAACTTTTCCAATTATAAACCAAACAAATTGATCGATAATTAAAGAAGCCAGCAACACCGAACTCCTCTAAGATGTTAGTCGATAAAATATCAGTCACGAGTGTCGGTAACCCAAATAAAATACAATTCTCCGCGAAAAGATCGAATCTAAAAAAGTAATCGACACGTTTTTGGCCTCTAAACGAGGCATCCTCAGGACGGCTGGGATACGAATGAGGAGAGGTGTTGCTGGCTCCTTTAATTATCGAACGACTTGTTTGGTTTATAATTGGAAAAGTTGACAAGCACACGGTCAGTGGTGGGTCCTTCTTCCCCCATTTGGATAGCTGCATTGTTGAAGATAAACTATGTAGGTACCTAATTAATGATTTTTAATTACCATATAAACATAAATAAATATAAATACATAACTATACATAAATTACTTATATAATACACCAAGTACTTTGTATTAGCCCCACTTTACCATCGGTGTCGGCCTATTTACTTTCATTGCGGTCACACAAACACGTATCAGATGACGGCTTTCCATCGCTGCCCTCAAACACATTCACTGATCGCTTCCTACTTCGCGTAATAGGCTAGCGGTCAGCAATTCTGTAACATGATACTGTGAAGTCAGTATAGGGGTTACAGTCGTATGAACCTAAAAAAAAAAATAGAAGAAAATTAACAATTGCCGCATTCGCGAAAAATTAAGGAAATTATAGTCATATGGTTGTGGCTATAAAAAGAGAGAGAAACATTCTGGAAAAGAGATGAATAGACTGTTTGAAAGATTATAAGTAATTAATGGCAAGGGAGCAGCACTGATGGTGAGTGCGAAAGAGATGAAGGAATATTGCGCCGCCCTACGTTGGATCATAATTAAGACATTTAGTAACGATATTTTCTCCGGCATTTTATAATAACCGAAGGGACGAGGAATAACAGAATCTTGATTAGCGGACTAGGTAGTAACCATTGTAAGGGAATACCAAAATGAATACCTATCAAAATAGTCATTCTTTCAGCTTTTAGTTGACCAAGTGATGATCTTGGAGACGATGACCCCGCTAGACTTCATGGACTTCAGGAATTACCTGCGGCCCGCTTCGGGATTCCAGAGCCTGCAGTTCCGACTATTAGAGAACAAGGTAGGTGCCCTACATTGTATATCTTATCTGTCAATTTAACGTAACTAGGTATAAATCATGGAATATATAAAAAAATATTTGGGTACCAGACATTATGTATTCTAGCGACAGCTTCTTAAAACTTCACTTCAAGGAACATGTTCACTACGGCAATACACAGATGGCGCTGCATATCACTTCCAGAACAAATGACGATCCTTCACACAATTCTGAAACGCACTATGAGAGTTTTCGTAGAATGTAAACATATGTAGGTGTAAATATGACCAATACAAGAACCGTCGGCGGGGCATAGCGGCCAGCCTCGCCAGGCATAGGTACCACTGGCTGGAAGATCTTCCCCTTTCTGTTAAAGTAGGTATGATTGTTAGTAACGCAATAAGTTTGCATATATTGCTAAGATCTATTTATTCCTATTTAGTTATGTTTTACAAATTCTTCTTCCATCTAAGTAGAATGAAATAAAGACTAATGGATCAATTTTACTTTCAGCTAGGGTTGAAACAAGCTCTCCGTGTGAAATACAACCAGAGCTACCAGACCGTGTTCGGTGATGACCCTGAGGCCATGGAATCGCTGCAGAAGTAAGTAGATACTTATACCACTGAATCCAATTACAAAAAAAAAATCTGCTTGCGTACGAAAAAGGTAACGAGTATCCCTCTCTCTCTCTCTCTTTAGCAGACATTGTAGATACCCATATCTAAAAAACACAGAAGTAAACTCCTTTTGATTTGGCCAAAAATGTAAAAGATCTTTTTAAAAAGAGCAACCATGAAGTTTCTTGTACGTTCTTATCTATAGGAACGGCATTCCGAACGGGTGGTAAAGTTGTAGCTTAGCACTTTGTAACGATTTTGACGATTCATAAGAACTGTACTTAATGGTTTACATGAATAATAAAATTCTGATTCTGATCATGAAAAAGTGGCCGATGGATACGCCATCTTTGATCGCATTTTGTGCAAAATTAAAATAATATATTACACATTGAAGTAAAACTATTTTTAAGGATTTTATCGCGTTTATTTTTCGTTTTTACGTTCCCGACGTTTCGAAAATCTTTATTTCGAAAATCCTTAAAAATATAAGAAATCGCGTAAATATAAGAAATCAATAATATATTACACATAAATTTTCGGTCCCCAGATCAGAACAAGAGCCAGACCTCTTAGCTCTGATAGAGCGGTGGTTGGAGCGCACGCCGGGCCTCACCACACACGGGTTCAATTTCTGGGGCAAGTTTCAAGCAGCCGTCAACAAGATGATCAAGGAAGACATCGATGCCGCTATGGTATGGATATTGTAGTGATCTGAGTGTTGGCCAGTCACTGGATTGGGCAGGTTCGGCCCCCGTTGTGGACATTTCAATAATATAGAAATAAAAATCCCTTTCCTAAAAACAAAATGCCTGATCTGGATGTTCTGGGACCGCACCCAATCCATTGTATTTATGTTATCCATAATACAAGTGTTGCCTATCGTTTGGGGCCACACTCACTCTTGTAAGGAAGTTTTTCTTGAATCTAGCCTTTGTTTGCCAGCTCGAGCCCTCGGAGAAGGTGCGTCGCCATCGTCTGCAGGACGCTGAGAACCGCCGCGAGATATACCGCTCTATATTCGACCCAGCCGTACACGACGCACTCAGGTCCCGTGGAGAGAGACGGTACACACTTAGTTACCTACTTAATCTGTATATATATAAGTATCTACCAAAAAATTTATTGTCGTGTCGAAAAACTTCTGTCATCATCTCTCACAGGTTGCTAATAGTGGGCATAAGCGTTAATAGGTCACTAAGAGAGGGCGCTAGCCTCCATAGGTTACTGAGAGTGGGTGGAAGTTCCCATAACCAACTGAGTGTAGGAAAAAGCTCCCATAGCTTACCGCGAGTTAGTGGAATCTTTCATAAGGTACTGAGATTGGCCGATAGTATCCCATAGCTAACTGAGAGTGGGCGATATCTCCCATAGCTTACTGAGGGTGGACGAAAGCTCCCATAGGTTAGTAAGAGTGGGTGGAAGCTCCCATAAGCTACTGAGTGGAAGCAGAAGTTCTCATAGGTTACTCAAAATGGGCGGAAGATTCCCAAAGCTTGTTGAGAGTGGGTGAATTCTCCCACATGTTACTGAGATTGGGCGAAATGTCCCATAGGTTATGAAAAGTTGACGGAAGGTTCCAGGTTATCCAGAATGGGGGGAAGTACCCCTGGCAACCAAGAGTGGGCGAAAGCTCTAATTGGTTACCGAGAGTAGGCGAAAGCTCCCATGAATACTAAGACTTGGGAAATACTTATGATAAGTCTATTGGCCAGTGTGAGGATCGACTCCGGCACCTCACTGTAATGACATCGTCTACTTCGGACTACTCGGCTATTTATCTATATTTACATAAATATCCTGACTTGTTTTTTTTTCATATCAATCACGGTATTAAAGGTTCATCCTATGACCCTCAGGTTATCTCACCAAGCGCTTCAAGGGGCCATTATGATAACTTTCTACCGCGACGAGCCCCGCTTCTCGCAACCGCACCAACTGCTCACACTGCTAATGGATATAGACAGCCTTATCACCAAATGGCGATGTGAGTAGCTTGCTTAGAACAAGTTCTTAAAAAAGTACCGTCAGTACCCACCCCTTGCCCCTGGCAATGAAAGGGAATCACTGGCAATGAATGGGAATTGACGAAACTTTTTCTCCGGAAATTTTTATTTTTCTATTAAATCTGAATACAGACAGGGTGATTCAGATAGGGTATGCTTACATTTGATCGTACGCATCTTTATCGCATTTTTAATCTTATTTATACAAAATAAAGTCGTGTTAGTTCAATCATTTATAACTCAAGAACAAGTGGGCTGATTTTGTTGTCCTTTGATTTTTGTTTCTTTCTCGAATAGCAGAAGAACACATTAAAATTGGATAAATTCCGTAACAAAATAACAATAAAGATAATTCATTTTCCCTTACATTTGATTGTGAAGCGGTACGAAGTTCGCCGGGGCAGCTAGTAATTTTATAAAGTCAGGATTTCTATATGTCGATTAAATAAAAAAAATGTTCAGAACATTATGTCAATTGTAATTTTTTCGAAAAGATTTTGTTTCAATATTGACGTACCCAAACTCCGACTTCATAATGATTAAAACTGCACAAAAGACGCGCAGAATCAAAAGCTAGTACCTATACCCTTTCTTTATCACGCTGTATTAGTATATCATCAAGTCTTTGGAGCGTGTGATCATAGCCGCCGGCTGTCTAATGGCATACCTGTTGAAATAAAACTAATTTAAGGATTTTATCGCGTTTATATTATGATTTTTACATTCCCGACGTTTCGGGACAACTAAATATGAGGTACCCCGGTCAAACCATGACACTAGGACGTCAACCACCTCAGTCCTCCCGTGACCATGGTTGCTGTAAAGCAGCCGAAACGTCGTCGGGAACGTAAAAATCATAATATTGTAGCGACCACTTCAACCGCTCCGCAAGCTACACAGATGGCGCTGCAGACGCATTCAGAACAATAGCCAATTTTCATCACAATCCTGAATCGCGCTATAAGAGTTTTCGGAGCAAGTAACATATATGGAAGATCCCGACAATAACCGTTGGGGCATAGCGGCCGCCCCGCCAGGCGTGCCACCCGCCTGGCTGGAAGATCTTCCCTTATCCGCTAAAATATAAACGTGATAAAATCCTTAAATTCGTTTTATTTCAATGTGTAGTATTCGCGTAAATATAAGAAATCAATATGGCATACCTGTTGCAGACAACCATGTTATAATGGTTCAGCGCATGATCGGCTCCCAGCAGCTCGGCACGGGCGGCTCCTCGGGCTACCAGTACCTTCGCTCCACGCTCAGGTAACATTCACTAAGTTGGCTAACTGCAATATTGCCATTAGAACAAACCAATCGTACGGTTCTCAACTTAGCAGCACTTTCATTATTCGTAACTACAATATACTGGGGATGATCCCAGTAATACGTGGGCTAGGCCAAATCCGCCACATTGATATTGCATTGACTATAATGTGGTCTATATTAGCACATTAAGTCAACACCAATAGTAACACCTTACAACTGGCCTTCGTCCAATCGTAAGTCTTATTTTCTGTGGCAATCAGCCTTCTCAATACAGTTTTACTCATCCCGCTTTGCAATGGAGGAGAGTTAATAATTTTCTTCTAACTCCCATTTTAAACTATAGGTAGGGGTATCTATATATCTATCAGCCGAAAGACGTCCACTGCTGGACATGGGCCTCCCCCAATGATTTCCACACATCACGGTCTTCCGCCACTCGCATCCACCGGCTTCCTGCTAAGCGTGTGATATCATCGGTCCACCTTGTGGGGGGCCGTCCTACACTACGTCTTCCGGTTCGTGGTCGCTATTCTAGAACCTTTCTGCCCCAACGGCCATCGGTTCTGCTAGCTATGTGCCCCCCACTGCCACTTCAACTTTGAAATTCTTTGAGCTATGTCAGCTACTTGTGTGTTGGTGGGTAAAATTATTAATGATATTTCAGTGACCGCTACAAAGTGTTCTTGGACTTGTTCAATCTGTCTACATTCCTGCTACCCCGATCGCTTATGCCACCCCTCGATGAAGGGATGAAGAAGAGCCTCAACTTGACGTGGGGCGAGCAGTCCAAGCCTAACGGGGACGTACAGAATGGCACAGTGGGCCAAAATGGCCAAGTGGGCCAAAACGGCCAAGCGGCCCAAAACGGCCTATCAGGCCAAAATGGTCTAGAAGAGTCGTTATAGGACGAAGATTGTGTTAAGGACTTGAATTTCAGTGCATTCGGTTTTATGTGGCTGTATTTGTGCAGGGTGACTTGAAAGGCGTGATCAGAACATACTTTTCCTAGCTCAGTAAGTGGTTACTATTTAATATATGATTACTATATAAAGATCTATTTTTTTTCTGAAAAAATATTAATAAATTATATGATCGATTCACATCAGAACACAAATTGTAACATAAGTGGGTACTAAATTATAATGGAAAATGTTTTATGTAACTATAATTGTAAGGAAATAGTTCGCCATGGCCTGTGTACCTCTGTTTACCCCTTCTGGGAACACAGGCGTGATGGTACGTGTGCATTCCTTATGTAAGGTGTCACAAAAAATGTGTAAAATATTTAAAATGCTTATTTGTACAACGCTTATACAGATAAAACTGAATTATTTCAAATCATTTTTATTTTTGTAATATTTTTTTTGACAACGGTTCCGCATGTTTTTTTTAAACAAAGATGTACGTGTCATACGATTGGCTCTTATTATTTTACTTTATTTTATAAATGTTTTGCTTGCAAGCAACCATTTAACTTTCTAAAATATTTTATACAATTTTTGTTAGACCGTTTCGAAAGTTAGTCGTAAAGGTAAAAAACTAAATACCTAATAAACTTCTTAAATCGCATTGTCTAATAGTTGCCCAAAATGCGGCAATTGCAGGAAAAATAACTACCTAATTAGGAAACACACTACCTATTATATTAGGAAAACACACTATTAGGAAAAACCTTATTAGTTTTTGTAGGATAGTAAAAAATAGGAATTGCGTTCTCGGTCTTATGTCGTTCATGTACCTACTACTTATGTGCGCGCGAGCTAAGTGTGCGCGCGACTGAGGGCACTTATAGACAATTATAGGCAATTATAGACTTCAGTAAATTTAGTTCCGTTTTTCGCTGCGCTCAAACTTAGCTGGCGCGCACTTTACTATAATTATGCCACTCATGACAATGTAATGTTGAAATATGAACGATCAATTCATAGCTAAATTTAATTAAAATTTATGTAATGTTCGCGTATCATGGTAATGAATTTTCCACATTATAATATTATGGCAATCATTGAAAACTTGCTCACGTAAATGCCACAAATATTTAAATGTAAACGCCGATATGAAATAAACGGTTTAGAAAAAAAAATACTTAAGTTCCTACCTACTTGTGTTTCATTATTAAAAACAATTAAATTGCAATGTTTTGCAATTCAAATATTTTTAATGTATTAAATGGTCGTAACCTATACCACACAGCTTTGCGAGGTAACACGGTTGGTCTGGAGACAGCTCAGGCATTTCAGGAATTTAATTTCATCCACCACAAAACATTCAAGTTTAGAGATGAGACACGGTGTTATTCGAAAAAAAAACTAGCTCAAAAATATCGAGTTTTATTATTATACATACAGCAAATGCGCAGAACGTAATAAGATCCACAATAAATACAATATTTATATATCATTCGTTGATAAAAAAAAACAATCAATACGAGACAATGAAATCATTAAGCGTCAATAACCTCCGGATATTCCCACTTCTCGATACCGAACTGGTAGACTACACGATGTTTGTACACCTCGCCAGGGGTCAGCACGGTCTTCGGGAAATTAGCATGGTTCACACCGTCAGGGAACTTCTGAGTCTCGAGGCAGAAGGCCTGGTGGCGTCGGTAGCCGACGGAGTCTCTACCCACAAGAGCTGGCTCAGTGGGTGCTGGGAGAGAGTTGCTGGTGTAGAACTGGACACCTGGTTGGTCGCTGTAGACTTCGAGGTAGCGACCAGATTCTGGGTGGACTACGCGAGAAACGAAGTTAAGATTCTGAAAGAGATAAACTTTGTTCTATTACCTGTATAAAGAATCTTTAGTAGTAAATTAGTGTTTAAGGTTTAACAAAAATAGTGTAAAATATTTTAGGGGGTTAACAAGTAGGTGATAACGATCACGTTGATACATTAAATATATGTGTATACAGTGTATGATTTTACTGTGAGAAAGCGAGCCAGTACAGTATCACCGCGTGCTTAGTGTTTAGCGACCACATACCTCAGGCCTGTAATTGCTGATGCAGAAGTTATCATCAAACAGGTTGTCACGAATCAAGTTTCGCAGTTTCACAGGTGTGCGCAAGTCGAACGGTGTTCCTCCCACCTTTTGGAAGGCACCAGTCGGGATCGAGCCTGAATCTGTGGCTGTTATCCTGTAATTATACAGTTTTATTAGTCTGTTGCATGTCGAATCCTTCTCGATTTGAAGTCCCCACCCCAACCTGGTATGATGGCAATCCACTCGCCACATTGGGACGAATTTGGGTGCACTGAAGTGAACCTCTCCCTACCCCATCGAGGATTACAGGCGTGATGAAGGTATATTTATGGTGAAAACTCATTCACATACCCCTATGGTACAGTCTTGGATTGTTAAGCGAAGGGTCACACAGAAGGCGTCAGGCAAGATCAGGAAGCCTCTTATATATGTTGCTCTCGCTTTATAAGCCGGCTCCTTATACCAACCAGTGGTGAGTTATTAAGGGTGACCGAATTGTTACAACCTCCTAATGATTCTCAGGGCCCTTTAAGCTGACGGTCCCGGTTTTCTTCAAACATCTGACACTCGTTACGGGCAGTTAGAAACCTGAAGAATTCTGACATGTCAGATTTTTCCAGGCTTTAGGGGTAACACTATATATGGTGTTACTTCTAAAGCCGGTGTTCCCACTAGCTGGGCCTCAAAGAGGAGATGGCATAGTGCAAGTTTCTGTATTTGGCCAACTAGAAGCCGACCACTACAGTCTTCGAAGAAGGTTGAATGTCAGGGAGAAGATATTTCGTTGAAATACTTTTAGCCATAATGCGTTATAACAAAGAACCCTTATAGTAACAAACTACGCACCTATCAGCATTTATCGTGACCACGTGTTGAAGCAACGCCGCCGCCCCACAATCATGACCGGCCAAATTGAAGTACGAGTGATTGGTCAAATTCACGACAGTCTTCTTGCTAGTAGTTGCCGTGAACTCCACGTGCAAGCTGTTGTCGGCCAGCACCTCGTATGTCACGTTGGTCAGCAAATCACCAGGGTAGTTCTCCTCACCGTCTTTCGATAGATAACTGAAGACCACTTTGGTGCCGTCGATCGTAGCGTCCCAGATTACCTAGAGTTGTATGTGCTTAGAGCCACATGACCATAATAGTCTCCTTTTCAGGGAGTCAAAACGCAGAGGGTAGGTGTTATACAATCTTAACTCTACAAAACAGGTTTACTCTTCCATAGAACTGAGATGGCAACATTTTTATTTAAATAAATAGAGTAAAACATCAAATCGCACAAAGTTAGATCATCTAATCGGATTCCCGATCCGGTTGTAGAGTTAAGAAGAAAAAATTTAAAATGACAATTTGTAAGTGCCCTTGTAGGCTAGGCATCGAGTATCAGTAGAATATTGTATAATTATGTAGTCGTGTAGTACCTCGTTCTAAACATTATGCTGGCTTAGACTTGAACCCTATAAGGTCATGAAATAAACAAACCTTATCAAACCCAATCAGTCCTCCATGCAAATGGTCTTCATCCTGATTCTTCGCCAAATTGTACCTTATTCCGTCTATCTCGAAGGTCGCTTTCCCGATTCTGTTAGCGCACCTGCCGACAGTGGCTCCGAAGTATGCTGTGTTTCTGGTCACATAGCTGTGCAGGTCATCGAACCCGAGGACTAAGTCGTTGACGTTGCCAATGTTGTCGGGGAACTGAAAATTGGACCAGTGATTGTATAATCACTTTTATGAACACCATTATCAAGCTTAATAATGTACCTATCAACCTAGGCCTTCGCCACTTGCATTTACACAATATTGGTCCACCATTTGAGATTGGGAGACCGTCCCGACCCACAATTTCAACTTTCGATCCCCACTCAAAAACAATACAAGCCGGAAGGTCGCAAGGTAACACAATGGAGTTAAAAAAATGGATATGAACATTTGTATAAGTAGTGCCCACCTACTTTATTGATAAACGATAGAACTTGATACGGACCGGACCACGGGCATGGTCCGCTCCGTACCAAGTATGTTCGTCTAAAGAGTAATCTGTCGCCAATACGGTACGGACGGTTGATACGAAGCAACCCAAATCCGTAGTCCGGTCCGTACCAAATTCGATCGTATGTTAATACTATGTACCAAGCTTTACAGCAACCATCCACAACGGGCATGGTCCTCCCGTGACCATGGTTGCTGTAAAGCAGCCGAACGTCGGGAACGTAAAAACATAAGATGAACGCGATAAAATCCGTATCCGACTCTATGAATAATGAAAATGTCTGATTCTGATAGCTAGATACCTTGATGGACTGGACGATGGCCCCGTAAGATATAACGGACACTGATAGCCCACTCGGAGTCCGCCAGGTGAACCGCTTCACTGTTTTGCCTTGATGCTGACCGAAGTCATCCACTGTTAAGGTGATCATCGCTGGAAGAATTACAAAAACGCTATCACGCTATGAAACTTAGGCCATCGTGGCTGAGCTTGGTCTACGAACGGTTAATAGTGTACATGTTTTGTAACCGTACTAATTAAAATCAACAAAATTTGACTAAATAGGTACTAATTCTAACAAGAAGGCTTAGTAAGAGTTCTGACAACATCAAATACTAATCGCATGCTCGAATCTTAACTGGTAGGTAAAATAACTTTGAAAACATTTGATCACTCGAACGGCATTTTCAAAACTTATACTAAGAGGCCGGTGACTCAAACACATGGGTGTTAGGTATTCTCATTTCAACGTGTTTGAACAGTAAATTGGAATGGTACGGTCAACACCAAAAGTATTGAATTATCTGATTTAGTATTTATGTCAACGTCATTGCTGTTTATTCTTTCAAATTATTAACTAAATAAGCTTGACATTTGATGTTGACTGTACATACAGTAGCTATGCACAGTCTCAGTCATGGATCAGGTACCTATATAGGCACTAGATCCATTTCAACACAGGAATTATAACAAACAATAAGTACCTAATATGAATTGAGAAACTACTTGTATCAGAGTTATTTTCAGATTGTATCAACAAAATACTTGAAAAATACTCGCACAGTATAATATCACTTATCGTACAATTTACAGACAGATAACGGATATACAATTAAACAATAAAGAAACGTTGATAACATAACACTTACCGAAGACACGTCCACACGTCCGCACACACCGGTATCAACTGAACTGATGTGAAGTTGAACTTGCGAATTATAAACTATGGTGATTATGAGTGACAGCCACGTGTGTTGCCATTGGCTGAAAATGTTGGGCCAACGTTGGCGTAGACTATCTGCGGTTAGTTGGTTTATCCACGAGCAGTGTCCCAATTCTGGTACACTTTAAGTAAGTATTTAATGTAGGTCACACGAACATTTCAGCCTCAAATAGTAGACTATCATTACTAATAAGTCTTTAACTTAGTCGTGTCATGTTATTTAAATATTTTGAAAAAAGAATTTGGGGTATACATTAATCTATTAGGAAGTATATTATTTATGCAGATATTATCTAACTTTAGCGTATTACCTATGTCAATCGTGATTATAAAATATCTAGATAAATATCCAGCATTGTTGATATTATCTGAAAATCTTAGAACATTATATTATTAAGGGAAAATAAGTGAAATACCTACCACCCTTAGACAACTATTATATATTATATTTGAATAGCTATAATAAGTATACTTAGAACATACATAGTTTTAATTTGTAGGTACCGATTCTGTTAGTACTTATTCTAAAAATACTTAAATAAATGTATCAATGAAAAACAATCAAATAACTGGGTAAGAAACAAACAAGTGAACATTAATGTCAGCAATTCATTATGTCCGATAGATGACCACTTAATATTTAAGTGGCCATCCATCGGGCATAGTTAGGACTCCTGCGGTGTGATTTTAAATCGTCGGAAATCGGAAACGGATTCGGAAAGGTAGTTTGCATTTGCAAAGTTATTTTAATAATGTTAGGAAATAGTAGAAGAAATATTGATCGTGAAATCTAAACTATTACGGTTTCTTGTGATAAAAAGCTTCATACTTATAACCATATAAATCAAACATTAAGTGATGGATATTACGTTACCAAGACCTAACTTTTCCACACTCTTTAAAAAAATCATGTGGTAATATCGATAATTTTATCGATTTAGGTCACAAGTTCCTTTGGCCACCGCACAGAGTTAAATATAAACCACAGATAGAAGCCTGAAAACTCTCACAAATTTAATTAGCCATTGAACGTTATCGAAATACAAGCTTTGCTGAGGAGTTTGTGTGATCATCAAGCGATCCAAATAAATAAATATTGAAGGACGAACACACCAACTATACGTCCCCACACCAAGCAACGCTTGTATTACGGGTACCGTACAAAGGCTGGGGGGGCAAACTCGGTATATTACTTTTATAGATATTAAACATCCACGACTCGGGTACAAACATTCGTGCTAATTACACAAAGTTTGTCCCTACCAGGATTCGTACCGGGACCGCCGCTACAAAAATCAGGGTCACCACCCAACTTACTTTTAAGTTATAAAAAATTAAACACATAGACAAAATGCTTGGAATGCTATTACTTAGTATACACGTCTAGGTATGCTATCTCCCTTGTGATACCACAGATATCCACGTGCATCGCTAGTTTGATGTAACCGCCCTCCCCGAAGTCCGTCCCCCAGGAGTTCTTGGCTATATAATAGGGAATTTCCGCCGTCATATCGTAGCCGACTATCTGAACGACGTGTTTTAAAGGGTCGTCGTCGTCGCGTCTGGAAACGAAAAGGTGTACAATCATTGCACATTCTATTGTTACAAAGATAAATATTGATAAATAGCCCTCAAGAATAGTGTAGCTTTCTAGCAGTGAGATATTACACCCTACATCTAAACTCACAAACTTTATAATAATAGTCCTTTTTAATGTCCCACTGTTGGCACGGGCCTCCCCTCAGTGCGAGGTAGATAAGATCATAGTCTACCACGCTGGCCCAGTGCGGGTTGGCGGACTTCACACGTCTTTCGGAATTCTCTCAGACATGCAGGTTTTCTCGCGATGTTTTTCCTTCACTGTTTAGCAAGTGATAATCATGGTTCAAAATGAAATTCGCACATGAAATCCAGAAATCTCAGAGGTGCGAGCCGGGGTTTGAATCTGCGATCCTCGTTACCGAGGCAAGCGTTCTACCAACTTGGCTATGACTGCTTTTTTTCTTAAACTTTACCGTTGCATACTATGAAAATGGAGTCCCTATACCTAGATGATCGCAGTGCCCGCGACTTTGTACTCCATCCGTACAAAGTTGCGGGCACCCAGAGACTAGCTATCCCAGAGAACCATGGCAGTAGCCAGTGTTTGCTTCAGGGAGGGGCAATCAAGGAAACTCGAATTAAACCATTATATTTTCTTCGTCAAAAAATCTAACACCATTAAAAAGTCGCTTTTATCTTGCATGTAATCTTGCTAATAATTTCATGACAGCCACGCCATTTCCATACCTTCATGTCACATCAATTATTTTATTTATAATTTGTATTAATTAATGGCAATGTACGCACTCAGTTGTGGGTTAGGCGATACTCATATTCATTTTATTTCATCGCATTTCATTTCGTGAAGAAAGTATTTCTTGACATCAGTAGTGGTATGGTGGTATGAGCCAGGGTGGGGCAGCTGCCCCAGTCTACCCCATTGCGACCACGCCCATGCACAGAACACAACATATCGCGGGATAATATTTATTCAACATGTTGTATATTGAAATAAGTTACCTATCAGGGTACCAAATTTAATGAAAATCCATCCAGTGACTTGAGATACTTTTATGCGAGAAGTTTGTTGTGTTGTGTTGTTGTTGCTTGTTGTTGTGTTGTGGACTCACATGCACGATCTGTAAATGACGCCGCCGGTATAGAACTGCCAAAACCTCGCGTTCAATACTGCCATCACGGGCCCGTGGGTCGCGATTAGTTGAGGTATTTCATGCTCATGGATATTGCTGTAACAAAATGCAAGGAAATGAAATTAAAAAATATCCTAAGTTCAATAGGGATGATGGCTGGGTGCTAGGTACCACCGACTTGGGATCCAGTAATTTATATAATGAAATCCAAAACTAAGCGCACCTTGAAACACCTCATGTCACTGTGAGCACTTTGCGTAGATCGGACCGTAAAGAACAACTAAATATGAGGGTACCCCAGTTCTAACTATGACACGAGGACGTCAACCACCATGGTTGCTGTAAAGCAGCCGAAACGTCGGGAACGTAAAACATAAATTGATCGCGATAAAATAGTTTTATTTCAATAAGTAGAATTCGAGTAAATATAAGATCAAAATGCAAAGAGCTTACATTTTGAGTTTTAGTATATATTGATTTGCGTCTAGAGCATGAGCTGCAGGCCTCAGATGCAAGGTTGTAGGGAGGGGGGAGAGGTTTCCGGGTTCAAATTCCGATTCCTGTCTTCGGCCTTTGCTATAATGACTATACGCATTATTTTATAAGTTATACAAAACGTACGGCTGGGTAACGAAAATACAAAATAAAAACACTTATATCGAGTCATTGGTTACTAATGTTGTTATTTCTGGGCGCGCAATGTATCGTCAACACGCGATTGCAACAAAAAGCTCCGCGCAACAGCCCACTCGTGTGAGTGACGATTCGCGCTCGAGTATTATGAAGTTTGAATTTACATTGCACATTTAGGTCCAAAATAGTAATAATTATGTTATATTTACTAAAAAATTTGATTCTACAATGGTTTTATGCTAATACAAATTTAAAATACTGAAAAAAATGTGTAATCCATGAAAATGTCGCCAGAAAATTCCAATTCTGGGGGATCCAAAATCTTATGTTGAATTGTACCAGTTTTCGATACGAAGCCACTTACAACAGGTCTTAACGATTATTTTAGTGGCACATTTAAGTTATATACAACAAACTAAAGGCTGAATAACAGTGTGTCCTTATTTGTTGTCGGACAACAGAAGATATTTCGTCTAACCTGGTTCTGACTTGTACTTTATTTCATCCCTACTCACTATTTGATGGTGTACCGCTGCAGCCCGGTGCCGGTCACGTTCGGCTCCACCAGGCAGGTTTCTTCGTGCAGCGTTAGGGGGTACTGGCTGTCGGGAACGATGGCCTGGTGCTTCAAGCAGAGATAGTCCAGCGCAGAATATATGTTGCCACCCTCGCATTTACTGGTGTACGGGCTGCAGTCCAGCAGTTCCTTATGCAATTGAGGTCAATTAAAATTGAAGGTGTTATTATTAAAAATATAAGCGCTCTGTGCGTGCAATATAATTATGTGGTATATGTAAGGTTTGCGTAAGTAAATAAGTAAAATAAAGAGCTGCGGGGCCATGACGTCATCACCATGAGTCAACGCGTGTTCAACAGAGAAGGAACACGTCGACCCCATTCTCTTTGTACAAGCTTTACCAAACTTTAATAGCGAGTGACCTATACGAATTAAAATGTCAGTTTTATTTTTATATTTAATGAAAAAAAAACAATATTTAGCATTTATTATTTATACTTAGTAACATCCTAATTCTTGTTGCGGCAACACTGCTTACTTTATGTCAAAAAGATTTTTTTTTATTCAATGGAGTACCTACCTGTATACTCAACTTCTCGAAATGGTGCTCTGTCCGGTTGATGGCCAGCATGGTTTCCATGATACCCACCACGGTGAAGGCCCAGCATGCATTACATCGTTTTTGGTCTAGTACAGGACCCACCACGTTTTTCTGACGCCTTAAAATTATTTAATAATAATTAAGTAGATGTCCTTTGAATGTATATTTATTTTATAATTAAAAAAAAATTGCTATTAGGCTTTCTAAAAGTTCAACGTAGGTAATCCTCTTACTACGTACAAATCTATTATAATTACAAGTGGATTATTTTCTCCACTCACTCACAGAAAGTAAGGAAAAACCTTCAGTTGTTTTTATGAATACATAAATTAATGCTGTATGCTAATCAATAAGACATACTGCGAAAATTGGCATAAATGTGCTTAAATGCAACTCTGGAGCGCAGGCGAAAGCGCTATATGCTCTAAAATGCTAGTACTCAGGATCGTAGAACATAATTTGAAAAAAGGATGAAAGTTCGTGCGCCAAATTCAAAATTTCTACTGTTTTTATTTTTTTACGAATTGTCAAAAAACGAACATGTGGTTGTGGCTGTAATTTCTTCTTTTCCGTTCTTATAGTAAAAGAATAAAAGATATCCTAAATTTCATAAAAAAGTCTAATTCATCGAAACCTGCTAGTACTAAGTCAAATGAATACAACATACCAATCAAATTGTCTAGGGATATCGCCATGAAAGTCAGACCATTTCCATTCTATGATGAGCCAATCGCTCTCAGAACATAACACACTTATGGCCTTTCTTATCGGATCTTGGCTTAGATGTGCGAACAGCATCCGCTTAGCGAACTCAGACCTGCTCATATGCGAGAACTTAGTTATGCCATACACATTCCTTGATTCTATGGCATTTAAATATTTGATTATCGGTACAGAACACTGCAACAACATAAAATAATTATTATTAAACAAATAGGAATACCGAATAGTCCCAAATCTAGCAGCCGTGTGCCTGATTTAATCTAGCAATGTTTTATTATGGAGACCATAGCCACCAATGGACTTAAGACCATTCCATAGACAACCACACTAGGGAAAATTAGTACCTACAAACGCACGCATACTGGGCGCCAAGTCTGCTAACACAATCGATTCATAATCGAACAGCAGCCGCATAGTAACTGTCACTTTTGACAGATATTGTATGGGATATCTGTCAAAAGTGTCAGTTACTATGTTGTTGCTATTCGATTATGAATCGATTGTGTTAGCAGATTTGGAGCCCTGAAGACTTGGGATGTGATATACTTGCAAAATTCAATAACAGGGCTTCCAAATACGGTAAGATATTTTAAATTACCTAGGTCGAAAACCAGGTTTTAAAATATTTGCAAATACTTGGTTGCTTTCAACCCGACCGACCGAGCCGTAGGTTAAACATATAAGAAATTGAGCTGAAGCATGGAGCAGTAACCATTACTATTTCTTACTAATAACAAAGTGCGTTTGGTTTTGAGAATGAAAGAGGAAAGGATTTTTTCTGGGTGTCTCAAATCTGGGTGAACACATCCATTTTGTATTCTTGTAGTCTTCGCGGGCTAAGGGTACGTTACGCTAGGGCGCGAAATTCAAAATTTTAGCAGCTTTTAATTTTCTTTTATTGTTTTTTTTTGGCGACTGCGGCATATTGCATTATATTTGTTTATGCATATTAATTATTTTTTTATAAATCAATATCGGCGGACGAACACTCCTAAACTAAGCAATGCTTGTGATATAAGCGTTACCGTACATTTTCTTGGAGTGATCCCAGTGTATAGATAACTACTTACTAAAAAATCATGACTCGGGTACAAAAATTCTTGGTCATCGCACAAAGTTTGCCCCTACCGAGATTCGAACCCGGGACCCTCAGTACAGCAAGCAGGACCACTACCAACAGCGCTAATCGGATCGTTAAACATTGCCTGGAAACATCAGCACAAATAATAGGGTTCAATAGATAGAAAGCAATGTAATGATAATATATTATTACATAAAGAGCTCAACAATTATCCTGAATTATGTTCATGTTACATTACAATAATAATATTTTTTCCTTAAGCTTAGTCCAGTTGGCAACTTTATAAGGAATACAAACCTTAAATCAATATGAACAAGGTCTACTTAAGGTAAAATGGAAATGTATTGAAGGATATAACAGTAATGATTTATCAAATAAAATGCATACGCATTATATTCACTAAACAAACACAGTAGCACCCAGACAAATTAAGTAGGGCCATTTCCGAAATTTGCCTAGACGAGAATCGACCCGACACCCACCTGGTACACTGCCGCGTAAGCCCTAACCACTAGGCCAAGCGGACATCATATTGTATTTACTTTCACATATTTATAATTATAGATGCGGTAGGTATGTGAGTATCTGTCACGGATGTGTGCGAAAGCGTTCCCGTGACCCCCCCAACAAGGCGGGAGAAGGACCACCGTGGGGTTTTAGTCGGTAAAAGTCCGGCATAACCCGCTTGCCTCCCTCGGGGCTTGCGGGTATCCAAGAGGATTCCCCACGCAAAAAAAAAAGGTATGTGAGTATCTAACTGAGATTCGAACAATGAGAGTGAGGGAAGAGAGTGCTCCTGCGTTTGCGCATTCACTTGTACACTATTACATCGTAGTTGACTGGTCTCCATTTCAATTTGATATAGCGTTTCATAAAAAAAAAACGAAAAATTGGCTTACCTTAATCTTTTGAAACTTCTCATAGCCACCAAAACCCTCAGTATCACGATATTTCCATTTGTAATTATTATTAATATTCATTAATTTGGTGTCCGTAAATTGAGTCGATGTTAAAGTCGCCGCGTTGTATATAACAAACCCAATAAATGGAACGAACAATATTAATATAAAAATCAAATAGACAATCGCGAAATACAGTAATACAACGTTTCGAGTTGCATACTTAAACATGTTGGAAAACAAATTATTTTATAATTTACATAAAATATGTCTGATCCGTTAGAATTGTTCGCGTTGATTGAGTACTTTCCTCATGCCGATTCAGTGGCTTAGAATATTTAACTACGTATTGTATCCTTATATGACTTGATAAGCTCACATATAATGTTATGCAACTTTAATTGACCAAAGATATACCATTTTAGTCCCATTCAATAGGTATGTAATTATTTTTTGCGAGCGTTAGCATAAAAAAACTCACTAAATAAAGATTGATCAAAATTATCTACAGGCAAGGCCAAGTCACTTCGGGATGAAGGGGAGGTGGGGTTCCCCACTCCTACGGCTTTGTCTACAGGTGTGCAACACCGCAAATCGCAGGATTTAAATTCAATAAAAAACAAAATTAGTTTATAAAAAATGTTTTAATCTTAAAACACATGTTTGTTAACTCGATAAAGAGCTTAAGTAGTACAGTCGCGAACTTTAATTTGGGGCCACAGACTTATGTGCGCGTGAGTACGTATGTTTACATTCTAGACCATGGTTTTTCAGGCTTCACTTATAGCGCACCCCGTGTGTTGTCTGAATATGCTAACACGTCTGTGTTCGGGACACATTTAAGGTAGAATATCGTATAGCAAACGTGTACCTTAATCTATACTAATATTATAAATGTGAAAGTTTGGATGGATGGATGGATGGATGTTTGTTACTCTTTCACGCCCGAACGGCTGAACGGATCTGGATGAAATTTGGCACAGAGATAGATTATAGTCTGGAATAACACATAGGCTACTTTTTATCCCGGTAAAATGTATGGTTCCCGTGGGATAGATGTTTTAATTTTTCATACTTTTTATCGCGGGTAACACCGCCGGGCGCATCTAGTAGGTAATATTTTGATTTGATATGACGATATACAGATATACGACCTTATTGCATTGTAAGTGTTGTAGAACATATCTAGGAAATTGGTCCCATA
Source organism: Pheosia gnoma (assembly GCA_905404115.1). NCBI lineage: Eukaryota > Metazoa > Arthropoda > Insecta > Lepidoptera > Notodontidae > Pheosia > Pheosia gnoma. Next base: position 6,129,869 of record FR989915.1, read on the forward strand.
TTATGGTTCGCGACCGTACATATATAAGGTAGTAGAATAGGTAGCAAAATACACTTCTTTTAAAACTAACTTTAATATAAAAATATTGCAAGTGAGGTTGGATTGGCGACTCTGGCGACCTACATTGATTTTATTCGATCGTTGCCATATTCGGTATTACCTTTATATATTTGTTCTATACTTGTCAGATTAAGGCTGTGTCCCCAGTCGGCAAACTGTCAGCGGCCGACTGAGTGAGCCGCAAATTTGTGGCGAACTGAAATTCGAGCTAGCTGCAAACTCAGATCAATTTGCGGTCGTCGCACGCAAACTGTTATGTGTTAGCCGCTTATTTAGGTCGACCGACCGACTGAATTTTCACTGTCAACTGTCCACATGACAGTTTGCGGCAAACGGACTCACTACGCCCGGCGAACAAGCATATCCCCGCCGCCGACTGGAACCGGCCGCCCTATTAGCTAAGAATTTGCGATAGCAGAAAATCGCGCGGTGATGGCTCCATCGACGCGCGATGAATCGCTTCGTGTCAAAAAAAATCGTATTACGTATGAGATCGCTTCGTTATGGCTCACCGATGGCTATGGGCACTTTTCGCGGCGACAATAGCGCCAAAAACGATTAAGTAGCGATAACAGGAACTAACTTAATGTCAAACAGAACATCTGTTAGACATCAAATAGTCGTATGCAAATAGAAAAACACACCGAAATCTTACAATATTACCGTGTCGTCTGTTTTGTGATAGTTTCAAGAAGCCGACCTACGATTCTGTCGGGTTCAGTGTTTTATTTGGATCCCAGCAGTCATAAATTGTTTATAAATACAAATGAATAAGGTTAGGTTATAATGTGATCAACTCAGTGAATTATTTCTATGAAGACAAATAGTGCTTCGTACGACCAACTGGAACATCTCTTGGTGGCCATTAATTGGCTTGCAAAGCATCCCGCTTTAGCCAAAGGCAGCGTGATGATGTGATGGAACTCACGTGAAAGCAGACCAGCAGACTGCTAGATAGGGAACCTTAGTTAGTTTATCCGTGTATATTGTGTATTATTAAAGATATTTAACAAGTAATTTGCTTTTACTATCTTACGGTATATCTCCTATTTCCATAGTAGTTTCACAATGTTTGAAATAAATTAATAAGATAGGTACATAATTATAATCGCGCCAAGACCATTGATGGTCTACCTACAGAACAAATTCGATGGTTGCGCAGACTGACCTAGTTCTATCAGTTTTTCTGTGTTGCAGGACAAAAAGATAACAGTTTCATAAACACTTACTTTAGATTATTTTCTTTTCATATTTTTTTAATGTATAGATATCCCAGTACAGTAAGTAAACTTTTGATAACTACTTGAAACACTAAAATACATTTGAGTAAAGGATATGAATAATAGAATATTGTAACATGGGGATTTTTAAAAGACAACAAATGCAAGCACAGTAGGTATAATTTATACATAAGTCAGAAAAGTATACCTTGTCTTGATATAAATATAATTATAAATGAAATCATTTCAAAAGAATACACATAAACCTACCTTCTTATAGTATTACATATAATTACGCCTGTATACGTTTGAAGATGGTTTGAATTTGGTCGCGCACAATACAAACAAACCGTCTGTTAAGCTTATAAAATACACGAAATGAATTGATTTTATGGAAAAAAATAATTATCGTTTCAAATAGTTAGTAAGCGAATAGAGCGATAGGTAAGCCATCGGTCAACATCACCTAAAAGGTGATCGCAATTTTGACAGCTCAAACTGCTCTTCGATGGCTATCGCTTTGCTATTAAAATCATACGTGATACGAAATATTTAGATGACAATAAAGAAAAATGCACATTTTAGTTCATCGATTGTTCCAAAGAGGCAGCACTGTCACCTTTCTGCTATGGCTTGGTTATCGCTGATACGTAATACGAAGTAGCCATTCTAAAGCGAATATGGCAAAATTTTCGCTATCGCTAGGCTTCCGCAAGATACGTAATCGGACCGCGGTTTTGCTGTGAGTCGGCCGCTCACTGAATCAATCGGCGCGCGCAACACAGCAAGCTGCGTAGAGTGAGCGCAAACTAGCCAACTGTGAACAGTCCATTTCAAATATATGAAAGGGCGTACCAAACCGATACGCCGCTAACTCAGTCGGCCGCTGACAGTTTGCCGACTGGGGACACAGCCTAAGAGTCAATCGGAGTAAACGAACACCTTTGATCAAAAGTCGCGTAATTATCACAAAACGTTAAGTTTCACATAATATTGCTGGCGTATCACAAAATAATGAGCTCTAAAACTATTTATAAATAAAATACTCATAAACCGTACGTATCTTCATTTACGTTTGAAGCAGTATAAATTACGGTAGCATGTTTTCTTACCTAAATGCAGAATGGCAACACTAGATTCCTCTTGATTTCTGCCATTAAAATTCCACTACCTATTTTATTCTAGTAATTATTCATAGCTAGTAACCCAACACCTTATAACGAAATAACAATAAATAAAATTAGCGCACAACATCAATATTAATTGTTGATATTTATTTATTGAAATGTTCATTATTTGAATAAATTGATTAGTATGTTTAGGTATTTAATTTACAATATTGATGTTATGTTAATTGTTTTTTAATTAAAGCTATAGTCAAAAAAGTTCATCAGAAGAATCCCCCTTGCATCGAGAGGCAGCCCGTGCCAAACAGAAATTAAAATCAATGGGTTATAAAGAAAATTCTTAATTAATATTTTTTGTAAACAAAATGTAAAAAAAACATACAATCCAACCGATATATCAATGATTATTAGGTATATTTTTATGTGCACTCGTAGGTACGAATTTAAGAACATTGGTAATATATAAACTATGATTATATAATAATAATCATTTCGCCAGCCGAACACAGCAACTATACGGTCCCACACTAAGCAACGCTTGTGTTGTGGGTACCGTACAATGGACGGGACTTTGTGTGATGACTGTTCATGTTCATCGCACAAAGTTTGTCCCTACCAGGATTCGAACCTGGGACCCTCGGCGCAGAAGGCAGGGTCACTACCAACTGAGCTAATCAGGGCCTCAAGTTTGCTAACATAATCGATTCATAGTCGAACAGCAACCGCATAGTAACTGTCACTTTTGACAGATATCCCATTCAATATCTGTCAAGTGACAGTTACTATGCGGTTGCTGTTCGATTATGAATTGATTGTGTTAGCAGACTTGGGGCCCTGGTCGTCACATTCATGAATTTTTACTAACACAGTTTAATGAATCAAATGATCAATATTTTCAAGCAAAAACACTGCTGATTTAAAAAAATATAACAGTTTCTTATAAGGTGTAAAAAAAAAATAGTGTAAAATATTTTAATCGATGAATCAGTGATATAAATTAATGCTGTTAATGATGTTTGATTATTTAAACAAGGCGAACCAGTATCGTTCGGCCGTGCGTTCGGTACAGGCTGTCATTTTTTTATATCTAATAATCTGATTTATTTCTTTGGGAATGTTATCTTTATGACCTACTGTTGGCACTGTTAAAATATACTTAATTATACTACAACGGACTATGTTCTATTGAACATTATAAAAAAAATAAGCCTTGACTAACAGCGACATGCCAATCACGCTGAATTAGTCCTGTTCTTGCTACAATTAGACACCCCGCGCACTAGGCAGCCTGGCTGCGGCAGCCAGTAAATCATATGACGTAGTATGGGAGCCCGCGCACTAGGCAGCCACGAATTCCCGGCTGCGGCAGCCAATAGAACGCGCCTGTTTGCACGGCAGCCAGCTGGCTGCGCGCAGCCAGAGCGTGTATAGGCGAATGTATGTGGCTGCCGTCGGTCTCCGCGCACTAGTTGTAGCAGCCAGACGTATTTAGGGTTCCGAACTTTAAAAAAAAAATGACTTTCGATACAGAGAAATTGAATAGTCGTCGATTGGCTGCTATAACTGGCTGCGCAAATATTCTGGTTGCCGCAGCCTGGCTGCGCAGCCAGGCTGCCTAGTGCGCGGGGGCTCTTAGGTTGCATTTTCGCGAGCACATGACCAATTTGTTCAATTCCTTTTTTTTTTTGCATAATTGGCGAAATTCATGTTTGCCAATAAACGTATACATAGTAATATCAGGCACCAGAATATTTTTACTCTATAGAAAATCACTGGCAGATTCAATAAGGCACATATGTTAAGGCACAATATGAGTATATTTTTTTATCTGCAGACGAACACACCAATGTATGCTCCGAGACTAATATATTGTATGTCCCAGCGAACTTCGTACCGCCTCAGAATTAAATGTATGAGAAATGAATTTATTAGTATTCTATGAAAAATTTAGCAAATCTATCCCACTGGAACCATACATTTTACCGGGATAAAAAGTAGCCTATGTGCTATTCCAGACTATAATCTATCTCTTTGCCAAATTTCATCCAGATCCGTCCAGCCGTTCTGGCGTGAAAGAGTAACAAACATCCATCCATCCAAACATTCACATTTATAATATTAGTATAGATTACCATGGACAACTGGAGGCGATCCGAATAACACGTAAACGAATCTAAATTACGAAAAGATTATTTCCGAAATTTTCGCGGACGGGAATCGAACCCACACCCACCCTGAATTGAGCTGAACGACCTCCGCTCAAACCACTAGTCGACCAATATATTGTCAAATCTATACAAATACATAAATAAAATTGGAGTGTCTGTTTGTAATATTAAAATTACCGTTTTTTTACTAAGTGCATTTGGATATACACGGTACATAATATACCAAAACAAATATTTTTACAATTTTTGTCCGTCTGTCTGTCTCTCTGTTTGTTCCGGCTAATCTCTGAAATGGTTGGACCGATTTTGACGGGACTTTCACTGGCAGATAGCTGATGTAACAAGGAGTAACTAAGGCTACTTTTATTTTAGAACACCCCCCCCCCCACGACTTAATATCACAAAGGTCTCGCGGGCTCAGAACGCGCGAGCGGGCTATTGCTAACGGTTGTGTGTGTCTTTGTTAAATACCACGCGGACGAAGTCGCGGGTAACAGTTACATATATTATTCTCCTACTAAAAATCTAAATTATTAATAAAATCACAGTGATGTGGCAAGATTATGAAATCTAACTCGTCATATTATGAAGTTTTCTGAACTAGTCTTTTTATAAGGACGGTCACATTTATAATTATAACAATGGCACGAAACAGTAATTATTTCTACATGTATATCTCATCATATATCTCATGGCAGTACTGTTTAGACCAGATGAATGATAGCATTATGAATTGCGGTACGTTGAGCTGAGAATCGAACCTGTACTTACAAGCTGGATGAGCTTAATTACATCTATCCAAACTAGTAGCATTACATACAATATACAATAGCAATACATTACATAAAATAATTTGTACTTATACCTTTTACAATTTAATTACATACAATTTAACTAATTACAACACAGTTAATAGTGCTGCCAAAACTTATACCCCCGAATATCAAACGTCTTATAGTACTGCGCACAAGAGTTTTACTTTGCGCAGTACTATATGAGGTTTGATAAAGTTATAAAACGTCTATAAATTTGGGGGTTAATATATACATTATTTACGTGTTCAATATGGGGTATTAACAGTATTTCTTTTCAGTGTGTTTTTGGTGGGGTCCCGATTCACTTTTGCAAATTTGTAAGTGCCCCTGAAGGGCTAGATACGAAATAAAGGCTATTTTCTTTTGTAGAATACAAACCATCCATTATGTATAGACCTTTCATTCCTGACGATTTGTCCGAGCCCTGGATCAAATACAGGGCCATAAGTCTACTAACACAATGGATTCATAATCGAACAGCAACCGCATAGTAACTGTCACTTTTGACAGATATCGTATGGGATATCTGTCTAAGTGACAGTTACTACTGGATAAGTGACAGTTACTATGCGGTTGCTGTTCGATTATGAATCGATTGTGTTAGTAGACTTGGGGCCCAGTTCAATCTCACACTACTACTTGACATTGATGGTGGCAACCTCGTTCGCCAGCCCACATGTGTTTGTCCCTATAGCTAAGTTGATATACCCATCGTTGCCGAACTCCTTGCCCCACGAGTTCTTGGCGATGTAGTACGGCACGTCGGCCGAGAGGTCGTAGCCCACAAGCTCGACTGCGTGGTTCAATTCTGTGAGGCCGCCGCTGAAAGGGATGATACTTGTAAGTATAGTACCGAACCGATTAGTAGTGTAGTACCGAATACTCAAATACAGACCGGTCCATATCGGTAAATATATAAAATCTATCTCTGAAGTTAGGTAATTCATAAGATTATTGCACCAAACTGTCTTATTTCAATACAGATAAATAATATATCTATTTTCGTTTTTCCGGTTAATATATTCAGTACATGAATAACCGTAATGTATTACCGGTTACTAAGTAAAACCGGTAATCTTGAACACTAAACGTTACATTTTCCTCCTTTCTCCAATTTCCTAACCAAAATGAAAAGCATTCATTGATTCCATTAACCTTTAATTACCTCTTATATTTACCGGTGAGATTCGAAACCGGTTCCTTCAACTTTGTCATCTTTATAAGATGACGTAGATCTGGCCGGTTATTTTGGTAACCGGTAACTTTAGTAGAGACGAATACAATGACGACATTTTCCAACCGACAGATAATTAACGTACATGAATATCGTCGCCAAGGGAAGCTCCTAAATCTACCGGGTTTTTTATGTAGTACCGGGATTTATTGTGCAGTAGCTAGTCTGAGGAGTGTTATAGAAGGTTCAAGGTACCTGCAGTGGAACTGCACAACCCCGCCGAGGTAGTTCTGCCAGGTGAGTGCGTTCACCGCCACCGCCACGGGCCCGTGGAGCGCAAGCGTCTGCAGGATCTTATCTTCGGCACCCACGAAACTATAATACATCATAAGTACAGCTCAGGGAGCGTTCAAGTATTACGTAACGAATTTGGGGGTGGGGGGGGGGTCTTCTGAAACGTTACGATGCGTTACAGGGGCGGCGTTACGTAACATTGTTTTAACCCTTCAGAACGGTCGCGTAGAGACTTTACGTTTTATTAGGGGGGGGGGGGGGGGGGGGGGGGGGGGGAGAAAAACGTTATATAGACTATGACCTACATCCTCCTCTCATTGAGTGGAGGCCCGTACCCAGAAGTGGACCATGAAGAAAAGGACTAATAAAAAAAACATTGCCAGATCAAGACAACCTGATTAGCTCAGGTATTAGTGAGCCTGGTTTCTGTGCCGAGGTACCTGGGTTCGATCCCTACCTAAAACTAAGTTTAACTCACTTTAGGTTTAATAGAAAGATTTCGACGAAGACGATTCTATAGAATCATCCCATTAAGGGGGAAACCACGATAGAATCACGGTGAATAACGATTAAAATCGCTTACCTGTCACAGGTAAATGACGCGACGCGCACTCCAGTGGCATTTTTCTTCGCTTTGCAAGCGCCGTCTGTCAGTTTCAGTGGGTACTCCTTGTCGTTTTCCACTGGCGTGTCAGTGAGCATGAGCCAGTCGAGTAACAAGCAGATGTCGCCGCCAGCGCAGCCGCTGTTACCCAGGCCAGCGCAGTCGATCACTTCCTGACAATAATTTCGATTAAATTCGTGCGGGTTCCAAGACAATTAACTTTATCCCGGGACTCGCCGAGGGTCACACCTCGTGTCATCATTGGACACCACTGTAGATCCTGGCTTACAGGAGTAGCAGTGGTGGGAGTGTGTGGCGGGCCTAGTCTTTTCCTAACAATAATTTATTTTATCAGAGTTTAATATAACTTCAGGTTAACCATTTTACATAGTAGGTTGTGTTGCGGTTCCAAACTAGACGGAAGCCTGTATCTTGGTAACCTTATTATTTGCTTTATAGCTAAGCACATTATAATATTGTTATATAACAACGTCTACGTATTAAATAAAGAAACAACACAAGAATGAAAATTAAATAAAACATTATTAGTTAAAAATAAGTTGAGATTAATCTAATTGATAGAACTAGGCGATACTTGGCGGAAATCCATTGTTAACCTATGGGGAACCGGGAAAGAGGACCCACCACTGACCCTCGGCTTGTCAACTTCTTCGATTATAAACCAAACAAGTTTGATCGATAATAAAAGAAGCCAACAACACCCGAACTCCTCTAAGATGTTAATCGAGTAACTATCTATCACGAGTGACGGGACCTCAAATAAAATGCAATTCTCCGCGACACTAAGCGAATCTATAAAAGTATTCGACACGTGTTTCGCCTCTAAACGAGGCATCCTCAGGACCGCTGGGCTACGAATGAGCCCAATGAATGATGATGATGATTTGAGACAGTGTTGCCAGATGTGATTTTCTATATATACCCAAATTTTAAATTATTTTTCTCCAAAATGATACAATTTGCTTGAGTTTTACCCAAAGGCAAAAAGTTAATAATATCGGCTTAGCTTTTTGCCTTTTTCTTATTTTTTGAAATACTGTTCTAATTTCCAAACTGAAGCAGCAGAATGACCTTTTTTTTTTTTTAAGGTTCGTATCCCCACTGAATGGGTATGACGGGTATGACATTGCATAGGGAGAAAAAGCAGAGTGAAAAGAATGAAACTAAAAATTACCCAAAATTCTCCATGGTATTTTTTTTTCTCCAAATTTTTCTCCAAATATTTCATATCTCCAAAATTTCTCCAGAGCCAAAATTTTTACCCAGAATTGCGAAAAAAATACCCAATCTGGCAACACTGATTTGAGATTAATCGTAAAACATTATTAGTTCTGAATTAATATATGAGATGGAGAGATAATATGAGATCAAGTTTGTTGGTTCGAACCTAATATCCGGTTTCCACCAATGCAAAGACGATACATGTGTGGAGACCAATCAGATTGTTATATCTCCTATTGATTTCTTATATTCACGCGAATACTACACATTAAAACAAACTAATTTTACGGATTTTATTGCGTTTATTTTATGTTCTTACGTTGCCGATAAAATCCGCAAAATTAGTTTTATTTCAATGTTGCAGTATTCGCGTAAATATAAGAAATCAATATAAAAAAAACTATTGCGATGAAGACGTTGGTGCAAAGGCCGTAATAGTTCCACTTTCATTGCGAAATTAAATATAGGCTCATCCACAAATTAGTGGATATTTTTTCAGTATCAAGTAATTAAACAACAAATTTAATATCAAATAAAAAATATGAAAATGGCGTGTCAGACTAGGCCACAATTATTTCCAGCCGTCGTTGTTTGTAATATCTTCAATAAATGAAAAAACAAAATGATTTTCTTGTAATTTTCACTTATTGTTTGAAAATACCTGGGTTTCATAAATGTACCTATTGCGACGTGAATAAAAAGAAACGATCAGTCTGAAATTAAACTAATTATTATTTAAAATTTAATCAACCCTCGAGCTATGAGCCACCATTTATGGCTAAACAAACTATATTAAAAAAAATAAAAGACATTGCCTAGTAGGTACAACACACTGACGTCCATGATACAAGTACGCTAGACTAATGATATCCTTTAAAATGACAGCTATCTATCGTGCCTATTTGAAGCGCCCCCAGCGTGGGGGAAAGGAACTAAATCTGACGTAAAATGCAAATGGCCGTTGTTTTGTTTACATTGTCTCCGTGTTTATAAAGTGATTGTGAAGGTTTAACGCGATTAAACTTGTTTGTTGTGTCGTATTAATATAGTTAATACATAAATAAGGTAAGTGTTAGTTAATAGGTAAACCATGAAAGAGTGCGTGTTATGCAAAACTCTTTACCAGAAGGGAAGTGGGGTTACATTCCACAAGTAAGTGAATTTACGGCTAATATTCAAGAAATTAAAACTTCTATTGATATTATAGGCACTTAAAAATATGTTACTAATCTTATTTATACGTGATTACAACGCATTTGTCTTTGTATTATCGGTTTTTTATAAACAATAAAATTCAATAGTGCTGTAAAAGTTCCTTGTCGATAAAATTTATCGATATTTTTTCTATCAATATCTTAAATAGATAGAACGTTCAAGAACGTAAAAATCGCCGTAGACAGATTTGTATTATCAAATGCATATTATTTTAAAACAATGTTTACTAATTCACAGGTTTCCGACTGACAATAGAAGACTAGAATTATGGCTCAAAAACATTGAAAAGCCTAGTTGGCGTCCGAAAAAATATGATTACATCTGTTCAAAACACTTCTCTGATGACTGTTTTATTAAACATAACTCATGTACTACTTTGATGATTTTTATTTTCTATTAATACCTTACCTACTCCATTGCTTCCCAAACAACATTACATTACCTCATTTCTAATTAAAAAACGATCCTTATTTAAGTAGGATCTAGCTAGTCACACAGCCGAAACCGGACTAAAGGGTGGTCCTTTAGTCCGGTTTCGGCTTATCCTAAGATTACCTACCCTACCCATGAGCGATTCGGCTAATCATTATCATTATTTGCTTCATCTTAGTATTAACCACTCGACTATTTTGTACATTAGCCATTGTTAAAGGAATGGATCATAATTATTTTCATTTTACTGCATGGGTAGGTTTAAGCATAAACATTTTTATCGATGTATCATATCACTGTCCCATCTCTATTATTAGTTCCATTCCCCCTCACTGCCGCTATCAGCGCCAAAATGGCGAAAATCAAATAGGCACACGATAACCGGGCTTATGATTAGTCCAGCGATGTATACCATAGAGGTCAGTGGTACAACATCATGTTTTTTTTTTAATATTGATTTAAAAAAAGACATTGATAAATCTTGATTATGGTGCACTCTTACTTGGACGCTGAGCGTGTCCAGCTTGCCGGTGCTGATGCCGGCCATGGCCTCCATGGTGCCAACTGTGCTGAACGCCCAGCATGCACCGCACAGGCCTTGGTCGCGGACCGGGCCAACCACACCTTTGGTCCGCCTAAAGAGAAAGAAAAAGAAATTTGTAAAATAAAAAAAAATCCAATCATGAATAAGTATATGCTGTACGGCGAAGTCAAACATCATTTTTTTTTATCGTCTATGCCAAAAAAGCACTTACGAATAGTGAGAAGTTACCACCGATTCAGAACTTGGTTCCACTGAGAAGAACCGGCAAGAAACTCAGTGGTTGCTATTTTAAAAAGAAGCGGTGTAGATACGTCGTGAGGAAACCAGGACGTGAGTCGAAAATCGTGTGATGTTCACCAAACTGAACTGGGCCAGCGTGGTGGACTATGGCCTAAATACTGCTCGAATTAAGAAGTGTGACCCACCGACATTGGGACCAAAACCATGGGCGAATTACGTGTGACAGAATCCCGGCTCCCAAAATATAGCAGTGGCATACACTTTACTTTGAATTGGATAGGTACACTGAGAAAAATGACTCCCGTGCTTCATAAAATATAAACATGAAGAATGATATCTAATTTAGACAACCGTAAATCTAGCATGAACATGTTGACATATCGTTCCGTCGGGTTCGATTTACGTTTTACAACAACTAGTTAACGTGAACGTAATGATTGGATTTCATTCTCATGTTTATTGGTGAAGCCAATTCATGTTAAATTGTTATTATTTACGCACAATGTGTCCGTAACAACTCTTGGTCCTTTTTTAACAGGAATACGGATAAAAGTTGCAGAATACCTTATAAATTAATCGTAATGATGCAAGGTATTTTTCTCAGTGTATATTAATATTTGATGTGTGGCCACACTGATAATATACACCCGTTTATGATCTAAAGCGCGCCAGAACCTATACACAGACGGATAAAAAATCAGTTCTCCCTAGACAATAATAATATGTATTTAAGATTTCTGAACACATGTAGACGAACGTACCTATAATTATATTGTCCCACACAATATTCAAGGTCGCTAAGCCCAAACTGGTTTAAGCAATGCAGATTAGATCGACTATAAAGTTATATAACGGCAGCTTGCTCTGCTGGTTTACTCCACTGCGTGGTTGCGGGTTCGATTCCGCCTAGGCCAATGATGTACCACGCAAGACCCCACACTTATTTCGTTACCGTAATCTTTTTCGTAACTGCGATCGCCCTTAATTGGTTTGTGACCAGACAGTTCATGTGCGTTAGCTGGCGATATTTATTTATTTAATACTAGTGCCCTTGGCCAGGGTAGATTGTTATTAATCAAACTAACTGAATACTTTTTTTAAAATAATCATTTATCATATAAAATTATTTCATTTTATTCAATCATAAATTAGTCTGGCGTGCTTCATAATCGCCTTTGTGATGGTAACATAACAAACTGCAAATACCAATGCATTAATATTAATAAACAATAAAAATAAAAATAATACCAGGCAACAGCGTTCTTTATCGACGATCCATTTTCATTATTATTATTAAGACGATACATCGATAAAATGAATCCTAATGTTGGGCGTGGTTTGCGGCCGCGCTCGCACAGAGCGATATCTAGCGATACATACGTTTTACATTCTCAAAATATTGTTTTTTATTCATATTTTGCGTTTTAGATTTTATTGATATTTCATTGATAAATAATATTTATTTATTATAATAATACGAGAGGTCGATAAAACGGATTACGCCGCTCGAAAACAAATTGGCATAGGTCCGACGTCGATGAAGTTCACGGGAGACTGATTATCTATGGGAGACTGCGCGGATTTGAAAATGACAGTAATACAGTTACTTCATGTACCGAAAATCTGAGGCCATAGCGCGCGCTCGGAAGTAAACGAGACGTCAGCGCCAAACTACTTAATGGATCAAAATAAAAAAAGTAAAATATAAAATACAACCGATTTGAGAACCTCCTCCTTTTTTTTGAAGTCGGTTAAAAATGGTGTGAGTCAACCTAGAAATAATTATTATCTGTTTTAAAAATAATTCCGTGATCTAATTGGTAGTAATATCGCGGTGCCATTACATTGTAAATAATAGTCTAGTTAAATTATAGTCTAGTTTACATTTATTTTATTGAGAAAATTTCCCGTAATCATGTTTTCCTTTTGAGCGATTCTAGATTATGTAATTAAATTATATATATCCAAAAAAATGTTTACTGGTCCATTAACTTATAGAAATACATACATCTATACATATAAATAAAATTGGAGTGTCTGTTTGTAATATTAAAATAACCGCTTTTTACTAAGTGCATTAGGATGTATACACGTTACCTATACCGAAACAACATTTTTTACAATTTTTGTCTGTCTGTCTGTCCGTCTGTCTGTCTGTCTGTCTGTTTGTTCCGGCTAATCTCAGAAATGGCTGGACCGATTTTGACGGGACTTTCACTGGCAGATAGCTGATGTAACAAGGAGTAACTTAGGCTACTTTTATTTTAGAAAAAAAATAGGATCTCACGAAAAAAAATGAAAACCAATGTTGCAGCGCAGCGCCTGATTAAGTTTGATAGCAACAACCTGCAATGCGTCCCACGGGCTCAGAATGGGCGAGCAGGCTGTTGTCAACGGTCGTCTTTGTTAAATACCACGCGGACGAAGTCGCGGGCAACAGCTAGTGGAATATAAAATCGCGATACCTCCTCTTAATGGCTATTTTTAAGAGGTCTTGCGCTTACTAAGCCACTATGTAAATCTATTTTTAGTTAATAAACATAAATAGATAAAAACAGGTCTTCGAATAATCAACATTTACACAACTGCACAAAATACACTAGTCGCATAGATAATCTCTAAATTTTGCTGGAACAATCAAACCGATTATAAATAAAAATAAAAGAAACCACTACTATAACACAAGGATACATTTTCTTTCCCCGAATCGATCCAATATAAATGAATTTGTAGGAAGTATCCCCCGTATGAAGTTGGTATCCCTAAGGCCTCAGCCTCGAATTTAGCGGGCAGCGGGGCGGCGGGGCGGCGGCGGGGCGCGGCGGCGCGGGCGCGGGAGCGGCAGGATCTTATGCGTAAAGTCAAATGGACCGTTCTCGAAAACAGCGGCGCGGCAGCGGCGCGGGCCGGCCAACGAGCTCCGCTCCCGCGCCGCCGCGCGCCGCCCCGCTGCCCGCTAAATTCGAGGCTGAGGCCTAAAGGACGCAATTCGCCTCCATGATATTTGATTCCGATCGCCACTATAAATACGAAAGAGCATTAGTAAATGTAGGCATAATTAATTTATATAATAACTAGCTGTCCCGGCGAACTTCGTACCGCCTCAGAATCAAATTTACTTATCATTTTTTGTTGATGGGGCGGAAATCTTCGAAAGATACTCGGCCTCTGTGTGGGAGAGGGCCGGGTTATGTGGGATTCTTACGCACTAAAACCCTCCCGGTGGCCGCCTTCGACACATGTTGAAGGGACTCCGGGATCTCCAAACGGAACGCACCGGTACCCCCCCCTCTTGTGCCTCGCCCCCTTATGGGGGAGCAGACGTTCGCTCTCTGCGCCCTCGCTGCGCACGGCGGCGGGGAGCCACGCTCGCCGCCGTCCTCCTCAGGTGTCGTCATCATCACCAGACGTCGGGGGCCCACACCCCAGTCGTCCTCGACCCCGAGGGTAGCCCGTTGTTTAAGGCCCTGAGTGGACTTCGGAGTGGAGTCCGGACTTCGTATCACCTATCCTAACGACATTACAACTCTCCCTTCGCTAAAATGGCTGAAAATGTTGATCAAAGAAATTCATTAGAGATTTAAATTTTTATTTAAAAGCTCTGTCATGTCTATTAAGTGGTGTTTGGCTGTGTAACATACGACATCGTATCTTGCGCGTACTCGTGCATGTGGCGCGGGCTTCCAATGTAGCCGGCAAAATTGTCATTCTTCGCTTCATGCTGTAGATCTTGAAGAATTGCTCTTTTCATTGCTGTGTTGATCTTTTGACGCCGATCAAGTTGCTCATCCATATTGCCCAGTTAATTGATTCGCAATGTTCCGTGGCCTAATTGCATTACGGCTCCGTTGGGAAATATTAGATCATCTTAGTCGCGGCATCTTAATAATAATACTCACACAAAAGATTTTTCAAATACACAAAAGAATTTTCAACTGACTGACTGGATTGACAGAATAATCTGTAATGATTGAGTGACACTAAAATATCCATTTTATTTCATCGCATCTCATTTCGTAAAGAAAGAAGAAGAACCTTTTTATTTTAATGTCATTATTTCATTTGTCATTTGTTTTTTTTATATGTCATTTTTTACATTTGTCATTTATGTTATTTTCGTCAACTTTCCAATGTTTTTATTAGTTATTCTGCTATTCGGGACCCAGACAAATCCAACAAATCAAAAACCACGAAAATCCGTCCAGCCGTTCTCCAGTTATAAGTGGTGAAACATACACAACTCTGTTTTATATATATAGATTATAATATAAATTAATTAAAATAGATTAATTATTTTATAATGTGATCGTCGCATGACGCACAAAATAAGTAATCGATCGAGCCTTGATATTCTGAAGAATAATAATTTAAAAAGCAATCGTAACAAAAAACGGCTTCGGGGGGGGCGGGCCCTAGCCCGCCCCCCCCGATTACCTATAATAAATACTTTAAGTATTTGGTAATATAATTTTATGGCAATCATAGTGGTTTAATAAGGTAGTCTGCTCGGCTGATTCAGTTTAAAATGCAGACATCACTTAAACCGCCAAAACCATTGCATTGACATAAAACAAATTTTACGGATTTTATCGCGTTTATTTAATGTTTTTACATTTTTTTTTTTTTTTTTATTACATTATAGGCAAGTATTTGATCTCGATCTCACCTGATGGTAAGTGACGATGAGATCTACGATGGAGCATACTTGCCTAGGTAGGAAGGCGGCAGTAGATCGAGACGCTACATTCACTAGGCACATGCAGCGCAACTGATCTGACCCGCCATCCATGAATGGCAACACCGAACATCATGCCGGAACACGGCTAGGCCGCTTGGCGATATGGCTTTGTTCAGTGGGTGGTGACTAGCCACGGCCGAAGCCTACCACCAGTAGAGTTGTCACCTGGTTGGCACCACCCAGGGTCACGTGTAGGGTATCTCGAGGGTATTTAATTCTCCTACGGACGAAGGTGACTCGATCCCAAAATACTATACGAAAATACTACACATTGAAATAAAATTAATTTTATGGATTTTGTCGCGATTATATTATGATTTTTACGTTCCCGATATTTCGGCTGCTTTACAGCAACCATGGCCACGGGAAGACAGAGGTGTTAGATGTCCCAGTGCCATAGTTAGAACTGGGGTACACACATATTTAGTTGTTGTTTGCGAATAAAATTCGTAATAGGTAGTAGGTAGTATTCGTGTAAATATAAGAAATCATTATGAAAACGATTGCTATTTTAAACTTTTATTGTTTGGTAACCGAATTGTCTTTTTTGGTGTTTACCATCATATTTTGATAGGAATGTATATTTGATCCCAAGAGACACATTTAGGGCAATCAAAGCTTAGTTTTGTACATGCATAGGTATTTAATAATAATATTAGTCTCGACCATATTTTAAAATGAATGGGGCGATGGGAAATGGGGCATCAAAAAATGAGGGCGAAAGTTCATGAGTTTATGATATTCCCCGCGCACAATCGCTGGTAAACAGCTATAAACAAAATGACAAGACTATACTGGCCCTTATGCCAGTCGACGACGACAATATACGACTCTAACAATAATGTGTAAATTATAAATTAAAAAAATACAACCGACTTGAGAACTTCCTCCTTTTTGAAGTCGGTTAATAAGGTTATCTGCTGGTATATGCAATACAAATTAAATAAAAAATGAACGTTCATTGGCCTCTTGCATTCGATTGAATAGCCATTGACATTAATTCTGAGAAATGCCGTTACATCTATGTATACATGTAAAAAAATTGGAGTGTCTGTTTGTAATATTAAAATAACCGCTTTTTACTAAGTGCATTTGGATGTATACACGTTACCTATACCGAAACAACATTTTTTACAATTTTTGTCTGTCTGTCTGTCTGTCTGTCTGTTTGTTTGTAGGACCTGTACGGGCACCTCATTTTCACACGGCAAAAGGTGTTAAGAGGAGGTATCGCGATGTTGGTTGATTTTCTATTCCATGTATTTCATTAAGTTATAGTATAGACTATGAACCTATTTTTTGGATATCTTTAATTAAGAACGTGATCTAGAATCGTTCAAAACAAAAACACGATTACGTGAAATTTTCTCGATGAAAAAAAAATGTAAACTAGGCTCTCATTATTTACGATTTTCCTTGCCACCGCGATATTTTTACCGATTTAGATCACGGAATTATTTTTAAAACATAGATAATGATTATTTCATTTATCTATTGAGTCGTTTTGTCAAAATAGGTCCAGCCATTTCAGAGATTAGCCGACACAAACAGATAGACGGAAAAAATTGAAAAAAAAATGTTCTGGTATATGTACCGTGTATACCACCATACCATCCAAATGCACTTAGTAAAAAGCGGTTATTTTAATACTACAAACAGACACTCCAATTTTATTTATTTGTATAGATAAAGAAATGTTTGGCGCTTACGTCGTTTACTTCCGAGCTCACTATGGCTATCTCATATTTTCAGTACATTAAGTAATTGTATCTCTATCATTTTCAAATCCACCCAGTCTCCCGTGAACTTCATCGACGTCGGGCCTATGCCTATTTGTTTTATCGATTTCTCGTATAGGTATTTGTAATAAATAAATATTCATTAGCAATAAACTAAAACGTAAAAAAATTAAGAAAAACACAATATTTATTTTGAGAATGTAAAACGTATATATCGCTAAATATCGCTCTGTACGAGCGAGGCCGCAAACCACGCCCAAATTAGGATTCACTCCATCGTTGTGCAACGGCCTGCCCTTGATATTACAAATAGAGAAAACTACAAAAGAATAACCTTCCAATGTAAAACACAGAAGTATCCTTGATTATACAGCAATAAAAAAAATACGCAAGTATGACAGTAATCTTATTAGACTTCTAATAACCGGAAAAAAAACAGAACACCACACAGGCGAAGTCGCAGGTGCCACTAGACCATTCTAGGTAATGCCTACACAGCCTATGTCATTTACATATTAAAATACGAGTTTATAGGACCTAAAAAGCCAATTTTAATTTTAGAATACTATAATTGACTCTAATCAAAGATCAGGCAATTTGATGACGTACGAAACGACAACATATTTTATTGCATGTCCAGACGGGAGCGGTATGCGGTCTAGTCAGCGGTGGCGACATACGCAGTGTCATCAGTGGCGTATTTACTCTTGGGTCACGGGGTCTATGACCATTGGGGCACGGGGACCATGGCCCTGGGCGACAGGCTGCGAGGGGCAGCGCAAGCCGCACCCCGCGCTTATTTTTGGCGCATTTGTACTCGTTACATCTCCTTCGTTCATTCATGGGGCAGCTGGGCTGGGCTCTACAGCCCAGTCTCCCGATCATAAAGTATACCACTCGTAGTTATTAATAAAAAAAACTATATCTGAGGGCTGTTGTCGTCGACGTGATAGATTCCACATGATACAGCGCATCGTTTGCCTACACGATTTTTATGTCAAGCAGGCGAGAATTCAGCTCTGGTCTGAACAGGCATACAAATGGCATATTATTTTTGGAGTATCAAAAGTTAATATGTATACCGTCGTCTGACGTCAATGGAACGCACCTAGCCATTAATATATTTAGAAGTTGATTTTTTTACTAGCAATGTCTTGACCTCGGGCGGCTCGTGCGTGTGGATTTTGAATTTTTTTTTCTATACCTCCTTTTTATTTCCTGGTATGTTATCTTTTGTAAATACTATGGCTTTAAACCCAAAATGCGGTTCAGCCAGCTAACATTAAGGGCGGCCGGTTGCACTTGTTTTGGTATGGATAGATTGGTGGGAAGATCCATCAATTTTATCGTTTTTTTAATTCAAATGACATCTTACAAGTCAATATCAATTTACCCTTGACTTCATCGTGCGTGAATCGATGCAAATAATAGTTATAAGTAAGTGGGGTATGAGTAGGCGCAGAGCAAATGAGATAAAGTATTAATGCACTTCTCAGGCTAGCAGGTACCTATAATTTCTCACTATCTATATAAAAAAAGTGGGACGGAGTGGGACATTAAAAGGGCTGGTATTATAATATATAACTAACAGTAACCCCCCCCCCCCCCCCCCCCCCGAACCCCCAGCCCCTCCTGCCTACAGCCTAGATAGGATATACAATATTATGGAACTGAAGACAAACGTCTATTTTTCTATTAGTTCTGTGGCTGTGGGTAGGTATATTACACTCACACAATCCAGTCAGATACTAAAGATAGATGCAGATGAGTAGTTTTTGTATTTAGTCGCATATTTGCACATTTATTGCAATGTGACAATATAAATTATGCGACGCTAAATGTCATCCAGATAACAAGTTTGATAATATTTAATGACGTAATACATATCTGTCTACACTAGCAGTGCGTGCGACTTCGTCCATGTTGACTTGTATATTCAGTATCTCAAAAGAACCCATTCAAATACCGGGAACAATAATTTATCGTATTTTATACCTACCTACCCAGTAGTGATGTAGGTAGGCGAAATTCCAATAAAATCCGCATAGTGGATTTTGGGTAACAGCTGGCTATCCCGTAGGTACGAAACCATCCGTTTTCCGGGATAAAAGTATTCTATACCTATATTGACCCGGGTTATTAACGATCATCATGCCAAGTAACATTAAAATCCGTCCAGTTGAGTTCCAGTGATACGCGATCAGGCGGGCCAAAATTCTAAATATGGATGCGGCCTCTGCGTCGAAATAATGACCCATAAAACAAACATTAAGATCTATATCAAATCGAATTGACGTAACGAAGCTATGCCTCGTTGCATACCTAGGCAACGAATTTATATGACGATTATGCTTTTCTTGAAATTTGAGTTTGTGCGAAATGAGCCTGCTCAACTTGAGCAAGCACATACTGACTTGTGAGTCAAGCGGCTCAAACTATTTACAAGCGATTTTTTCTTTGCAATAATACCCTGAATGAACATAAAACAAACTTACCAGTCCACTTGCAAAGGCAGCACAGCACGTTTCTTCCTAATAATTATATAAATATTGTCATGAGAACCACCATCATTGGTTCTGTTCCTCTGATGAGGGCCATGACCTTCACCATGCTGATCCTCAGCATGTTCATCATCAACCTCATTTGTCAAATCATTCTTCACTGGAGTGTCACGGAATTTGTTCCAACTTTTCCCATATGTATCTGGACGCTTGTGGGTCTTTTCATCGGATAGATGAATCTCTTGGAATTCAGTTTTGGACATGTCTGATAGTTTTGTTAAGCCATATCTGGCTTTGCAGTGGTCAGGGCCTCTGGATCCAGCATTCAAACGCTCTATTTCACGGACAGAAGCCTGTTAAAAAGTTCAAATGATTAAATATGTACATTATATGTGCATTTATTATGGATATTTTCTTAGTGTGTTGGAGATAAATTATCAAGTAAGTAGCCACTTAAATAACTATTAGTAAAAAGTAATCATGAAATAGGTAAGCACCTACTTAATTGAATTTTCATTGAAGTTTACTTTGTACTAACACTTAAAAATGTAAATGAGTCAAATGAATACACCATATAAATTTATTACCTTCCTATAACTATATACTAACTTTGTTCCTTATTTGCTGCATTAAGTAATAGGCGGTTGGTAATCTACAGAATGGCTTTGATTAGGTTGTTTACATTATTTATTATTCATAAAACATCATTGAACTTACCACGAAATGATGAAATCTCGTCAAATACTCGTCCGGTCTGTCTTTGTAAGTTTTATTGAACTTTTTAATGTAATCGTCGTATACCGGCTTTAGCTCCTCCAATGATTTCTCACGGGACAATGTTAGGGGTATGGCGATAAATAATAAACAAAACAGAGAAAATCCCAACATCCAGTTCCACCATTTCTTCATTTTTAATCGAAATAAATTAAATTAGCAACACGATTAACAGCCACTTGCTGTGCTAAACTTTTCGAAACTGTTTGTTTCTGGCCGGCGTCCTACCTACGTACGTACGTAACACAACTAGTTCTCTTATTAGTCTGTGCGTATTGCGTAACACAGAGTAACTTGTACTTGTACGTAGTGTTCCCAAGAAAAGATTAAAAACCAACCGGTTTATGAATGAATCTGCAGTAAAGTTTGTCTATTTTTATGCTTGGCATTCGGTTGCATTGCTTCATATATTTTTATTATCCCTTGAGTTTTCTTCACTTTTTGATACGTCGAAAATTAAATATACCTATTACTAATTAGGCATGCTTACTGCTGGGCACTTCACTTTTAGCATCGACGACGATGTAGAGGCATTTTTATGTATATAATTTTATTACATTTATATACAATGTATTTATTTTATTTACTTTGTTTATTTATTTGTATATACATTGTATATCTATTAATAAGTTTTTTTTTTTGTTTTTTCATGTAGATATCTTTGTATATACTTATTGTAAATAAAAGAAATTAGGCATCAGGTAATGCAGACAAACAAATTATTTTCTGTTGAGAAGCAGTGATAACCAAATTGGTAGAACGCTTGCCTCGGTAACGAGGATCGTAGGTTCCAACTCCTTGCACCTCTGTGAGAAATCACAGAGGTGCAAGCCGCAGTTTTCATGTGCGAATCTCATTTTCAACCATGATTATTACTTGCTAAACGGTGAAGGGTTTTCCTTCATCGTGAGAAAACCTGCAATCCTGACAGAACTCCTCGAAAGACGTATGAAGTCCACCAACTCGCTCTGGGCTAGTGTCGGGGCCTATGGCCTAATCCCCCTCGCATTGATGGGAGACTAGTGCCCAGCAGTGGGATATTAAACGGGCTGGTTTTATTTTTATTATTATTGCCTAGAATTCTGATTATCATGAATACTGAGACTTGCACAATGTAAAACTACGGACCTAAAGAGGTTGTCATAAAAAATAATAATAAAACATGTTCAAAATACAATTTATTCACATAATTTCAGCTTACAGTAAAATAAACTTTTACTCATTCCTAATGGAATCAAAAGTGACAAAACACCACTTATGTTCAATACAGGCACCGACCCCAGTAGTCTTGCGACAAAAAACGTCTCCATACTTTAGTAGCACCTCGTGGACTATTGATTGCGTCACATTGGGCGCTAGGGACCTCACGTAGGAGACGAGGTAGTCCAGGGTAGCGCCCAGCGGGTGAACCATGAGGAATGCGGTCATCATGCTAATAAGCTTCGCGTCGGAAGCGCTGACGGGCTGTGAGGAAGATGTGACGCCGTCTTCGGGTAGTGGCGGCGGGGGCTTCGGCTTTGCTGCCATTGGAGTTCCAAGACTTGGCAATATTGAGGGCGGCGGCAAAGGTGGGTATACCTGGAATATAAAAAAAATATTCGTCTAAATTGGTAAAATTAATATTCCAATTTCTTCTCGAAATGACTCTGAACTCCATAAAATGATTCCCAATTTTTTTGCATCCATGGGCATAGCGAAATTTGCACACGAAACCGTCCACCCGTTAGGCACTCAGGTGCCAGCTGAAAATCAGCGCATAGGTTTCTGCTTGACAGGCCAATAAGATTGTTTAAAATCCTCCGTAACCGAAATCGTGTCTTAGGAAATCTACTTGGACCAGTAGGGGTCAAACTTCTCATGATCTCTCTTAGCAGTTCCACCTATTATGCTGTATTTGCGATGTGTATTATTGAGCTGTGTCAAATAAATGTTATTTTATTATTTCTTACCTGCTTATTATTCTGCAAAGCCTGTTGGGCGATAAAATGCGCTTTGAATGTTTCAAACTTCCTCTCGGCCTCGTCTTTGGCCAGGTGGGCTTCGTTCTTGTAGCCTTCTAACTCGTAGGTCAGGTTCTCATTCTCAATCTTGAAAAAATATGGAAAAGACCTATAGATCCCTATAGGGTTAGCTGGAAATCCTGTAATGTAATAGTAACCAATAAAGCATGCTGTTACTGTCACACTTATTCTGAATTTTTTGGTGTGACTGGAATGGAAGACAGTTAGGGTAGGTACTGTTATAACGCAACAAATTATTGTGCCCGAGCCACTGATCGCAAATGGATTGTATTGTTTTCAGGTAGCAATTACGCTAGGGTTATGACCCCGGTACTAAGATTTAGAAATGATGTCTCGTTGCCATGAGACTCGTTTGAAGAGATAACACTTGCGAAGGTTTTTCGGTAACCCCATTAGTTTTTCATTTTACGTAGCGTCACACCATTTCATAAATAAACATGACAGTTGTCACTATTACGAGTTCCTTCTACACATACTGATCAAGGGACTATCTATGCTAGGGTGCCGAAACGCAAATTTTAGTGGTCTGCTAAATTGACTCGAATTTGAATGAAAGACAAATTTGATTTGAATATAGACTTCATACTCTAAGTCACTGGGATGCCATGGCGATGTCGCCAGAAGTATCGCCAATCAAACCCAGTGAGTTAAAGCACTTAGATGTCATACTCCTGGGCGAATGCCTCCCCTTTACTTTAACTTTAGAATCTCTATCCTGGGCTAGTCCAGAAGCCTTGAGATACATAAAAAAATATTTTACCCTTAGTTGTTCATATTTCTCTGATGGGATAGTATTCTTCCCGCTTTTATCAATTTCCTCGTCATCAAAGTTAGAATTAAACTCTTCTTTTATGTTGTCCAATTCCTGAAATAAAATAATTATTTTAATTCAAAATATTAAATTTAAATCTCAACTAGGAAAATTAAAAACACTGCCATGTAAGGATATTAAAACCATAAAAAATAATATAATAATACATTATAATGGTTATAATTTTGTAACCATCAATGTTTCCAATAAGTGCTCAAAATTATTTTCCAAATGGTAGTTTTATTTTTTATTTTTCCAGTCTAGCCTTTATAATAACCCTTGTTTCAGCGACTTTATACTAACGCCTGCATTTATGAAAGTATTATCCTAGAAATAAGTATTATGTAAAGCTATTGTGCTGACGAAACCTTTTATTAAAGTTCAGGATACATTTTCATCAAGGAGCCAGTACTCCTTCAGGACCTCCCCCTGGATAATAAAGCTGTAAAGGTATATTTACAATCTGCGAAAACATCACTTGCCCAAGTGTTTTATAAAACTGTTACGTATGTACTTCGTCATGGATAAGTGACGGCTGACGTGCAGTAAGTGCTAGTAATGTAATTGTAACAAATCGATCATCGATCACAAGATGATAAGCCATGCGAAGGTCCATCTTTTACTATGCCGATCAGCTAAGCCGATTGTCACTGGTATGCCGTTGCAGAGTCCAGCCGACTGCCGATGCAGATGTGCCGCGGAGCTCCCCACGAGGATGTTCTGCCGGCTGTCTCATCTCCGGTAGCAGTGTAGAAGGTCCAGCATTGCCGATCAGCATTATAAGGATGGACCGTTAAGATTAGTCAAACCAGGTCAGCCTTCACTTCCTAAGATGACAGGTCCCGATGTGTGCAGCATACTGGGGTGCGAAGCAGCCACCTCGATGATCGTGGGACCCGATGAGACGAGAAGACAGCAGTTGTGTTCATGATGAGAAGTTCATACGAAAACAGTACGCAATGTTTTCTGCAGATTGCAAATAAATACTTACCCTAATAACGGACGAATGCTTGGTCCGCAGGTTATCTTCCTTGAAGGGCGGCGTCGATTGTTTAGTTGAGGTTGCTTTTTTATTTAGACTACGATCGTACTGTATATTTTCGATAAACCTTAGCCTAGGTGTATATATGTGGGTGGCCATTCAAATGGAAACGAATGTATCTGGTGCATCACCCCCCACCGCCTCCCATATGTAAGAAAAAATAAGACCAAGAAAGTTGAAATATAAGATTTGTTTAGACCCCCTCCCACCGTAAAAGTTCTTATGTAATAAATGAAGAGCCCATTAGTGGTCATTTGGTTTTTACACTTCATTCGGATCCATTTGATCGAAAAGCACACTTCCACCGATTTGTCGAGTTGCCGATCCAGGGACTGTACCACGAAAGCATACGCCATTATTTCTAAGCTTTGGGTAAATTACAGCTGAATGAATGTAATTTCTATTGGTATTTGAAAAGTTGCTGATTGTATAGCAAATGTTGCAGTAAATAGGGTATTAGTTGCCTATATAAGACTTTATTAACGTGCTCTTTCTTCGTCGCACACGTGTGGTGTATACCTATGGCGGTGACGTCACATGACACTGATGAATATTTTTTTTTACTTTTTTCGTAAATTGTTGCACCGTCGCTTAGTAATGTCATCATAACACGGTAGTCATTTAATTATGCAATAATAATTGCCGTATACCCTATTGTTGATGGTTAATGCTTTCGAGTTACTGTACCTTCAAATTATCTGTTCAGATGATATTGTCAGCACTGTCTCTACAAAAACTGTCAGAAATTATGACACTTTCGTGATAGTAATCTTGTCGTATCGATATCGAGTGAAGTTTGCCCTAACTACGATACCGTACCATGTTACTTAGAAGCGTTACTAAGTCCTCTTCATTTGCGTTCTTTGCAGCGGCCTACCTGGGATCTGAAACTGTTCAGCCTTTTCCAGGTATACCACAGCTGGGCAGGCCTAGGTACCTCTGCTTATCTGATACCTTAGAGGCTTATACTTATTGAGGCTTAATGGGGATACTCGGCTGAAAGCCATATGGGATATTATTATTAAGACAACAAACACCTTGTTTAGTCATCTGAACACATAATTTGGTGATTTGCGGCACAAGGGTACATACCTCTCGTCATTTTGGGCCGCAGTTCGCGGCACAACGGTACGTACCTCTGTCATTTTGAGCCACATCTCAATGTTTCTGCGCTGCTGCTTGGAGAAATGGTCGGACACACGCTGGAGTCTCGCCGCTGTCAGTATTTTCGCTACCTGCTCGACTGTTGTTAATAAAGGTATGGATTAACAACCTATGTTGCTCTTTACCGGTACTGGATGAGCGGCCTTTGACACCATGCTGGCATAGCAGATGTTAGTATAAAAGATTCTTTCCTACATTGTTCTCACATACCTATAACAATTTCCTGTTCAAAAATGTAAAGGTCCTTTAAAAAAAGAGCGGCCATGGAATTTCTTGCCCGTTCTCCTCTATTAGAACGGCATTCCGAACGGGTGGTAAAGTAGTAGCATAGTATTTTGTAACTTTTGACGATTCATAAGTACTGTACTTAATGGTCTACCTACGTGAATAAAAAATATTCTGATTCTGATTCCTTTAATCTTAATTTCTCAGATACCCATTGGGCTAAAATATTAATATTTGGACCCATTAAACCTGAACTAATAATCTATTTTTCTCTCTCGCACGTTTATGATGAGGTTTCAAAAATCCTACTGTATTTTATGATGAATTTTGCTTTAAACTAACCACGCAAGCACACCCTCCGCCTCTGTTTGTTACACGTAGTAGTAAATAACGCTATCTCTTTCGCGCTACTTAGCATAGGTGGCCTCTTATCCAATATTTTATTATTCCAGCAGTAGTGTAGTACGAGCGAGCGTAGACAATCTCCCTGAGCATTATAAACGTAGAGCTGATAGGAGCTGAACTTAGAAGTAGCTGGTTCCGAAACTTACTAATGTCGTGCTGGCAGAGAGCGTCGCCTGGAAGACTGCTGTCGATTTCAAATACTCTTCGATTCTATGATGTCAGGGTACAGACACATCGCCGAAATGCTTACGAGCAACTGTCAAATCTTCATCAGAGCTCCACACCACAAACCGCGAACACGGCATTCAAGTTTCCTCATAGTTGTCTCAGCAACTGCTAATTAATACCTCACCCGAGACGATCCGTAGCCGCCTGCTCACCGTTCGCCAATGATTCTTGTGTAGCTCTATATTATACATGGCCCGTCTCTACAAAATAATGGTGACTGCTGAGATTGAATTTGTAAATTATTCTTGAAGAATACACCTGTACCTTGGAGGGACGGCCCATGCAATGATAGATCCCTACGACTAGAAAAACTATAACAGTGGAGTTTCGATCGTAGGATCAGCTAACAGTGATGTCTAGTTTATCCTTAAAAGCCTTGGAGTCAGCGCCAATCTCGTCAACCTTTGAATATCGCAGTACGTTGAAGCGCCATCTTGATCTGCATACAAAGTGTAGAATAGCGCCATCTTTTGACAAGCTCAGAAGTTTTACTTACATCGCAGCAATATACAATACGTGGGAATTAGTCTTTCGTGGAGTTGTCCAGGTTCATTGAGTGTTCTGGTTTAACAGGTTATGGAGATCTTCACTTATTTGGTGAACGCGAGGTAAAAAAAGTGTAGATCAGCGCCATCTATTAAGGATATCTGAAGTGTTGTACTTACATTGAAGAAGTATGTGAGCAAACTTGTCCTTCATAGTACTCTTCATGTTCTGGTACTCCTCGTCAATCTGCATCTTCTCGTTGAACAGCCTCCGCAGCTGGTTGTTGCTCATTTGGATGAGTGAGTAGAAGGTGCCTGCGTTTTTCTTGTTGCACTCGCCACGTTCCAACCACGACGCTAGAGTCTATGGAAAAGCAAAACACTGAGAAAAAAAATTGACAACAAAGGCACAATAAAAGCATTGTCAAAAATGTCCCACCAGAACAGCTAAGAACTTGGGTTCGTTCTCACAAAGAGCATAGTGTTGTTTAGAAACTTTTTTGAGAACATACTACTTGGCAATAAAAACTATGCAATACAGACTATGAACTATGGATAGCTCTCCCCTGGTTATGATTTGGTTGTACCCACCAATAAGAGATTATTTAAGCCATTATAGCATTTCACTGCTTGGCTCGGGTCATGCTCAATGCAAGAGGGATGCAGGCCATTACCACGCTGGCCCATGAAAGAAATTACTTACCGGGGCAACTTCAGCGAACTCGCTATCTGCCTTGATCTTGTCGGCGAGGTTGGACAGCGCTGCCGCCGTGAACGGCTCCACGCGCGGAGGCGTCGGCGTGCGCTTGCGCTTACACTTCTCATACTCGTTCTGATCGTCCCGGTTCTGGTCACAAGTTACAAGTAATAAATAGATATTGTTGGAATTGCTGCAATATCATTATGGGAGGCATTCTCCTCAAACAATGTTACAGTCATATGTATCTAAACGGTAAATTAAAAATAATAGTTGGTCAAAATTATATTAAGGACACTCACCAAAGCATAGTCCACAAACAAAGTAGTAGCCTCTGCTTCCATTTGCTCATGGAACTTGAACCGGCACCCAGATAAGAAGAAGGCCTGCTCCACACTCTCTGGCCTCTCAAACCTCACATGAGAAACACTCTGCTTGTGCAGTTTAACCTCAACAATCACACCAAATCGCTGGAAGATCTCCGTTATAACAACTTCAGTGATCCCTTCGGGGAGACCACCCACAAATATAGTTCGACAACCTAATGGCTTCTCTCTCCTGCCAGGTGTCGAAGATCCAGGTACTGGAGGGAGCACAACACCAACATTCAAAAACATGGGCACCAGTGGCATTTGCTGATTCATCATCATATTTGGCATCATTTGCATGTTGGACATCAACTGCATGTTGCCCATGTTGGTCATGTTGGCCATGTTTGGCATAGTTTGCATGCTGGCCATGTCCATTTGATTCATCATTTGGTTTTGCATTATGTTGGGATACTGCATCATTTGGCCTGAATGGAGAGAATTATGGTTATCTATCTTCATCAAAACAATGTTGTGTTAGTTAAACCGATTATATATCAAGAACAGGTGGGCCAATTGTTATGATCTTAATTTTTTTTACGTCTCCACCCCAAATAGTAAAATAATATAAAAATATGGGAAAAATACAATAAAGAAATAATAATAAAGGTAATTTATTTTCTCATACATTTGATACTGGGGCGGTACAAGGAATGGCTAGTTAAAAACTCAAATCTAATTACCTGGATTGGGATTGATTAGGTAACAACATACATACCACAGCGAGAAGCCTCTTCAACATTATTTAAAAGTATCTTGTGACTTCTTACCTGATGGCACCATCATGTTGCTTACAGCCAGTGTTTGGTTGTCACTGTCCCACTTGGAGGGCCGGTCCCTGGTGCTGCGGTCCCTGTGCTTATTGTCATGGCTACTATTCCGTACTCGGCGGCGATCCCGAGATCGGGAGCGACGGCGACCTCGATCTGGAATAAGGTAACATCCGTTTCAATGGTCCTTGCAATCATTGAGAAGACAGCCTATTTTGGGTCCTCCCACCCCAATGGGTTAAACATAATGATGTGCTGTCACTATTGTTTGCAAACAAAGTTCTAGTTCAAGATAACTACCCGACATGGTGTACTGTTGATATGACACCAAATTGTTTCACTCGACACATATCATAAAACCGAAGCTTTGGTCACAAACTAATAATACATACCTCTATCGCGTTCTCTGTCTCTCCTGTTTTCCGATCTGTCTTTACTTCTCCTTTTCTCTGGCACCTGAGTCTGACCTTCGTGTTCTTCGTTAGCTACAGCATCCTGCATTTCAGGCGCAACAGGCCCAATAAACTGCTGCGTGGTGTTTGCAGCTGGCACGCTCATCTGACTCATATCTCCCATCATGTAATTGGGCGGTATTAATTGTTGCATCGGGGCTGTAGGCATCCCTGGCTGCACTTGATTCGCCATTGGCATTCCCATCATGTTGGCCATGGTGTAATTCTCGTTCCACGAATTCATTGTGAATAAAACACGGAAGGGAAATTATATGGCGCTCGTGTGGAATTTGTAGATTGATTTAAACTGTTATTTTTAATTTTATCGAACTATAATATCCTGTTCGTAACTGCAAAAATGATATTTTTTTCTATGATTTGATTTGCATAAAGAAACAAGATAAATCCAAATCCAAAGAGTATGTAATCACTATCCAAATCTATGAGCGACCAAAGATATAAATTATAAACATTAAATTTAAAAAAAAAACTAACTTTGTCTATGAAATACCTTTTCGAAAAACTCTTTTGAACGAGATTAATGGGGTTTTGCGTTTAACTTACCGGAATGATAAACTTACTATTATAGTTGTTGCACCGGTTATTGTTTCTAGGAGTTTGCACCACCGCTACAGCGTGTTTATTATATACACGTTTGTATAAAAGATTCATACATACAACATTATATTTCTCTTGGTTCACTAATCGTTGATTACTTTATCTGTGGGTTTACTCACTCACAGACTTCAGTAATTTTATTGTGCCAAAGAGAAGAGCAAAGAGTATATAATCACTACGTTTTAGAGAAGAGTACTGTATGAACTTGGTCTGTGGTTGTAAGCTATCGTATGTATGCAGAGTAAAATAATATTGTATGTTGGGTGTTTTTGTTGATGAGTGATGGTTGTGTAAGTATTTATTTACCATTCAGTTTGTTACAAAAGAAAATTACATGATGTGGTGAGTTATTTTGTTAAAATGCCTAGTTATTATCTTTTGTGTGAACTTCAGTTATCGAACGTTTTATTTTCAGCTCTGAATTGCTGCCGAAAGATTTTGAGAAAACAGGCGATGTTTTACCCTTCTCGAATTATGGACTGTCATCAGTCGAGGAGTTCAAAAAAGCTGAAGAGGCAGTCCATCATCAAGAATGGCTGAAGAAAGCTGGTCTTACCAGTGAAGAGATAAAATTATATCAAGAAAATGAGGCAGGGCTTCTTGATCAACGGAAAAAGATCGAATCTGGAATTTTGAAAAACAAATTGGAAGATATTTATAATAAGATCAGTAATCTGCATAGTGGTACGAAAATGTGAGTACCAATAACAGAATAATTTAGATTTTAATCCAATCCCTGTAGCTGTAGCCTGTAGAGCTCTTTTATATTTTTTTAAACATTTACCCATAGTTTTATATGGATTTACCTATCTTTATTACATACCCGATTAACACAATTTCCATTTTAACAGTACACAAAATGAACAAGCAAGCACATCAACTGCCACCGACAATCTGCTAGAGAATCTCCAAAAGAAACCTTTAACCTTCTACCCGAAGGGTCATCCTATGAATGATCTAAAACAAATTGAAGAAAGTCTATTCGGACATTTAAAATCTGAAATGATTCCTATCACTAAAAGACGTAAGATATTGCGGCGACTAGAGCGCAAGAAAGAAAGGATGTTAGCTTTAGAGAAAGAGGGTAACATTAGTACCATACAGAATGCATCTAAAGTTAACCGTCCTGGTAGTCTTTGGGATGTAAAAGACCCTAAGCAATCAAAAATTCAACCATCTGCAAGCAATTACAACAATAATCGGAAACTAATAGGTCCAAAACAACAAACAATGTACACCATAAAGGAAAATAAGATTATGAGGCTAGAACCCGTGCCAGCTCCTCTGCAGCATGATGAGGAGTACAGAGCTGTGGATATTGTAATCCCTATGAATTCTGCTGAAGCACAGCTTCTGGAGGGCACCAAGATGTCTGTGGATGATATTAAGAAGATTAACAGGTTCAAAGATTACATGCCAGGGGTGCCTTCAAAGGTATATCAACTAGTGATTCTATGAGTCGGCAATTTGTCCATGCCTGTATCCAAAACAATAACCTTATAATTTTTTCAGGTTCTCTACTTGAAGAACATAGCACCATCAGTGACTAAGGAACAACTCTCCTTGCTGTTCAATCAGTTTGTCCTGGCTAATGAAGGACCTATTGACCTGAGGCTGCTGGCCGGACGAATGAGGGGGCAGGCTTTTGTGACATTCCAAAGTAATAAAAACTTTATTTTAATAATATGATTATATTAAGTCGTATATTTTTTATGTTCAACTTTTAGAAAAAAATGTTTGATCTGTATCCACGAATATTGTGTAAGTGAAACACATTTATAATAAGCTACTTTACTTCGAATCCACAGATGACGAAGTGGCAATACAAGCACTGGAAGAGATAAACGGCACCATTCTGAGTGGGCGGCCAGTCGTCGCGGAATTCGGTAGAAACACCAATAGGATACAGCCCGAAGACCATAGATAAACAGCTCTCAGGGCATTGTGGACTAACTTATTCATGTCAGCCTTCATAACAGGCGACATCGCGACAAGATCAAGCCTGAGAAAATATTTATTTTGTCGTTGGAAGCCCAAAACAAATCCTTATGGGTAATCTATGACTGCCTGCTAGAAAGATCTCTACTGAATAGGGAAAATATTACATTATCAATTCCATTGCTTAGAAACTAATGAAAACTATGATCATAGATAGAATTGTGTAAATTACATTAATATATATAGGACATCCTATGTAGATATGATAATGTTATATTTCTCTAAAAGTCAGTTGACAACTAGCATACTGTTGCGGTTGGCCCTGCTTGCAGTTGCAACCTTTTTCAATATTCTGACGGGTTAACATCTTACAAGTGGTATGTTTAGATTTTTTATCAAATTTGAACATTTACATAATTATAAAAGTTACAACATATTAAGGTAACCCTTTGAGGTATATCAATATTTGAGAGTTAATGATGCTGATGGATATTTTTCCAATACAAAACAAAAATCAAATTAACAGAATTACCATAAAAGTTAACCCATCCAGAATTAGAAACTGGCTTTATGGTATTACATTATTAAGTGTAATTAATTATATTTAAATCTATGGTATTTAATTTAAAATAAATTCTACATGTCGATAAAATAGCTTTAATTGTAAACTAGCCTTATTTATTAACAGCACTTGCCTAGTTACGAATAATATTTCTTAGTTTCCAAATGTACATGAGAATAATCATAAATACAAAGAATATTTAGCGTTAAAAACAAATCTTAGAATCGCAGTCTCAAAAGTATTCTAACTTAGTAACGCACAGTACTACGTCACATTCGATGATCGCAAATAACTGCCTAAAACAAAACCATAACCATAGAAAGTTCGTGTATATTAATATATTGCTTTCTTTCCAGAAATTGAGGTTTAAATCCGCGCAAGTATCTAATTAGTTTTTTTTTCATAATGTATTTTTTTTTTCGGTTTGCATATTTTGCCTTATTTCTGCGTAATCCTATTATTATTTAACAGATCGGACCGCACAAACATAAATCACTATTACTAAATTAGTCAAATGTTGCATTTTAACGCGAGCACTAAATTCTAAAGTTATGACAACCGAATGCCCTTTGAAGTTCGCAAACGAATGGTCCGATTCTAGCGAGGACACTATAATACAGACTTGCTTGTTCGGTTTGGGGATACATTCGAGCCCAATAATTCTTCCAAAATTAAAATTATAACACCAAAATGTTTCCACAGCAAAGTATAAATCCTCAGGGTCCTCACGATATTATAGAAGTGATCACTTCAGTGTTTTGTCCCTCACTGTTGGTCCTTCGAGGAGGACTTGCGCCGTCGTTTGACGACGCGTTTTTGTGACGATCATTCGCCCTCTTTCTTCACTTGTAGGTCCTCCTCTGTAAGAAACAGAAACATTATAAATAAACAGCTGTATGTACGATCTCAACTAGACAACGGTTATATATGGGTACGGTAAAATGCACTGTGGGGGGGGGGGGGGATCCCAGTATCATCCAGATCAGAGCAAATTACGAAAATTTTATTTCGGAAAATACCCAGGTGGGAATGAAACCTGCAAGCTCCCGATAGACTAGGTGAGCGGCCTACGCTCAAAGCACTAGATCAAGCTGTAGAAACGGTATTTCATGATAACATCCACTTTTAATGAGAAATTTGAGTCTTAAGGCCATTGAAAAGAAGTATTCTAAAAAAACTCAATTACTGCTGCTCCATTGGTTCATTGGAATGCCCACATAGACGGGGTAATTTCCAGATCCACTGAACCGATTTTGAAAATTCTTTCAGAATAGTAAGCTACATTATACCGGAGTGTTTCGTAGAGGTCCGCGGGCGGGGTGCGGGCTAGCTATTTATTTATATCGAAAGAAGATAGGTATGTACTTTGGTGGCCTGATACAGGTACTTGGCATTATTGTAACATTATTGCAAAGAGGTAGAAGTCATGAGGTTAAAAATTATAGCATTATAAATTTTGATTTTTTATTTATGTATAACTCACGTTTGACGTCGTGGTGCGGTGCGTGCGGCTGCGGCGCGTGGTGCTGCGCGTGCGGCGGGTAGTGGTCGGGCGCGGGCGGGGCGGGGGCGGGCGCGGCGGGCGGGGCGGGCTGCGCGGGCGCCGGCGCGGCGTGCGGCGGGGCGGGCGCGCCGGCGCCGTAGTACCCGTGCCCGGCGTACGCGCCGCCGAACCCGCCCGCGTAGCCGCCGTAGTACCGACCGCCGTAAGGACCCCCGTATGCACCCACTGCCAAACAAACCCAACGTTATTGACCACCAATTTTTTTTTTAGATTGTCAATCTTATACGTATCGGATTTGAGCCAGTGTCGAGTTAATTGATTCATAGTTGTGAAAGTACCCCTGATGCTAATGATGATATTGGACGAAGATGATGAGGAAAATAATTTCCTACCCCTATTAATAAATCTGTTGGTATTTTAGTGAAAATTTACCAGGCATCTTGGAAGAACATGAAAAATCATTCTATTTTATATTAATTTCCTTCCCTTGGTGGATTTTGATGCCACTTATAATGGGGGTCCATAGTTATTCCCCGAGCATTATTCTATACCGGGTGTTCCAGAATGGGTATACTAATCTTAACACTTGCCCATCTTTAGCATATTTGTAATCATCGTGTGCAGTCAGAATTTTGCTTGTTTATTTTAAAAAATCAATCATGTTCACAAATATTCACGCAATCACAATTTTCATTTTATTGCGATCATAATTATTTTTTTAATGATTAGACATGGTCTAGAGAAGCGCAGCTTTAGTATACCCATTGTGGGTCAACCTGTATAGAAGTGTAAGTCAATTTAAAATTTAACATATTTTTCAGAAGAACAGTGGCTATATAATGCCAATGTAAATGGACAAAAATGTATAATAAACCTGGAGGTAAATGATATCTTACCTGGCGGTGGTGGCGGGCCTCCAGGGCCGCCATGGGGAGGTCCAGGGTGTGCCGGAGCATTAGGATTTGGAGGCATCATCATTGCTAAAATAAAAAAAAAACGTATTCAATATAATGTAGGTACCTATAATAGTGTATACTCCAACTCAAACATTTATTGCAAACTATGTGTTCATTGGTCTCACATTAGTTTTAGTACTTATGACATAGCGGCCTTCTTCAAGCATTGCAATGTTGATGGGCTAGTTCTATCTACTAAACACGATTCTTAAATACTAGGTACAGGAGTACAAAGAGTTTGGTAACACACATACATAACTATAGTTCTCGTATTATATAGGTCATAGTCATATTAAGTACAATAGCGCAACGAATATTTAACGTTCGCGAGCACATGTTTCCTTTTCAAACAGACTGTTGCATAAAAAAAATATGTTTAACTGTTCGACAGCAAAGATCAAATTTGCGCAAATCAAATTTGTTATTTTTTTTCTTGTCTAAAGGTTTGACCTGCCATTTATATTTATAAACATAGTGATTATAACCTCTTTATATCTGATGATTAAAAGTTATAGCCCCAGTATATCAATGACATCATTGCATTAATCTTTTTTCATTAATTCTTTTAGCTTGGCCATCGGCTACAAATAGTGATGTCGGCAAGTCTAGATTTTTTCCTTTTTTTTAGGCAAAACAATATATTGCAAATTGTATGTGCTTTTCCTATTACAATAGGTTATATTTATTAGGTTTAAAATATTATCGTCAAGTCATCTAGTGAGTTTGTATGTATTTCTGATTTGGCATGTATCAATGAAGAATTGAAGAATGAATGAATGAATGAATGTGTACTGACGGTGGTGCGGCGGCGACGCGGCGTGCGGCGCGTGCGGCGCGTGCGCGGGCGCCTCCTCCTTGGGCTCCAGCTTAGGAACCAGCTTCTCCTCCTTGCGCTCACCTAGCCATTGCAAAAATATATAATAAGCATTGGCGTTTTTGACACACATTGTAAAAACATTTTTCATTGGAAAATACTAACCTGATTCCAAAACAAACACCTTTCTAGAGTAGCCTTCCGAGTGAGCAAACAGAGATAATACATATTATTCAGACAATAAATATTTTAAAGGAATTTGTACAGCGACGCCCAGAAAAGGTATCATACTACGATTTGATCCAGCCCTCCTTTATCGCATTTGTAATTATTATGAGATATCACAATAAAAAAAAATTGCTCCAAACAAAACGACAAATTGCGATATTTGGGAGCAAAATAAAGAATAATAAATAACAAATTCATCGAAGTTACATTAAATTTACAATGACATTACGAAGCATTCTTCGGACGAAAGATGCTTTGCGGGGTCAATCTGCAAATCGAAATCTAGTTGATCGGGCAAGAGCAAAGTCAAATTATATATTTCGTATAGGCCTGCAGGGGCACTTATAAAATGTCATTTGAATTATTTTTTTAGATCCGGCAAGAATCTCAGCAGCATTGTCTTTTTTTATTGGACCGTTTTTTTTAAAATCGCCATGTGTATTAGAAAAGTTTATACATTCTTTTTACCTCCAGTGTGTTGCCTTGCGAGGCCTTGCAAGCAGGTTATAATATTCCTTACCTCCATCGCCATCCTGAGTGTTGCTGCTGTCATCAGACTCCTTGGACTCCGGTTCGGTCTTCAGCTCGGTTGTCACGCTGCCGTCGGGTTTGACTTCAGTGGTCGACACTTTGTCCACTTGCGTGGGGAGATTGGGGCCGTTGGTCTCGGACTTGATTGCGTTTTGATCTTGGTCCATTGGCTTTTGAAGAAATAGTTTTTATTAGGCCTACACGTTGGGTTTTTTATATTACACTATAGGCAAGTATTTGATCTCAATCTCACCTGATGGTAAGTGACGATGAGATCTACGATGGAGCATACTTGCCTAGAAGGTTCACTCTCGACTTGACAACACCCAGATTGAAGTCAACGGGGAACAAAGACGCCGGTAACGTGTTCCATTCCTTGGCAGTTCGCACGATGAAAGTAGAAGCAAAACGCTTAGTACGTACTGGAGGAATGTCAACAGTGTATGGATGACACTTGTCCGTGCGTCTTGTCGACCGACGATAGAATGGAGATGGAATTTGTGACTGTGTGCATGGGTTCGTGTATAAGCCGGTGGAGTGTCTATTAGTGTTGTGTGTGTGTGTGCGTGTGCCTGCGCGAGGGGGTGGAGTGTTGCGCGTGCGCACCTCGTCCTTGCGCTCGGGCTGGTTGTGTGGCGCGGGCTGTCCGCCGCGCCGCATCTGGTCCAGCGCTCGCTCCACCATGCGCTGGAACGTGTCGTCGTCCACCGCCGGCTTGCAGTGCTGACACACACATCACCACATCATATAATACCCTTCAATCTTCTCCCGATATATTTTTAGAAGCATTAAGCAATTTACAATAGCTTTACATATGCTTTTTCAAAAGAAAATTTCCTAAAATTGACATTGTACACGAAAAGTTTCAATAATCTTGGGTAATATACATTTCTGTCTTTATATGACTGGAAAATAAACAGAATGAAGGGTAAAAAGAAAGCAAGCTAGCAAAGGCCGGTATTAAAAACGCGATGTCAACGGTGTAATCAAACTTGAGCATGTTATTAAGATGCCATTTTCTCTTAAAATTACATGTGGTATGGGACCTCAATATGTTGTATTTAGGGGTCATAATGGTATTAGATCATAGACGTGATCATGGAGATAATGTATCAAACTATCGTAAAGTATGATCATATATCCAAAATTATATTACAATATAAATAGGACGTCGTTAATCTATATCACATATATATGTGATACATGACATATGTTATATGACGTCCTACTTATATTATATCTATCTAAAATAGTCAAAAAACATTCTCCAAAGTGATACCTTCTTAAGTTCCTCCTGAAAGGTTTCGCTGCTCTCAATAAATTTACGCTTCTTAGCTTCAAATTTCTCCTCGATCTGTTGCAATTCGTCTTCCAGCTTCTTCTGGTGCATCGTCAGCGATTGGACTTGCTTCTTTAATATCTGGAATATTGTTTCCATGTTAAAGTATAATGCTGTAATCTCTACGTACACACATCTTGAAGGGAGTAATAATAATAATACCAGCCCTTTTTTTAAAGTCCCACTGCTGGGCACGGGCCTCCCTTCAATTCTAGGGGGATTAGGCCATAGTCCACCACGCTGGCCCAGTGCGAGTTGGCGGACTACACACATCTTTCGAGGGGCACTCTCAGATATGCAGATTTCCTCACGATGTTTTCCATCACCGTTTAGCAAGTGAAAATCGTGGTTGAAAATGAGATTCGCACATGAAATCCAGAAATCCCAGAGGTGCGAGCCGGGAGCTTTGAACCTGCGATCCTCGTTACCGAGGCAAGCGTTCTACCAACTTGGTTATCACTGCTTTTCACGAAGGCAGTAATACGAATTGATAAAAGATTCTTACCTGCATCCTAGCGGTCGTGACAACGGACCTAACATCAGGGACCACGGTGTCCGAGAATATTTCGTTGATCAGCCGGTGGTTGCGCAGGTAGCGGGCGTACGACACGTGCTTAACGGACAAACCCTCGTCTTGATCTGCAGAATAAAGACCATAGACTAGTCACAACCTGTACATAAACTTCAGGCCGCAAGTTGTGTATGATAACGAATTTCCTTTACTATTTTATAGAATACACGTCATTAAAATACCATAGACGCCAAAGCTTTATCACAATCAGATGAATAGTATAAAAACGCATGCGGGACAGACAACCAAAGTAACATTCATTTGGTTAACAATTAAATACATTAAAGAAATGTACAAAGTAAATAATTTAAGTTGTCATAAAGGTCTTATCGATTCTAATGGTAGAGATACAAGTAAATCTGATTGAAGACAATTCACGATATTGAGGTTGAAAACAGTACTTACCTACAAATTTATAGACATTCTAAAAGGTTAACAAACGTCACGCGTCACGTCGTTTATAGTACTGCACAAAGCAAAACTTCTGCGCAGTACTATATGAGGTTTGATAAATTTATAGAACATCTATAAATTCGGGGATAAGTTTTTTTTAAGATAATATAAAGGATGTATTCACAAAGTAATCAAACGACTATTTATTATCTTACCTTCTTCATCTTCTGCGGGTTGTATGTCAATTCTTCTGTCTTGTTGCTGCTGTTCCTTCTGCGAGCTGCCCTTCTTGCTTGAGCTCTCTTCTTCCAGGTTACCTACTGCTGACACAGGAGATGTATTAGACAAATCACTTTCGTAAGACTGTGTAAGCCAAGCAATATATAAGTATTTTTACTTATGAACGAAATTTAGGTATCAAGTTATGAAAATGCAATATGAACGAAAATAAATAAACTTATATACACCATTTAAATATATTATTAACAGGCATTTCGAGACAATTATTAGGAAGATAACCATAATAAAGCGTTACTTGTAGTCTATGGTGCTCCTACACCGAGTGTTTACAACAAATTCAATTAAATTAACTATCAACATTATCAATAATAATTATTATTTTTAGGGGGCCCATCTAAAGAGCAGCGAGTCGCCACCTACCAGTAAAAGTTAGATAAAAGCTGATTATGGCAGGTGTCTGCAACCCTTCCAATATTCCCATCATATCCATCCAAACCTCAATCCATAGCCCCAATTATCTTTCCATATTCCTGCAATAGTTCCTCCGCCTGCTGAGGTCAATTCGCTGTTTATGCTATCATTTTCGGCAGTTGACCCCAGCAGGTGGCTAACATAACATTAAAATTCTCAAAAAGGACCTCTACGTGTTGGACCCATGTCCCGTCCCTGCGCAAGCCTTCCAAAGATCCGGGTATGGCCCATATGGAGAGAGATTCCACCCCTTTTTAAAAGTTATACCGACACCGCCAGTTTAACAATTATACCGAGATAAAACCCCAAATATTATCCTATTCTATTATAATTCATCTGCTAGAAAATCACTGACGTTAAACACCTATTATATTGGCTCCTACCCAACATATTCAAAAATGTGACACACAAATGACAAACGTACATCAACACCAGTGTAAGAGCACCTTTTGGACCACACGATAGGTGTATTTCTTTGTAAATATTTATTAATTTAACGAACAAATGTTAACGATCGCATGCAATAACGCCTTACCTACGGCTTTGTTTTTGGCCGCTATATACGCGAGGTAGGCCGGAGAGTTGTGATACGTCTTCAGCGACTTTTCGTACTCCAACTATAGTCGATTGGAACCCCGTGCGTGCGTTATGAGGTGACGTGCATGTGGGAGGACAAAAGTTGTTTTACTATCCTCGTGCGGGGTTAGTTACAATTGGGGTTGTCGCCATGTGTGGACATTGAGCGTGAGGTATGTTTAAGGCTCTATCACACACATGCGTTATGACGGTCGATATTAACGCGATAACTTATTACGTTAAGGGAGTGTTAAAGTATTACAAAACGCAATTTTTGGACATTTTTGACCCCCATTAGTTCAAAACCCCCTGCCGCCCCTGTAACGCATCGTAAAGTTTCAGAAGCTTTGCTTTCTACTAGATAATTGAAAAAGATGACCAGCCGAGGGTCAGTGGTGGGTTCCTCTTCCCCCATTTGTTCTACTAGAGTTATAGACACAGATGTGTGTAAGATAGCACGCGTCCCAATCGAGAACTTACCAAGAATAGTGAATGCAATATCTTAGGACACAAACCCTATTGATCTCTCTGTATAATTAACGCAGGAGTTGAAATGTACTAAGGTGAGCAGGAACTCCTAATGTAATCGAAACGTCATCGCGAAAACAAGCTGTCACTTAGATACTTGTTTATCAAATCTGGGGTGCGAGAGGACTGGAAGATGCTTACGTACCGAAAAGGTACATAAAATAATTGTGCTTGAGGTACAGATATCTTAATAACGCATTGCGTTAATGTCGACCGTTATAACGCATCTGTGTGGTAAAGCCTTAAGTTTGTTTTGAGACTAGCTTTTGTTTTTGAATGAGACTTGGCCAGCTACACACTCCCACCACTACTGAAAGTCAGGTTTTACAGGAGTAAGAGTGGTGGGAGTGTGTGGATAGCTGACGTCTTCTTTGGACACCGCTGTAGATCCTCATCTACAGCGGTGTCCAAAGAACACTTAGGAGTTTTACACTCGGCGAATCAGAAGGCTTTTGTCTAACAATCATCAATATCAATATTGATTACTATCTAGATACCTCATCCCCACACTCAGTCCATACATTATCATACCAAGAACATAGGGGATGCTTCCATCATGAAAGGCCACCAAACTCCTTTCATGACAGAATCCAAGATTACAAAACATTATTTACCCATGTGCATTCATTATACAGTGGCGATATATCCTACGAATGGCGGAATATGAAACCAACAGTGATAAACATGTGAATACTCTTTTTTGTTTTTACTGTTGTATTTTTGACTCAGCAATACTTTCAAATAAAGGTAATTTTTGAATGATAATGCTACTAACCTAATAAGGGCGGTATCAATAAATCGATGTTAACTCTTGTGAGACTTTTAAAATAAATTATGTCACGTAAGGGACATCGGGATTAATGACCGCTGCATAAGCGAAATAAAGACACATTTGGGTTACAGTAAGTAGGGTACTTTGAGTATTTTTTTTCTTTTTGCTCAGCGTATCCGATTTGACTGTTTTACCACAGACGACAAAAACCAAATCGGCCAAGAAAATGTTTAGTGGCTTCTTATTTATAAACAATGTTTGTATAGTCAAAGGGTGCTGTGAATTACACTCTATAGCGTTTTTTTTCTTTAGATCGCCCAGTGGTCCATATCAGCTAATGGCCAACTCTCGTGTTGGACTTTTCAGGCCGCTCAAAGGCCTTCGTCATGACTTAACGACTAACAGGCAGGCTGATTTTCAATTATGAGGAAAAAGCTTCCTCGAAGCTGAGTATGACATAAGAAACGTCATACTAGTCTTATTCTAGTAGAAGAGCACACTCACGAGTTGAAATCGATTTATAAAAAAATACCGGCTTAATGGCCACGGTCCGCAACACAAGTCATCAAATATAAAACAATAATCACAAAAATCATCTAGCCTATCCATTACACTTTCAGAACCCATGTTAAATGAAGCCGTGACGTGATGGCGTGGTAATTATACACAAAACTGTACCCAAAATGTGGGTAGGTATTGGGTTCACAATGCATTGTACCTCGGGTCTTGTGAGCCAGCCATTGTATATACGCAGGCGACGATTGGTAAGCTTTCAACATTTCTGTGTACTGCGCCTGAGTTCAAAATTAAATAACTTTGCATTATACGCGCGAAATAACCATAAAACTGCTCACTTTGGCAAACTGAAGGCATAAATTACGGGTTAATGTATCCGATATATTGTTTTTCACGCGTAAAGCAGGGTACACACTGAAAGGTAAGTTGTAGCATGTATCTGATACTGTAACCTACAAGTGAGTACGTCTCGCCCACAAGTCACCGCTTATCTTAGAAATTCCCTTCGAGCCTTCGAATCCGCAGTGAATATTAAATAAAAGACTGCATTCAAAGATTATTAGAAAGTTGCTTGCCCCATCTTGGAATCGACCCGGCCAAATGTGGTAAAATAATATTTTTTTATATGATGCCAATCGAAAGGGTCAATTATAAAGATTTATTAGTTTCCTATATCGAACTGCCAGCGCTTATGTGTCACATAGACCGCCGCCACCCGCCCATGCGAACATACTCACTTGAAACAGTATCAGATACATAACCTCTTACACTTCGAAGTGAGTACCCAGCTTAAGAAGTCGTAGGCCCGGCTAGTTATTGTATTAAAACAGCATCCATACCTTCTCAGCGTCAT
This sequence comes from Pheosia gnoma, assembly GCA_905404115.1. Lineage (NCBI taxonomy): Eukaryota > Metazoa > Arthropoda > Insecta > Lepidoptera > Notodontidae > Pheosia > Pheosia gnoma. The sequence goes on from FR989915.1 coordinate 6,172,834, forward strand.
ATTCGTCAATATAAACCGCCTTCTCCGACTCCGGCAGGTCCCTCCACATGCTGCCGATGATTCTGCCGATCTCCCACAGCTTGAGGTCGGGGTGCTGCGCCTTCACAGTGTCCCACACGCGGCGCGAGTACCGCATGTACGGCATCAGCGGCTTCTCCGGCGGCTTCGGGGGCTTCGGGAGTCCGGCGCCCTGGAGATTGGGATGCGAGTTTAATAAATATCATCTAACCATTAAAAGTCCCCAACCAAGCAGCGGCAGAGTTAACAGGGTGTAGTGGGAACTTTGGTGGGACAAGGTTACCTATAAAAAGCTACAAGAATCCTTTGACGACTCTGTGTCATGGCGATTAAATGCCGCCAGTAAATAGGCATTCCCCTGATGCGGGGCAGCAGCCGTATCAGTACTGGCAGAAGGCCGAAGAATAGTTTTCTGGAAGGGCTTCTGACGGATCATCAAGGAGCGGTGCGCCGGTTTTTGAACTGCGGTGCAGAAAGCAATGGGAAACTACTGCACTAATCTCCCATAAATATAGCTGATGAAATATGGCTTCATCAGCTACACCGACAAGGGTCTAACCCTTAAGGTGGAAGCTCAGGGTCAGGGCGCGAAATTCAAAATGTCAATGGTTTTTATTTTTTTACGAAAAATTTGGACATCTTTACGATGTAATTTAGTGTTTTGCGATATTAGCATTCTGCATTGGATGTCTCGATGTATTAAGTTTGCTTAAAAAAGTACCTAAAGCGATACAACAACATTAAGTTAGTAAAAGTAGCGGTTTTTACAAACCTTATGGTATTGTATCGGAATGGGTTCTTTTTAAGCAAACTTAATACATAGAGACATCCAATGCAGAATGCTAATATCGCAAAACACTAAATTACATCGTAATGATGTCCAAATTTTTCGTAAAAAAATAAAAACCATTGACATTTTGAATTTCGCGCCCTGACCCTGAGCTTCCCCCTTAAATTAGAAGAAGAAGAACCATTAAAACTACATACGATTTATTGTTTTAATCTAAACAACGTTTGTATTTGGGTACGATACAATGGAATTAAATAGGTTCAGATGGGTATTGCAAACTACTAGACCTGCTCCACAAGTCGATGACCCCAATTGACTCGCAATGGAATGACAACGGCATCGTAAGTATCTCTCTTGACAGATTTTCCACACAAGTGACAATAAAGATGCAATTGTCAGTTCATTCCACGTCAATTGTTTTAGCAGACTTGGTGTCGTCGTCAAATGACTGGTGAGAGCACAAGTGACAATACACAATAATCAAAGGTGTTTTAGTACCGCTACCCTCTCCAGTTCGATGCCTGCTACAGACACATTATGAAATGTACCGCCTATATCTTACAGAGCCCGACAAAAATTGTAGGCTTTGCATTATGCTGTATTTCTGGCACATCTCTTAGACAACTGGTTTTCACTGTTGTATGTCAGAAATATGTAGTAAGCCTTTTAGGTGGTATCCTCCACAATTTGATCATTGAAAGTTCGACTTAGGCTTCTTGAACTTGAGTGTAGGGGCTTTGAACCAGCGTTTATGTAGCGCAATTTGCAATCATTATTTGAAGTCAGTATTACATAGTGACAATAAACAAAAATGCTCATATTACTTGCACAATTGCCATATTGATGGAAACAAAGTTTATTTTTTTGAAATCGAGATATCGAAATGACTTGGCATAATAATAACGAATGCGCTAAATAAACGCAGGTTCAATGGTTAGTACAACTTTTCTGTATCATCCTGTAATATGAAACTCACCGCGCCAGCCCCTTTCCCGATCTTCTGCGGCTGAAAACCAGGATGCGAATGCACCGTGGATACAAACGGACTGGTCTTATCGTCCTTCCCCGCCTGGGCGGGCGCAGCCGCCGCCGCGCCGGCCGCGCGCCGCGCGCCCTCTGCAGCGAAACGCGGAGGCTGTGGGGTGGGCGGCCACCCGCCGTACCCACCCGCGTGGCCCATCGAGGGGCCGCCTTGGTATTGCGCGTGGTACTGGTATGTGTTATGGTGCGGCGGAGCATTCATGCCGCCTTCAAGCCAAGCAGCGGGCCGGCAATACAATGAAAGAAAAAAACAAAAAAGCATAAGGGGACGGGAGGGGGAGGGCGGGGCGAACAGAACTATAATCGAATGCACTAATACTAGAAACAATAAAAACGATGTTAAGTTGAAGTATTAGTGAGAGCGAGCAGTACAGCAAGTTGTATTTAGTAGGCTATTAGCGAGAGAGAGACGAGATGGCTTGTGATGTGGAAACGAGAAATTTGGTGCTATTACGAATAAAAAAAACCCCACAGTACCTAATGTCCGAAACAGATGAGTGTGTGAGAACAATTTTGACAAATATAAAGTAAATATTCAGTTTGTAGTATTACCTTTCATCATACCGAAACTCATTGGGGGGCCCGCAATCATGTAGTCTGTTTCAACATAACAAAACATGAAACAAAACCAACATAAGAGTAAAATGTAAGTCTAAATGCGTAAAGAATCAATCAATTAAGAGAAACAAAAAGGTTTGTTACTGATGCATACTCAGTGGAATCGGCTTAAGTATACTGGTCAACAACTTATCGGATGAGTTAGTTCTATGTCAATGCATCCATGAGTAAGTTGATATTACTTTTATACTGTCTGTTTTTGTAAGAATCTAAGATAAATTTATTTTACTGATTTTCAATTCTTGTGGATTTACTGCTAAAACTTCATAATTCTATCAAATATAAGAAATACTTATAGTATAACAGATTCTAAGTTGATCTTGACTAATAATATTATAAGCCGACTCCACTGCACATTAAAAATAAACAAGCAGAGAATTGGACTCATGCTGCTAAAGGAATAACAGCAGTTATAATACCGGCAATACCAAGAACAGTTGTCAGCTCTGCAAGCTTGCAAAGGCATTCAATTCAAATACATGTTACACTGGTTTAGAGCTGCCATACATGAACCAGAAAATAAACCATACAAATTGTGGATGGGGTTTATCAGCACATGTGAAATGGGTCCTTATTCTATCTCTTATATCCATAAGAGAAAAAGAGAAAGCATTTATATTACTTCCTATCAATAGCTTTGTCTGCATAGCTGAGTGTGCAGTGACACTTTTTGAGAATATATTGATAACAAAACATTATGCAAAGTATGTTTAGTAGAACTTTCAACATAGTAAACTAGTATTTGCAGCAAAAGATTTAATCACACTAATAGGAAGTGGCAGAATCCCATTTTATACCTTCCCACCTTGTGAAATGAATTGTCATGCCACTACAATTATTGTTTACTTAGACTGTAAGAACTATGAAAAGAAATTTACACTTTCAACTAATTCCACGTAACTAAGTAACTCTTGAAATGGATGAAGAAGAAGTAAATCTGATGTCTGATCAAATTATAAGAAAGTTTTTTTACAATGACTGTCGAGTATCTATCACTCCAAGCATAATCCAACATGTATGGCAGCCCTATATTATAAAGTTAGTATCTAAAACATCAAACAATTAAATGCTGCCAAACTGTTATGTATGGATTGCTATATTTTTTTATCTGATTCTATAGTGTGAGGTGATTTTGTGGAATACAAACGCGGATTGCTTTGTGGACTCGGCATCGACATTGATGTATTTTGCTTGTAACTGTTCGGAGTAGCCATTGCTTCTAGGCTCTCCCTGAAAAAAATAATGTTTTATGTACATGCTATTATTTTCCATAAAAGTTAAATAATTACTAAATAGTGCTAGGTAAATAGTTCCTTGAATTGCCACTAGGAATTCAGTTTAATTTATTGGGAAAGTCCAGTTTCTAATGACCTCCAAGAACTAGGACCCTCACATGGTAATGTATTAATACATAGAGTGCAAATAAATTAATACCTATGGAGCTCATCGATTCTCTCACCGTAACTTTAGAAGTTTTATCTTATTGTTAACATTCGATTCCGGAGTAGTATATGACGTTCGTATAATGGTTTTAACAAAAGATTTTATGGCAACCGGTTGGAGTTGGTTACAAGTATACATATGAAAAATAATAAGATTTCCCTAAAAACTTTGTAGAACCTCCATAAAAATCTTACCTGATAATATTTTTGTCAAAGTTAACTTATAGTTCCAATCCTGGGGTCTGAAATGAATAAATAATTTTCATAAAACAAAATCATAACACAGAGAAAGCGTCACTCAACAGTCGCCATTTTTCCCACGGCCATTTTGTTCATCAGTTTGACACTTTGACATTTGTCATAGTGATGCACAAATGCTAATATTAGTCGATTATAATAAAACATTCTGTGCACCTCTGTGTTTCACATACGTACAATTGTATGGAAATAAGAAACGGCCTGTCATCATTTTAACTCTATGAACAAAAACCACATGTGAAATTCTTTCATGGCAACGCCAGATACATGGAACATGCCAACATTACCGATTGGTATTATTTGTCGTGAATGGATTATATTACCATTACTTATTCTATCTAGGTACCTTCCATCGTCCATAACTCACCCGTCATAAGACTCAATCTACGTTTTCAATTAATTTTCTTTAACACAAATTAGAAATGTGACTTACTTGACACTGGCAAAATACACAAGCTGTTATGCCAAAAACGGCGGGTAATTCAAATTTAAGTTAAAGTTGTAATTTTTTTGTTATTTTCCAAATAGATGTGTCTCATTAGTGTTCATAAACAGTTCTTCCAAGATGTCCGGTAATTTATAATAAAGTTGGATAAATACTTTCGACCTGATCCACAACATCACCTAGTACGGGTAGGGTACCTATTTCATTCACAAATGTTATGTCACTATCAGTCTATGAAAATTATCCTATTGTCTGGGCGTTACTGGGATGGGGGTGATCCCCATACTTAACATAGTACAAAGTTGCATTTGAGGTTGTTGGTTTAGGACATTACGTACGGTCGGTATTTATATCTTCTAACGTAGGTATGTTATATTTGCACTCATTACTTTACCTATTTACCTTTACAACGACCTTTTAAATCGAATACGGCACGATCTGTTACGGCTGGCACATGATACTACGGAAATTGGCACGTGTTAAATATATAATACAACGAGTTTGTCGCGGCCTAATAAGCCAGCCTACTGACCGCTTGTTCCACTTATCTGCAAAATGTCGATCTCTTTTTGATAGCTATTATCATATGTCACGTTAGTTAACACAACTGCATGGGCGGCATGCTAATTTCATAAACAATACACGGCGTCAGAACAGCAAGTTAACTATAGGAGGATATACTTACAAGAGTGAGACCTTTTGTAAATAGGGTTTGGATATTCCTCAGTATACTTTATATGTACCTTTATAGGATTACAGACAGATGTGGTACTGCATTGCATATGATTTTGGTCGAGAGTCGAATTAATTTAAGTTATTAATTACTTGTTTTGTCGCGTTTTGTATTATGACGTGCGACTAGCTTGACTGATATACGGAAAAAGTAAAAGCAACTAAAAAGCAATAAGAAAGAGTTACTTCATAAAAAGAAAACTTCCTTTTTTTACCACAACGCCTTTATGATTCCCCGGAGGGATATGCAATGAGGCGATGTCTTCAATGCAGTATTGTTCCAAGAATTTACTGCCAATTTTAAAATAATTTTGGAAAGAAAATTAACTTACTAGCTATAGCCTAATGGTTTGCTACGGCCCAGCTGTATTGTTAGAACGAACATTGTCTAAATCATCTTTTACAGCTTTGGGTACGTAGCCCAAATCTGTAAAAGATGATATATAAAACCCATATTACCTACTTTAACTACATCAGTATGACACAAAAATAATGTCCCATGTTCCGGTATTCATGATTCATTTGAGTTAAATCCTGAAGCTACAAAAACAAACGTATTAGCGAATATCCGGCACTATCGCTTTTTGAATAACGCCCAAACAATGTGCAATAATGATAAACATATTATTGTTCTTACGTGATTATCATTTGTTTACCTCGTGTTGATGAATAAGTATATGGCGCCCGCTATGTAATAAATGAATCATTTGGTTTTGCGTTTTTTTGTTACCGTTAAACAGGCAAAGAAGTACGGTATTTGACGTGTTTTATTAAGCGTTTAAGTTCTTTAGTATACAGGTATGTAAAACGGTAGGTAGATGAGGGTGGTGCGGTAACGCAATGAAACCAAGTTTATTAAATTCAAAAGTTTGACGCTTGAGTTTTGTTGTGGTAAATGGCCAATTTATATATTTAAACTTACACGTATTTCCTCTGAATATATTTTTCCCCGTTTTCCTTCTCAAATAATTAGATTGTGGCAATCTTTATTTTCAATATCTTCTGTACACTGCTATTCTGGAGCGGACAAAGCAAGCGGGGTGTAGTTAGGCGGGAAGGAGCTGGCCGTAGCGGAGCAGCGTTAGGCGGAGTCGAGCAGAATTGGGCGGGACGGGGCAGAGGCGAGCGGGCCGGAGTAAACTCTACTCAGTAGAGTTTCGCTCGAAACGAAAGTGCGGCGCCACCCGCGCTTCGACATTTAGCGTCATACGAATTCGATATTTCACCCACAAACCAATAAGAGAACAAGTTATTTCACCTCAAATTAAGGTATCGTCACTATAAAATGTTTTTTTAGAATAGCTCTATAGTTTTAGCTTGAAATATCAAAACAACACTTAAGTAACTAAGTACCTACCAAAACCTTATCACCTGTGCATTTATAAATATCATGGAAATCCGTTGGTCGGATACGGCAGGACAAACAAAGGCCCTTATCCATAATAATGCTATGTATAGAATGTAGAATAAGGTCATTTCCCAAAAAACGAGGTTACATACTTACTAAAATACAAATAGTTAAAGCACATGTTAACTTATGGTAAACAAAACACCATCGTTATTATTTAAATAATAATGTTCATTGAACAAATTTAGGTCATGTTTTCTTCTATATTTTGTTGGATATGTTTTTTGTTATAACATATTTAACTCTCTGGAATCGCAAACTTAATTTTAAATATCTTTAGAGTAAAGATCTTACTCTATTTTAAGTTCTCGGTTAAAGGGACCCAGTTGGTACCTACATACCTATATAAATTCTGTAATCATCATTACATAGGTACATTGACCTCTGAACATTTATACAATAAGTAAAATATCAATTGACATCTTCACCTTGTTTCAGCATGCGTAATCCCAAAACCCATTTCTAACTCGAGAGTTCATATACGATAACTGTACAAACGCAAAAAACACATACGCATCAAATGATTTCAACATCATCGTAATGATGTAACAGATAACTAATAACGCGAGGTCAGTTCTGGATTCACATTATACTACCTACGTAATAACGAAATTACGCAGCATCTTTGTTCATAAAATGCTATTTGGCACACAAACCGTTATTTACAATGCCCTATCGACAACCCCATTAATGCATACGCCAAGTTGTCCGTTTAAAAATAAAACGAGTCGACCATCACTTGTGCAACGCAACGCAACGCTCTGGTTCAGTCATAAAGTTGCTTTCGTTGCGGACGCGTGTGTGTACGATAAAACAATGCTCGTGAAACTATCATTCCCAACATTATCGTCAGAGTATCCCGACGTAGATATGTTGAGGTGCAAGGAGGTCAATCACTTCGCGACGGAGTGCATTCTGCCACGTCGCCCGAAAAGGAACCTCCCGCCGTTGCCGGAGGACAAAGAATGCAGCAACACCGAACTGAAAAAGACCTGCAAAATGGTGGTCAGGCGACGCAAGCACAGAAAACAGTGCCTCAAGCTACCAGCGTTGCCCGAACACGATGAATGTTGAACATATCTGTGGCTGTATTATTGAAGTTGTTAACATTGCCTACCGCGTGCGGTGTCCACGTGAAGATGGTTGTCAACCAAAGTAGCTTATAAAAGTGCGTGCGTTCATAAGCTGTAATAGGTTTCGTGTTGAAGTGTCACATGTTTGTCAAAAATAGGGAGCAATACTAGCCTTATTATTATAAATAATTATTTATAGAACCTAGTCATATAATAGGTACAGATCATTATCGAATAGATACCAGCTATTAGGTGAGTCGCTAATGTTTAAATTTGATATCATAATCTTAGAATAGGTAACTAGTTTACGATTAATTAAGTAAGATTTTTATCTTATTGGGTACCTAAAATGATAGGTGAATGCCTACTGTTTTTTTTAAATACATAAGTACCCAATTATTTTATAGACTAATCCATCCAATAATTACAATTCAAAATAAGATAACCACATTTTAAATATTGGCTATACGGCTGCTCTAATTAAAGAGTAACATGTTTTATTACTTGCTGTTTTCAGCAAAAACAAAACAACAATTCGTTAGCGGATATATTTATTTTTAAGACAAACCAGCTAATTATCACTGAATTATGTATCGATAATTTTTATCTGTGTTCGATTGCATATATTGTATTTATGTTAGGTATATTTTTTTGCATTGTATTGGCACTTTTGGTTGCATAAGAAAAACATACCTACTGCTAGTAATGTCGCATGTCAGTTAACTTATTTCAAGGTCGTTATAAGAATAGTTTAGGGGACCCTTGATGTGATCTTTTGCAGCTGAATTACCTTTACCTAAAATAAACATTTCCATTTTGGCTTTTGGGTTACAATAACAATGGGTATAACTAATTATTAATGTCAAGTTTAAAGCCGTTTTATGAATTCCTAAATTTACCTACCAGTAATGTTATTTTTGTTAATATGCCTAAGTATTTATTATGTAAGATAACTGTTAGTTTGGTCGATCTGTGATATGTAAATAATTGTCGTTGCAGATTTAAGTATTCTATAAGTATCTTTTTAATAAAATTTATAAAAAATCTAGATATTGTTTAGCTGTCCCAAATTCCAATATTCTATGAAATAATGCAATCTTGAGAATAATGGAGTAACTAAATGGTTGTTCAGTCGACAACATACCTAGGAACGACTAGATCCCTCTTTCCTTATTGAAAAATAATCTACCTATCGCGTCACAAAACAGCTAGTACCTATAGGTAGTTCATTAGTGAATATATTCAGTAGGTATAACTATCGCAAGAATATTTTTATTATACTTTATTCCGGACAACAGTTGGACCTTGAGGGCCAACATTCAGGGACATGGCCGTGATATGTATAGCTGTAAATTATGAATGAACTATTATTATTTAAAGTTGATATATCAATAACATATTACAATATATTTTTTCGTTCATAAATCACACAACGCGAACTATAAAAGTATACGTTTCTGTACGACACGAATTGTCAAATCTAATTAAATATATGACTCGCAATCGTGGAATTCGTATATAAAAACGTTTAAAAGTTTTCGTCAGCACACGGGCGAATGTTTACCAAATATAGTATTGTCAAAAACTCACACGCAGCATAAATGTTTTAGATATCCTCCGCTAGGCAAGCTGTTTAATTGTCCATACAAATCGGACAAATGCGCAGACGAAAAAGTATTCAGTTATAGCTTACGAAAATTCTCAGACTTGGCACTCTGTTTTAAAACTAGTCTCATATTCTGTGTAGGTACATAGAGATGATTGAAGACCCGCTGGCGATTAACTGACGGCCAGATGATTATGCGTCCTATGCTAACATTGCCACAATTCAGGGTCTACTTAATTGTAGAGACGTGGGTATAGGCCAGGAGCTGTCCAGTTGACTCCTAGCCTCATCTTTAAACTCCTGCCATAAGTCAGTTCGTCCTTGTTCAAACCAAAACGACTGTTATCATAATTTTACTCGGCAGTTCACAACAGACAGTTCAATGACCCTATCAACCTAACAGATATTGGAATAGTACCTACGAGTAGTATAAACACGTAAATACTACGTCTTCCAAGCGTACAAACAAAGTCATTAGTTATTCAATCTAATTTAAAAATAGCGTCGCCAGACGAAATTATCTTTTATCACGTGCCATCCAGAATCCATTGCAAGATAGAAGGAGTAGTCATTATGTTCATGATTATTTTATTCTATCATACACTGTATATACCCAATATTGAAGTAAGGCAATAGTTATTTACACTACCAGATTATTCCATGAATGCAGAATATTAGGTTACGAGGCGGTGCAGGTATCAATGAAACAAACTATTTGCTTTATTATCAAATGCGTGTTTACTTTACAAGCTGTCTTTAACGACTTAAAACAATTCTTAAAAGTAACTTGAACCTGCGGTCATAATGCACTTCGCAGTATGTGTCTTCACATGTCGGTGACATGCACACCTGGACTGGTCTGAAGGTCAAGTGTCGACACGTTCGTTGAAGACTACCATAGAGCCTAACTTACAGCTGTAATACTGCTAGAATCATTAGTGGCGAAGTCTCCCAAAAAAGAGTTTCGTTTTTTTTTCACAATTAAACTTGGTTAACCTGGGGCTCCAGGATACTTGAAAAGAACGTCCAAACGCATGAAGTCGCGTCCACTGCTCGTTTTTAAATATGCAGTATTCCGTAAAGGATTTAAAACGAATCAATGAAGCAACGGTAGTCCTGAATTCTCAGTAAAGCGAAGCCCCACCCACCCACGCGTTCGCCGAATCGCGTCACACGAACTCGACGCTTTTCCCTATATTTTGGCGCTTTATCGTGTAATCATTCACGATTTTCCATGAAATTCGCTCGTGTTTTCACTCCGAGTGCACGTGGAGTAAATACCGGTGGGTAGTAGAGATTTATGAGGAATTAATTTCATATGATAAGGTGATAGTCAGATTGGAACGCTCGCCACGGAAGCAGGGGTTCAAAAATATAGGTTTTTTTTAATATGGCCCCACACTAAGCAACGCTTGTATTATGTACCGGTACCGTATTATGTATTATATACTTCTATTATGTACCGGTACCGTACAATGGACTGGGGGCGAACCCACAATATATATTAAACATCCATGACTGGGGACAAACATTTGTGCTCATCACACGAAGTTTGTCCTTACCAAGATTCGAACCCGGGACCCTCGGCACAGAAAGCAGGGTCACTACCAATTGCGCTAATCAGGCAAAATTATCATGCAATATTTCCAGATATATCAATTCTATTTTCAATCACGTTTACTTACCATTTATTTTATCTTTAACGTTGAAGTTACACATCGTGAGGGAACTTGAATCTCTAAGGGAATCTAGCTAGTTCTGAGTGTGGTGAACTATGGGCTGAAATCCCCTCACGTTGAGGGGAGGACAGTGCCTCTGGCTAAGGTAAACATTTGGCCTACGCTTAAATGTCGTGTTAAGTTCACACGCCCCAAGAAATTAGTCTAGCGACTAAGATCCTTTATAAATATTTCCACTTCACATACAGTAACAATAATAGTATAATATTTCAAGAGGTCTATCAGTATCTCAGTAAAGATCAGTTTCCACCAAAAATATTAAATGATTTATTAGACATTTTTTTTATTACATTATAGGCAAGTATTTGATCTCGATCTCACCTGATGGTAAGTGACGATGAGATCTACGATGGAGCATACTTGCTAGGTAGGAAGGCGGCAGTAGATCGAGACGCTACATTCACTAGGCACATGCAGCGCAACTGATCTGACCCGCCATCCATGACATGACATTAAAAAAAACACACCCCATACAAGTGCGCGGTGTAGCGCAACTGGCTGACTTACTTAAAAAACAAACTTGCACAATTTACACGTTTTGTTTTCCAAATAAACGTGATCGGTATGACCTTTCCGTTGTCGTTTTATCATTTCTCAGTATTAGACAATGACGTTGATCGCTGACACAAACAGTCAGTATATTTGTAGGTACAGAGAGGTGGCGCCAATGTTATCCGATGTGAGCATTGATAATGCCATTAAGTACCCGAACTCGTTATCGTTATTCGTTATCAAACAGCCTGGGCCCCAAGTCTGCTAACACAATCGATTCATAATCGAACAGCAACCGCATAGTAACTGTCACTTTTGACAGATATTGTATGGGATATCTGTCAAAACTGACCGTTACTATACGGTTGATGTTCGATTATGAATCGATTGTGTTAGCAGGCTTGGGGCCCTTAGGATTAGAATAAAATCTTTAAGAAACTTGTAAACCTACTTGCAAATTAGATAGATAGGCGGATGCATTGCTTGTTATAATTAATATGCTATACCAGGTAATCCTCGGGCCAAGGCTACGTCACGATCATTAATTTCCATTATCCGACATCTGCAATAGTATTAACACCGCTCATTGGGTGAGATGGCCGATGACGTATTCTTCAACCAATCACGTGACCTTTTACGCCTTAACATATTATTGTACCACAGGCAGTTGATTCTTTACAACTACGAGTAGGTAAGGTGTCGTTTTCACAAGCGTAAACAGTCATTTGCGCAGGACATGATAGTGCGTAAGCAGTTACGTAATTACAGCAAACTCCCTCGTCCTTGCCCTTTTGACTGAGACTGACGCAGTGAAGAGAGGTACATACCTACGCTACCTATGTAAACAATCATTCTTATAATTATTTTTGTTGCATAAGTTGCCTTAATGTCTAACAAAATTGAAAGGCCAAGAAACTTAGTCTTTATTTCAATTCCCATTATGTTTCGGAATAGGCGCATATACAGGATTTCATTTTGGGGGGTATTTCCATTTAGGGGAAGGTGCGACTTTTGTGTGATAATAAGGAACTTTCAAGAAAAAAATGAAAATGGTCAAAATAGATGACTATACTTCGTTGTGCGTGATGGGGGGGACAGCGTACATTGACCCCCCACCTGTGTATCCACGCCTTAAGGTGACATAATGTATTTAGTTATTGAAGCTACAGGCGTGTAGTCTATATCCCAAGTTACACACTTACACATGACTCCTCAATAGAACATAACTTTTACATAATCCTTTATGTGAAATCTTATAACCCATTGTTTCCTCGCCGGAACCGCTTGACAACAGACAGCTATCGAGTGTCGCCTCCGATTATATCGATCCCATAACACTGGTTATTTGTCAAACAAAGAACAGTTTCACGCAACTATCACTCGATGTTGAGCTTAATCGATTAATCGGTATAACATCGAGTCAGTTTTTTACGATACACACATCACCTACTGATAGTACCGTTATCCCTCCTACTAAGCCACAGATGTGCTAATGAGTGGGCTAACGTCCATATTATAATAGCCATGGTAGAGGAATCCGTAGCCTCTTGTTCGCGAGAGCAAACCCAAACCCACTAGGTTTATGAGTTTACAAGGGAGTTACTAGATTTTTTAACGAGGGGAATCTAACATACCTACCATAGGATACAACTAAGGGCTACTTCATCCATTCTTCCTCAGTCGTCCTCATAATTAGCTGGCAATCAGGCGCAAATTTCTTTTGTGTCCTAATTGTAGCACAGTAGGTACTCATTTTCATTGCGCGACGCGACATTGGGCCAACGATCACACGAGCAAGCGATGCGATTTCGTCGCGCAATGAAAATGAGTACCTACTGTGCTACAATTAGGACACAAAAGAAATTTGCACCCGATTGCCATAGCTAATTATAACGACGACATAGGAAGACTGGATGAGGTCGCCCTTAGTTGTATCTTATAGTTGGTAAGTTAGATTTTATTTTTGTAAGTTAGTTGAAAGCCTAACCTAGAAAGCAGGTAAGTACACTATTTTATGTTTGACTTGACACACAGGCTGGTATTTACAAATAATTAAAAATATCTTATAAATCATACCACGTCTCGCATGATAAGTAATATCATACATATCATGCTTATTTTTACAGTTGTTGAATCAGCGTTGTGGTATTTGATGAAGATCTTGTTTCTCCATGATATAATCATGAATCATTGTTATCAGCTCAAAAAAATATTACGTAGATACCTAAAACTAATATTACTTAAAATTTTAAAACTTTAATGCTCTATAATATTATAATATCGCCAGACGAACACACCAACTATACGGTCCCACACTAACCAACGCTCGTATTATGGGTACCGCAACGTGGACTGGCGCGAAACCAGTATATAATACTTATATATAGATTTTAAGCATGCATGATTCGGGTACAAACATTCATGCTCATAACATAAAGCTTGTCCCTACCAGGTTTGGAACCCGGGACCCTCAAGACATTAGCAACTGCGCTAATCAGAAACCATGGTATCATTGAAATAAAACGAATCTTACGGATGTTATCGCGTTTATTATGCGTTTTTAATTTCCCGACGTTTCGGCTGCTTTACAGCAACCATGGTCATGGAGGACTGTGGTGATTGACGTCCTAGTGTCATAGTTTGACCACCCTAATATTTAGATATAAAGTCTGTAAAATTAGTTTTATTTAAATGTGTAGTATTTGCGCAAATATAAGAAATCGATACCATGGTATCAGTTTTAGTTACCAAGTTTAGACAACGATTCGATATGGTTTTAAAATAAGTAGTAGGTAGATGGATATGCAACACATCTATCGCGTGACAATGACTCAAAGGCTATCAAACAAATACCATCTTATCAATTTATTATCATTATGATAAGTTTATCATGTCTGGGTTTTCTTAGCGTTGATTTTGTGAGCAACCGCAAATATTGTGATAGAACAAAAGTATGTTGTTACTAAGTACGTCCTGTAGGTATTTTGTAGGTCGGAAAACTTTCAACTTAGGTAGTGTTTAACCGATTTCAGGTTACAATATATCAAATTCCATGATGACAGAGACCTTGATTGATTTCTAGATGGAAAGTTACGACCTAAGTTTAGAATTAGTTTACAATTGGTAAGTAACGCTAAATATACCGATTTTTTTTGGCCAAATATGTTATTATATAGTTATAAGTATATTATATAGTTGCTGACAATGTCATTTACTAATCGTACATTCACGCGAAGGCCGCGTGTCGAATTTCATAGAAACACTCATGTTGTGTATTAATGTAATGTCCAGTCATTCGGTAAAACCCATTCGGTTTTCCGAATAAAAAAAAGTTAAAAGCCCGATAGTGCAGTGTAACAATTTTTCTGTCTGTTTGCCTTATTGGTTTACACAAATTATTTCACGATACAACTCGAATAATAAGGCGGAGAAACTGCTGCATATATTTATTTTCTAATCGGAATATTCTTACTGTCATATTTAATGTGTAATAATAGTTTAAATAATCTTTTTTATAATTCCATTGACACCCATCTCATACCTGCGTGCGCAAACCCAAGCTTGACGTCATAGTGTAAGCATAGAGCAGGGCGCGAGGGTTTTCTCGGAACACGCTTCGACTAGGATTACCATCTCTTACTAAGAAAACTAGACATGACCGCAAGTTTATGAATAAACAAAAAACATATTGATAAAGTATCTAGGTATTTTAACAATATCTATACAAGTCGCAGAACGATATAAAATATCGTCCATAATTAATAAACTACAAGAATTAACTTTCCATAAATATTACGAAGGAGCCAATAACTTTTGCAATGTGAGCTGAGAGGTTACAGGTTCGGTACCTATTGTGAGCTAGCACAAGCTTTGGCTTAGTTGAAGGGGCTATCGAAACTAATGTGTTTATCAAACATTACTTGAAATCTACAACAAAAAAAAATAGTGAACGATGTTGAAATTAATTCGACACCTCTACAAAAACAACACAGGTAACGAGACCAATAAACTAGTACGTGTCCAAAGAAAACATGTCGTCTGGCAACCCTACTAAATGCACAAATATTTATTCGAAGCCCGTTGAGATCGGACGAATCGAGTTTGTACGCAAATATTATTGTACATTCTGGAACATTTATCAGAGTTTCCGGCGTTCAATTACACATAAATTAAGTGAATACTATTTTTCTCCAATTACATGAGTTCAAGATTCAAATATGACCTAAATTATATGTATAATAGCCTTTTTAATGTCCCACTGTTGGACAGACCCGCGGGTGCACGGGCCTTCAATCAATGCCAGGGAATTAGGCCATAGTCCACCACTACCCACTTTAAGTGAGATGAGATTCGCACATGACATCTAGAATTCTCTGAGGTGCGAGCCAGGGTTTGAACCAGCGATCCTCGTTACCGAGGCAAGCGTTCTACCAACGTGGGCTATGACTGCTTTTTCGATATACCTACTATGTATTTACTGTAATGAGAAGGAATGAAATTACAAATAGGTGCAAGCATTCGTATGGTCCCAGGTTACCATCGTGTAAGTAAGTATAGCGTTGAACCACTTGGGAAGATGAAATTATGCAAACACATATCGCACCAGCGTTACCAGATACACGGTAATTTTGAGCAAAACACGGTCTACGGTAATGAGCTATTACCGTGTTATTTTCTACGGTATTTTAAAATATTAATTACCATGTAAATAATACTCAAATTCGTGCTCAAAAACGTGTGTTTTTATGAGTAATACTTAATTAGCAACACTGGCTGTCGCTGCTGAGGAAATCCCTAACGATTTCATTACTGGGGAGATAATATAATCAGGGAAAATTAAAAATATTTTTTGGTAAATGCATTGAAGTGCATCTACGAAGAAATTGAAATTTCTTCCCACGTTCTTGTTAAACGTTCTGTCATTGCCCCACTCCAATCCTGCCTGTGAGAGGCTTATACTTATACCATATGATATGGTTAAAAAAATGACTTCGTTGATTAATGAACAAGAAGTAGAACTTTTGGAAGAGTTTTTAATTGTAAAGTGTACTTTTTTTTAGATCGACACCGTAATATGCACTGTAATTTTAAATTAAAATCAAGGTAATTATACTCAAAACACGGTAATTTTGGTCTGCAGACAAGGTAGTTTAAAATGTTCATCTTCTTACACAAGCTATAATTACTATTGAGACATTGATGATGAGGTCGGATGGAGGCAGTCGTCACAAGAACCCAACAACTGAATGATTTGACTCCTCTCTGCTCCGCTCCGTTCTGCTCCGCTCCGCTCCGCTCCGCTCCGCTCCGCTCCGCTCTGCCCCGCCCCGCACCGCTCCTCCACGCTGTGCTCTACTCCACTATACTCATCACATTTCTAATCTGTTCCGCCTCACTCTGCTCCACCCTGCTGTGCTCCACTTAAGCGCGTAATGACTTCGTGTTTCGAAACGAACAAAGCTCGTCGTTCGAGATGGTAATCCCCTTACAGAACACCGTCTATTCCCAACACCTCTACGTCCAACACAAATGTTTTGGTAACACAAATAGAGTGCTCTCCAGTAACGACCCAGTAAATCCTTGAGCTAATTTTATTGCCAGCATAAATAAATAGTGAGAATTATTGATTGGTCTAAGGAAGTAAGGCAGATTGAAAGTTTATTTTATTGAGGCACTTACGGTTTAGAATTCCGTTTGCAAAGGAATCAGAGGAAATAAACCTTAACCACGTACTTGTACGTATATCAACATTGTACCTATCTCTTAAGCTTTTCCTATTTGGATGTTTGTAGTAGAGTCAGCATGAGTCTACTATGATTAGGCTGATAACCGCCATATAGTGGAATAATTCTCGCATTGCCAGAATTATTTCAGCGTCTTTCTGTCTATTTGTCACAATTTTACTGACTGCCCGTAACCACTGAACGTGCCCTCCGAAGCACGGAGTCAACATTTGTGACCTTTCATTTAAATTAATGGCCAATTTGAAAGCCATCTCAATATCACACTAGTGGGATGGTACATCGCTTTGATCTGGTTGTTACTGCGTTACATATTATGATATTCACAGGATCGGCTAGTTGAACCTTGCCTTCATTGTGCATTAGTTTATATTGCTAAAATGCAAAAGCATGGCAATAATTATTCCTATATGAGCTTATTTCCATATGTAAAGGACTGATACTTGTGTGGATCAAAATGAGACCTTATTCTTGAATACGGGAATGGTGAAACTTGTTTTCTGAGGATTGTATAATGTATAAGAACGGATTTCCTACGGAACCCAACAATAAACTAAACGATCACGCACTCGATAGCTTCTCGTAACAAGGTTACTGGCGCGTGCGCACCTCACAGAGGTGCCAAGTTTCACGTGGCGCCATTTTCAATTGAAACTGTTGATACTGTAACAATGTATGTATAGCTGCTACTTATTTATTTCCGTGACTGCAAACACGAGCGCACAATTGGACAGAATTGGAATTACTTAAAGCGTTATTAAAATAACGTGCTTTGCTGACTCGTCTTGGCAGGGGCACTATTTTATCCCCATATTCATTAAAAAAAAATTAAACAGGCGTTGGATACTTTCACTAGCGACGTTCAAATAACCTGTTTTCTTCGGGTTTTCTTCCAAATTAGTCGGATCCAGATTTCAGACTGACCTCGCAGTCTCACGAGACTGGTTCGGGCGCATGTTGCGCGTGCGCATCTTGGAAAGTTCAAAACTTCAAATCACACTACCAACATAATAAAAAAAATGCTTGAACCTTAAATATATCCCAAATAGTTTGCATAAGTTATAAAAATACATTATTGTAAACATGGGTAGGTACGTGACTTTATGACGTTCTCTATTTACGGCTTAGCACTTTTCAATTGACAAAAAATATTAATATACATAACGCCTACCCACGTCACTGATGCTAATGAAGTGTATACGTGATATGAATACGTAATCTACTCATTATTTACTTTTACTCATTTATTGGATATCTGTTTATTTGAGTCTATTTAGACCAGATACTACAGACATAGAGAGACCTACTCAACAAAGCGACAGTACATGCCAGATCAAAACAATAAAGAAAAAGAAATCGCCCCGAATTCCTCAATTAACACAGTACAATGAATAAGCAATCGCATCAAACTAATAACAAGAAGTTACCAAACCATGACGCGCATTCCAAGGAATTCGGGATGCATCAATTATATATCATCAGCCGGTAAGCTCGGGCTAGTTTCAACTGACTGACCAATAAGCCAGGCTATGCCATACCACACGACTGGTACCGGTAAACACTGGTTTATTGTAATGGCACTAGGATGTGATAGAGTGATACGTAGTTTTACCAATTTACGGTCATTCGATCGACGTTCAGATGACTATTACTTATGGGGGAATCGACTAAGAAATCGCGAAAATAAAGTTGGGTTTATAGAAGTTCTTGATGAACCCTTTTGCCCTTATAAAATAGAATAAAAATGCAGTTATATTATAATAATTATGCAATCATATTATAATGTGTAACAAAAATGGTGTTAACTATTTTAACAGAGGCATCAATAAGTTATATGGATCACGTTGATCTATAAAATATTTGTGTAAATGATATTTGATTTTATTTAAAAACTAGCTGTTGCCCGCGACTTCGTCCGCGTGGTATTTAACAAAGATAACCGTTGACAACTGGCCAGCTGCCCATTCTGAGCCCGCGGGACGCATTGCAGGTTGTTGCTATCAAACTTAATCAGGCGCTGCGCTGCAACATTGGTTTAATTTTTTTTTGTGAGATCCTATTTTATTTTCTAAAATAAAAGTAGCCTAAGTTACTCCTTGTTACATCAGCTATCTGCCAGTGAAAGTCCCGTCAAAATCGGTCCAGCCATTTCAGAGATTAGCCGGAACAAACAGACAGTCAGACAGACAAAAATTGTAAAAAATGTGGTTTCGGTATAGGTAACGTGTATACATCCAAATGCAATTAGTAAAAAGCTGTTATTTTAATATTACAAACAGACACTCCAATTTTATTTATATGTGTATAGAAAAGGCCGCATGCGCTCAGTACAGGCTGTAACTTATTAAATGTGTAATAATTTGATTTATTTCTTTTTGGGAATGTTATCTTTATAACGTCATGTTGGCGCTGTTAAAATATTTCACTCAATTTTTGTTACACTTTATATATTGTTATGATATTATATCAAATTAAACTTTAGTTCATTCAATAAAGGTTAGCCGCCTTTTCATAACAAAAAAAATACACGTGTCACGTGCCTGGCATTCGACAAATTAGTCATAGCATAATGGTCGTCAGTCAGTAGACACTGGTAGACACCGGTTTCTTGTATAAATTGTGATGGCAGGCGAGTGGCACGTGCTTTTAATCAGTTTGCGGTCAGAACCCTTACACTCGAGCACAATGATATGCCTTATTACCCGACGTGAGATGGTTAGCGTCCCGTGACTTCGCTTATTCATTCCTGGATATAGATCTTGAAGATTTGATATAATTGATAGAACTAGGCGATACATGGCGGAAATCCATTGTTAAAAAAAATGGGGGAATAGGATACCCACCACTAATACCCACCACTGACCCTCGGCTTGTCAACTTTTCCACTTTTTTTTTTTTTTCCCTAATGGCCTTTTTCCATTGAGTCAGGCTCAACGCGATTCTGCTTATAAACTTTTCCAACTTTTCCACTTATAAACCAAACAAGTTTGATCGATAATTAAAGAAGCTAGTTTTAAAAGTTTATCAAACGTTATATATTGCTGCGCACAAGAGCTTTGCTTTGCTATACATTTGGGGGTAAGTTTTTAATTATCGTATAAGCCAATCTTTTGAAAAAAAAAAATTTATGCTAACATGTAAATGTAGAATAGATATTGTGTTTCGATATGCGCTTATATTTTTTACATTTTATTGAAAAATTAACATTGAGCGAACGTTTTATGCCACTGAGTAAATACCAATTTATATTTGCTCAGCTTCATGTTTGCATTGCTGAAAAGAAACCTTGGCGTGCACTCGTAACGTGACACTACTTGGTTTGCACCACTGATAGCCGAACACTGCGCTTCGGCACAAGGGCACAAACCTCACAAAGGACGAGTAACACGAGAGACTGAATTCACATATATAAGGTTTAACAAAAAATGTTGAAAATAATTCAACAGATAAATCAGTAAGTTATCTGGATCACGTTGACGTATAAGATAATTGTGTATATGATGTTTGATTTTTTTTAAACAAGGCGATACAGTAGCGTTTGACTATACGCTCAGTACAGGGCGTATTTTTTGTCTAATAATTTGATTTATTTCATTGGGAATGTTATATTTATAACCTACTGTTGGGCCTGTTAAAATATTATTGTTACACATTATATGTAACCTTAATATAAATTTGCACATTTCTCTCACGCTCTGCGATCGAGTGGATAAATTTATCTACATCAAATTGCAAAATTCGTTGCGGGCTATAAACCATTTAGATTTTCCACGGCGCTCGCCGCTGAGTTCAAACTTCAGCGGCTTTGCTGTATCTACAGAGGTGCCCAACAAAGCCGCTTGTGTGTGAACCCCTCTGCCTCCCTTATTTCTATAAGCTTACAGGAATAACCGATCACAAAAAAGTTTTTTTTATATCTCACCCAACATAAAATATACGGTAAATTACAGACTAGCCTAGGAGGGTTTATATAATATGAAATAATGCCTCATACATATAGAATAATGTAGGTATATATAAGAACCTCTTTACACAATTTTAATTATTAATTATCAAGGTGTTTTATCACCGGGAGTTGCAAAATGGCCAGACATTGTAAATTTGTAGACCGCACGTGCCGGCTGGATCAAGTCGAAAACAATGCCATTGTTTTACAGTCGTATCGCGATATGATACCTTGTGAGTCGCCAAAATGGTATGTACGGGTAGATTTGAAGACCTGTAACTGACCCGACAACCGGACTTATATAGGGAGCCATATGCAGGAATAATAAGCTATCTCACGTGGTTGATTGAGCACGCGCTGCCTCGCGAGCCTGGCTCCAAGTAGCAAACGCTAGAGTCAAATAAATGTTTTATTTCCACTTTAAAAAGTTTTTTTTTATTGGGACTAGGCCCGCCACACACTCCCACCACTGCTACTCCTGTAAGCCAGGATCTACAGTGGTGTCCAATGAAGACACCGAGGTTTGACCCTCGGCGAGTCCCGGGATAAAGTTAATTGTCTTGGAACCCGCACGAAATTAATCGAAAGATAAAAATAGGAGGAGTTGGGAGAAAATTATCCACTTCCCTCCATTGCAAAGCGGGAGACAAAAGATCTGGTAGACAAATTTCTACAGAAGTAAGACTCTTACAGCTGGACTAATTCTAAAAGTTTATGATTGCATTTTCGAAAATAAAATGATACGTTGAACTGTCGTCTTTCTTTCGGTTTTGATTAAACGCAAACGTGCGGACGTGCCACGAAAGCCAACTGATACAGGGAGTGTATCAAATATCTTAGTTTTAAAACAGGATACAAAGATACCAATGCCTCGAAATTTGGGATATACGTACCGTGAACTTAGTGGTATAAGGTAAGTTTAACACTGCTAAATGCAGTACAATAACCCCCCCGCCCCTCCTTCAGAAATCCCTTAGACAACCCTCCGTTTTATTACTATTTTACTTATCAATGTATCTGGTCCAGAGCTCGACACCTCCACCAGAGATTTGAGACTGCTCTCGCAGATCTGATTTACCATGCTCACAAGATTTCGATTGACTCCAACGATAGCAAAGTTATTAATGATAAGCACGAGACACGAGAGCCAGGTTGCGGTCGAATTGATATATTGAGTTCATCGGTCTCATCATTCAATCATTCGCAGACCGAATTTAACGGACTTTGGACTTTATTTACTTTACCACAAACGCGATCGCACCTCATTGGTATTTGAACGCTTCATAATAATTGCAAGGTAACGACAGACGGTTCAAACTCAATGTTTTGGTTGAGCCACTATTCCATAGCTACAGGTTGTATGCAAACATTATATATGTTTTGAATTCAATAATCATCAGCTTTATGATTGGTTAATGATTATTCAAGCGGGATACCTATGTTGTTTTAATGAGAAAACGGAAGAGACCTGTTTTATGTACACCTGTCCGCTTACCCAGCGATGGTATATAGATGATAATTCATGGAAATATAGTCCTTAATTGTAAATAAAGAGGAGCTACATAAAAAAAGGTTATGCTAATTTACACTTGGGCGGGCGGCGCCGCATTTTTATTTTTAAATCGTGATAATATTCCGATTTGTAGAGATCTAAAAATGTATTGGCAGCGCACTCATAGAGGGGGGTCCACTGAAGTGTGCGTTAGCTTTTATGAAATAAATAATGAATATCGCCAGACGAACACACCAACTATACGGTCCTACACTAAGCAACGCTTGTATTATCGGTACCGTACAATGGACTGAGGGCGAACTCAGTATATATTACGTATGTAGATATTAAACTTCATGACTTAGGTACAAACTTTCGTGCTGATCACACAAAGTTTGTCCCTACCAAGATCCGAAGCCGGGACCCTCAGCGCAGAAACCAGGGTCACTTTCAACTGCGCTAATCAAGCCGTCGTTTTATGGACACATTCGTAATAACTCTATGTAGGTGACAGAACTTTTTCAATATAAAAGTTCCGCCTTATTTTCAGGTTTTCAGTAGATGTAACTAAACCAGAACATAATGTTAAACTATTCAATACTCCAAGCTTGTTATTGTCTTCAACGTGTCCTCGGAGCAAGGCCTCCTGAATGTTGTATGGCGCGCGCTGTCCTTTACCCAATTTCCCCTGACAAATGTGTTTATATGTAACTAGTTCAACCGTAAGTAAGTAGCTATTGAAAGATTTAGATACGTAACCTAATTTAGATACTTCATGGAAGTACTGAACGATTTTAATAAATTAATATTTTGATGACCCAGGTGATGTGCCAAGGGTCCCAGATTC
Source organism: Pheosia gnoma (assembly GCA_905404115.1). Taxonomy (NCBI): domain Eukaryota; kingdom Metazoa; phylum Arthropoda; class Insecta; order Lepidoptera; family Notodontidae; genus Pheosia; species Pheosia gnoma. The sequence goes on from FR989915.1 coordinate 6,196,522, forward strand.
GAATCCTGGAAGGGACCAACTTTGTGTGATGAGCATGAATGTTTGTACCCAATTCATAGATGTTTAATATCTATATAAGTAATATATATTGGGTTCACCCCTAGTCCATTATAGGGTGTCCATAATACAAGCGCTGCTTATTGTGGGACCGTATAGTTAGTGTGGTCATCTGGCGAAAAAAAAAACTAAATTTATTCTTTTCAAATATGTAATGAAATCTTTACGGTTTTATAGATAATCATGTTCTATCATTTAAATATAAACGACACATTATCATCAGGCACAGATATTATTTATTTTAGTACATTTTTCCTTATCTATTAGTAACTATTTCTTACGGACATACCAAAGACAATTTAACGCACTAATTAAGTCATGCTTACTATTTATAACCTCCAAACTACTGATCGCATTCCCATAATACAAAAATGTAAAGTAATAAATAATTCAGATTATAATACCAGCCCTTTTAATGTCCCACTGCTGGACATGGGCCTCCCTTCAATGCGAGGGGGATTAGGCCATAGTCCACCACGCTAGCCGAGTGCGGGTTGGCGAACTTCACACATGCAAGTTTCCTCGCGATGTTTTCCTTCACCGTTTAGCAAGTGATAATCATTGAAATAAAACTAATCTTAAGGATTTTATCGCGGTTTATTTTTTATTTTACGTTCCCGACGTTTCGGCTGCTTTGCAGCAACCATGGTCACGGGAGGACTGAGGTGTTTGACGTCCTGGTGTCATAGTTTGACGGGGGTACCCTCATATTTAGTTGTTACTTGCGGTCCGATCTACGCAGAAAGAGCTCACTGTGTCTTGAGGTCTTGCAATGGTACGCTTGGTTCTGGATTTTATGATGTTTACTACAGGGTCCCAAGCTGGTGGTAGCACCCAGCCATCTTCCCTATTGAAATTAGGATGTTTTTTAATTTCAATGGCCTCGCGTATCATCCTTGGTCGGAATCGGTGTTCTTTTGCGAGGATCTGTGCCTTATCAAATCTGATATAATGGCGGGTGCGATCTTGTACATGTTCACAGATTGCAGACTTCGTGGAGCGCCGGTGTTTTACATCAGCAATGTGTTCTTTTACCCGGGTTTTTATAGATCTTTTGGTTTGTCCTATGTAAGAGAGCCCACATTCACAATCGAGTTTGTATACCCCTGCATCTTGTAGAGGAATGTGACACTTCACAGATGGTAAAAACTGACTAATCTTCTTCGGCGGCTTGAAAGAAGTTTTGATTGAAGCGCGCTTCAAGATGTAGTCATGGAAGACTTTGAGGAGAAAGCCCTTCGTACTTCACCTGTGACCCCAAGATTCTACAAGCGGTACGTAGACGATACTTTCACAATATTACCATCAGACAAAGTAACAGCCTTCCTAGACCATCTCAACTCCATACACTCCAAAATCAAATTTACAATGGAGTTAGAGGCCAATAACTCTCTAGCTTTCTTAGATGTTTTAGTGATCCGAAATCCCAATAACACCTTAGGCCACACCGTGTATAGAAAAAAGACACATACAGATAGGTACTTAAACGGTGAAGCTCACCACCATCCAACACAGTTAGCTACCGTGGGTAAATCTTTGTTTCAGAGAGCCAAAGGGATCTGTGACGAGCAACATCTGGCTGCTGAGCTCCATCATGTCAAGCAAGTACTGCATGACAACAAGCTCCGAATCCCGCGCCGCCGTCACAGGGACCGAGTGCAACCAGCCACAGTCGAGCGTCTGCCTGCTGTACTACCATACATTAGAGGTGTCACAGACAAGATTGGCTACATCTTGAAGCGCGCTTCAATCAAAACTTCTTTCAAGCCGCCGAAGAAGATTAGTCAGTTTTTACCATCTGTGAAGTGTCACATTCCTCTACAAGATGCAGGGGTATACAAACTCGATTGTGAATGTGGGCTCTCTTACATAGGACAAACCAAAAGATCTATAAAAACCCGGGTAAAAGAACACATTGCTGATGTAAAACACCGGCGCTCCACGAAGTCTGCAATCTGTGAACATGTACAAGATCGCACCCGCCATTATATCAGATTTGATAAGCCACAGATCCTCGCAAAAGAACACCGATTCCGACCAAGGATGATACGCGAGGCCATTGAAATTAAAAAACATCCTAATTTCAATAGGGAAGATGGCTGGGTGCTACCACCAGCTTGGGACCCTGTAGTAAACATCATAAAATCCAGAACCAAGCGTACCATTGCAAGACCTCAAGACACAGTGAGCTCTTTCTGCGTAGATCGGACCGCAAGTAACAACTAAATATGAGGGTACCCCCGTCAAACTATGACACCAGGACGTCAAACACCTCAGTCCTCCCGTGACCATGGTTGCTGCAAAGCAGCCGAAACGTCGGGAACGTAAAATAAAAAATAAACCGCGATAAAATCCTTAAGATTAGTTTTATTTCAATGTGTAGTATTCGCGTAAATATAAGAAATCAATAAGTGATAATCATGCTTGAAAATGAGATTCGCACATGAAATCCAGAAATCCTAGAGTTGCGAGCCGGGGTTTGAACCTGCGATCCTCGTTACCGAGGCAAGCGTTCTGCCAACTTGGCTATCACTGCTTCCCTTTGGTAATTCAGATTACTTTTTAGCTTTTCAACATTTTTTTTATAAGTAAGATACCCACATTATATTGCTCGTGACATAAATCTAGTTTATTTTGAATCGCGTCTTCAACGAATAGTGATCGAGGTCAATCGTCCGATAATTACGAGACTTTTACGACATTGCATAACGTAACGATGGTTATAAAGAGATATAGAACTCGTTAAACTGGAGTTTATGACGGGCCGTGTCCACCAAACACCGCAAAATCCGCAAATTAACTTGATGATTGCTTAAAATTACGATATAAATCAGAAAAGCTTTTAAATGAGAAATAAACACATTAAAATATCTGAGTAAATATTAGGGTCACACTGCTAAAAATGAAAAAAATATTCGTAAGAATAACACAGTCCTATAGTCAGGCAGGAGTGTATTAGAAGGATTAATTGTACATAGATGGATGCATTGACCAGTTTTTCCTAGATAAAGAGTTTGCTATACGGCCGCCCATAAAAACATTGTTCGCTATTGCTCATTTTCTCGCCATTGCTTATATCCAATTGGTCTTCTAATACTCAGCTTGATATAGAATCAGATAATCGAAGATGGACACTGTCTAGAACCAAATCTGTCCGTCTAATAAAACGAAAATTATCATCTGCGCCTTGAAATTTGTGTGTGCTGATGTGTAGGAACTTATATTCCATTTGGACATGGAAGACAATTCAGTGCCTACTCAGCGATAAATGCAATATAGGGTAGCTCACCGTTTATGTACTTATGTTTGTATATATCTGTCCCAAATCTCTCAATTCTAATAAAACGCTTTCATAATAAACTTCAGTGCTGTGACGTCAAGGTTGCATCTTCAGCATCGGACCTGCCATAAATAATAAGAATAATGACTGCCGCCAACAGAAATACATTTACATTTATGAGCAGATGAGATGCGGTACGGGTTTATCGAACTGCGGCTGAAATCTGACCTAGAGGCGCTAAGTCAATGAAATAAACAATCTTATACAAAATCTATAAGTTATAACATCTGAAGGCCGGTTTTGATTCAGAAAATGAACTAAATCATTTCCTAGATTCAAATAGACAATTTAGCATATATTATTATGTTGGTAATATTAAAATGCCAACACCATTCTTACTTGGTCTTCGCATATTCATTTTAGGTAGTTAAACTTTTAAGAATACATAATGACAAACTGAAACAACAAAATGAACTATAAATAAGTCAGGTTTCTGAATATCGACGAAGTCTTACACATACACATACGTTCCCAGTCCCGATGTCCTATGGAGCAGATAGATAGTGAAACATTCCAGAGATACAAAGTAGGTATTAGAAATAAAAGCAAGGCAGTTTCTCAGATTACAAACTCCAATAAAATATCGTCTTCAAAGACTAATCTCAGAATGAGTGTTTACACACATTATGTCAGCAATGCTCGTTCTAGATAAATGGGTGCAGAGAACAGGCGAATGAACCTTCAGTTGTCCAAGGACACGGCATAGAGCGAAATTATTTATGTAGGCGTATATTTTACATCATGGGGCTAGATGGGCTATCTCTTTGGTTATTGAGACATTGAAGCAGGTACGTGAATAGATATTTTTACTGTTTTTTTCTAAGTAGAGTAGTCCCAAACCTTTGCTGCACCAGTAATATTTTAAATCTCGAGCGGTTTTCTGACTGATCTGATCTGAACCTGGGGCTACTGATGGATCCTGATAGATGGACTTTATGGCGGCTGCGAGTGTATACACCTTTTGCACAAACATTGCGTTAGCAGCTTTCGAGATGAAGCTATCGATATTATTTATTATCTCTCACAATTTCAACGTACCGTCTCCGAAGTAAGCTAGTTTCGCCCGCAAACACCCTGTCACTTTGAGACTGGATTGAATTTGATCATGGATCGAGGCTTTCCATATAGTACTGACTTCTGTAGTGTGAAGTAATGTTTAGGTAATGGCCTTGTAAATCTTTTGTCCTGCAACCGCTTGTCTACCTATTACTCAGTAACAGTATTTGCTGCATGATTCGTAAAGTTGACAAACCGAAATATTTGCGCAGCGTGTTTGGTGGGAGTTAGATCTGGTCGTGTGTAAGGTGTTTCAGGTTCACAAACATTAAAATCCGTGATTGCGTCAGCGTTTTTATTTAGTGCACAAGCAACGCAACTGGGTTACAGGCCGTGTGCGCCCGCGCAGTCCAACTAGGTTATTGCTTTGTTTTCAACTATTTCGCTTACAGAACTTGCAAGACCTCGTTTTGGTTGATTTTTTGGAGCACCAGTTTACGTATAATAATCAGTAACCATGTTCTGACTAACAGAGCAGACTCGTGAGGTTCAATAAGCTACACATTATATGGGTGGATACAGGGGGGGGGGGGGTGCAGGACAATGGGTGCACGTCCCCCCCATTTTGACAGGATCATTAATTACAATTATCTGAATAAATACTTACTCGTCTAGTGGTATCCAGATTACTACACACGGGACTGATAGGATCCAATTGAAACCGCTTTTATCAGCTTGTGAAGTATACAAACTCTCGATGTTGTCGTCGAATTGTGTTATGTATACTATGTCAATTTACAATTAAATGGAACTGATTTGGACCTTGTGGAGTCAACAGTGTTTCTCGGTATTACCATAGATGCTAAATTGCAATGGGGTCCACATATTAAAACACTATCTGGAAGGCTGAGTTCGGCAGCTTATGCTGTTAAAAAAATTCGACTATTAACGGATATAGACACAGCTAGAATTGTTTATTTCAGTTATTTCCATAGTGTTATGTCCTATGGCATCTTGCTCTGGGGTTGCTCTGCAGATCTTAATACTATCTTCATCTTGCAGAAAAGGGCAATACGAGCAATTTATGGCTTGGGTCCTAGAGACTCCCTTAAGGATAAATTCAAAGAAATAAATATTCTAACTGTTGTGTCTCAATTTATTTATGAAAATCTAATGTATGTTAAGAAAAATATTCATAATTTTGAAAAAAGGAGTGATGTTCATGTTATAAATACTCGTAATAAGGACAAACTATCCGTGCATGTCACTCGTCTCCACAGAATAAATAATTCTTTTATGGGGCAATGTATACGCTTCTATAATAAACTTCCCAAAGGAATCCGAGATTTGCCCATTAATAAGTTTAAAACAACTGTAAAAAGTAATCTTTGTCGTAAGGGTTATTACAGGATCTTGGATTATTTGGATGATAAAGCAGCCTGGGACTGATCGCTTAAATATCAATATATATAATGTTAAAGTGTAGCGTGTGTGCGCCCCGCATGGCAACACACTGGAGCTTACTTTTATATTGTAAAAATAATGAATTTAAAAAAAAAGACAAGGCCGCTGAGTTTCTTGCCGGATCTTCTCAGTTGAGGTCGCGTTCCAATCCGGTTGTAGACTTAACCCCTAAAGTAATCATATGAAGTCATCAAGAAATACTGTTGTGTATGTTATTCTTATGAAATCTGTGAGCGGGGCAGATAACTTTTTAGTAAAGAAACGTACCTACTGACTACTGAGCCTGCAAGTTTCGGCGCGAAGGGAGGGGCATAGCCATGAAAAGCTATTGTAGATTTGGACAATGCGTTACGTTCTATTTGCAACAGGAACGTGACTAGGTACGGTACGGTACGGCAATGTGGCGGGTTTTCAAAATATCTCCAATCCAATTGTCACGTGCGAGTATTAATAGAGATGAGACATTCATCATCGATGTTCGTAATCGGTAAAATCGATTAGTCTGATGGCAACGTGAGTTTGGGCACGCGGCGCGCATACCGGTGACGCCTGTAGAGGTGTCGGGATACTTCGATAAAATATTAACACTTATCCATCGACATTAGTTCATCAATCTCTCTGTGGATATCATAAATTACGATCAAATAACTTGGTAAATAGAATGAACTATCTAACGGAGAGTAAATATATTTCGCGATGGCCTCACCATCTCTCGCTTCCAGTTGAAAATTAGTTAGGTATATTATTGTTCATATCGCTTTAATCGTGTTATTGAGGAAGACATTGCTTGCTTCGAAATCGATATTACACCTTTTATCGCGCTTTAGCAATCGATGTTTACTAAACTAAACATCGGTACAAAAAGTTCAATGTATGTTAAAATAAAATCGAGTGATTTATCGTTTCGGGTTCGTTCATTTGGAACTTTGCCCACGACGGATTCAATAAACATAAATAGAAGAAATATACAGTGGATAAAGAGGGAGAAAGAAGTAAGTATTGAGAATTCTTAACTCTACCCACTCAAAGTGTAAAAACATAGATATACCTATCAAACTAACTTCTCTAGTCCTTTTTAGGTATTTACTTCAATACTCGGAAGGAACTGCAACTAATATAGTTTAGGATCTATATATCTACTAGCTGTTGCCCGCGACTTCGTCCGCGTGGTATTTAAGAAAGACAACTGTTGACAACAGCCTGCTCGCCCATTCTGAGCCCGCGGGACGCATTGCAGGTTGTTGCTATCAAACTTAATCAGGCGCTACGCTGCAACATTGGTTTTAATTTTTTTTCGTGAGATCCAATTTTTTTTTCTAAAATAAAAGTAGCCTAAGTTACTCCTTGTTACATCAGCTACCTGCCAGTGAAAGTCCCGTCAAAATCGGTCCAGCCATTTCAGAGATTAGCCGGAACAAACAGACAGACGGACAGACAGACAAAAATTGTAAAAAATGTTGTTTCGGTATAGGTAACGTGTATACATCCAAATGCACTTAGTAAAAAGTGGTTATTTTAATATTACAAACAGACACTCCAATTTTATTTATATGTATAGATATAGCATACATTAAGCCCAAACGAAAATGGAGAAATTATGCCAACAAGTACTAGGTACCAACAAATTGAATTCGCTGGGTGAGCCAACTAAAGCTGCTTATTAAAATAGGCAATCTCAGAAAACTGAAAGAAAGATTATTTTTTATTTATTGAGAAAATAATACTTTGGAGGTGCTTATCCATAATGTTACATTAAGAGATAGTTACATAATAATGAACTGGCGAATATCCTAGTACTAATGGAAAATAGAGTTGTTTACAAAACAGATCGGTTGTACTTGGAGTAGCAACACATCCAATTGGCTAAAATTAGCATATACAAACAATGTAGGTTTACTTGTTTCTAACTAGGTCGGTCTTGGAATAAAAGAGAAAAGGTAAACAGAATGTTTCGCGCTCTACATAAGTGACGCAAGTAATGTAGGAGTATAGTTTAGACAGAACAAAAAGTTAACTACGCCGATCAACTGTTGACTTACAATAAAATCTGACCACACACAGCTGAAATACTGTTTCACACTCACTAACGTCCTTACGCAACGCTAAAACACAATTAATTAAATATATATATACCAACATAAGTATTGATACAAAATTATTAATTTTTGTTGGTAAGCGTACTATTTGAGAATTGTTTTTTTTTTCGTTGCATACTGAATAAGAGTTGTAGAAAAAGGAAAGATGATCGGAAAATTAGATGAGAATGCCTGGTAGGTAAGCTATCTATACATATATAATAATACCAGCCCTTTTAATGTCCCTCTGCTGGGCGCGGGCCTCCCGTCAATACTAGGGGGATTAGACCATAGTCCACCACACTGGCCCAGTGCGGGTTGGCGGACTGCACACATCTTTCGAGGGGTTCTCTCAGATATGCAGGTTTCCTCGCGATGTTTTCCTTCACCGTTTTAGCACGTGATAATCATGGTTGAAACTGAGACTCGCACATGAAATCTAGAAATCCCAGATGTGCCGGGGTTTTTCGGGGTCGAGTCACCTTCGTCCGTAGGAGAATTAAGTACCCTAGAGATACCCTACACGTGACCCTGGGTGGTGCCAACCAGGTGACAACTCTACTGGTGGTAGGCTTCGGCCGTGGCTAGTCACCACCCACTGAACAAAGCCATGTCGCCAAGCGGCCTAGCCGTGTTCCGGCATGATGTTCGGTGCTGCCATTCATGGATGGCGGGTCAGATCAGTTGCGCTGCATGTGCCTAGTGAATTTAGCGTCTCTAACTACTGCCGCCTTCCTACCTAGGCAAGTATGCTCCATCGTAGATCTCATCGTCACTTACCATCAGGTGAGATCGAGATCAAATACTTGCCTATAATGTAATAAAAAAAAAAAAAAAATTGAACCTGCGATCCTAGATACCGAGCCAAGCGTACCAACTTGGCTATCACTGCTTTTTAACCGACTTCAAAAAGGAGGAGGTTCTCAATTCGGTTGTATTTTTTTTTGTTACATCTTGTTACATCAACGTCCGCTAAATTAACTAGTAATTAGTCACAAAGGTCAGGACTGCGATAATTAGACATTAATGGCTGGACCAGCTAATTGATCAATTGCGTTCGGCATTAGAGTCTCGAAACATCTGTTTCCGGACTCCGGAGCTATATGGAAGTGTGGTACGCGTAATTGAAGATCATCAATTGATGACTCAATGTAGTACCAAAGACTGTTGATGTAATCATGATTATTTAAATGTCTTGGAAATTGCTGTCTGAGTGTTGTCACATTTAATTGATAGTTATCTTATAGATTTTTATATTTACGCAAATGCTACACATTGAAATAAAACCTCTGCGTACATCAGACCGCAAACAACAACTAAATATGAAGGTATCCCAGTTCTAACTATGACGCTAGTACGTCTAACACATCCTCCTCACCTCCACCTCAGTCCTCCCGCGACCATGATTGTAAAGCTGCCGACAAGTTGGGAACATAAAAAACATAACGACGTCCTTGACGATTTTGACGGTCTTAATCAGACCGCGCAGCGCATAGTTTGACGGGGGTACCCTCATATTTAGTTGTTACTTGTGGTCCGATCTCTGAGCTCTTTCTGCGTAGATCGGACCACAAGTAACAACTAAATATGTGGGTACCCCCGTCAAACTATGACACTAGGACGTCAACCACCTCAGTCCACCCGTGACCATGGTTGCTGTAAAGCAGCCGAAACGTCGGGAACGTAAAAACAAAAAAAAAACGCGATAGAATCCTCAAAAATAGTTTTATTTCAATATGTACTCTATGGTTTTCTCCCTCTTCTCTATGGCGGCTGCTTGACATTGTGTGGTCTAAAAAAGTGTTCTGTGTATTTAAATAAAAATATGATTCTTTAACTATCAATAAGTCTATATTTCCACCCCAGGGCCCAGAAGGTATATATTTAACACATTATGCCAATAGTCCAAAGAGAATCAAAATACGGAAGTATTTAGTTATACAGGTGCTTACTTAATAGTTACCACACGTTTAAGGTGTTCAACTCAATAATGCTCCTTAAATATCCGGTGTTGGGCTAAATATAGACGAGGAAGTGTATTAGCGAATGTTTAACAATAGTTTACAGTATGTGACAAGAATACTTTGGTATAACTAACACACAAATAGGTTGCTTTAAGATTGATAATCATTCAAATTTGAATTCTAAATATTTTCTGTTGAGAGCGTAAAATAATCTTGTAACAGGGTATACGGTTAATAGATTTTTATTAGCTTATCTGGGACGGCCTTGTGTTAAGATAATGGTGATCTATATAGAGCTTTTAATACAGGGATGGATTCTGAAATATCGTGACGAATATCGTCGTTATTGGGCTTATTATTTATTTAATAGTAACACGACGTCCACCATTACGGAATAAAACAATAACAACAATTAAATTTGTAATAATAACAGCTCTTATGAATTATACCACTGATTTTTTTACCTATATACCTGAAAGCTCCAACATAAGGTCCAAATTTTACAAGATGTTCCTCTAAACGAGTAGGGATGGAACTTCACCATCGTTCCAGGCGAGAGTTCAACTTCGCTATCCCGTAAATGAACCATGACCAACACAACTTCCGTGCAAACATAATAATAAATTACCCACCTGCCCTCAGTAATAATTACAATTCCGTGCTAAATGTGTATAGTATCAAAAACAGACGCCATTGGCATGCGCGGGCGCATTTGAAACGGCTTATCATAATGACATTCGGCGCATTCTTGTTGAGTAACAAGGAAGCAGGATTTGAATTTGCTGTTGAATGTTTTCGACTGTTTTATCCCTGTAAGAAGAGTATGAGACTCTATAATTATTTTTAACTCTATTTATTCATAAATGGGGACTAACATATTCTAAATTGTCAATAAATACACAATCCTGTTTGCCAAAGTAAGTAAAGCGAGGTCATAACGTTAAATCTAATATATTAAAAAAAAAAGGAGGTAGAACATCACCTGACTGAAAGATAACCCAATAACGACTAACGGAAATGTCGTCATTTCTATTTTAATTTTAGTTTTTATTACGATCCATATCAGTTATTTAGATAACAACGGTTGATCAATTTAATTCCTTGTTTGTTTTACTATCATTTCACTAAACATATTTATATCTTATTGATAACAATCTTTTTCATTTCCATTAATTTATTCACGAAAAAGTTGCCGTGTTTTGTTCGCGTTCGTTCGATGTTCAAATTACTTAACTTTTTTTTTATGTTTTGGCTTCTCTGTTCAAATTACTTTTTGAATGCAGTTTTTTTTAATCGCGATGGAATGGCATTGATAAGTAATGATTGTGAGAGGTTATTTATCTAACTGAATTTCCCTAATCGCAGTAGAATTTTTATTTGAACCTTTACAGGGTGATTCACACAGATTATACCAACCATTAAACCTGTTTTTCGATAGCGTACTTATAATCATTATGTGAAGTCACAATTTAGATATATCGATTTTGTTCCCTACAAAATGACAATTGCCATGTTTATGTGCAAACTTTATTTATTAAATTGACATAATCAAAACTGACTTCACATAATTCTTACTGGTCCCTATTCTTGTTAGCCCCTCCAGCTAAAGAAAAGCGTTAGGGATGGGCTTACGTTATTAATTTAATGACTATGGTGGAGTCCATACCCGCAACGTCTCTATTACGACTTATGAGGACGACCTTCTTACTATTTATTATTAAATCTTCAAACTTTTCTAGTGGAAGACTAATGGACTATAGATATTAATTCGCCAAACCTACTCCACTACATTAAAAACACATTTTCCAAAATTAATTCCAACCCTCGTAATAACTTCATTTAAACCATTAGCAATTAGTTCGTTCCACGAAATGGTATGTCCACGTCATCAAACCATGGTCACAGACTAACGAGGGTGTTGTCCCATTTTTCCGAATTCCAAGTACTCAACTACAATAATGAATGAACGAATGAATGGAAGTCTATTATAGTTCATTACTTTTCATGACATCAGCTGGGCGCGTATAATCCATAGACCTAATGACGTAACTAGACTACCTAGCACTAAAGTACGCGAACCGATGCCTAGTACTAGCAGGTATTCGTATAAGTATCTGGTACAAGTATTGCCTCTCGTTCAGAAGGTGACTCGCCTGAGGTTAGCCCTCGCTGCCTCACCCGAGCTCTGTCTTCAAAAGAAAGCATGCAGATGCAGTTTCTGCGCAACAAATTAGTATACATAGTAGTTAATGAAGAAAGTCGACTTTTAAAAATGTAAAGGAGGTTTACTGCGTCAGGTCTTGAAAGTGTATTTAAATATCTATAATACCAGCCCTTTTAATGTCCCACTGTTGGGCACGGGCCTCCCCTCAATGGGAGGGGGGTTATACCTTAGTCCACACTGGCCCAGTGCGGGTTGGCGGACTCACGATGTTTTCCTTCACCGTTTAGCAAGCAAATCATAGTTGAAAATGAGATTCGCACATGAAATCCCAGCGGTGCGAGCCGGGGTTTGAACCGTTACCGAGGCAAGCGTTCTATAATACCCATTTGGCTATCACTGCTTATTTAAATATCACTTTGATAATAATGTTCAGGTATGTAGAGAGAGCTGCGTCATTTTAGGGCAGACATGTCTGTTAGCTCGCCTTGACCTACATTGATAAAACAATAAAATGAAATGTTGCGTAGATTTTTGTGTCCATATAAATATATTTGGTATAGTAAGTAGTAAGTAGGTACTACTTCGAGAATGCTGCAAATAAAATAAAACAAAGATTTTCTTCACAAAAAAATAATTTGAAAAGGTTATCAGAAAGTAGATACTTTACCAAAACATGCAAAAGCAAGCAATACCTAATTCACAAATAATAATGAAAGACAACATCCATATACAATTTTATGTGGAGAAATAAAAAAATCTCGCAACCGAACTTATACAGATTTATTGGTTTTCTGGAACTAGGTACATAATTCGTTTTCTGCGAATGCTGAATATATTTTAATGGGGTTGATGCTTGTAGAATTAGCTTTTTATTGGACTTTATGAAGAAGTCATTGAAGTGACACAGAAATACAAGCCAGAATGTTCATCGGTATTTCAGCCGTTTCTCGGAGCGTTCCGAAATTAATTGGTTGCATGGCTTCCTTTTCATCTTGCTCGTGAATTCTGTCTGAAAATTATAATAAAGTCCGTTTACCTATAATATCTTATGTGAACCTACTTACTATATTTAACTACTTTATTGGTTGTAGTATAACGCGCTTCATCTTATTTTTTAACCGACTTCAAAAAGGAGGAGGTTCTCAATTCAGTTGTATTTTTTTTAGGCTGACAATTGGCTACAAAATAGAGACACTTTTGGCAGTGTCGAGTATTTGCCCTGAAGATAATAATGATGTTGATGACGATGATTCACTTTCCTAAATATTATTATTTTCTTTATGTTAGAATTTCTTTCATATACCTACTCACTTAGTTTTCTAATCCTTAATGTAGTTGTTAAGTGTAATATCATTATACTGTATTATCTATTCGACAGCAGGACTCTGTAACCATGGTCATAAATAAAGATTTAAAAAAAAGTATACAGCCTATTAGTAAAAAGAAATATTTACAACAGCTAAAAATAACAAACATATTAGATACTGACATTGAAGTTTACGCTCGGAAAAGCTTGTGAAGAATTACGCGCGTAAATTACGGAAGCGAAACGTGGTTTGCGTTACACGCAATAAAAAAACACATCACACCACAGAGGAGATGGAAATATTTTGTAAATATCCGCGTAAACATTTTCCTGCTCTATTACTGAGGATTAGTGCTGCCAATATTAGTCGATTTGCGAGACGTTCCGGTGCCTAGCTTGATTTTTTTTTGGAAAGAATAGCAATAAAAAAATGCGCGCTTAAAAACGTTGGACATTTCATATATTTTTTTTTTAAACGAGATGCTGGGCCAGTGGTGACCAGTCCAATAAGGTAACCCTAAAACATTACACCAAGAGTTTGTTACGCTGGTATCCCAAACCTTAGAACCCTCTAGGACTTTTTACACAATTCCACATGAAATTCGAATTTGTCCCGAGATTCACTAGAACAGTGTCATCACTACTAGCGGTTTATTAGGCGTCAAGTTGGTTGTAAACAACGAGGCGTTTGCCTTCCAGACGTGCAGGCGGGCTCGGACACCTTGGCAAGCCGCCAGTATATACTTGGTATATATACTATGGTGGTATATACCGCCAGTATATCTTCACGCCTTTAATACCTTGTGGATAAGCGGACTTACTGTACTGTACTGCCTTAGGTAACATCTTGGTAATAGAGTAAGTTTATTTAAGTATATTGGTAGAACATTTTCTGGTCAAAGTCGGGTTTTATTCGTGTTAACACTTGATGTAAGCCCTCAGAACAGTTATTTTTAAATCTACAATATACAGTTCTCTGATACCTATTAGCTTTTTAAATACTCATAAAGCACTGATATTTTCAGATATGAAGCCGAATTATATTTATTTACTGTAGTGTGGGCTGAACTCTTTAAAGTCAGCCGCAAAAGTCGAGACCTATTGGAAACACATTTGACTCTTTGTGTCTTTGTCTTTAACTTTTGCTCGCAAATATAACGATACCTCTCTTACAACAGTGTATTAAACAAAGTGATAACCCTAGCGGGATCAAGGGCTGACTACATTGTATTACAACCGTTGACTTCATTACATTTGAGTGCACCGTGATTTTATATCAGTTTCGTGTGCTAAGATTGTCCATTCTACTGGCAAACCATACCTACAACTTTCTGTGTAAGATCAGTAGGTATGGGCTCATCCAAAAGGCAAAGCACTGCACTTTTTTTCATTGGGACCCCATTCGGTGTAAATTCGGGGCTTAAATTTCCCCCTAATGACGCATAAATAAGCCCTTACTCTAAAAATACGACATTTAAATACAAATAAAATCATTTGTCCAAGTTAATTAATGTTTTTCAGATTTACCAGAAATATTTTTTTCCTTTGTACACAGATGGCGCTGCAGACGGACATTCAGAACAAATGATGATTCTCCATACAATCCTGAAACGCGTTTTACGAGTTTTCGGAGAACGTTACATATATACAAGGGCCCGACAATAACCGTCGGGGCATAGCGGCCGCCCCGCCAGGCATACCACCCGCCTGGCTGGAAGTTCTTACCTTTTCGTTAAACCTTGTTGGATTTGCATTATATATCATATAAACCTAGCATCTATATATATAAATCTATATAAAGCTGTGAAAGCCATGTTGTTAGAACGCTTACTTCGGAAATGAGGATCGCATGTTCAAACCCCGGCTCGCACCTCTGGGATTTCTTGATTTCATGTGCGAATCTCATTTTCAACAATGATTATCACTTACTAAACGGTGAAGGAAAACATCGCGAGGAGACCTACATGTCTGAGAAAACCCCTCGATAGACGTTTGAAGTCTGCCAACCCGCACTGGGCCAGCGTGGTGGACTATGGCCTAATCCCCCTCGCATTGAGGGGAGGCCCGTGCCCAACAGTGGGACATTAAATGGGCTGATATCATGGACCTAGAATATAGATTAACATATGATCCATCGTTTGGAGTTATTGAGATAAAATAAACCTTTAGAAGAAGTCCTTGATATGATCCTTTATATTTTTTCTTAGAGACATCTGGCATGAAGATGATCGAAAAGCCGATTACCTTTTTATAGAGCTTCGAGCGAGCACTGACACCGGCTGGCTGTGTGCCAGCTCATTTCTGGTATTCTCGGAAGACCGCGATGATTGAGGAGGTGGCATTACCGCTGGCGAGAGCGATATTGCATTTGAAGTGGTTTTAATATTTTACAGGTGCCAATTAAAATATTGATGTGTATCCAATGTACACCTCAATGTTATTATAAGGTAAAAAGTATTAGACACTAGTGTCCCGGCGAACTTCGTACCGCCTCAGAACGAAATGTATGAGAAAATGAATTTATTGGTATTCTATGAAAAATTTAAACAAATCTATCCCACGGGTACCATACATTTTACCGGGATAAAAAGTAGCCTATGTGCTACTCCAGACTATAATCTATCTCTGTGCCACATTTCATCCCAATCCGTTCAGCCGTTCTGGCGTGAAAGAGTAACAAACGAACATCCATCCATCCATCCATCCAAACTTTCACATTTATAATATTAGTATAGAAGTATGGATTCTAGATCTTACTTTGATGAAAATAAGGATTACATCTTAATATATACGTAGCTAGGAATTTAGAGTTCGTAGAATATTTAGAGATTCCTATAGGAGTTTAAAGTATTCAGACGACTTTACGAATTGTCAGGGTTGCGTATAAGTACAGTAACCCTAATAATAAAAATTAAAACTAATTATTGGGTAAGCCCAATAATTAGTTGAGTAAGTAGGTAATTCAACTATATAAATGCTGTCAACCATTAATGTTTCACCAATAAGCAATACAATACTAAATTACAATAGATACGTGAAAAAACACAATTAATTAATCGGAGTTCAAGTTAATGTTTAAATGTTTTGACCGATTTAAACAAAGGAGGATGATAGTTAGTTATATTGACACATTTTTAGTTAAAGTTAGTCTTTAAGTACCTATTTTTATATGGACATACAATTTCACAAAACCAACCCAAATCTATCGACTCTATGTAATCGGTAAATAGGTAGATGGGTAAGCCAGCAGAGCATACTCATTAGTATACTCATGACCCTTGTAAATTTAGTCTCAATTCACCTCGCTAGAATTAAAGTACTAAGCCAGTAAGCCGAAGGCGCGCCGTCTGTCCGTCACCAATTGTCGCTAGTTGGCATGCTCCTGCGCATACATATCATCACTATTGATCTATTGTTATTACCTCCGTATCGACACAGACCTTTCGGTTGTCTGATGACTCATGGAGTTTCTGCAAAGAAAATTTAAAAAATCGTGTCTCAGCCTAGTCTTAAGAAAATGTTGTGCACGTATACAGTTCTAACTAGTCTTGGTTATTCTTAAAGACTTCATTGGTAATGGATAGATCTATATAAGCCAAAATACAAGAGTGGCCATGGACGTAGCCACAATGGGGAAAATTATATGTTCGCAACTTTGTGCACTTGGAGTTAATATTTAATGTAGAGACACGGCAGTCATTATAAACGTACGGGTACCCGATACAATCAAAGTCAAAGTCAAATCATTTATTTCGTATAGGCCTACGGGGGCACTTACAAATAGTCATTACATTTTTTCCTTAACTCTACAATAATAAGAAGATACCAATCATGCTTCCCAGGCATTCCATGTCAAGTGACGTCATATTCTGGCACAGCTGTCTAACCACCGACCATTGTTATAGGCAATGCCTAATAGATGCTACAAGGCGATGCACCGACACATTGCATCATCCGGTCATATTGTTTTTATGAAGATTTGCACTCCATTCATGATACCTGCACGTCAAGTGTGAGCTAACTGTATACTTTATAGTCTACCGTATTTAGACATTTTGTATGGAGAATTCAAAATCCTAGCAAAACCTTGTGTGATGAGCACTAAATTTTTGTACACAAATCCTGGATGTTTAACATCTTTAAAAGTATTTATGTACTGGGATCGCCCCCAGTCCAATGTACGGTGGGCAATTCTTACTTTGGAGCCGTACAGTTGGTGTGTTCGTCTGGCGGTAAAAAAACAAGGAGCATTTATAGTTACGCCGTGTCTTCTGTCTGGGCCTCTACTTTTTGCGTAACTAACTCGACAGGCAATTAGTGTATATCACCATTACCATAACCAACGCCACAACCGCTGGACTAACATAGAAGATTTAAACTTGACACTGGCAATATACACAAACGTGTGATGGCAAAAAAGAAGAAAAGAAAAAAAACATAGAAGATGTCAAAATGACAGTCACGAATCTCAAGTTCGGTCGAAGCTCTGGGAAGGTGACGTTCATTTTTTTCATAGTCAATAAAAAAAGTTTTACTTACCTACATAGCTCGCTAAATAATTTTCTATCTGTACCTAAAGTTGTTAAATCGGCTGACAAACATGTTTACACTTTAAACGGTTTTTGCCATCCAATATTATATATAGCTTCGAGGAAATTAGGCAGATTTAATGGTTTTCCTTATTTACATAACAATAGTTGCCTCCATCAAATGTTGATTTACGATGTCTGCACTACATCACTTTGGAAATACGGGAATATACAGCTTAGAAGTGCGTGGATAACGTAATTGATGTTCACGTATAGTTTTACACGATATACTACTGAGATTTTATTAGTTTTACCTACGTTTAGATTCGCATTAAAGTGGAAGAACCAGTAGAGTTTTAGTAACTACATACGACTATCAGGGCCGTAGCCAGGAAGTCACTTCGGGGGGGTCACGCTCTGGACCAGAGACAATAAGCAACAACAACAACAATTCAAAAAGATTCGCAAATATTTTAAAAAGTACCTTTGTATAAAACGTTGGATTAGCGAAGGCATTTCTCCATTTTCACTCATATATTTGCTGAAAACGCTAGAAAGTTTACTTAAGCTCTTGTGATAGTCATTTTACGATGAATTGATTCCAATAATTACCTAAATTTCATCTATTACACAACTATTGATTTTATACTAGTTTGAATCACACAATAGTTACTATGTATTGTTAATTATAAAAAACTTTCCTCAGCTACGAAGGTCGGCCGCTCACTGACAAACAACAAGTCAAACATTCTAGAAATCCAAAAGGAACTCGTTTGTCAACAATGATAAATGCTCCTAACAACAGTGCGAAAACATTTGTTATCTAACGCCCGTTAAGATGGCGGGTAATTTATTATAATTGATAGAACTAGGCTATACTTGGCTTAAATCCATTGTTAAACAAATGGTGGAAGAGGAACCCACCACTGACCCTCGGCTTGTCAACTTTTCCAATTATAAACCAAACAAGTTGGATTGATAATTAAAGAAGCCAGCAACACCGAACTCCTCTAAGATGTTAGTCGAGAGAATCTATCTACCACGAGTGACGGCACCCCAAATTATATGCAATTCTCCGCGAAACTAAGCGAATCTATGAAAGTATACGACACGTGTTTCGCCTCTAAACGAGGCATCCTCAGGACTGCTGGGCTACGAAGTACGAATGAGCTTCGAATGAATGAGTATGAATGAATTTATTTAATAAGTTCTTAATATGCATGTAATTATAAGAAATGCGAAATCATATTTTGGGTACCTTTCATAACTTTTTGTCATAAGATTCACAAATCAATTTTACATTAACGTATTAGAAGATCAACTATTTATCAGGTACAAACAAAGATGAATCAGTAATCTCAATAACCGTTTCGCCCACAGCCCACTCAGGAGTGCGATTCAATAGGCACACATCTTATGAATACAAACGGCCTCTGTTGCGTAATACATAATTCATTGGACGTCTGCTAGGTCGCAGCATTGGGGAGAACTATACAGTACTGATTGTTTAAGGAATGTCTATTTGAATAGGCCAGTCCTCGCTTGAAGAATGAGTCATGGACGGAGATTGTGGGTCACAATTAGTCACAAATGATATAAGGATAGGTACACGTAAATCCCAGGATATTATTATTATATATTTTTTTTATTACATTATAGGCACGTATTTGATCTCGATCTCACCTGATGGTAAGTGACGATGAGATCTACGATGGAGCATACTTGCCTAGAAGGTACTTGTTCACTCTGGACTACTACTATTAATCTACATGAACATAATTACGCGAATACTACACATTGAAATAAAACTAATTTTGCGGATTTTATCCCGTTTTTTTATGTTTTTTACGTTCCCGACGTTTCGGCTGCTTTACAGAAACCATGGTCACGGGAGGACTGAGGTGTTTGACGTCCTAGTGGTATAGTTACCGTATAGTTTTACAAATACGCTTAAGAAACTCAGGTTCAAGTCTTAGTACACCTTTTCTGAATCAGTCTGTATTAATAGACGTTTTATTAAACTTCTTCCTCAAACATATTCAATATTTCTTCACAGTAAATGTAACTACGAGTACATCTGTAACCTCCAATAACACCCGACACAGTGTCTACAGCGGCGTCTATCGCGATGGATCGAAGCCAAAACCCCGCGATACAGTGCAGACATTAAATCCAATGTGCCAAGGGTCTCTTTGATCTCCAGAGATTTATGGATCGACGAGCACGAACTCATTATAACGAAGATTCTGAGAACATTTTCGTAGTTCTTTAATTTTTTAGAGATCGTTTTTATATTGGGTCTTTACCAGAAACATAGTTAACCTGACAAGAGTTTGGAATGTTCTGGTCAAATATTACAACAAATTGTTGATATCAACGTACTTACGGGCTTTATTTAGTAGCCTACGTATACACTCACGAACAATCTGATTGCAATGATTATTTGTGTAAACATTCGATCCGTCAATCAATTATGAATTCCATATCAAATCCTCTTCCAGTATCTCACTGGGTGCGGTACATGATTAATATTGAAATTATTTTATGTACGATTCGTTGTTTATCGATATCGCGTCTGTGACACATCGATAACAATGTTCGTATCGATAATTTTTATGCAAAACATTGTGCACGTAAGTGGGACACTTCACGATGAATGTCGGCTGAAAAGATTGCCCGCTATCCGATCGGATATCTGACGATATTTTCAGCCCACATCCATCGTGAAGTGTCATCGTGAAAGAGAAAGACAGTCATGTCCCCTATCGAATCGATCCATCTCCAATTCCCAGTTTCTTCCCGTTTTTCTATTGGGGTCGGCTGTCAGTCTGATACCGAATGTTCCGGAATGATGGCGACCGCGCCCCCCGATTCACAACATTACGACAAGTTTTGTATCGACCGATTCGGTTATTAATTGAAACTTGTATTATAAAATCGAACCGTTCGGTTGCGTAGTCGTATCGAATCTTCGATTCGGTTTTGAAGAATGGCTCGGTAAGATCGTAGTCGAATCGAGAACATTTTTAATCGAATCGATTCGGATACTAGATTCGGATAACAATCTGAATAGTGTATCAACCCGCTGATCTCCGAGACTCAACTACTTAGTGAAACTATGGTTAACAGGGTCCTAACGGCATGGCAAGGCGTTATGGTTTTTATTATATTTATTAGGCATTTATGTTTAAAGAGGTCAAACATGAGATTACTTAATAACTTTTAATACTCAGCCTTCTTAGCATATAAAAAAATTAAACATATTTACAAATTTATTTTATACATAAACGTGATAGGTATGATGTGTTCGTTAACTCCTTAAAATAATATACACTATTTTATACCGTTAATATGTTATTAACATATAAGTTATATTTATTTTTTTTATTTTTTTTTTATTTCATTATAGGCAAGTATTTGATCTCAATCTCACCTGATGGTAAGTGACGATGAGATCTACGATGGAGCATACTTGCCTAGGTAGGAGGGCGGCAGTAGATCGAGACGCTACATTCACTAGGCACATGCAGTGCAACTGATCTGACCCGCCATCCATGAATGGCAACACCGAAAATCATGCCGGAACACGGCTAGGCCGCTTGGCGACATGGCTTTGTTCAGTGGGTGGTGACTAGCCACGGTCGAAGCCTACCACCAGTAGAGTTGTCACCTGGTTGGCACCACCCAGGGTCACGTGTAGGGTATCTCGAGGGTACTTAATTCTCCTACGGACGAAGGTGACTCGACCCCAAAATTATATATTTGAATAAAAACGGTAACAAAACAAGGTCGTCGAAATAATCTATATTTAAAATACATATATTTAGCTCAGGTAATAACAACATAATAATTGACATTTAAAACATGAAATATACAATGTACCTATCTACCAAGTCGACCTTCATTAAGTCTGTTTACACTTAGCACACGCGATTTACATATGTAACCATTATTCGCTTACAAAATGTATGCAAATGTGAACAGACCAAATGTATTAATTGTAATACAAGTAAAAAATGAAATTCAGTATGTCTACAAGTTGTCCACGTGTAAATATAGGTATTCCGTTTTGGAAATAGAAACTCCTCAGCGGTCCTTTAATCCCTGTTTTCATCCTTATAACGCTGAGTAGAAGAATGAATATCGACTGGATGTCGCGAACAATATATTGAAGTGACCAACCCAACCCGTTTTGTATAGTAGGTACACTCTCGGCTTGGTTTTTTTTATATATGTTTCGCGACACACCGACTAATCGATATTATTTCTGGGTCTAAGCTTTATGAGCGAGTTCATAAGCCATTCCAGGAATGAACCTTAACCCCCGAATTTATAGACGTTTTATAACTTTATCAAACGTCATATAGTACTGCGTAAAGTAAAACTTTTGTGCGCAGTACTATACGACGTTCGATAAATATACAAATTACTTTTGGGCGGTAAGTTGAACGGTGAAGTTGTAAATTTTGTTTTATTTTCTAATAATTGTGTTTCTTTAATATATTATGTGTTATATAAGTAGAATATTAACTATTGTGTGTTCATAAACTTGCAAGAATGAAGGAAATTAAAATAAAACAGTAAGCTATACTGTTTTATTGACTTTTCGAGTTCTCCCAAAATGTCTGATCAATATTCAGTAAAGTATCCACAGCTTCACTAATAAGAGTAGGGCATTAATTTTAGCATCATCATCATCGTCATCAACATCATTATTATGTAGGAGTATTAATATTTAAAATAACGAAGAAACATTTTACTTGACACTGGCAAAAATGGCACTATTTTGTAGCCAATTGCCAACATATAAAATGAAGAAAAAGATAAACAAATAATAATTATTTTAAACCCATTTACACATAAGCAAGATAGTAATAGTTTCTTAAATTAGCTCGAATTGGGCATGTACACTAATAATAATAATTATGTAATGATCAAATTGACAATAATAATGATGGTACGAACTATGTGGGTATACAAGTCATTTGGGATAATTATCTATAAATAAGGTCATACTTCAAGTAGACCACAACCACAGATATATTAGAGGAGATATGTTATGAAAGCGGTGGGCTTGCGCTCACCTTTAGCCAAAATTACGCTAACATAGAGTTTTCGCCGTCAGTCGACTGCAACTGCACGTCGGTATCGGAGCTCTAACTTTTTTTTTTAAATGCCGTGTTATTCCGTGGTTGTGTGCAAAAATACTAGCAGCAAAGTGAACTACGCGAAAGATGGAATCTCATTTCACCAGCCAGTATTAAGTATTTTATTTATTCGCCTTTAAAATCATTAAAAACAACAAATCAAAAAATATTTAATGCCTTTATTATGTTATTTTAGTTTTCATGTAGCACAACGACTTTTTTATTTTTGTACAAAATACATGGCTCTTTAAGTACCACCTATGTTCGCTACTGAGTGAATGTACGAGGCAATGGATAGATCGTCTAACGATACTTTGAATAAACTGGTGCGTCGCGTGGTACGGCCGCTGCATGCGGCGACGACGCAGCACGCACCGAATTATTGGCACGCGTGTGTGTGTGAGACTTCGTATTGGTTGGTTTTATGTAATTGCATGTGTTTTGTGGCGAGTGGTGGGGACAAAACGGAGACAGCGAGTTCCCATACATTTTGAACCGCACGGCATATCTCTCGTGATCTGTGACCACAACCATTCAAACTTAACTCGTTAAAACAGACTTCGTAAGTAAATTTCGAACGTAACTTTGGAACTGCCGAAGTTAATTTGAACTTTAGTTTATACAAAGCTAACTCCGAGCAGTAATGTTACACACGGATAAAAAGTTCCCAATAAAGGATTCGACTAAGTAATATATAAAAAAAAACCAATTACTTTTACAGCTACCAAAAAAACGTGTGTATTTTTTCCACTCTACCGCCACTAATATAATATATTATAATAAATAATGTCCTTGTCACAATTCAGTGGGGACAGTTGATATATTGATGGTTTTAAAATAAACGGGACAGCATTTGCGTCACGGGAAATCTAAAAAAAAAAAACACCCAAAGGTCGCGTGACCGCGCGCCGCCCGCCGCGCTGTCTCACAAAATGAAAATTTATTTTTCGGATCTCAAATAGATCACTCATTTTTTTATGTGTGTCCCACTGCTAAGCAATGCTAGGTAAAGGCACATAAGTACTACCATATTACCTACCGTATAGATGGTCTATGGTATTAGGTTAGTTTGCATGGTGCCAGGTATGGTGTGCCTCTTAGCCTTCAGGCTGGGTATGAGATAGCAATCTATACTAATATTATAATTGTGAAAGTTTGGATGGCTGGATAGATGGATGAATGGATGTTTGTTACTCAATCACGCCAGAATGGCTGAAGGGATCTGGATGAAATTTGGCACAGAGATAGATTATAGTCTGGAATAGCACAAATGCTACTTTTTATCCCGGTTAAATGTATGGTTCCCGTGGGATACATTTGTTTTAATTTTTCATAGCGCAACGGATCGACATGATTTTTTTGCGCGGGTAACACCGCAGGGCGCAGCTAGTATATAATAAACAATATAAGGAATGGGGAAAGGCTGGGCGAAAACTCCCATTTCCTTCTCCTGTGGGAGGATTCTGCCCGCAATGTTATACAAATATCCGCATCAACTTTGAATTGGTCTGTGACATCAGCGACCATTTTCGTTTATCTAATGTAATTCCAACATTTATTCACCTTTGCGGGTCCATAAATAATTTACAGAAGAACTTTCTTCCCTAAAAATTAATTATATGTTGAGAAATTTTGAATCATTAGGTATTTATAGCGTCAGACGCACATATCAACTATACGGTTCCATACAAAGCAACGCTTGTATTATGGGTACCGTTCAATGGACTGAGGGTGAACTCTATACATAGATATTAAACATCCATGACTTGGGTAAAACATTCCTGCTCTTCACACAAAGTTTGGCCTCTACCAGAATAATAATTAATCTATCTTATTGAGTCTTTATTCTGTCTATATCAGGTTTTCAATACGAGTTTGGTAATATTTGGGATTTTAATGTGTTTTCAGCCATATTTTTTTCACAGGGGTCACGGGACCTGGGCCGCGTTTTGGTGGTATTTTTATTGATTTAAACTTTATCATCGAATTTTATGGAAAATTGGAATTTACAATGAAAGAACTATATTGTTAGCATCATATTAAACTGATGAACAATTTAAGATTGATTGATCAAACACAGTCAAACAGCCTATTCAAATACCTACATAAGTAGGAATACTAACTATAAAGGATGATACTGTAACAGATACAAAAAAAAAAGAAATTAGAGAAAGCCAGACAAGTTGGCATAAATATTTACTTTCAATCATCAACCACTTCTAATGACGAGACTGACAAAAAATGGCGAGTGAATGTAATTGCAGGAAGCCAAATGCAATAAGTCAGACTGTATTTTTAAATTCAAGACCTTGCCAAGAAGACAAACACTGATCGCTCCGATCACGTGACCCAGCGTGTGCAGGCCACTTCCAGGCTGGATAGACGCTGCTAATGATCAGATATGACTAACTAGTGGCCCTATCGTGTAATTGCAATTACGCCTGAATTGCTTTTAAATAAACAAGAATATTTATTTTTTCATTTTACAAATAATTGCCAATTTTTTAGCTATAGGTACTACTAGCTGTTGCCCGCGACTTCGTCCGCGTGGTATTTAACAAAGACAACCGTTGACAACAGCCTGCTCGCCCATTCTGAGCCCGCGGGACGCATTGCAGGTTGTTGCTATCAAACTTAATCAGGCGCTGCGCTGCAACATTGGTTTTAATTTTTTTTCGTGAGATCCTATCTTTTTTTCTAAAATAAAAGTAGCCTAAGTTACTCCTTGTTACATCAGCTATCTGCCAGTGAATGTCCCGTCAAAATCGGTCCAGCCATTTCAGAGATTAGCCGGGACAAACAGACAGACAGACAGACAGACAAAAATTGTAAAAAATGTTGTTTCGGTATAGGTAACGTGTATACATCCAAATGCACATAGTAAAAAGCGGTTATTTTAATATTACACACAGACACTCCAATTTTATGTATATGTATAGATGTATAGATTAAACTAACATCGTTATGACTTTATTACTAATAGCCAATTTCAATTTGTGTCGTATTTAAAAGTACTGTAAGTAAATGACCATTTTATGTTACGTGCTACGCCATCGCATATTTTAGAATACCGTGTAATCCCTATGAAGCTTTTGAATACGAACTGAAAATCGCAAATTTTCAGATCAGCCTTATTTTTCAGAAAATACCTACAACATTTAGTACATAAATTGTGTTGAACTAAGACTCGACAAATCAAAGCAATTGCGCCGCAATCGTGTTTATCTAATAACGCTATTTCTTGATACAAGTCCAAAGCGACGAATTGCACAGGATTTTCTTGAGGAAATGTTAAAGCAATGATATTTTGGCAGCGCGAGCGCTGGCTAATGTTTTGTAAACATTGCGGTAGCTATATCTTGCGGAGCGATTAACAATCTAAACATATAAATAAAATTGAAGTGTCTGTTTGTAATATTAAAATAACCGCTTTTTACTAAGTGCATTTGGATGTATACACACGTTACCTATACCGAAACAACATTTTTTACAATTTTTGTCTGTCTGTCTGTCTGTCTGTCTGTCTGTCTGTCTGTCTGTCCGTATGTCTGTCTGTCTGTCTGTCTGTCTGTCTGTTTGTTCCGGCTAATCTCTGAAATGGCTGGACCGATTTTGACGGGACTTTCACTGGCAGATAGCTGATGTAACAAGGAGTAACTTAGGCTACTTTTATTTTAGAAAAAAAAATAGGATCTCACGAAAAAAAATTAAAACCAATGTTGCAGCGCAGCGCCTGATTAAGTTTGATAGCAACAACCTGCAATGCGTCCCGCGGGCTCAGAATGGGCGAGCAGGCTGTTGTCAACGGTTGTCTTTGTTAAATACCACGCGGACGAAGTCGCGGGCAACAGCTAGTGTAAAAATAAAAACGATACACTTATAATCATTTATTTCTATTATAATGTGTAGTATTCGCGTAAATATAAGAAATCAATATATTTCTATTTATTTACATAATACTAAGTTAAGAAAGATTTCGAACAATTACTATACCTACCTCAAATTTATAGAACGTAGCAATGAATTATAATAACACTAGCTGCGCCCCGCGGTGTTACCCGCGATTAAAAAGTCAAGTTTAAAAAAACACGGTTCCTGTGTGCTATCGTATAGGAACCGTGATTTTTTCCGGGATAAAAATTAGCCTATATGTAATTTTCTGACCACTGCCACTTCAACTTTGAAATTCTTTGAGTTATGTCGGCTACTTTAGTTTATCTACAGATCTTCTATCGCGTAGCGAGACCCCGAGCATAGCCCTCTCCATTGCGCAATGAGCGATCTTAAGCCTTCTTATGAGGCCCATAGTAAACGACCACGTCTCGGTACCATATGTCATCACTGGAAACACACATTGGTTGTAAACCTTTGTTTTCAGACACTGAGGTAATACAGGACTGTAATTTAAAGCATATTTCTCTCTGTTGTGCTACCTTGGCCAGGACATTTACGAGCTGTTTCTCCCGTCCGTCCGTAGCACTGCCGTCATCCATAAAACTGTCGCTTGGGAAATAAGAGCTCGGTCGACGTCAGGTATATATATCCTTGTGTGAAAATTGGGAGCGATCAATGGCAAGGCTAAGGTTAACTATCAGCAGAAACAGGCAGAATAAAGCAGCTCGTAAATACAATAAGGACACGTTGTAACAGCATGGAGCGTGTGGAGGCGAGAATGACAAAAAAAATCGCGGCAATGCGGCCAGCCTGCTGGGCACGTTTAGTATATACGACGATACCATAAGTAAAAAAAAGCAAAAGTAAAGAGTAATATAATTTTAAACTCACATATTTTCCTTCCTGTCATCTATTCCTTCTCTTCCTGTCAGTTATAGATTTCTTATCTTTGCGCGAGTACTACACATTCAAATATAACCAATATTACGCATTTTATTTAGGTTTTATTTATAACTTTTAGTTGATAGTTTTTTTTATGTAATTATCTTTGTATATACATATTGTACATATTTAACAGAAAAAAACGAAATAGTTTCCTTATTTACACGGATTAGGTACGTAATTATTATCCGAAACTCTGAAATTTGGGATTTAAGAAAAATGTTAGGTAATTCCGCGAGATTCGGGGAAAAGTGTCGAGGACGGACTGCGTAAATAAATCGTGGCGTAACCCTAACGAGAAAATGTTTCTTTCTATTTCGTAAATCAGCGTTTATGTTCCCGGGAGGACTGATTTCATTAGGATTTATAAGAATTCATGATATGTGTGTTTCAGATTTATGTTGGCTGATGATAAATACGTTTTCTTTAGAATGAATAATAATACGGTTCTGTTATTTTATAAAAAATATCCGAAACGTCGGGAGCGTAAAAACATAAAATAAACGCGATAAAATCCGTAAAATTAGTTTTATTTCAATGGTTATTGTTTTAATCTTGCTGTTACATTTGGTCGTCAAATTAATATACCTAATTACATACTTATACTTAACCATATTTCAGAAAATTAATTGTAACATTTCATTTAATTATGAAGCCATTTGATGTCTTGAATAGGCAATAAATGTATATCTATCACGGAACCGTGCCAATACATAATTAATTAAATAACTTTGATTATGATCGTAAACTTCAGACGCCATGTTACGTGTGCATTGCATAAACCGCCATATAGCGTGCGCAAGCGCAAATATCAAATGTCAACGCGACAGGTGAACGCGATTGTATACAATTTTACGACTTTATCGGTGTAAACTTGTTACTTATGCATCTTTTATTCGTGTCTGAGTTTTTTATTACCCATTTTTTAATTGGACTGAACTTTGAAAATAGAGTCGAATTTAAATCCTACTCCTTTTTGTCGTCGGTTAATAAAGGTTAATAATAGATATAGCTAGATTCAAACCAAGCAACCAATCGTCAAGCGGTGTATTCGGATATGTTACGCATGTATCGTAAATGAGCACGTCAGTTTGCGCAGACGCAGATTTGAAACGTCAACGCGACAACTATGAAATCATGTAAGAAAGCGCGTGTCGAATTACTGCGGCACGTGGATTGATTATCGATTGATTCAATTTTTATTAAGGCTTGTCGTCTACGTACTACCAACTAAGGCATCGTCCTAATTGGCAAACGGTCGTACAAACGTAAATACAGGTATATCTTTAAAGCATCCTAATTGAGCAGTGATAGCCAAGTTGATAGAACGCTTGCCTCGGTAACGAGGATCGCAGGTTCAAACCCCGGCTCGCACCTCTGGGATTTCTGGATTTCATGTGCGAATCTCATTTTCAACCACGATTATCACTTGCTAAGCGGTGAAGAACCACATCGTGAAGAAACCTACATGTCTGAGTGAACCCCTCGAAAGATGTGTGAAGTCCGCCAACCCGCAGTAGACCAGCGTGGTGGACTATGCCTAATCCCCCTCGCATTGAAGGGAGACCCGTGCCCAGCAATATAATATTAAATAAGGGCTGGTATTATTATTTATTATATTACATCCTAATTAAAACTCGCTATAGTCATCGCGCGAGCGCAGGAATCGTTTTCATCGCGCGACGAAATCGCATCGCTTACTAGTACGATCGTTTGCCAATGAGGACCACCCCCAATGGACACAGCTGATGCCATACGCGACCATCCGCCAGTCACTTAACTAATGTAGTATCTGTTGCATGGCAACCTTAATAACAAAGTGAAAATAATACTTGTAGTGGCAACACTGTTGTTCTACCCTGTTTTCTTGTGCTAGCCATTCCCACCCGCTATATAAAGGCTGATTCAGAAAGGGTATACTTACCTTCGAACCTGCGATTCCTTACCGCATTGTAATCATTACGTAAAGCCAGAATCTCTACGTCAATATTTTTTTTTATTGCTCGCAATATATCGCATTTATTGTTTCAAATTTTTATTTCTTAAAATTTCAAATTCGATATACCTTTTATTATGAAATAATGAACACAAATACGCTAAAGGAAGCTTGTAAAAGTTGATAGACCGTTTCTGAGTCACTCTGTATAAGTATTGGTAGATGTCATAAAAATATTTATTTTTTAACTGCAATGCCTATACTCACGTCGGCCATAGACAGGCAACTACATCCACAACCTTAATCTTAATAGACTAATTACATGCCAGGCTTGTGCGCACACGTGTAGTGGAAAAGGCAATACATTCGGATGCACGTGCCACATGTCACCGACAGTTTGATACAGGTGATGCACGTGCAACACATGTGGGGGTTAACGACTTTCTACTGACGGCATTTTCCATACGACGTGATGCAAAACAATAATTGTTGCACGTCAAGTTATTAGATACCAAACACGGCCTAGAAACTCGGCTTATCTCGAGTGACGCCGGCCGATACTGTAACCTAACCACAATCCTTATTACGTTCCGTTTCGATAACGTAACGTATTCCATCCCTCTCACGCCACAGATTTCATAAATAGGTATGACGTTACGATTACATTTCAAGTTCGTGCTTACTCTACTGATTGAATCGGTAGTCTTCCAAGTGGTTCTTAAGGGCAAGCCCAGTCTTAAAATATTATTTTTAACGACCCACCAATAGACCTAGGTTACATATTAATTGCTATAAACCCACTGCTTCAAGGCAAACGTAAGAAAATACAACCATTCCAGTTAAAAAAAATATATGCTAAAGCTTAAAATATTTGTATGAGAATGGTAAAGCTATATTGCCATGCGAAAATTACCTTAAGGTGAGCAGGTAATAATGTCCTGTATAGAACCAACTCCAAAGGACCCGTAGCCTTAATACTACTCTAGCATCTCTCCTGGGCTTTTCCACTGATGGCCGCAACAGATATATAATAATTGGACAATTTCGTTATAGATACAGGCTACTTAAAGTGTGTTTATCAGCGGTTTTGTAAGTGAAATACGATACAGTCTTTGGTAATGCTACTGCATAACATCACACGTTACATGATTATTAGCGGCACCAGTCATATATGGTGTAGGAATAGCAAAAATACTGCTAAGTTCACTGACATGTTTGTAGTGACCTCTTCAACCGTGCCACAAGCTACACAGATGGCGCTGCAGACGACATTCAGAACAATTGACAATTCTCCATACAATCCTGCAACGCGCTATGAGAGTTTTCGGAGCACGTAACATATATACAAGATCCCGACATTAACCGTTGGGGAATAGCGGCCGCCCGACAGGCATACAATCACCCTGGCAGGAAGACCGCCAAAACTTAAGGCCTACAAAATTTCTACACACCGTTTGTATCATGTGAGTATCGTCTTATCAGCAGCAAAATTGCAAATACTTTCTTATCAAGTGTTATATCATATTTATCTAGCAACACAGATCGATCACGATTCAATAACCTGCACTTGTTTTTCCAATATGTGAGTTCCCACAGTGTTACGTAAGCTTTTGTTTTCGTTCTACATGGCAACTCTATAATGTAATACAGCTTTGCAGGCGGGGAGAGCGTCATAGTTATATATCATAATGATGAATTATTGAAAGATTTATCTACAGTACTGGCCGCTGTTTCTATAGAATTGTTAGAAGAGTATATAACAATATCATCAGCATATTGGAGGATTGAACATGGAGAAATGACTGAAATATCATACTATAAAGGACTAAGGACTGGACCCTGAGGAACACCATTCCACAAAACTGGCAAATATGGCACTACTTGGTAGCCGATTGCCAACCCAATAAAAAGAAGATGATGCATTTCCATCATAAATACCATACCATAACTTCCATAACTTCCAGTACGTATTACAGCATAACGACCTCTTCAACCTCGCCACAAGATACACAGATGGCGCTTCAGACGGACATTCAGAACAAATGACGATTCTCCATACAATCTTGGAACGCGCTATAAGAGTTTTCGGAGAATCTAACATTATATACAAGCTCCCGACAATAACTGTCGGGGCATACCACCCGTTTGGCTGGAAAATCTTCCCTTTTCCGCTAAAACAGTATTTGAATCTAAATGAGATACCATATAAGTTATTGTTGTTACAAATATGATACGTAGGTATTATTCAAAATGTTCAAAGGTTAGACAAATAGTTAATTTAGTAAAAGAAAGTGGGATTAGTTCTTCTTATCGTTTGGAAGATGTCCAAGATGGTGTCAGAGGTTTTTAAAGTCCAACAACCTTCGGGCTGTCTTAACGATTGCAACCCAATGACAACTGTCAAAAAATAGCGGTCAAACATGATTGAAGAGTGACTGATGACAGGACTAACCAGACCAGACATAGACATCGCTTGTCACAAAAAAACTTATTGGCATAGTCATAGAATTCATAAGTCAATAAAATATTCTACAGTATAAAAACCACAGACATATTTAAGACTGATTAAATGGAATAAGCCTGACGGCTCATTATGCTAGAAAAAAAATTTGACATTAAGGCAAATTATAATCAGCTTTATTAAAAAAAAAACCTTAAGCTATCGCATGAAAATTGTAGGGTACCAATAAAAACTAACGATTTTATCCTGAAACATTTCGAGAGTATTTAAAACCTATGCTGCCTTTAAACAACTAAAATGCTAGTTTTCAATTATATCCCACAGAGAAAATAGAGCTTAAAGGTACATTAGTAGGTACCATACTGACCGTTATTATACACTAGCTGCGCCCGGCGGTCTTACCCGCGATAAAAAGTATGAAAAATTAAAACATCTATCCCACGGGAACCATACATTTTACCGGGATAAAAAGCCTAAGCCTATGTGCTATTCCAGACTATAATCTATCTCTGTGCCAAATTTCATCCAGATCCGTTCAGCCATTCGGGCGTGAAAGAGTAACAAACATCCATCCATCTATCCATCCATCCATCCATCCAAACTTTCACATTTATAATATTATATAGTGTATAGTATATAGTATAGTATTAGTATAGATTCTTATAAAGATTTTGATGTAGGTATTTACATACTTTAGGATTAAGCCATAATTTATAGGAATAGAGAATCATCCCCGCCCCCACGCAAGCAGACATCTCTAAAGATAGCTCGAATAACTAAAACAATGGACTCTAGACTAATGACTCGATTTCAAAATATTGCTCTGCGTATTAACTTGCAGTCACGAGGCGCCTTGTAAACATTGCGAAACAATATTATCTGTAACACATGAAAAGCAAATAAACATATCATTGTGAAACTTACGACGACTCAAATAAGGTGCACCTTCTTGTTACGCGATGGTGAATTGTATAATGGTTCAGGGAAATGTTGCCAAAAATGCGTCAAAACATTTTGGTCGCAAGTGGGCCTTGGGTTTAAGTTTTCGTAAACCGTGGGCGGAGAGAATATAATAAAAAAATCAATATGTGAAGCATACCTATTATGCTCTACAATATAAGTAATGTCTGCAATCTATACATACATATAAATAAAATTGGAGTGTCTGTTTGTAATATTAAAATAACCGCTTTTTACTAAGTGCATTTGGATGTATACACGTTACCTATACCGAAAAAACATTTTTTACAATTTTTGTCTGTCTGTCTGTTCCGGGTAATCTCTGAAATGGCTGGACCGATTTTGACGGGACTTTCACTGCCAGATAGCTGATGTAACAAGGAGTAACTTAGGCTACTTTTATTTTAGAAAAATAAAAAATAGGATCTCACGAAAAGAAATTAAAACCAATGTTGCAGCGCAGCGCCTGATTAAGTTTGATAGCAACAACCTGCAATGCGTCCCGCGGGCTCAGAATGGGCGAGCAGGCTGTTGTCAACGGTTGTCTTTGTTAAATACCACGCGGACGAAGTCGCGGGCAACAGCTAGTCTATATAATAAAAATCAATTGCTGTTCGTTTTTCTCGCTAAAACTCGAGAACGGCTGGGCTGATTTAGCTGATTTTGGTTTTGAAATGTTTGTCGAAGCCCAGGGAAGGTTTACCCGGTGAGAAAATGGGGAAAAGTTGCAAGGACGAAAAATAAGTCTTTATTGTGTTTTATTTTTTCTGACTGTCAGTTGGTCTGTCGAACGTCAGGCGAAAGGTTATCTGTCATTCTGTCACCATTATACGTTAGGTACGAAGTTCGCCGGGACAGCTAGTCTCTTATAAATGTCTACAATATTTATTAGATATTGTATATGTATATTAAAAAAACTATTCTCACAAAAATAAACCAAATTGCTCAAATCGATCCTTCTGCATTATTCTTCTACCTTGAAAATATATTTAGGTACCTACCTACTAATTGATTTAGTTACATAAACATCTATCTAGACACGTCTACTACCGATTCTTGTCCCCAGATATGTTTGAATGTCAGACACACAGGTCTCAGACACCTTGTCGCGAAGCGTTCAGCCGCGACATTCACAAGTCCTGTCGAGATGCGACCGTCGTAACCTTTTGTTTGCACACCAATTATTATACCCGCGTCTATTTATATGTTAACTAGATCGTTAACTTCTAGCAATTTGCGGGGAGTTGCGAAATTGTACCGTATCGACGGTATAAGAAGGAGGTCCCTATTTACCTAGGCTATTTTTCCTTACTGTAAGTAAGTGGTAAACGAACCATCATTCACGCAATAATAAAATTTTACAAATCCACCACACTTTATAACTATGTATTAATGTCTTAGTCCACCCGGCTAACATATGATTATTTTTTTTTTAATCTAAAAAATAACAGAGGTCCTGACCACAGATTATGCAAGGACGTGGCCAGTGACGTATTTACCGATGGGCCATGTGGGCCATGGCCCGGGGCGGCATAGCTTTTGGCACCTTTCGTATTCATTACCTATCTTTCGTTAAATTATGGGGCGGCAAACCTCATATTCCCAGGGCCACTAGACGTGGCCATACCGTCTTCTTCTTTCTTTACGAAATGAGATGAAATGTCGCCTAGCCCTCCAATTGGTGGGTATTTTGCCAGTGTCAGTATAGCGATATCAAATTCAATCAATTCTCATTATAAATAAAAAATGGATGATGACATGAAAATTTGAAAATGGCAAATCCTCGACGGCCCCACCGTTTTATATCTGTAGTATTTTTTAAACGTACCATAGACTGACCAACTGACTGAAACAACCTGACTGACTGACCATAGACAGACCACGTGGAAGGTCGCCCATGCGATGGACCGACCAGATTAAGTCTGCCATTGGTGGCCCCCTGTATAAATACACCAGGATGGCATCCAATAGGGAGAGATGGCGAGACTTCGTGAGGCAAGCAACACCAGTCCCAAAACCAAAACATGACGACCACGACCGCTCTGACAAGAGCGTCACGACTTAGAAGACCACAGACTACCATAGACTTCGGGAGAACAGAAAAAAATACATAAAACTGTTTTATAACAATGAATTAATGTGACCAAGCAAATTAAACCGGATTTTCAGCTAGAACTATTGCGGATTATATTGTATAATAATTGGTAATATTTTAGCCAATATTGCACCACACGCAAAAAGATTTAAAAAAATCCCTCTTCTATCAGATTATTATTATCAGTTTATTCATTTGTTATTTCCAAACCCTATTACACATTGTCTCTGATTACAAATCCACCATCTTTGTTTGCCACTTACTGTTAGGAAAAATATAATTATGCCATTTTACCTTGAAGTAGTAATGCATAAATTATATTATGATCAGTGACAGAGCGCATTATACTATAATCATTGAAATGTAGTTACTCTAGAATAGCAAGTCAGGACAACGATCATGTACCGCTCGCGTTGTGCGCAGGATGCGGGATTTCGCAAATGTCAATGTGATTTTGAATTAGTTGTGGTTCCGGAACCACAGTTTAGTGTAACACAGTGATTGATTGATATCAAACGGAAAATCTAGTACGTAATAATAAATATATTTACCGGCTGATTCAAAAAGGGTGTAATAAACCTTGAACTGCGCTTCTGTAGCGCATCTGTTGTCATTATGTGAAGTCAGAACTTCGATACGCAGTAATAGTATACCCTTTACGAATCACTCTGTATATTGATGACTATAAATAACACGGCAACATCAGTAATGACACACCCTCCGTCCGCCAATCATTTTCCACTGACGTCAGTGATGCCAGAAATAGAACTGGATGTGGTTAGATTACACACATCATACAGGCTGACACTGACCAACATACATTAATATTAGTCCACTTAATGCCCCACTGTTGGGCGCCAACCTCCCCTTAATGCGAGGGGGATAAGGCCGTAGTCCATCAACCTGGCCTGTGCATGTTGGCGGACTTCACACGTCTTTCTAAGGAAACACTGAGACAATTTGCGCTACCGATCCGCTGATGGCCGCTATTATAAAAAAAAAAAAAAAAAATAACCGCTACGCGATAGATTCTCGACTTAAACGCCACAGACCGTGAGACACAAGAAAGGTCTTGTAAACTCCTTTGTTATCAGTTGCTCCCCCTAACAACAAAGTGAGGGGATAGCGTGTAGAAGTAGAAACCATTTAAAAAAAACGTGACTTGGTACCGTTTCTTTAGAACTCCGACGTCACTACGTATCGTTACCTTCACGCTAACATGAAAACGGTATTATAGCCTAGTTCTCGGACCCTGAATAACGGCTTCAGATCTATAATAATTCATGAAAACACGATAAATACATGAATTTGGGTGAAGATGTAAACGGGTCAACTCAGGTCACACAGTTAACGGTGGAACGTTACAAACAAAATAATTTACTAACCCCCACATTTATAGACAGTTACAATGGCATTATAACGAACTTTTCACAGAAAAAAGTGCGTTATAATAGCTTTATAATCCATTATAACTTTATATAAATTTGACGGTACGTCTTTCTACATTTAGTATACCTGTATTATATACAATAAAAATTACAAAGAAAATATATTATTTTTCTACAAACTAAAGATATAACGAAAATTACGTTATTATACAAAACAAGTATAAATTGAAAAGAGAATAGAAAAGCTACTTAGTATTTACAAAAAGTGTAAAAAATTTGGCCCATGCGGTAGCGTGCCCAAGATGCTGGCTGCATTTCCTCGCTGAATAGCCAAAGCACGAGCGAGGAAATGCCCAACCCTCGGGTCGCTGGTTGCGTCGACCAATCTTTTAGATAGGCTTTCAATACAAATCCTATCAAAATGGCCACATTACATTGACATTCAAAATTGAGCTTTACGGGTCAATAATAATAAACAATTTAAACATACCTCTCATTACACTTGACACGAATTCCCCACAAGTCCTAATATATATTATTTTACGTGCCTCCTGCCACGCTTCCGAAATCGTTTAGTCAATTACCTCATAATGTCATGAGTTCAAACATAACTTATGTGATAATAGTTCAAGTAATTAACGCAATAATATGTGTTAACGGTTGGACAAGTCTGTTGTCACGTTTTGTTAAGTTGCATATGTAGTTTTGGTTCAAGTTAATGAACTTACAGCTCTTCTTCATCGTAGTATTTTTGAGGTCAGGTTGAGATCAATGACCGGAGGACCGTGATGTGTGGAAGTCATTGGGGGAGGCCTATGTCCAGCAGTGGACGCCTCTCGGCTGATAGAATAGAATAGTTAAGACCAATTTCAAAAATTGATTTCTTACATTTACACGAATACAACACATTGAAATAAAACTATTTCTACGGATTTTATCACATTTATTACGTAAAACCATAAATTAAGCTCGATAAAATCCGTTTTTTTTTCTATTTCAACTATTTTCAGAAATTTTCAGGCTCCTGAATCTCCATTATGACTGTCAAAGATGCAAGAATGTAAACCGGACCGTCTAAAGCACGAATAATTCGGTGCGCCAGTAATCTCGGGCTGGTCAATAGGGAGTTTTTAGCAACTAGACTTAGTAAGACCTCAATGAACGTGAGTTTATAGATTTAAAGTCCAAATTTAGAAAGTACCGATCTTATACTTACAATATCTTAACAAATATTTAATGGTTTATCTATTATAAATAGCCAATATATGGAGAGCTTATGTACAATAGATATCTACATTTAAAAAAAACCAAAGAATTAATAGATACTTATTGATAGGAAAAATAAACAAATTAAATAATAAAAATCTATGTTAACTAAACAACAATTGATTGTCAACTGAACTACACCGATACAAGCATGTTATCCTAAAATAGATCCACTGATTCACACGTTTATTTATAAACTTAAATCT
This sequence comes from Pheosia gnoma, assembly GCA_905404115.1. NCBI lineage: Eukaryota > Metazoa > Arthropoda > Insecta > Lepidoptera > Notodontidae > Pheosia > Pheosia gnoma. The sequence goes on from FR989915.1 coordinate 6,234,712, forward strand.
TCACAATGATCCATTCGTCTCACGCCCACGTGACGTCATAATGCGCTACGTAAACCACGTGTGTTTGATCTCATAATAGACTTGATTGAAGATACATTTTAAATTCAATACTATTATATTTATAATATAGTATTATAGAATAACTGTTGACCGCGACTTGGTTCGCGTTTTTATATTGATATAACTTTTTATTTATGAACTGATTGAAATAAAAGAAACATTAAATTGTATGTGAGGCTTACCACAATACATTTATGAAAACCGCACCCAAATCAGTTGAGCCGTTTCTGAGATAAGCGCGCACAAACGCACAGACCATAATTCTAACAATCATTGTTTTGGGTTCTATTGCGTTGATAAAGTCCCCCAATAATAGTTTTTCATATATATTTTCCATATACAGCCAGCGATCATTTACATTGCTATTATATGTATAGATATTACACAAGGGTAATATTAATTATTACCCCGTACGTAATGTCTGACTTCAAGACACCGTAAGCACGTTCTGCGTAGATCGGACCGCAAGCAACAACTAAATATGAGGGTACCCCAGTCCAAACTATGACACTAGGACGTCAAACACCTAAGTCCTCCCGTGACCATGGTTGCTGTAAAGCAGCCGAAACGTCGGGAACGTAAAAACATAACTTACACGCGATAAAATCTGTAAAATTAGTTTTATTTCTAGGTAATGTCTGAATTTAATTAACGACAGGAAAGGGATTGGGAATCCCATGCCACGTGTAGATTGACAATATGTTATGGTTTCTTTAGAGGGAAAAATAACGTGTAATTATTAATAATATTGCATTGCCTTATCAATTCCGATAAAAGTTTCCTTCCAACTGTGAAAAACCCAGTGGTAGTATTATCGTTTACAAAAACATGTTTTAACCATAAATACTGACCCCGAATTTATAAACGTTTTATATCGTTATCAAACGTCATATAGTATTGCGCAAATAAAAGTCTTGTGCGCAGTACTATATGACGTTCGATAAAGTTATAAAACGTCTATTAATTACAATAAATGAATAAATATGGCTATACGTACTCGCCAACTGTACGGTACCAAACTAAGCATCGTTTGTATTATGGATACCGTACAAAGGACTGGGGGCGAACCCCTGAATTGCTTATATAGATATACAATTTTCACAACTCGGGTACAAACATTCTTGCTAATCACATAAAGTTTGCCGCTCCGGGGATACTAACCCGGGACCCTCAGTACGGAAAGCAGGGTCACTACCAAGCCACGTCATCAACAGATGCTCAGGTTGTCAGATACAATCCCTGGCACTATATTTAGCCGCTTTCTCATACTCTTTACACAACCTCCAACACAGCCCTGTCTAATCTGCTGGATACAATCCCTGGCACTATATTTAGCCGCTTTCTCATACTCTTTACACAACCTCCAACACAGCCCTGTCTAATCTGCTGGATACAATCCCTGGCACTATATTTAGCCGCTTTCTCGTACTCTTTACACAACCTCCAACACAGCCCCGTCTAATCTGCTGGATACAATCCCTGGCACTATATTTAGCCGCTTTCTCGTACTCTTTACACAACCTCCAACACAGCCCTGTCTAATCTGCTGGATACAATCCCTGGCACTATATTTAGCCGCTTTCTCGTACTCTTTACACAACCTCCAACACAGCCCTGTCTAATCTGCTGGATACAATCCCTGGCACTATATTTAGCCGCTTTCTCGTACTCTTTACACAACCTCCAACACAGCCCTGTCTAATCTGCTGGATACAATCCCTGGCACTATATTTAGCCGCTTTCTCGTACTCTTTACACAACCTCCAACACAGCCCTGTCTAATCTGCTGGATACAATCCCTGGCACTATATTTAGCCGCTTTCTCGTACTCTTTACACAACCTCCAACACAGCCCTGTCTAATCTGCTGGATACAATCCCTGGCACTATATTTAACCGCTTTCTCGTACTCTTTACACAACCTCCAACACAGCCCTGTCTAATCTGCTGGATACAATCCCTGGCACTATATTTAGCCGCTTTCTCATACTCTTTACACAACCTCCAACACAGCCCTGTCTAATCTGCTGGATACACCTTGGCACTGTATTTAGCCGCATCCTATTTCTGTTACAATTGAATGATTGTATTCTTTCGTTCACAATCGTTGTCAAATCTGTTTCCTGTTCCGTGCAGACAATGGTTTGGTTTTGTATTTTGGGAGAGCGTCGGATACGAGCTAATCGATTAGTTTTATCTAAACGTACATTGTCATCAAGATATCAGGTTACGGCTACAGAATACATACTACCTAGTATGTTACGGCGTCACACAATACTATCTAATGGAGATACTAGATACATTATCATTTGTTCACTGACGACCAAATTAGGTCAGTGGGTAGTGACCCTGCCTTCTACCTTCTGCACCGAGGGTCTCGGGATCGAATCCTGGAAAGGGCCAAGCTTTGTGTGATGAGCATGAATGTATGTAGGTACCCGAGTCATGGTTGTTTAATATCTATATGAGTATTATATACTGGGTTCGCCCCAGTCCATTGTACGGGACAAATAATACCAGCGTTGCTTAGTGTAGGACCGTATAGTTGGTGTGTTCGTCTGACGATATTATTATTATATATTTATTTCATAAATTTAGGGGTATTTTTTTTTTAAATGGGACTAGGCCCGCCACACACTCCCACCACTGCTACTCCTGTAAGCCAGGATCTACAGCGGTGTCCAATGAAGACACCGAGGTTTGACCCTCGGCGAGTCCCGGGATAAAGTTAATTGTCTTGGAACCCGCACGAAATGAATCGAAAGATAAATAGGAGGAGTTGGAAGAAAATTATCCACTTCCCTCCATTGCAAAGCGGGAGACAAAAAGATCTGGTAGACAAATGTCCACAGAAGTAAGACTCTTACAGCTGGACTAATTCCAGGTGTAAGGCACCACGGAGAGTTTAAATACTAATTGGTCCTAAACTTGTGAGCTGATTAAACTTAATTCCAGTAGTAGGTATGGCAAAAACGCTTGAACGCACGGAAGTTATCCCTGGTTTCCACAAGGTCTGTGTAGTATACAACCCCAGAAGTTACTTGCAAACTATTAAGCATAATGTTCCGTTCGTTTTGCCAGAGATTGCACTCCCAGAGGATGTGATGTGCAGATTGCTCGTTTTCGTTATACGGCGTTGAACATTGACACAGAGGCGAGGGTACTAATTTAAAATAGAATAATTTGCTCTTAAAGTTACCGTGGCCTGTTAAAAATTGTGCAACACAGTGGTCCACCTCCATCCACGTCTTCTCCAAACGATCACGAACGCAAGGAAAGAACTGGTGGAGGTGGCGGCCCTTAGTTGTTGTATCCCAACTGCATTGCCACTCGTTCAAAAGATCTTCGTAAACAACAGATTGAGGTTTAAATAATCTAGTGATTCTATAGCGATCTCGCGGTTTTAGGAATTCGGTGGTCATGTCCTCTCGAGTAGAATAGTACATTCCCGCGCGTCTCTGAATCTCTAAGTCGACCGGGAGCACACCCGCGAGTACCGGCAGGGCCTCGGTACTAACCGTGCGGTATGCTTTACATAAAAATATCAGTGCCAATCGTTGGCTCTGAAGTAATTTACGCCGTGCCGCCCCTATCGTGGCCCTGTCGGCCCACACCGGTGCGCCGTAACACATGGATCCTAAGTACGTTGATCCGTATATGATTTTGAACGTATTAAAAGAGAGACCCCACGTTGAGGTCGATATTCTTGTCAACGCATAAAAATTACGTTTTGATTTTTCACCGACAGTTTTAATATGTTCGATAAACGGGAAATTCCTTTCTAGCACTAACCCGAGGTAACAAACCGACTCTTTCCTCTTAATTGTTGTATCATTAAACTTAATACGTGGCGGCGCTTTCAGATTACCTTTTAACAGGAGTTGGTAGGTTTTTTGAGGGGCAAACGTAAGCCGATTCCGTTCGCCCCACTCAGAGATCAAGCGCAGACATGTCTCCGCCAGGTTCTCAAGTCCAGCCCTAGTGTTTGATTGTATCAGCAGGAGACCGTCATCCGCGTATCCAGTTAATGAACATCCGCTCGGGAGAGGTAGCTCGAGGAAGTCGTCAAAGCCTAAATTCCACAAGTATGGACTTAAAACTGACCCTTGAGGACAGCCTAATGTCAGTGTCTTCGACACAGCATGGTGACCAAGTCTAAGTGTTGTAGATCCGTGTGCAAAATATGTATAAACAAGGGAATAGATGTTCTTAAAACAACCGCGTATCTTTAGCTTAAGAAGTAACATCGGCCACCATGCGTTGTCGAACGCACCCGAAATATCCAAAAAGATACCTAATACGTACTCAAACGTTGATAAGTTTACGATTTTTCTAACCGAGATAGCCGCGTCAACAGTCGATTTACCACGAGTAAAACCGAATTGTTTTTGATTGAATTTTGGTCCACCGGGTAACAACCGCGGGACGATTAGGCGCTCTAATAGTTTACCTAACGATGGTAATAGCGTTATTGGCCGATATGATTTAGGGTCGTCGGGGGGCTTGTCCCCACTTTTCGGAATGATTCGTATAAAACCGCGACGCCATATTCGGGGAAAAATACCGTCGGCTATGCAACGATTAAAAACAATTAACATTGAATCACCGGCTGATTTGCAAGCTTCTTTGATCATTTTGTTAGATATTTTGTCCTCGCCGGAGGCTTTATTTAGAGGCAGTGCTCGCACGACGTTCTCGAATTCGTCACGGGACGGAAGATCGGACACAGGTGCGAGAGGCGGCTCTGCAGCCCATGCTCTTATCTGGCGGTGGTACTCGCTGTCGTTTTCCGTACTATCGTCGGGGATAAGTGTGTTTAGTAGGACATCCGTAGTCTCCTCGATACCGGTTGTATGTATATTATTTATTTTGATGTTCCGTATATATGCGAGATCTATTGATCTATTAGCTTTGAACTCGTGGTATAGTGGAGACCACGGACCCTCCCTATCTAATTTGTCCACTATTTTGTTTAATAAAGCGCCTTTGGATCTTTCAACCGCAGGGGTATAATTTAATAATTTAGGGGTATATTGACATATATGTCTTTACATAGCTTTATAAATGACTAGCTGCGCCCCGCGGTGTTACCCGCGATTAAAAAGTATGTCATTTTTACCAGGATAAAGTAGCCTATGTGCTATTCCAGACTATAATCTATCTCTGTGCCAAATTTCATCCAGATCCATTCAGCCGTTCTGGCGTGATTGACTAACAAACATACATCCACCCAAACTTTCACATTTATAATATTAGTGTGATTGAGAATAGTTTCAAAGAATCGTTACCTCGTTAATTAACTTTTCTCATAATTACAGATTTCTCCACAATGTGTTTGTACATCAACGTCAGCATCCACCAAAAATAACTTCTAATCCACGTATCAACAGTAGCGTAAAGCGATCGTAATGCCGCGTGACGTCAGAGGCTGGGCAATTCACGCCCCCGTTAGCTTGTGACGGTGCATATACAGAATCGCGTTCGTCACAACGAATTGCTCAAATTGGTAAAAGAGGTCGGTACAGAGTAGGTAATGTTGGGTGGGTTCTGTCGGAATATTATTGGCAGTAAAGTCTTTTAAACCTATCATACCGATATAAGGTTAGGTTTGGCATAAATCAAGTTGAAAGATGTTGTCAGGCTATTTAGAATTATGCCAGCATTTATATGGATTTTATTTGTTATACTAATCGAAAATTCAAATTCAAATTAAAATTATTTATTTGCTAATATGGGTAGGTTACATTCATGGTCAAAGATATAAATTAATGTTCGCCATATTTCGCCTTCCAGCATGCAAACTTGACATTGTAAGCAGTCAAAAACAAAAATATAAAATACACAGTAAATAGTAATATAATAATATGAAAACTTTGTCACAAATATAATTAGCCAGCAATTACTAATCTGGCTATATCATTTACAAAATTCTAGTGTCAACATTAAAATTAATTCAGCAACTACCTAAGAAATATGTCAGTCAAAATAAAAATACAATTAAAATTAGAATCAATACCCTTCACTTGACCGCTATCTTTGCAGAGGGTCTGTTAAATATTCATTAATTGTGTAATAACATTTTTGTACTAATAATTGTTTAACTTTCCGCCTGAACAATTCAATGGGTGCAGTTTCAAGTATTGTACTTGGTAGATGATTATACAGTCGCGGCGCCATACAAAATAAGCTGTTGCTATACACTGCGGTCTTGTTAGAGGGAAAACAGAGTTTTGCATTGGTCGATGGTGATATATCTTTATAAAGATCAAATTTCTCAACACTCCCTTCCTTTGAGATTCTTATTTATTACGTTTACTCCAAACGGACTTAGAGACAGCATAATTGAATTAAAAGATCTTGATTCACTATTTCGCTTGCGGATCTCCAAATCTCTGGTATAAATATAGAGATCCACACGATCAGCCGTCAAAATCTGATGATGGAAGTTACGTCAAAGATTTACGTCATCAATGTGGGATATTTTAGGCGACGGGTATTTTAAATTGGTTGTAATATCAATGCATAGCTATATGTGAAGTACACATACACATATGTAAAGGTGCGTTCTATATTAAATTATTGCATAAGAATAATTTAATGCGGACAAGCTTTTAATTTTACGGAATAAAAAAAATATTTATGACGTTCGATAATGCGTTCAATCAATATCCAAAATCACTTCCGCAAATTAATGTGCCTTATATAGTCACGTGTTACGTATGACGGCGAGGATCACGGTAAAAGTGCGCACGCGCTGCCCCCTCCCTCCTACCCATTGCCCCACCATTAATAGTAAGGTCACGAGCAGTCTATAGGTGTGTTCGTATTTGCCCTTAAAAAGGCATCACGAAATATGGTCCATAGGCATCAATAGGTTTAAAAGTAATAATTGGACATATTCGAAATTTAAAATGTTGTGGTTTTTTTTAAGCTCGTGTTTATTCGATTTCGTTCGGCAATGTTCGGAATGCAGTTCATATGGAGATGAAGACGGAGCAATCTACTCGGGACATTGCTAACGACGATATTTAACGAGCAAACAAACAGTCTTTTATGACTTTGAACTGTAATCAACCGAGACTGTATAATTATTTAATAATAAGTTCGTTATTTATAATGTTTCATTTGTTTTGCAAAAACATAATTCAATTTTGTGCAACAAATATTTCAAAAAACATTATTTAGGTACAATAAACATATGATATGTACGGATGATGATCTAATTCAATGATACAGTACAATAATAATATTTGTTTATGCTGAATTAATTTACAGCGGCCGTCACATAACATAAACAAAGATGATGATGATACTCTGCGCACGACAAATACGTACAATTAGGCATGCGTCGAACCGCCATCTTTGTTCATTTTATGTGATGCTCTCTTTACTTCGCAATTTTGCCAAAGCAGCAGCGTGGGAATGCATCTAATTTACTTCCAGTGCACGTTCTGAATTCACGATCGTCTGTAATTTTACGTTTAGGTTGGCAATAATTTTGCAACTGTCATGTAGGTATAAAAATATTTTTTAATTTTAAACAATTAATATTGATATGCTTGGTAAGTATAAGGTTCCTTAATAAAAAGTAGAATTGATTTTCACAGTGACGTATCTCACGCACGTAAAAGCCACTCATACACAAACCATATTTGAGTATCTAACAAGGGAACTCGTTTCTGTACAATATTTTGCCAATTCTTGAGGGAGAGGGGCTGTAAATATGTACAGCACACAACTATGCATTCGTGCACACTCGTGCGATATTAAAGCATATCTAAAAAAAGATATAAAAAAAATCTAAAAATATCTATACACACATACTTAGGAAAACCTCTACTCAATTAATAGTTTTATATAACGTTATGGCTAATTGGCTATAAGGCTTTTGAGCAAGGGATTGGTAGTCCATGGAAAGCCAAGTCCAGGCTAATTTATCTGAGAATACCACTCGTATTACCGCGAGTCAGCTTTAATTTCTATTGTTTTAAGTGTGCAATCAACATCAGCTTGATAGTAAATTACTTAATCCGTTCATCTTTTGCAGTCGAAGCTGTATTCCATAGTTACAGCCGATACTGCATCGTGTGTGAGACCTAATCTTGAGAGCCGGCAATGCCTCCACCACGTCAAAACAAATACCTTTTTATAATACTCTTAATAATATCGCCAGACGAAAACCACCTGTACGGTCGCAAGCTAAGCAACGCTTGTATTAGAAGTACCCAATGATAGACTTATGTAGATATTAAAACATCCACAACTCGGGCGCAACGTTTACCCCCATCAGGATTAGAACCCGCGATCCTCGATACAGAAAGCTGGTTCACTACTCTGCTAATCAGTTCGTCAGTTGTCGTCAGGAATTTAATTAAACTTGGAATAATTATCATTGGTTACGTAACACCTATTCCATGAACAAATAAAGTGAAGAACCGTTCTATTTAAAATCCCCTCCACGTCTATGGGACGAACGACAATGGCGGTGACGGTGCAGACAGTTAGAATCTTTTATTCATCGCGCCAAATATTCCACGGAGAGAACACTTGGACATCTGAGCCGATGTTATGGGAATTTAAGAATAATAGCTGCGTTTCTGTACCTTGAGATTCAATATGGCGGCAGGAAGTTTGTCCGTTGCACTTTGGCTCGTCGGTTGGTTTTTTTAACGTATTTTATGTGAAGGGTAAGTCGAGCAAAGTTTTGCGCATGGTACAAGCATTTTTTTTGCAAATCTGCGGAATGAATTTATGATGTAATAACATGAAAGCGTATTGTTGTATGGAATATTTTATACATAAACGTGATCGTTATCACCTACTTGTTAACTCCTTAAAATATTTACACTATTTTTATTAAAATTATTAAAGGCTGTTAATTAAGTTTCTAAACAATAATCGAAGTTTACCATTTTCTACACAACCACTGAACCAATAGGACAGGCGAATAGTGCAGACAATATTAATTAAACAGCAATAAGTTATTTGGTTTTAAGAAAAAAAGAAACTAAGCAATCGCGGTACGATCGCATCGCAATGCAAAAATACTAAAAAAAAAACGAGAAAAACAAGCTTGGCGATTTCATGTAACTTTTTATTTGTCTAGTTTTTGTTGAAGCCAAGGACAATCAATAACGTTAGAGGTTATTTACTCTATGACCGTTAAGAGTCTGTGCTTTGTTATTTCTGATTTCGACACTGGAATCTTTGAGAAGCCAGGTAAGTTTTTTTTTATTTGGACAACATATTTCGATGAATTCTTCGCCTTCATTATACCTGGAAGGCCCTAGCTTTCCCTCTTTTCAAATTGTATAACTTAGAAGTTTTCCTTGTTTTCGAATCGTGACATTAATAATTATTTAGACTAGATATTTCAAACCTTTTTCCTCATCAACTTTCTACCTACCATATAAGCATAGCTTTTGACCCATTGTTTTTCTAAAGCGGTCGCCCTAAATTATATGTTAATAGCGCCGAGTTTCGCACGACCTCTGCCGGTACCCAATTGGGCGGTATAGTCTATGGCCTAGTGTAACTATGACCCGTTTTATGGTCTAGCGGTGTTGTGAACTAGTCTTGTTACTATATTACAATGGCGTTTTTCTAATATACTTTTCCGCGTGGTGACCACGATTTAGGAGGCGTGAGAACGTAAAATAGAAATATTTATTCTTGTAAAGAGAGATGAGCGGTGGGGGTTACATGTCATCATCATCATCACTGTCATCACCATTATTATTATCATCAAGGTTTCAATACTTGAAAAAGACGATCAAGGAGTATCACTTGTGGGTAATTGGACCTACTTTTCGTTTTACTTTATTCTTTTTAAAATGTATTTTTATTTTGTTTTGTTTTCTTAGTTTGGTTCTGTCTATTATAGTGTTATCATCTGAAATCGTCTTGTTTTCTTTCCCTCCCCTTTCTTCGTCATCATTGTGCTATCATTAACAATTACTTAAGTATTTTGTAGCCGTTTGCCAATGGAACAGAAGCAGAAAACAACAGCGATTTCTTTAGGACTCATTTTATAGGTATATTTATTTGTTGTAGAGCTTCTAATTATATTTTTATTATAGATGTACAACTAAATTACTCGCGACTGTCTGCCGAGAGGCCAACACGTCTCTTGATGTGCCCTTGCTAATTGCAATTTGCACTGCTCTAATCGCTTAGGTAGAGGCTGACATTCATTAGAGACTGATCATCTCGTCCGGTAAAGTTTCAATTGACTTGCCTCAAATTTGTATGATAGAGAAGAACAAAAACACCTTAAATACTTATAAACCAAGGCCAAGGCAAACACAAGGATCACGGTTTCAATGAACATGATATTTGTATTAGAGGTATCTGTTGGTTCTCATAGGTATACATTTTTAATTATAATTAAAATTTACAATTAAAGTTAAACTACTTAAATAGGAAAATTAAAAAAAAAACTTAAAAATAGTACAGTTCTCATAAATAAAATATTACTCCGACTTCGTTCGCAATATTTTTTGAAAAACCAAGCATTGATACAGACCGTCTTAATTTTAATTTAGAAATAGCTATTCATAAGAGATTCGTCTGAAACGACAAATCTGAATCATGTTTATTCGCACTTAAGACATGTATTTCGGGAGCGGAGAACGAATCGAGTCGACCGCCCGCAAATGTGAAACCACCTCTATTTCCATCCGTCGCTAAATTTATTCCTTGATCTTTTATACCGTCAGCAGAAACAGGGAAGTTTCCTAAAAAGTAAAGTCGGTTCTCGATCTAAAGACTAACTTCACTAAAGTGGAGACTTCAGAAAACTGGGCCCTAGTCACTAAGGCTAATAATATTAGCTAATTGTCTCGAGTACTAAGTTCTTCGAAGGCTCTATTTCCTTGCAAGTTGGGATTTCCCAATCATATCGTATCCGATTTGATTGGAATGCGGACCGAGGTTGACGCGGTAAACACGTTGCTTTTGTTGGTGCGAAATATCATAGGGCCTATAGCGCACACTCGATTCCCAACCTTCGGGTTTTTGAAATTGCATAGGTAATATGCCACTCTCATTATCAGAAATAATTATCATTTGCTCAATGGTGAAGGCAAACATTGTCGAAGCATGCATGTCCGAGCGAATCCGACCGTTTTCAGCGACCAAAAAGATTATTGCATAATTTTTAATGTATGTTTTGATATAACTAAAGCAAGGTGTCCAAACTTAGCTCACTTGTTTCATAATGTACTACTACTTACACCATTATTACAATTCGCATTGAGGGATTCCCGTGGCCAAAGGTCGGACATTCGTAGGTTCAATTATTATTATTTTATGTTAAGTAATCTGAATGTGACACTAGTATTTATCGTTCAAGTATAATTTACGATTGCGATGCTCGTCCGTGCGCATCGTTAACGTTATCAACAGGCAAACACAGAGAAAATGAAATGAGGTCAACGTACTATCTTTGTAATAAATTATAAAATAAATAGGTATAATAAATTATAGCAGCTGTCCAATCTGCCAGGGCCATATCTATAAGTTTTGCTCGCCTCGACGGGAAATTGAGTCTGAGCGTTGTTGAATTAGTTTTTTATTTTACAAAACATCGTGCATTTGACTTGTGAACCATCCAGTTCTGATAAGACCAGCAATCTTCTTTACTAGGCCCCAAGTCTGCTAACACAATCGAACAGCAGCCGCATAGTAACTGTCACCTTTGACAGATATCCCATACAATATCTGTCAAAAGTGACATTTACAATGCGGTTGCTGTTCGATTAATAATCGATTGTGTTAGCAGACTTGGGGCCCTGATGATCCGTTTGATGGCTTTTAACCGCTTAAACCATAACAATACTTACTACAGTGCACATATAATGCGTAGTCAACAAAACAAAGTATGTTTATCAAAACATTAAGAACAATGACTCAATTTTAGTCTGCCGAGCATACAAAATGCATATAACCCACTGAACTACATACTAATTTGCACCTAATTTGGTTTATAAACAATTTTATCATCTTATGCATCCATATTGATATTATATCCATAAAAAAGTACGTAATGGATTGCAATGTAATATAATTAAAGCATCGTGATAAGTTACAAGTATATTAAACTTGTTACATAGTCTTATGTACTTACCTGCTTTACGTAATACATTATCGATACCTTTTAACGAGTATTTAAGTATTATCTTCAATCGTTTCGTGTATAATTGTTTATTCCTTAAATTTAGCAATAGAGTTTTCGTTGAAATAAAACTTATTTTAAGGATTTTATAGCGTTTATTTTATGTTTTTACGTTACTGATGTCTCGGATGTTTTACAGCATCGATGGTCGCGGGAGGACGGGAGGTTGCTGTAAAGCAGCCGAAACGTCGGGAACATAAAAACATAAAATAAACGCGATAAAATCCATAAAATAAGTTTTATTTCAATGAGTAATATTCGCGTGAATATAAGAAATCAATAGAGTTTTCATTTACCATGACGAAATAAATTGATGTTATGCAGGGTTCAGTAAAATTTTATTATTTCTTACTTCGTTTTACATTCGTGATCGCTTCCATTGTACCTACCTACCTATTGTCCTTTTGTTTGTTGTAACTTGTAACTTACGCTGCGTAACCTCAAGCGTGATAGCGTGAAGGTTGTATATCTACGCAATTAATAATTCTTGTACAGACTGGTCAAGTACCTACTCGATTCTGCCTTAAGTGTCATTATTTGAGGTATAGAACATCGTATGACTGTGTTTCTGTATCCTGTGTTATCTGATGTAGATACAACACTGAGTTTAAGTTAAATTGTGATGTTACTACATAAAAAACGAGATTTAATTTGATTTCTTTGTGTAAATAAGTAACTGTTGAAAGTGTGTAAAGTGTAAAGGCATACTTACATAAATAAGAGAAAAGACGAGGGTTTTTTTTATCAAAAACACATTTATTTTGATTACCATCTTATTCTAACTTATCACCTAAGTTGGCATTATACTTTGGCGAACCTACAACTTTTTGATTTCACTTCACAAATTGTTCCGTCACAACATTTTTGCACTGTGTCCGAATTCCACCTCCTCCTGGCGGTTCTAGCTTCACGATCCACCTGCAGAGCCCTTTAGGACTTCTGGGTCGAAGCTGCACCAGCCTGGGCTTCATAACTTCATCCTGACGACACTAACGTGGCGATCAAGGCTCCTCGTCCTCTGACAGTGACGGCAAGGCCAGCTGTCGACGGAGTTTCTCTCTTCTTTGCGGGGAAACGGACTTCTGTCTTCGTAGCACCTCCGTGTGCAGGATGTAGGACCTCTGCTCCGACTCGAAGACCTCCTCGGAGTCGTCTTCAACAAGAGCGGGCAGCGCGGTGCACCGGAGCTTCTGGCGCCTCGGGCAGTCGGTCGCAATGCTCTCCATCTCGCGGTGTTTAGGCATTGAAGGGTAAACGTCGGCGTACAAAGCGGCGACGGTTTCTAGTTTCACAACCATTTTGGTGACTTTGTTATTTTGGGGTATATAAATACGTGTGATCTTTACGATTGCTCGTTGCAGAGTGGTGCGGGGCGGCGGAGCACCGCTCGTATTTATACTCTTGCGGGCCGCAATAAATTGTTTGTGTGTGTGTGCCGTCTGGCGTCATCGGCACAGTGTGTATGTGTGTGTGCTAAGGTTGACGTCTACTGGAGCTGTAAAACCCGAGCTCTCTCGGGAAACACACCTTTGCACACATTTTTTTCTGCATGCGTTCTTACGTACTTTTATTATATTGCTTTTTTGTGCGGTTCGGCGAAACGAATTTTCCAAATAGAATTTTCCTGTACGCCTGCGCGATTTTTGTTTTTAGGAAGTCGTTTATTTCCTAAGTGTTTTTTGTGAATTGAGAAAGGTACTTACATATACAGCTGGTGATCCATTTAAAGGTAATTAGGGCTACGACGGCTACCAGTTTAATTCTACCTGCCATAATAGTACCAAAACATAGTCAAATTGGAGCAATGCCTGGAAAAGATCGCACAGAATGATAATCGACCCAAACAGAAAGGGCTTAACTTTCTGTTTTATTGCCCTCATTACTTTAATCATCCTCCTCATTTGTCCACCACGTGACTCAGTAGCTCTAAAACTAACCTTACCTAACCGACGGTTACTGTTTTCATTTCAGTAAAAATGTCTGAAACGATGTTTTCGTATACTGCCGTAGTCTGTTTACTAGTTTAGTGAAATCAGTCTAGACTATATTAATATAGCTACAATGCAAGCGTTGCTTAATATGATTTGGGATCATGCGATTGACTTTTATTTTTCCTATTAACCGACTTCAAAAAGGAGGAGGTTCTCAATTCGGTTGTTTATTTTTTATTTTTTTTATGTTTGTTACCTCAGATCTCCGTCATTTATGAACCGATTCGGAAAATTATGTTTTTATATCCTTAATAATTTAATGTATTGTCTGTATTTTCTTGCCCAGTTGTCCATATTATATACCGATCTTTATTTAGCTACGGCGATGGGCATCCACCGCGTAGGTACATAATGCAGTAAATATCACTGCGCTTGACCTCCTTAAGAGGATTGAAGCCCGATAACTAGGGATAGTGATGTGATACAACGTTGAGTGGCTTTGCAACCTTGGAGTAAACACTCGTACATGTGCATCGGTGTAATGCATTCACAGTAAATGGAGGATAATTCCTCTCGAACCCAAACACTTTAATGTCCCTTTGTTTAGGGTTTAGGCAGCCAATGTTTTTTTTATATACAGGATACTAACACTGAATTTTAAATGATCAAATAAGATAGATATCAGTCTTTGGTCTACTACGCGGACCGGTAAGTCCGTTTTTTAAAACTTGGACACGCCAAGTCTTTAAAAAGAGGTTTTAGCTTGTCTCATAAAACTATAGTGCGAATATATATACTCTGTATAGCGAAAGAAATTATGTCTGGACAGTGTTCCGGCGGGAAATTTCAGAGATAAGAACGCGGAATGGACTCGCAGGTAGCATTTACTATATTAGTTTGAGACCTACAAACTATCTATAGTTTGTTCGAACAATTAACCCGTGTCTCAGTAACATAAAGGTGTGTTACTTAGTATTTCTGCGATCAATTAGATATAAGTTTATATAAGGTTTACACAAAAATTGTGTAAAGTACTTTTACCAGATGAATCAGTAAGTTATATGGATCACGTTGATGTATAAAATAATGTGTAAATTATGTTTGCTAAAGTAACGCTTGGCCGTGCGCTCATTACAGGGTGTATTTTTTTAATGGCTAATAATATGATTTATTTCTTTGGGAATGTTATCTTTATAACCTACTTTTGGCCGTGTTAAAATATTTTACACCATTATTGTTCAACCTTTATATATTGTTTTGCAAATATGCAGTTATATTACATAGCAGCCTGATTCTTAGTTGAAAACATCTCAGCTATTTAAATCATATTGTGATTTATTCAGTGTCCCTTGAAACTAATCCCGTTAAGGTTGAATTGAATGACATGATGACTTGGTAATGGATAAAGAAAATCGTACCTATCTAAATGGAATATAAGTGGAATGGCCTACAGCCAACTCTCAATGGAATTGGATTACTTCTTATAGCTATGTAATTATTTACATATAAAATCAGCCATGAAAGTGGGTTATCAGTTTTAACAACAAATCCTAGTTAATTAAGACTTTACTGAAACTATAATTTTGAGTGCTCGACAATAGACCTTGCCATCCCATGATGTGCAAATAATATTCGACCTTAAGGTGATAAAATCAATTCTTACCAATTTTACTAATCTAAAAAAAATATCATAAAAAAAACAGCATTCTCAAATGCGCAGAACAAAAATGCAACAGACTATATAGAGAAAGAAGCTTCATGACATCTTATGAGAAATAAAAAGAGAGCAGCTACTACATTTCTAACCCAATCCACCGACCGGTACCGAGAAATACTACGCTATAAAATAAGGGCATCCCAAGTGTATCTTAAATACACCCTAGCAATTGGCGCGGTGAACCCCATTGATCGAGACGGCGGGCAAATATTTACGACGACAGACGCGAATGAAAGAAACATCTACCGACCTTAGGGATGGGATGGGAGTGTGGGTAAGAAGAAAATATATAAATAATAATACTAGCCCTTTTTAATGTTCCACAGGCATTCATGGCCTCGGGGATTAGGCCATAGTCTATCACGCTGGTCCAGTGCGGGTTGGCGGACTTAACACCTCTTTTGAGGTGTTTTCTCAGACGTGCAGGTTTCCTAACGATGTCTTCCTTCACCACCAAACCAATGTTGAAAATCTGATTCGCACATAAGATCCAGTAATCCCAGAGGTGCGATCCGGTGTTTGAACCTGCGATCCTCGTTACCGTGGCAAGCGTTCTACCAACTTGGCTATCACTGCTTTGAGAACAAGTAGAAAAGATATACATGCAAACATATCCCCCACTATTATAGTACCTATCCGATCGTTCTTATTGTTATTCTTGTACTGATTAAATTTGTGATTGTACGTGAAGTTACAAAATGAATGTTTCTATTATAAGTCGAATTCTACGTGAGATTATTGCGAAAGTCAAGCACTAGGTACCTACGAGATTTGGTGCATGTTTGGAAACGTCCTAAAACCTTAAAAAAAAACTTTTGTATTATTTTAATACAAAAACTGAGTCGCTTGTGCTAACAAAACACAACATACACTTTAGTAGAGTCAGCGAAATGATTGATTGATAAACGGACCTTCTGAGAATTACTCTAACCTCAAGCAACCAAAAAAATAGACCTACATTATTTCGAATAATAACAATGCGATAATTAAACTATGTATAAGTTTAACTACTTATTATAGCTATGTTATAAAATCAGAATAATTCAAAAAATACTGAACACATTCAACATTGTTCCATAATAAACATCAAATTAACAACCTGATTAGCGCAGTTGAGTTGGTAGCGACCCTGCTTTCTGCGCCGCGGGTGCCGGGTTCGAATCCTGGTACGGACAAACTTTGTGTGATTAGCACGAATGTTTGTACCCAAGTCATGGATGTTTAGTATCTATATAAGTATTATATACTGAGTTCACCCTCAGTCCATTGTACGGTACCCATAATACAAGCGCTGCTTAGTATAGGACCGTATAGTTAGTGTGTTCGTCTGGCGATATTATTATTATAAATTATGAATCTAAGGAACATAACAAACATGTGCTAACAGCAATCCTACCCCATTGCGATACAGGCGCGAGTATATATATATATATACTTAAGTATTAGAATAAATATAAAAGGATAGATAAGGCAACATTTTATTGCTCCAGATATTATTTTTTTAGCTGAAACGTAATGATTAAGTGCATCCCCCGATTAGATTACAAAGCACTCCGACAATGTTGGAAATGCCATGTTATAATTGAAGCAAGTATTTAGTCCTATCTCCAGTCTAGTCTGAAGGCTAACCCTCAAATTAATAGAAGTTGTGATCAATTTACATTGGTTTGCTATGGCATTGTTTGAAATTGGAAACGTTTTGTATTGTCATTATCAACGAACAAAAAATTAATAATTGGGAATCATATGATTACTAACTATCAGTAGCGATAGACTATATAGCACAATTCCTGCCGGCTCCCGTTTCTATATTCAAATTTGGGTTCTTATTTGCATAAACTGCCTAGAATCTTGTTTGTTTTCTGCAGAATAAAACAATATATTTATTGGGTGGTCTAGACCACATTGAGTGCGAGGGGTTTTTTATGGCTTCCCTTGTGCGTATATTCTTTCTTCGCCACTGCTGACTATGTTATATAAAAACAGCAATGTGGGTTCTTAGAATTAAGTGGTTGTTTGTAACTATGGAATATGTAGATAACTAATGTAATGATAATCATTAGCAATGATGACCCGGTCTAGCGAGCGATATTTATATATATATATCTATATATATATGTAGGATGTAAGGTGTAATAAGAATGAGAGGTAAAGATTAAAGAGTAAGAGAAAAAATTATGAACGGGAGAGAATGAGCGAGAAGGAGAGACTGAGAATTGAGAAGCGGACGATGTAAGACGTTTTAAATATAATGAAGTAGAATAAATAAAACACAATTAAAGATTATTTTTTTATTTACGACGAGCACGAGCCCCACTACATACATCTAAATATATAAAGGTACGTATATAATATAAACAAAACGTAGCAACCCTACCATACAAATACATACATTGTTCTACATAAATGACGAAAACCGTATGAAAATAAAAATAGGTTTGTTTGTGTGCCATAAGTAGGACACAACGGTAAACATGTTGAGTCATCACTTAAACACTTAAAATGAAGTCTTCTTATGAAATAAACGTGTGTGAATCAGAATTACAGTACATACCGAGTAATGGTTGCTGATTACACGAAACCTTCACGCCTGAATCCGCTTCGGAATTGCGGACTGAAAGATCTAATAAGATTTTTCACACTCGAGAATACAATCCATTATCATATTTGGGGAGCATCGCTTGCGGCCTCAAGAGCAACGAGGCAGATTTTGCAACACTATGACTTCGGTCTGGAGATGGCTATTTTTATAGTCAATTACCGTCTATTACAGGTTGAACGATATGCTTTTGCGTAACATTTATTTTGATTGATCATTGAATTTGATCTCAAAATAATGAAGGCAAATTATATTTTGTCATTTGCAAATTCAACATATACGTAAGTACTACATATATCATACTAACGAGATACTTATCTCAATTGACTTAACTTCGTAGACGTAACTTACATTTTCACAACTAGATTAATGCCTGGTTTACACGAGGAGTTTTAGGAAAGTGTGTCAACCTTCCTGAAAATATTCCTGGCGGAGTCGTTGGAAGACACTGTAAAAGCCTAGCGGATATTATGATTTGTTACTCGTCCAATTACTAACTCTAGTATTAGTAAATAGTGAATTTGTAACTTGAGCTCAATATTGATTAAAACTAATCTTACGGATTTTATCGCGGTTATTATTTGTTTTTTACGTTCCCTACGTTTCGGCTGCTTTACAGCAACTATGGTCACGGGAGGACTGAGGTGGTTGACGTCCTAGTGTCATAGTTTGAACCGGGGTACCCTCATATTTAGTTGTGGCTTGCGGTCAAAAAACAAATAAACGCGATAAAATCCGTAAGATTAGTTTTATTTGAACGTGTAGTATTCGCGTAAATATTTGAAATCAATAGAGTTCAATACTTAATTAGTCTGAGCAAAACTGCATTATATACTCAACTACAAACAATAAATCCCGAAGCCGAGGCCTTAGCCCACTGAAACAACGAACCCTCAGGGGTCACAGTAGGTCGCAGGTCGTGTAGCCACGAGCGAGATGACGCTATACACTACATTATAGCTCTGTCTCCTCGCGACAATGGATCAATGGCGGTAAGAATAGGTATCAGATGTAATCGGCCGGCGGCGCCATGACTGACCGGGTCAGATAAATCTTTAATGTCATGATAAGGGAGATTCAAGATAAGATAATAAAAAAAATGTATATGTTACTCATAGTACGATACAATAGACTGGAGACGAACCCAGTACATAATTATTTTAGGTTTATTCGACGTCATGGTTAGCGCAGTTGGCAGTGACCCAGCTTTCTGTACCGAGGATCCCGGGTTCGAATCCTGGTAGAGACAAACTTTGTGTGATGAGCACGAATTTTTGTACCCAAGTCATGCATGTTTAATATCTATATAAGTAATATATACTGGCTTCACCCCCAGTCCATAGTATGGTGTCCATAATACAAGCGTTGCTTAGTGTGGGACCGTATATTTGGTGTGTTCGTATGGCGATATTTATTTATATTATTATTAAAAATCCTTGACTCGGGTAGAAACATTCGTTATTAAGCACACACAGTTTCGAACCCAGGGCCCTCGGTACTCAAAGCAAGGGTCACTTACCAACAGCGAACTCTCTGCAACAGCGAACGCAATAGGGAGACTAATAAGTTAACCACACATAATAACGAATAATGATTGAAAAGGCCATGTAATTACGCCACTTCTCACCTTTGAAAGCGACTCACAATAAACCAAAAAAGCAAGGGTCGGTACAATAATAAACAACGGCGTTGCTTCGTGAAAATGTCCCTCCAGCTACTTCAGCGGCTACTCTGTAACGAGTGCTATATGTAACGACATAGGGTCTGTTTGACAACGCTCCCTGCCACTATGTAACAAGCCCTATCCACAGAAAAATTTTTTGACACACAAATTCTGTCACATAGGTTATTTGTGAAAGAAAATGAGAAAGAAAAAACATTTAGCTACAACACAAGACACGAGATTACATAAACTAACTAATAACTATAACAGGCTAATCATTAATAAACATAAACAATAGTGCGTCAGATACAGTGGGTTACTCATATGTGTCTCATGGCTGCGCCAAACAGGTGTCCAGCTCAGCATAAGTCAGCCATTTGTGGATAGGATTTATAAGCACATTGTGAAAAAGGCACTTAAAAAAATACTGTTAAAGCTCACGTACGCCTTAAGCGTCGATTAGCTTAAGTTGATTTTAATAACTATGAAAAATGGTTATTTTTATCGTTCACGTAACTAAAGAGCTTTATTTCGATAAAGAGCTTAACTCGCACACGTTTTTTTTCGGATTACGTGATAAATGTTACTTCAATAGCCAACGACTTACCCAATTGGAGTTTTCAGGTACAATCATCTCGCGGCGGTTATAAAGCTATCAATCCAAAAAGTCTTATTGAAATCAGCTCATCCGTTTTAGAGGTACGACTAACAGGCTTTTGCGTCAGCTTAAAAATGTTCTGAAAGACATGTTATATGAATCTTATCAAACTTCCTCTCACCTAATGCTGCTCCAGTTTTAAAAATGAACCTCGGCCTGATTCCAAGAACTGTTTATTGCCCCTTTCGGGACGTCTGGGCTATTATGACGTAATGAGACTGACGTCACAGTCTAGGAGGCGCCCGCCCCGGCGCGCCGCTGTTTATGGAACTTATCTCGCAAATATTTGATTTTTCTTTTGGGTTCAGTGAATGAAAATCCGTTAAGGCGCTAGCCCACTTCAAAACTTTACACGTCAGAGGGCGTCCTTTACACTTTAAAAACCTTTTACTAGTATAAAGTCATGAAATAATAGCACGAATTTATACAGATGAAACTTTCTAAAGAAATAGTATATTAAGAAATTTTAACCACTTTTCGTAACAACTAATTGTCTCTAACGATCAGCTGATTGGTTTTTAAAACAGCTACGTAGATACATTGTAAAGTTATGCGCCATTTAAGACGACGTCCATGCCGCCAGATATATAAAATACCAACTGATGTTCGTATTGCTTTGATTAGGGTGCTTACATAGTCGTATTTAGCCAGAGTATCCTACGCGACTAACCACGAATGAATAGATAAATATCCGTTCTGTATACCTGTAGAACCCTTATAAGATATTTCATAGCATACTTAACCATGACATAACATTTCTCATGACACTGAGAGAAGTTATGGTCTAGCTATATATATTTAAAAGGGAAGATCTTCCATCCAGGCGGTTGGTATGCCTGGCGGGGCGGCCGCTATGCCCCGACGGTTATTGTCGGGATCTTGTTTATATGTTACTTGCTCCGAAAACTCTTCGCGATTCAGGATTGTGACGTCAATTGTCTATTGTACTGAATGCGTCTGCAGTGCCATCTGCGTAGCTTGTGTTGCGGTTGAAGTGGTCGCTACAGTACTCCCCCCCAAGACCGGAGGTCGATATCTTGGAATGGCAGCGTCTTGTGTGCAAGGGCCAGGAAGCTAGCAGAACCAGGAGCGCGGTGAGTCGGCTGTGATGGTCCTGAGTGACGACTGGCTTGCTGTGGGACTGACTGCTTGCTCTTGGATATCGATGTTGATGTCTTGGTATGGAGTAGTGATGACTTTGGTGCTTGAGTCTTCACAGAAGGATGTTGTTCATTGTCAGGGGTCACCAATTTAGCGGAAAAGGGAAGATCTTCCAGCCAGGCGGTTGGTATGCCTGGCGGGGCGGCCGCTATGCCCCGGCGGTTATTGTCGGGATCTTGTATATATGTTACTTGCTCCGAAAACTCTTATAGCGCGATTCAGGATTGTGACGTCAATTGTCTATTGTACTGAATGCGTCTGCAGTGCCATCTGCGTAGCTTGTGTTGCGGTTGAAGTGGTCGCTACATTTTTTTTACTCGACTGCGTTTTTATGTCAACAAACTGATTCAGATAAATGGCTGATAATATTAATGATAATAAACTGACGCCAGGCATCTCTGTAGTGTTAGTTAATTTACAAAAACAAGAAAATAAATTGAAAACATCTATTCACATTTAATAGACTTTATCCATTACATCCATCCATTTATCCATGTTAGATTAAGCTAGCTAAGACGTGTGAGGTTAAATTAAACAAGATTCTGGACCGTAGAAGAGAAGTTTTGATCTTCTGCAAACATTGAAGTATAATATAATTACCCCGTAAATGTCTGTATGTAAAGATATTAATTATATTAAATAGAGATACTACTTAGACTCCAAATCATCTGACTTAACCTAAGGACAATGAATATTCTTCGAAAACTAAATTGTTTGTTATGTTTTAAAACTCTCTCTAATATCGTTAACAGCTCTCAAATGTGAGTTGAACTTATGGATTCGACGGTAACACTAAAGCCCCGCACTGAATCAAAAAAATTGTCTTCCGACACCTCTATGAAATAAATTATGTATATAAGTTGTTACAAAAATTGTATAAAATATTAGTTATATGGATCACGTTAATGTATAACATAATTGTGTAAAATTTACACAATTATTATGTTATAAAACATTATAAACATTATTGTTTTTAAACATTGCGAACCAGTAGCGTTTGGCCGTTCGCTCAGTGCAGGCTGTCATTTAATATACATTTATAATAATTTGATTTACTTCATTGGGAATGTTATCCTTATAATATTTTACACTATTATTGTTACACCTTGTATACGTATTACGACAAAACTACCGAATGACATAGATAGACAATCACTTATGTAATTCAAAGCCGAGCAGGTATATTTCCACGTTTTTTTATTATTTCTACAAATATATCGTAGGTACTTATTACGTATGGAGATATGAGGTATTACGTATGTTTGTTGCTTTTCGTGCTATGCTCGTAATATATTATTATTCCACTTTTATTTTCGATACCATGCAATTGCGATAAGAACTGGTTAACAATTTCGATAAGAGCTGGTTCATTTGTTTCCATAGTGTATGTTACAAAGGTTTTGATATAACCAGCGTAACAGCCATGATGGATGGCTTCGGTAAGAAGGTGTGCAGGTTCAAACACCAGGTCGCACCTCCAGGATTTTCAGATGTCATGTGCGAATCTCATTTTTGATAATGAGTATTACTTGCTGAACCGTGATGGCAAATATTGTGTGAAAAGGCGTGTGAGATTCGCTAACCCGCACTGGGCCAGTGGTGGCGTATGGTCCGAATCCTTCTTGATTCTGTCCGGTACGAGTGCAAACCACTTGCGTGTATTGGGACCAAATTTCATGTCATATCGCGGGTTGAGTTCAATTATTATAAGTGTGTACGAGCGTTTGTAATTAAAACAAAATGGCGTAACTTGGCGAAGAGTTTTTCACAAGAAGTCCATATGAACCTTACAATAAAGTATGCACAACTTCACGGGTTGAGCCTAGTATTAGCCGCTATTATGCATAAAATATCTGATATGTATAAATTAACACTGGCAAACACAAAAAGAGTCAGAGACAAAAATATACAGTTCTTCAATTAACATTCCATTCAATAATGTATTATGGCGATAAAACATCCGATTGCTTACCAAAATTATATACAAACACACTTTATCAAGTTACCTATCAGGCAACACGAATTAATAACAATACTTATAAATCCAGGGCTATCGAGCCGGCGCGGGCGCAGGCGGCGCTACATTATCTTAATCGGCACAATAATCATTATTACACACTTTTAATGGAAAATCACTAGAATGATTACTGCGCAGTAAAATATATTGTGGTCCGATGGAATATTTTAATGTAGATAATAAAAAAAACTGTAAAAAATTATATTGAAGTGCGATATATGGACTAGATTTGGCTTAAAAAAAGATGTCTATTAAAACGCATTGTAGACCAAATAGCCTTACTGCTAAATAAATATATATACCTAATAATGAGGGTAACATACAAGGAGGGAACTCTACAGAGCGCCTAATGCCCGGATTCCATATAAGCGGAGCGGTGTAGAATTAACCAATCAGCGTGATTGAAATCCTTCGCTCAGTAGCTACCAAACGGGGTTTTTAAACGATCTGATTGGTTTATTCTTCACAACTTGTTCTCCGCGCTCTGCTTTATGTGCCACTCGGTCTATGCTTTGAGTATCTAACAATGGAGATGCTACTAATTTACTACTACTACTATTAGCTACTTTCTGTACTAAATTCTAATAGAGATTTAACAAAACAAAAACAGACTAAAAGCTGAATGAAGACAGCCAGATTCAACATTTCCTCACAATCTTGAACCCCGGATAATTCAAGCAAAGACCGTGTACCAACATAAATAAAATAAATAAATAAATATATAATCGATATTATCTCCCGAAACGCTACTACTAAGAAATTTGCGTTTTCACGGAACCACTATAGTAAGTACGTCTCCTGGATCAGTTCCAAAACGCCCGAATGTAGCGTAATTTCCTCACAAACCGGAGTACTTATAAACAAACACTGTATTAATGTTTGCCACTTTGGAAATATGGACAGAATTATAATTAGTGTGCTTCATGCTTCCGCGCATTTGTTGTTCGATGCCAAAGTCGTATATACTTCATATACATATATAACATCACGACAGTTATCCCTGAAGAGATGGTCAGAAATATTCCATACAACTTAACAGATTTGGTGCCATTTTTCACGAACACTAGTTGTAGGAGAATCAGATTTCATGACAGGCGGTGAGCCCATTGCCACAAACATGCAATATATATTCCAAAATATTTTTTTTTATATTTATGTACCTAATATGAGACGGTCTATCGATAGTATTAGTTTCTGTTCGCATTGAAATAAAACATTTCTTTCGGACCTTATCGCGTTTATTTTATGATTTTACGTTCCCGACGTTTCGTCTGCTTTACAGCAACCGAAATCCGACAAAAATAGTATTATTTCAATGTGTAGTATTCGCGTATATATAAGAAATCAATTTTTGTTCGCATTTTAAAAACGACTCGAAGTGTACGATGTCCATAGTTTTATTGTATTTTTTTTCAAATCTTATGGCATCCCTTTTATATTATATCAGGTCTTTGCAACTTTGAACCCTACGTTGTTTAAATTTTAACTAGTGTAGGCATAGATGGCATCGGGCGTAATTTACATTATTAAGTAGGCGAGGCCGTAATTACCTATTTACGTAATATCTTTAAAATATAATCAGTTGATAATTTTCCATTGCGACGCGATTAAAAACAAAACAACATTGACCTATTCAAACAATGGCAAATAGTAATAACTGAAAGTTAAACCATTCATCATCATGATTATCATCATCAACACCAGTTTGTAATTATATATGCATATAAATTGTCTCTTATTTATTCAATTACAGGCGGTTACCTTTATTGCCTACCAACTGACCCGACAGACTTTGTCCTGTCCAATTCCCATAGAAAAAAGTGTATACAATTTTTCCAGAAATTATCTGGCAACTTTTTAAATTTTTATTTTCCTACTGACGATTCGAATTACAAAAAAAACAAAAAATATCCAATTCCGTTCAGCCGTTGTCAAATTATTTGCTCACCAACATATAGCATTTCATTTATATTTATACATATAGATGACGTACAACTGTGTATTCAATTTCCTTTAATTTTTATAATTACAACCTTCTGGCATACTCATATAAGGAAGGGGAAATCTACAAATACAAGCCGATAGGTAATACCGACTACTTATTGATAATACCACATGCTATATAGGTATTAGCTTTACAACTATCCAATAAATGTACCCTCCATTAATTTTATCATCCCTAACTTTAATATTATTAACAATTACGACGAAATTTTATTCTTATCATAACAAAGCGACCACAATTGCAATGTTTATTGTTTATCAAAGACACGGAGAAACCAGTTGATTAGCAAGTTATCAGATAAAGTAACCGAATGTCATTAGTCATAATATGCGTTTAAAAATACTTAACATTTGAGCGAAGTATATGTAATAAAACGTATGTTAAAAATCAAAGTAAAAATTTCTGTTATTTAAAAATCCAGAAATCCCAGAGGTGCGGGCCGGGGTTCGCACCTACGATCCTCGTTAACGAGGCCAGCGTTCTACCATCTTGGCTATGACTGCACTTGGATCACTATCACTCACGGTGTTTTAACTTTATTATAATCAAGTATTTAAATGAAATAATAAATTTTAAAAATAATTACTTTATTAAGACTTCCATCATAGACAATGCTTGTTGATCATTGATTATGCACGAACTCTCATTAGAGTTGGGACACATACTAAATAGTAACTAGTGATGTCAGTCAAACATCCCACACGTACCTATCGTTAATGTTATGTTTCATATCATTATGTCACATCCATTATTTGATTTATAATGTGTTTTTATTGAATGTGTTATTGCTATGAATTACGTGACATTGGCATAATACCCGTTAAGTTGTGGGTGAGGCCATATTCATATCCATTTTATTTCATCGCGGATCATTTCGTAAAGAAAGAAATGTTATGTACGGGAATATTCCTTTGTTCACTATAGTTAGATATGGATCTACGCAAAAATCGTGTGCCGTTGACGCAGTATATACAACGTGGCGTCACTGTCGTAAAAACTAGCGGCGCGATGCGATCGCACGGAATATTTAATTGGTACTAAAGCACGACGCAAACGAACGACGATTGAGAGTATATCCCACTAATATTATAAATGTGAAAGTTTGGATGGATGGATGGATGGATGTTTATTACTCAATCACGCCAGAACGGCTGAACGGATCTGGATGAAATTTGGCACAGAGATAGATTTTGGTCTGGAATAGCACATAGGCTACTTTTTATCCCGGTAAAATGTAAGGTTCCCGTGGGATATATTTGTTTTAATTTTTCATAGAGCATCGACATTATTTTTTGCGCGGGTTACACCGCAGGGCGCTGCTAGTCTATATATATATTTTAATAAATACCAATCGCTAGACAAATACTGTATATAGTCCAAAACTAAGCGACGCATATAGTGTTCCGAATTCCATATATTGTGGTCAGCCTACTGTGCTCCCGCACAGCCTTAACAGTATTGAATGTAATATACTTTAAAAAAAAGAAACCATGGAGTTTCCTTTCTCTGCTTCTCGTTGGGAATCGAATGAGCAACCACCCGTATCACCACCATAAATTAAATCAATCATTGAAATCATCCATCGCCTGACCGCAGATACTAGGTCACGAATATTTTTGGTCTTTCGAGGCGGATCACCATCGCAGAATCAGTGCATTATACAACAGTCAGGTCAATCATTCCTGGGCCCCAAGTCTGCTAACACAATCGATTCATAATTGAACAGCAACCGCATAGTAACTGTCCCTTTTGACAGATATCCCATACAATATCTGTCAAAAGTGACAGTTACTATGCGGTTGCTGTTCGATTATAAATCGATTGTGTTAGCAGACTTGGGGCCCTGTATCCCTTCCTTAATCTAGTTCTCATGTTGTGCTAACATCGCGTTATTTCTCTAAAATCCCAGTTTGCAATTCAAGTGTGTCCTGCCCAGTTGCCGGTAAAAAAATGATCCATTTGATAGCCGTTCTGCGTCACCCTTTATCGTGGCACATTTAATTCGATAAACGTTAAAGATAATTGAATCGATATCGTTGACGTGTCGTTACGATATCTGCCGGCGTGATCGAGTGAACTTCTGACGTAGTTTCTGAATTTCCTGTACCCACGTAGATATTACGCGTAATATGTATATGTTTATAAATAATATATTATGTGAGATTTGTTGCTATAGTTATAAGAATATTGTTGTACCTATATGTATGATGATTGATTCTACTGACATACTAAAGATATAAGATATCTGTGACATTACATTTTTTTCTAATACAATTTTTTTTTCCTTGCTGGGATATAGTTTTTTTACATTTTGGCTGGAATTGTGATTCTGTGGTGGATTTCGGACAGGCAAGGAGGGAAATAATGTTTGTTTGGGTTTTAAAAAACTGTAATGATTAATACAAGATTTCATTCGATAAACCGATTTTAATGTATACGAATATCCTAATATCCTATATATGTTGCTGGCGGTTAGGACGGTTATGTAGTAGGAAAAAAATAAGTTCCAACCTATCACTGAAGCCGTTAACTTTTTAATTTAGTACTAGCTTCGCTTGGAATCGTTCCATTTTCGTAAACTACAAGCAAGGCAATCCTCGTTTATTTTTAATAACATTCAACTTTAAAATGGGTAAACCCACCGATGGTATTATCGGCTGGATAAACAAAACAATGCCATTTAAACAACCTGTTTACAGATATACAAACATAATTAATGTTAAACATGTATTTTATCATTTATTTGAAGTCGGACAGCTATAACTAAGGTCAGGATTGCTTACAAAATGGTTAACGTGGGTACCTTGAGTATACACATGTCTATAGTTAGGTAGGTAAGTACATTGTATTCAAACTACCTATAACTGCGCCATATCTGCGCAAGGAGTATAAAGAAATAGGGAAAGCTTTTTTATCTATGGTTGAGCTGAAGTTTTTCATAGATATTTTTGAATTGAAGTACCTATTCGTCGGTTTTGTGCATTCAATCATACTAAACAAAACGCCAGTGAGTTCATTGATTTTCACCGCCAAACTTTTAAAACTTTTTAAAATTATAAATATCTGAAAGTAAGTACATGTCAATTAAACCATTATTGTTTTTTTACATGTTCATGTATGCAAAGCGTATACAAATTAAGTCAATTGTACGCACGTCACAATGCTGAAACTGGATCGCACCACAAACTTTCGTTATCTGCACTTTGTTCGGTGCTCAGAATGCAAATGTAGGTAGCTGAATCTAAAATAGTTACCCCTTACCCGTTAGGCTTACCCTTTCTGGGTATATAACCACGATAATATTCCACTATCAGTCGGTGTGAATAGATAGAAATGTACTTCTTACTATCAGCTAGACATCCTTGGGTACGGTTAAAACCTCAACCTTAATGATGGCATCATACTTATCTACGAACCTACCAGAAGTAGCATTAACTTTGCGATTGTATCACCCACCGAAGATTCATTCAAATAATATATTGGCTTTTAGCAAGGAATGTTATCATACAGGTAAGGCCATAGGCAGGGGATGGTTCAAACCTCCCGCGAAATGCTTCAGAGAACCCACCGTTTTTCCACGCCTCGCTATGTAGATCGTCGCTCCCTCTATTGGCGAAGTGTCCCGCAAGTCCGAAACTAGTGAGCTAATTGCGTGACTATGGTGCTTCTTCACTTCGTGCTTGGGTTCCAGTTTGAGCTTTGTTCGACACGAAAACCAAATGCGAAACCTTATAAAGCAGCGCCCCTAGTGAAAACTTGCAGCGTTAAGGACATAATTATGTAGATTTGTTGACAGCTGAGATTTAGATTGTTCCATGTTTCTAATTGTTAACAAATGACGAAACTAAACATTATCATCCTTTAACCGTTAGGATTCAAAATTTGCAATTTGCACATATTACAGGGTGTAAGAGAAATGGTAACGAAAATTATGGATAAAGGTGTACACTTAATGCCAAAAATAAAATTATAGAAATCATTCATTTCGAAAGTCATAGGTTACAAATGCGCGCAATGTATCGTGAACAACGCAATCACAACACAACGCTCCGCGCGATAACCGACGCGTGCGAGTGATGCGCGCGCCCAAGCGTATCGAGTTTTAATTTATATCGCAGTTTTAGGCCTAAATTTCTTATTATATTTTGTTTTATTTAAAATCACTTTGAGATAGTCTTTTCGTATGATTTCATGCTATCAATTTAAAAATACTGAAAAAATTGCCTATAATGTATAAAAAGATCGACGAAAAATACATCTCTGGTGGTTCCAGAATCATGAGTTGAATCCATTGTATCAGTTTTCGTTACGAAGCCACTACACTCTGTATATTATGTGCTAATGAGTTTAACATTGCTAAAGGAATTCTTGGTCAACTTTTAATTACCTATAAGAAAATGTATGAAATGTTTGTCTGATTACACTACTAAGTTATGCCTTGCGGTGTTCACAGCATGAACAAACAACATGATTCAGTTGTTACTACGCATATCGAGTGGTGATAAAGAAAAGGCAATATCGGCTTATCTGGCAGAGAACAAGTCAACTAAGTATATTGAACTACTTTTGCTTACTAAAGAGGGTAGCAACTAAGTCCGGTGTGATTTTAAAACGTTCGAAATTGGAATCGGATTCGAAAAGGTAGTTTGCGTTTACGAAGTTATTTTAATAATGGAAGGAAATAGTAGAAAAAATATTGAACGCGAAATCAAAACTATTACGGTTTCTTGTGATAAAAAGCTTCATACTTATAACCACATAAATCAAACATTAAGTCGAACACTTTTGTTATTTTTGATATTCATGTTTCTAGGCTGTTAATTTTTTATTTTTCGTACCGAACTTTGTAAACTGACAAATCCAGTGAAAAAAGTTTGTTTTATCTATGTCTGAGGTTTAATTATTGTAGTTGGCGATAAAATTACATAATTACTAAAATGAACGGTTATTACATACTTACCTATATAATTGGTTTAAGTCCAAAGACTGAATGCGTTCTTAATACGGACATATGTAATTCACTCGTAATTTTTAAATGATTCATGAATCCAATTGCTGTATATGGCTATTCTAGGCATGATTTAGTCGCACTTATAATTACGTCAACATTCACGACACATCATAATTGAAATGATTCATGGACAGAAATTTAAATAGTAGGTAACTACATATTTAAGGGGAACCTAATTTAATCATATCCATGTTTGTTGATCGCACTACATTGTGACTAAAATACCATTGGCGGAATCTCAGAGCTATGCAGTGCACGTGGCAGAGGTTATCGTAATAAATTAGTACCGTTAAAACGCTATCAATATTTACTTATTATTATAAATATTCATTGTTCATAACGCCTCCCCCGCGTATCGTGTTTTAATTTACATTGCAGTTTTAAAATTGCAATTATTTGTTTTTATTTAACATCACGTTGAGATACACTTCTAGTGTGATTTCATGCTAAAATCAATTTAAAAATACTGAAGAAAATGCGTATAATTCATGAAAAGATAGACGGGATATTCCATATCTGGGGTCCATCATACAAGCGTTGCTTTGTTACGACCGCTGATGTGTTCATCGTGTCCGGCGATATTATTATTGAAAAATATGTGCAATTAGCCCGCACCAAACAACATGTTGTTCAATGACCAACACCGACAAAAACAAACAGCGCTCTGATAATAATATGCTCGGTTCAGGACAATATGAAAAGTGTGGTAAACATGTAGAGGTCAACCAAGTTAGCTGGTATTATATACCTATTATTTAAGTAATATGTATTTTATTATTTGTTTAGGTAATAGATTGGCGGTAATATATGTCATATAGATAACCCTATTCAGGTATTACGAACACTTATTTCCAAGCAGGAATTTGAATTGCCTGGAAATTTTGACCTGATTATCTGAGAGTGCGGTAGTGACCCTACTTTATCCGCTGAGGGTCTCGGGTTCAAATCCTGATGGTGGCTAACTTTGTGTGACAAAATAAGTATTATATATGCTGAATTCGCTCAGTCTATTGAACGGTACCCATAATACGAGCGTTGCTTAGTGTGGGATCGTATAGTTGGTGTGTTCGTCTCGCGATATTATTATTATCATTAATGACAAGTTTAGTTTTGTCTGGAAATAAAAGCTCATAATATGCCCCCTATGTCCTGTCCTGGACAACCCTGCGTTGCCTCACTGTTTGTGTATTGCGAACTCATTTCTGGGGCTGTATAAATTATCCTCGTGAGATTCTACAGACTATAAATGATAATGGAACGCACCGTAAACAGTAGGTAATGTTAATACATAAATAGTAAACACATGCCCATATTTTTACACAATACTAATTGACGCAAATCACTAAACTATTGTGCTGCTGTTGTTTGTTGTTGTCGATGTATTTCTCTGTTCCATGTCACAGGTGTCCGCAAGCAAGCAAGTGTGGAAGACTTTGAGTATCTCACAATGGAGTTGTTATGAGGGCTAGTTTCTGGAGCCATCTTTTCCGCCAATAGGTACTTGAGGGGGGCAGTAATCTGCACACTTATGTGAAATGAAATCATGTTTTATGTCATAGATAGTGCTATCAAAAACCTACACATAATCATTAGATTGTTATAACCAGTATAAAATCTCTATTTTTATGTAATTTAAGTATAAAATAGCAAATCTTTTTACGTGGGTGAATGCTAACGTAAAGTATTCCGTCCCCCTCCCACCACAGGTTTTAAAAAAAATTCACTGACTGTATGTTTTCTTAATTTACTACATGCGATTACACTAGAAGCTCGTGCTCAGTTCATTATTACGTTCATGGTGAGATCATAGTCATTCATGGTTAGAGGTATGTGACGCAATAAACCACAATTCATTTTATACTGAGTGACTCACTATTACCTCGAAGGTCAGCTTAATACTAAATGCTGAATGCAATGTGTGGGGAATACCCAGCATAGGTCAGCCTCCCCTCGAACATCATCATGGTCTGTGTCCAAAACGCGTTTTAGAATATATCATATCAGCTAAATTTTTAACCGACGAATATACGGAGGATGTTATCAATGCGACGCGTATTTTTTTTTTTAAGGTCCGATTTGGATGATTCTTTCTTTACTGCATAAGGTGCACCTCAAAGAGAGTCCTATTGTAATTTTATCAAGATTGGTTCAGTAGTTGTTTTATCTTTCATAGGGGGGGGGGATCATTAGTAAGTACCTATGTGTAAAACTATGGGTTTTCTAAAGCAATTCTAAAACCCTTCAAAACCCCCTCCACAAAATCCTTGCATGCTGGTATGCTTACCTCTTCGGCGAACAGACGTGATGTGTTTGTAAGTCTATCAACATTATTCTCATTATATCCCTGGCAAATAAAAATGTGCAAGCTATATAAAACTCGTATAATAAATTTATGAACAACATTATGCACGCAGTGCGTGGTATCTAACAATGTACAATGGCTGGTCACTGCGCCCGCGCAACGGACGCCTCTTCTGTATCAACGGCGGATGCTGAATGATGACGATTTCGCGCGCTGGATCTTCTTCAACAAGATCTAAAACAAAATAGAGGAGCATGCTAATTTTGCAACAGATTTTTAACATCCATATTTTACTGTGATGTATGTACAGGCGAACGCGACAGGTATACGAGATCCCATCACTGCAAACTTGCAGTCTATTAGATGGTAATATTGGTAATGTTCTTACAAATATACAGACTATAACAGAATTAAGGAACGTTAGCAAAAAGACAGCCCCCATTACTTTCTTTCACTAAGCTTTAATTGAGATAAAATTAGGTTTTATTCAAGTCGATTTCATAATTTCTATATTTCGGTTTTTTGTTTTAGGATCTGGGGCCTGGTCCTTTACCTACTTTGTGTGAAAACCGTGAAGTAGTCCAATTGGGAAAGGAACCAGAGAGAAGATCTCACCATGTTATCATGATCAATCCGTCTCTGTTGAGTTCTCCTCGTGACAGCGGCCGAAGGTACCGGCTTCCGGATCGGCTGATCCTGCGCCGGTATTGAGGACTTTCGCGTGTTCCTAGCGCTGAGTATCTTAGTTAGGAGAATGTGGTTGTGCCGCTCGATCTCGCGGAGCCGGTCGTTTGAGAACGACATGTTTACGCGACGATTCGCTGGGACTGAAACTGATCTGGGGAACACATTTCAGGATTAATAATTAAGTACACTTTACAATTAAGGAAAGGGCATGCAAGGGTCACTGACATAGGTACAAACATTAAAAATAATATAAACAACACGTTCATAGGTCATCTTATGGAACAAGGAAGCGTGGACGAGGATGACCAAGAATAAGCTACACAAGTCAAATAAATGAAAAGGTCGGTCTCATGTCGTATAAGGAGGTGAAAGAGGCTGCCCTATGCATAGTGACAAGTCAAAAAAAGTTACATCAGTTTCACCGACAAGGGTCTTACTCTTAAATAAGATCAAAAAGCAAGGGCTGTTGAGGGGTACTTTTAATACGTGATGCTAAGATTCATTTTGCTGTGCATAGCACTATAAATTACCAAGTTTAAATGGAAGTGGGCGAGGCACATAACTCGCCGAATCAAGGGACGAATGACGACTGCGAGCTTTAAAACGTAGCAAAGGACGATCCACCACAAGGTGAAGGGATGAAATCACATGCTACGCAGGGTCACGGTGGATGCGAGGGGCGGAGAACCGTGATGTGTGGAAGTCATTGGGATTCCTATACCCATGAACGATATACAAA
This sequence comes from Pheosia gnoma, assembly GCA_905404115.1. Taxonomy (NCBI): domain Eukaryota; kingdom Metazoa; phylum Arthropoda; class Insecta; order Lepidoptera; family Notodontidae; genus Pheosia; species Pheosia gnoma. The sequence continues at coordinate 6,269,436 of FR989915.1, forward strand.
TGGAACGGGCACATACAAATGGAGTTCTCCCGACCGATGGATGGGTGCATGGAATTTCACAAATGGATTATGTAGACTATATGTCTCTGTAATAATCTTGCTACTGCCTAAGTTTTTATGTGTGTAGTCCTAAAATGTGCCTGAAAGAAAAGACCATCTAATAGGAAGACTGCATGTTTGCGCCGACAGGCTCACCGTCTGTCGCATATATGGTACTCTATGTGTAGTCTGCTCAATTGTTTAGAATTTCTCTGACCAAGCAATCTGGGATTATGTTGGTTATATTCGTGTATAATTGTATTCACTTACCCATAACTAGAGGACTTTCCAGATACCGATACAGGGGCTCTACTACTGGAAACAGTCGATAGACTTTTGGATAACTTAACGGAAGACCGTTCAATAGACCGTGCAGTGTCCCTGCCAGTCTCAGTCTTATCAGACTTGACCGACTTAATCTCAGTCTTCACAAACTCATCCTCGCTCTTTTCCTCTTCAAATTCATCTGAATACGCATCTTCCTCGACGTAAGACTTATCAGAGTCCGACTCGTAAACGCAGGTCTCAACGCATATGTTCGGCGGTCTCTTAACGGCGTCTACTATACATCCCATCTCGGAGAAGTCCTTGGAGAGTTCATCGACCTCGTTGTTATTCTCTTCCTGGTATTTGTGGACGGCCATCGCTTTAGTGTCGCCGGAAGAGTATGTGTCTAGGTCTATGTTGTCGTGTGACATTGGGTGCGTGCGTGCTTGCTGCTAAAACAAGAATTAAAACTCTATGGCTGTGGGTACTAGCAATTATCTACGTACGGGCATGGGGGCAATGGGGTCTTACGCACTATCAGTAACACCACAAGTATCATATAAATCCCGATACATATCACGGCATTATTGATGGATGGTGATCCCTGCAATCCGGATCGTGATTCCAGTGTCATGATGCGGACTGATGATGCGATAGAGGCTACTAGGTTTGCTTGGTGGGCACTGGAAAATATCTGGGAGTATTGTAAGTGACCGAATCATTTCATCGCATTTTTGCTTACCCCTTTGGAAAATGCAGGCGTGATGGTTTCTTTTAACATGTTTGGAAAACTTTGCTTAAGGCGCCCTCTATCTGGAATAAACGCTACCCGAAGTATCAGAAACTATGAATTAGGAACTTATTAAAAAAATATTTTTATTTAACTGCTCGTACCTATTTTCTAGCCTTCAGACTGCAGGTATTACCATGTTGCTGAATGAAGAATGCCACCCATCTATTTTATAACTAGCAATAGCTTCTATGTTTACTTACTTAGCCTACTAAACGGGTTGACACATTCTTAACCCCTGCGTTACTATATTACTAATCTAAATAACATACATTATTAGGCAATAAATTAGACAGGTTGTGGGTATAAAAACTAACTACGAGTCAAGCGATGAGTACTTACAGAATGCTTGAAGGACTTTTTTAAAAACGCCTACAAATACACAAATAGCACGTCCTTTCCTAACTTGTTGCTGCTTTATTTTTTATATAGCACAAACTTACTGCGTTGATAATACGCCAACGAACAGTTCACAAGAAACAATTAAGAAATAAAACATCAAAATTGAATATTACGCTCAGAAAACAACAACAAAGCTATGGATGTCAACATGAATTTGTTTTTAGAATCTTACTAATGCCGTCTCAGGAATCATAAACTGCCAGTCCTTTTAAGTTGTGTTATAATCACGTAATAATTGTATTTTTACTATTATTCTCCTATTCTATTTTATTTTATTTGAATGAAAACTTAACAAAAAGAGGTAAACCTGTGGTAAATCGATATGTACTTGACGACAACCAAACAAAATATTCGTATGTTTAGTAACCAACAGACAGATATCTCTTTCTTGCTCTGAGTATCCATTCAAGAACGTTTTAATCCTTGACACTGGAAGGAGTGGCTCTGTTTTGTGACCGATTGCCAACTTAGAAAAAAGAAATAGAAGGACGTTTCGTTTGCTGTTACGCATTTTTCACTTTACCTCACTGACCTCTATGGTATACATCGCTGGACTAATCATAAGCCCGGTTATCGTGTGCCTATTTGATTTTCGCCATTTTGGCGCTGATAGCAGCAGTGAGGGGGAATGGAACTAATAATAGAGATGGGACAGTGATATGATACATCGATAAAAATATTTATGCTTAAACCTACCCATGCAGTAAAATGAAAATAATTATGATCCATTCCTTTAACAATGGCTAATGTCCAAAATAGTCGAGTGGTTAATACTAAGATGAAGCAAATAATGATAATGATTAGCCGAATCGCTCATGGGTAGGGTAGGTAATCTTAGGATAAGCCGAAACCGGACTAAAGGGTGGTGTGTGACTAGCTAGATCCTACTTAAATAAGGATCGTTTTTTAATTAGAAATGAGGTAATGTAATGTTGTTTGGGAAGCAATGGAGTAGGTAAGGTATTAATAGAAAATAAAAATCATCAAAGTAGTACATGAGTTATGTTTAATAAAACAGTCATCAGAGAAGTGTTTTGAACAGATGTAATCAAATTTTTTCGGACGCCAACTAGGCTTTTCAATGTTTTTGAGCCATAATTCTAGTCTTCTATTGTCAGTCGGAAACCTGTGAATTAGTAAACATTGTTTTAAAATAATATGTATTTGATAATACAAATCTGTCTTCAGCGATTTTTACGTTCTTGAACGTTCTATCTATTTAAGATATTGATAGAAAAAATATCGATAAATTTTATCGACAAGGAACTTTTACAGCACTATTGAATTTTATTGTTTATAATAAACCGATAATACAAAGACAAATGCGTTGTAATCACGTATAAATAAGATTAGTAACATATTTTTAAGTGCCTATAATATCAATAGAAGTTTTAATTTCTTGAATATTAGCCGTAAATTCACTTACTTGTGGAATGTAACCCCACTTCCCTTCTGGTAAAGAGTTTTGCATAACACGCACTCTTTCATGGTTTACCTATTAACTAACACCACTTATTTATGTATTAACTATATTAATACGACACAACAAACAAGTTTAATCGCGTTAAACCTTCAAAATCACTTTATAAACACGGAGACAATGTAAACAAAACAACGGCCATTTGCATTTTACGTCAGATTTAGTTCCTTTCCCCCACGCTGGGGGCGCTTCAAATAGGCACAATAGATAGCTGTCATTTTAAAGGATATCATTAGTCTAGCGTACTTGTATCATGGACGTCAGTGCTTTACCTGTAGATTGAGAATGATTATTCTCTGTTCCTTCATTTCGAAGGAAATTACGTACCAATAACGAAACGGAAATTCGGCCCCATTTCAGAAAATTCCGCGATTGAGTGCTCGCAACACTGATCAAATGTCTTGGTCGTGCTCTTATTGGTCTGTGGTCTTTTGTCTTTCTTTGGATGTCGTTTCGTTCATAATGTGTGATAATGATTTTTGATAAATTCTGTGTTTTTTGTTAGGTTTTAAGGAATTAATCATTAAAAATGGTTACTATAATTAAGAACCAATTACTGAAACATCTATCGAGGTACGTGTTATATTTGGTTCGTTGAAATAAGTCTAAGGTTTCAGTATTTTTTATCATTTGTTATTTAATTAAATTAATTGGTTTCTTTATTTAGTTAAACACTGGTTTTAGACAAATTAAACAAGTCGGTATCTATCTAAATATTTAATATCTACTATTTAGAATATTTTTTGTTATTTTATTTGTAGAGATACCTACCTATTGCTGTTTTTTTTCGTGATAATGAACACGCATTACTATCATTCATACTTTAGCGATTAAGTATTTCTAGTAAGCACCTATAATTCTATACCTTACAAGAAACAGCTTGTTTAAAATTTTCTAATTGGTTTCATATTTATTTAACAACAGCTTTGTCTTGAGCAAATCCTACTGGGCTCACTGCATCGAATAGTTGATCAGTTCATTGCACCTGGCCAATTTACATTAATAATCTTCTCATAATTTACCCTGACCGTCTGTCAGTCCGTCCGTCCGTTGTGTCCGTCCGACTGAAGTGTTACTGGGAACGTCCCCAGTCCATTAAACAGTATTTACATCCTTAATCCAAATGTTGCTTTAATTTAGTATCATGTTTATCTGGTACAATATTTATTATTATTATTCTGTTCATCAAGCATCATTTAATTATAAAAACAAGCCAATCCTGAAAACAAAGAATACAGAATAGGTATAGTCTGGAGATAATGACTAAATTTTAAATGGATTACCCATGGATAGGTACCTATTTTGATTATTACTCCTCAACAGGTGGAATATTTGGATCATAATCAATGTAAGAAGCATTTAGAAGAGTTATTAATTTGTAATTATTCATCAGGTTCACCAAGAACCTGTCACCTGAACAAATCTCCCTATCGGCACTCCGAGGGTCAGGTGAGCTACAGGATCTGACGTTAGACGAGGAATTGCTGACCGATCTATTGGAGTTACCGGGCTGGGTGCGGCTTACCTCGGCTGGATGCAACCGAGCATCTTTTAGGATACAATGGACAAAGCTCAAGACTGTCCCTATAGTGCTGGTAAGATATTTGTATTGATTTTAAACCGCAGACACAACCTGTAGATTGGTTAGGGTGGCCACCAATCATATCATCCAACCAAAACGTTGCTTTTAATTTAATGTGGCAAGATTGTCCTGAGGATACATATTGTCCCATTAAGTGGAAGAGTTCACACAGAATGGTCAATAACTGTATTTGCTTGGAGCGAACAAATTCATATATCTTTAAGGCTAGGTATTCCATTTGTGTGAAGTCCACCAAGTAAACTTCAGAACCTGAACTAACTGGATGTCAAGTCCTATATTTATTGAGTCTACACAACAACTTATACATAGTTCCTGGAAACCCCATTAAATATTAAAGCCCCTTTCACTGGGACTTTGTTGGTCTTTTAGTTAATACCGTCTCCCTAGTGTAGTCCCGGCTTTGATCTTTCAATTACGATCTAGATGTGCTTGTGAATTGGGTGAATCTTGTCTAAAATGCTAGCATAGCTGTCATAGTTGTATGGGTTTAAACCTCTATGCCCCACGGCTGGGAAAAGGCCTCACAACTCCTCCGGGATTACTGTTGTCATTAGATACATTTTCGTCCGTAATTTAGAATCATAGGATACAGAGGCTATTTCTGTGTGAAAGCTCGCGGCTGGGGCCGAAACTTTTATTTCGAGAAATGAAATAGTTCCCATAGGAGTGTCACAAGAACCATCGCGCACACGAAGTAACAGTAGGTAAAGTCGACCAAGAAACGCCTTTATCACCATAAGGTTAAATATCATTTGTACATCGTAAAATCGCAAGACCTATTTTCGTCATTTGTTATTTATTTGAATTTGGAACGTAGCAAATATGAACTTCAGTAGATTTTGTATTAGCGAGGATTTTTTGACCGACCTGTAAGCAAATACTTAATTGTGTTTTAATTCACATAATTACATAAAAAGTTTACTCGCTTTTATATCTACCGTATTATGAATAAATATCGAACGGAGTGCCTACCACCTGATTAGTGGCCTATTCGTTTGAACGTATAGGACCGCTCGACTCTCGATTTCGCATGATCTTTCCGTGATTTTCATTAATTGATGTGTTTGTCTGATGATAAAAAATAGTATGTAAACTTACGTCTAATAGCTAAAAATACGTGCCAATGCCAAGCAGCTACCGATTATAACAAAGACGCAAGTAGTAGGTATACACTGCATGCGATACTATACTAAGTAGGTTAATTTCTTACAGTATTGGATCTGTGTTGTACCAAAAATAAATTGTACCAATTCATATTGATATCTTATATTTACGCGAATACTACACATTTATATAAAACTTATTTTTCGGATTTTATCGCGTTTATTTTATGTTTTTACGTTCCCGACGTTTCGCCCGGTTTCGCTGATGTGAAACACCGGCGCTCCACGAAGTCTGCATCTGTGAACATGTACAGGATCGCGTCCGCCATTATATCAGATTAGATAAACCACAGATCCTTGCAAAAGAATACCGATTCCGACCAAGGATGAAACGTAAGACCATTGAAATTTAAAAACATCCTAATTTCAATAGGAAAGATGGCTGGGTCTATGGTAGCGACTTGGGATCCACTAAGTAATATAATTCTCTTCTTCTAAATCCGAAAAAAATGTTTTATTTCAATTGTACCAACTCATATTCTCTGGTTCTCATGGGCATGGGAGGATTCGGATAGCGATAGCCACAGCTGATGTTTGTAAAACAATTTGCCAATTTAGGGTACACTGGCATCCGAACCCAATGAAAAATGCTAGGAAGCAAGATTAGCGTTTATTCACCTTTGTTCACTTGCAAGCGCGTATATGCATTTATGAGGTATTTTGTATGTATATGTCAGTGTGACAGGTTACTTATTTTAATATTCCCAGCAAAACATTTTCTCGTTATATTGAGGTTACACGGGTTTGGGGCAGAGGGCGGAACTCAAAGTTGTTTTGTGAACCGAATCATGTTTTCAAAGTACTTTAATGTACAAAGTTAGTTTAACCAGCCCATGCCTTCTAAGAACTTAGTCTAAAATTACGTTAAACAAACCCGTAATTTACCAACTCTTGTGTTCCACGTTTGACGTCACCATCTTGCCGGGTTATTTTAGACTTTTTGTTTGCTAGTTTTTTTGTGCGAATATCGTTATATACATAATATACATACAGATGATCTGATAAGAAACTGCATTTCACTTTGCACTTTGATATGTGCCTTTATTTTATCGTCTATTTATCATTTCTTCGTAGTTTTGAAATTATTAACATTTTTGATCTTAACTTGCAATGTCCTCGACTTTGAATCGAAGATCTGTTGTGTTAAGGGTAACCCCTATTTGGCAATAGGCGTGGGCAAATGAAAATAGGGAAGAAAGGCCTTTGCCCAGCGGTGGGATACATATTGTTTGAAATACCCTGAAGTCTCCATTAAACGGGACCATGAGGTTTAGAGGTGTCCAACAGTGATGGACGTCTTCTGTCTTCTGGATAATTCGTTTAATAATTACCATGTACCTACTTACTAAAGAATGCCACTTTTGTTAATTAACCAAGTCTTAGAAAAGTACCTACCTAATGAGTATCTTTATCAGAATGACTTTTTCGTCCATTTGTTGAACTCCAATGAATGCATAATGCATTAACAGTGCCGCTTGGCTGGCCCGCGCGGCCTTGATCTTATATACCAACGATAAAATATTGTTTTGGAGGGTTCAGTACCTCGAAATGGAAAAATTGAATCCTTAAATTATAATTTTATTGTCTGTCTTCCAAGACCTTCTACGGGAACGGCGAGAGGTAAAAAGTTGTAATTATACGATATACTAAAGTCTGCTGCCTGATAGTACCGTAAGATAGTCAAGTTGGTAACTCAATACAATAATAAGATTGGACTGAAAGTGTATTTTCATACTGATTACTCACTCCTGACTGACACATCTAAACCTGTATATAGTTCATATTTGGTTATATATGCATATCATTTATGGTTGGCAAGATGAGGATGAATGGTGTGTCCCTCCCCAAAATTGTTTGACAAACAATATGTCCGTCAAAAAAAAAAAGGAAACCCTGACTAGACGGGAAGTTTTAAGTTATATTAAAAAAAAATATCTTCTTAATTCTATGCTTAACTTAGTAAGCGCTCGACAAACTTAATTTCTGTATCTTTTCATGTTTACATAATTCTACTTTACGTTGATTTATTAATAACAGTCGGAACCCTCAAAACGCTAGTCCCATTCGCACTTAACCGCCATTTAATTGTTATTATGTCCTGTCTGGCTACGGGTACATAGAAATATTTTGTGTCGTCAAGCCACCTTGAGAAAATGACGTTTTTATAAACGTGTTTTTCCTTGTGTTGATAATATTTCTTGTCTTAAAATATGACCTGTACCGTTATATTAGAAGAATGGTCAGAATTCGATAAAGATCCTGAAAACACATGTTTACTGTGCTAAGATCACAAATATTTATAGTAGGGAGTAGGGTTAATATATTAGTTCTTTTTACTATTGCGCGGAAACCCTGTAATTTCTGAAGATGATTACCTGTTATAAGCCATCACTATGCAAATATTAATTTAAATCCATCCACTGGTTTCGGCGTGATGTACGCACAAACAGACGAACATAAACGCTTACTGATATAACGAAAGTTAACCATGTTTTTGCTATCACATTCCAATGGTTAGTATTTACAATGTAGTTCTTATTTTTTTATGGTTGGCAATCGGCTACAAAATAGAGCCATTTTGCCAGTGTCGAGTATTTCGCGATAATGGGGATTGTCCATTTTTTTAAAACCGTTGTGATTGAAAAACCATTTCGAGGAATAGGGTTACTAATGTCGTATATGTAGTTAAAATTTAAAAATACTTTCACATTTCTAAGATTTATGGAAAAATATGGTTGACCTTTATTTCACCTTCAGTGACGTCATCACTTGGATTATAATGCCATTGCATTGCATTAAATAAAAAAAAAGTAGTCTGTTCAGCGCAAGTGTCAATGTCAAAACAAAAACAACCTTTCTCTGTTCGTTTCTGTAAATTAGAAGAGCCGGCCATATTTTTTTATTAGGATTTAGCGCAGGTATTATGTATTAAGAGTAATAAAGATCGATAGAGCACTTATCACGTGGTGATTATAAAAATACCAAGGTAACAGCTAAGGGTAAGAAAGAATTTTGACATTGACAGACGATTGACGGATATGAGTTTTTTTTTCATTTTTAGTAAGCAAACGAATAACTTTTTGTCGCCGACGATGACGTCATCACCTTCAAAATTTAAAATCTAAATATAAAAAAAAATAGGCAATAGAATACAAACATATTTAAATTAGTTCCTTAAAATACACTATATTTCCTAAAAAAAATATAAAATCTGGGGGTAAAAATTTTTAGACAATGCCCATTATAACTACCCCTGATGCTAATGGTGATGTCAATGGTGATGATGACGGTGAACTGAATCCCCTACCCTTACTATCAGTAAAGCTGTGGATGCTATACTTGAATATTTACCGGACACCTTGAATGAACTTAAAATGTCAAGCTATTTCATTTTAATTTCCTTCATTTGAGCACATATATCAATACACAATAGTTAACAATCCCGCTAATATTACACATTATTTATCAATGAAAATTTTTTTTTGGAAATTAAAATAAAATTTACAACTTCACGGTTCGACTGCCCGCCAAAAAGCCTACAGTTTAGTTATCTTGTAAATTTAGTTACCGTGCAGCTTCATTGCTGTACGGCACATTTCAGCTCCGTGGGTCCGTTGGCCAAGCAGCGTGTGTTTACGTTTCAATTGCAACAAATGTTGTACACCTACGGCTATGCACACCTGTACACCTCCCGCCACGGAGTACATACAGAGATGTAGAGGTTGTAATGATGCTAGAGATCCGTCTAGCCTAGCGCGACTAGTGTAGGACGCGTATACAAACTGGCTTCATCTTTTGTCGAACAGTTAAACCTAAACAGAATAATAAACTGGGATGCACACGCGAACTTGCCGTTCAATGGACAATGACCTAACGGACTTGAGGACATCTCCGTCTCTGTATGAACTCCGTGCCTTCCTTTGCTAACACCATGAAGCTACGTGAGCGATATATCCGAGCAAGCCATGAGTGTTTCACTGACGTTAGAGTCCACGTATTCGTGGGTCGCAGTGGATGTTTATCATATACATTTTCATTCAAAGCGTGCCCATTCGCACTAATAGGGCATCGCCTCAGTAGCCAACAGGACATGACTAAACACTTAGCACTCTTATCATTTATATAAAGTCTACTCTGACCCTGAATTTTGGTTAGCTGTTATGTTTTATGATGAAGTCGATCATATATGGTGGACCATTAAGAATTCTCCCCAATATTATTTTAATGATTCCTTTTTATTGAAATAACACATTTTTTCGGATTTTATCGAGCTTATTTTATGTTTTTACGTTCCCAACGTTTCGGCTGCTTTATAGCAACCATGGTCACGAGAGGACAGGTGGTTGACGTCCTAGTGTCATAGTTAAAACTGGGGTACCCTCATATTTAGTTATTGCTTGCGGTCCGATCTACGCAGAAAGTGCTCACAGTGTCTTGAAGTCTTGCAATGGTGCACTTGGTTTTAGATTTCTCGTTTCGCTCGTTTCTCGTTTTAGTTCCGATTTTGTTTTTAATCAATTTGAAAATCACGTTTGTAAGGTAGCATTAGATTCGACTCATTCATTATTCAACTTGTTTTCCTTTGAGTAGCATAATGCATATTTTTTGTTAGGGAAACACCGTCTTCGGCAGGTATTTGTCTAACAGCGACTTGTAAAAACCCAATAGCAATGAAAAAAACGATTCAATGGACCGGTTTCATGCCAATTGTATTTCCTTGTTATGTATACTATCAGGGCCGCATCATCACGATATATAAATCAGTTGTTTTTTATTAATTATGATTATCAATATGAGGTCGCTAGGTCGAAAACGGAGAGCGGGCGCGGCGGCAGAGGGGGCCGAAAACTTAAAACGGCGCAAGTATTCGGTTATCGGCTCCGAATACATATTTGTCCCGTTTGGAGTCGAGACCCTGGGTCCATGGGGTCCAAGCACCATTAATTTTGTAGAAAATCTTTCTAGAAGATTGGTCGACGCAACCGGCGACCCAAGGGCTGGGTATTTCCTCGCTCAGCGAGTAGCTTTGGCTATCCAGCGAGGAAATGCGGCCAGCATCTTGGGCACGCTACCGCATGGGCCAAATTTTTTACACTTTTTGTAGCTTTTCTATACTCTTTTTAAGTTATATTAGTTTGTAAATATTTCAGTTATTTTCTTTCTAATTGTTAATAATAAAATTTAAATGTAACAAGGTCGAAAAGTAAAACCTAATGTGTGAATCTTCGTGAGGAATTTTTTTTTAAAAAAAGGGCACCTTTTTGATTAAGTGCTTACTTACTTATCATTCTTTGACTTGAATTGATATCGGAAACGGAATCGAAAACACCCGAACCGGATTACCGCATTCGCTATAAAAAAAAAACCGAATTTGATTATCTTCGATGTATCTTGATGACAATACCAAATCGTATTTTGAAAAAGTCTCCGTCTGACTGAAAGCTCGTCGGGAGCGACATCAACATCGGAAAGATTGAAATCCGTTTCCGATGTCGATTCCGAATGATTTAAAATAACCCACCTGATGAGCGCAGTTGGTAGTGTCCCTGCTTTCTGTGCCGAGGGTCCCGGGCTCGAATCCTAGTAGGGACAATCTTATTGTTATAAGCACGAATGTTTGCACCCAAGATATGGATGTTTAATATCTATATAAGTATTGTATATTGGAGTTCGCCCTCAGTCCATTAATTGTACGGTACCCATAATACAAGCGTTGCTTAGTGGTGGGACCGTATAGTTGGTGTGTTCGTCTGGCATTAATCTATACATATAAATAAAATTGGAGTGTCTGTTTGTAATATTAAAATAACCGCTTTTTACTAAGTGCATTTGGATGTATACACGTTACCAATACCGAAACAACATTTTTTACAATTTTTGTCTGTCTGTCTGTCTGTCCGTCTGTCTGTCTGTTTGTTCCGGCTAATCTCTGAAATGGCTGGACCGATTTTGACGGGACTTTCACTGGCAGATAGCTGATGTAACAAGGAGTAACTTAGGCTACTTTTATTTTAGAAAAAAAAATAGGATCTCACGAAAAAAAATTAAAACCAATGTTGCAGCGCAGCGCCTGAATTAATTTTGATAGCAACAACCTGCAATGCGTGCCGCGGGCTCAGAATGGGCGAGCAGGCTGTTGTCAACGGTTGTCTTTGTTAAATACCACGCGGACGAAGTCGCGGGCAACAGCTAGTCTTACAATATATAGTTAGTTGTATTGCTAATTCATCTGTATAAATAATTCTGTCACTTTTGTCTGCAGAATCTGGACGAGGTGCACATTGCTTTAGAGGTATGCTCGGAGCCCCGGACTATGAACCCGGAGGCGGCCGGAGCACTGCCAGTACCAGGGAAATATAGCTACATACATAAGGTATTACTTATTAACGCGACTAATTATTACTGCAGGGCCTATACAGGGTGAACCAGGAAGGGTATACCAAACATTGAGCCTGCGCTTTTTAAGCGCATTTTTAATAAAGATATGCAGTATAAATGTCGATACGGAAATTTAAAAAAAAATAATTGCTCTTAAAAAATGACAAATGTCTATTTTTAAGAAGAAAAAAATAACAATTATACTAAAACCGAAATATCGAAATTCCGACATATTCCTAGTAATTAAAACTCAACTTTACTTTACTTACGTAGTACGTAGGTATTTATTTGAAAAAAAATACATAACGTCAACGATATTCGCTATTCATGAGTGGTAAAAGTAAGTAGTGGGAGGAGAGTGGAGCCATGCTTTATCTCTGTCGCACTCGCGCTGAATTATAGCAAGTGGGTATTATGTTTGTTTTGCAGGTAATAGATGGAATCTCTGTGGCTGTGAATCACGTGCAAATAGACTTTAGCTGCGAGGCCTTCACCAGCAGTGTTCAGGTATACATAAACTAAATTTTTCTGCCCCTTTGAGTGAGCTTACCTCGTGTCGCTAGTACACAATGATCTTCGCTTTTTTTAATCTCTATGGTGACCTTTGAGTATTTGAAAGGGACAAAGCTATTCAATCCAGTAGTGATCGTTAGTGAACTAGTTTTTAAATACACCTTATGGGAGATGTTTTTGGGTACGCCTTTAGATACCACGTCTGGGCTTATTGGTTTGAGATGTTGCGAACAGCCTTCTCTCTTCCCCTACCTCCCTTCCTACTCCCTTCCCCTACTTCCTTCCTACTTCCTTCCCACTTCCTTTCTACTCCCATCCTCTACTCTTTCAGCTACAACTTAGCTTGCCACTCTTTCCGACCAGTTCATTCTTTCCGATCTTATCGAAAGACTCCAGTCTTTCCCCTCCCTCTCTCTCGTGTAATTGAACTGATCAGTATGTAAATCGCAAAGCACATAATTAACTCTTACAAATGATTACAGATCTCCAGGGTGACGGTTGAATCGCGGACTCCTGAAGGTCGGAAGGGGGATCTAAGACTGACTAGAATCAAATCGCCCGACACCGGACAGCTACTTATATTTAAGGTAAGCACATAGTTTAACACTCTTATGTGTTACCTTGTGTGTATATAATGTTTGAAGTCCCGTAGATAGGTAGTCGGATGAATTTAAGAATGTTATCTTCATAACCTACCGAGGACCTTTTACAAAATTGTATATCTGTTATACCTTATTTATCTCCATACATCGGAAGACGTCCACTGCTGGCCCTAAGCCTCCCCCAATGACTTCCACAAATCACGGTCCTCCGCCACTCGCACCCACCGGCTTCCTGGGACACGTGTGTTAAAGACATGCCTGACAATTTATGTGTAGAAAACAAATTGAGTGTCATACGAGTTCTGTTCCATTATATTAAGTTTTACAGTAACTGCGAGAAGCAAGAATCTAGCAGAATTAGTCATGATCTTGCTAAAATTAGTTGGTCTTAACAATAGACGTCAGCGGAACACATTGTGGGGGCTATCCTGCACTACGTCCTCCGGCTGGGGTCGCCATTCTAAAAATACATCCATTGACTAGCGATGTGTCCCTTCGTCACATAAAAAATGTTTTTTCATACAAATTTTGACCCCCTTCGAGGACGAATTTCCAAAAAATCCCTCCTTTGTCCTCACCTACGTTATTTAAGAAACTCCTGTGTAAAATTTAACGTTTGCAGAACCACCGGTCTAGGCTGTGCGTTTTCCGACAGCCAGTCAGTGTTAGACTTTAATTAAGTCTATGGCTTATTGCAGGAGTTAGAATGGCAAAGCGCTCGTATAGAGGCGAAGGCGCTCGGTGAGGTGGGCGCCAACTTACCGCCCCTTCGGTTGCTGTTAGGCAACACGCACTGTCGTATCGTCATCAAAAAGAGGCTGTCAGGTATTTGTAATTTTTTTCAGAGACTTATGAGCTGTAAAATGACTAATTGGGTCTTCAAATGGTTTTTTTAAACTAGGAAGTGATAGCCAAGTTGTTAGAATGCTTGCCTCGGTAATGAGGATCGCAGGTTCAAACCTCTGGGATTTCTGGACTTCATGTGCGAATTTTCAACCATGATAACGATGATGCTAAACGGTGAAGGAAAAAATCGTGAGGAAACTTACATGTCTGACAGCACTCCTCGAATGATGTGTGAAGTCCGCCAACCTGCACTGGGTCAGCCTAGTAGACTGTGGCCTAAATCTTTCTCATATTGATGAGGAGAGTGTCCGGTATAATGGCAATAGACTCGCACCCTATTACCTTGGGACCAAATACCTTCGGTGAAATGGGGATGCGCTGCAGTGAATCTCTGCACACATGTCGCACCCTCAGAACGATAGGGGCTCAACTCAAAATTATGAATTCAAAATGATGCTTCAAAATTATGGTTTTAATTTATGTTCTATCCGATGAATATTAAAACAAAGGCGTTTTTATGATAGAAAAAGCTTATTATATTTCCGTCTCTTTGACACCGGTACTTTTCGTCCTCCCCGTTCAGTTGAAAAGATCTTTGATTGCGATTTCCCAAAAAAAATGATTTTTGAGTTGAGCCCCTATCGTTCTGAGGGTGCGATGTGTGAAGATGTATTGAGACTAAAAAGCGTATAACAATGGTTGTGTGGTGTCAGACTGCGCGGTGCTGGGGTCGCGGCTGGCGGTGTGCCCGGAGCCGCTGGCGTGGGCGCTGACGGACGGGCAGCTGCGCGCCGCGCTGGCCTGCGCCGCCGCGCTGGCGCAGCCCGTGCAGCGCGCCGCCAGCCGCGCCGCCAGGGACAAGGCGCTCAGGAAGGTCACCACCACACTGCACTGCACTGTCTCACCAACAAAAACCCTTACTATCGGGTCATCCACTTGAAACTTATTTCAAATTAACATTGAAATGATAAAAATGTTCAAAGAACTCTAGATGAAACAAGAACTACTGACCTCATTTTGATGAATTAAATAAAAGAGAGTGTCCCACCATGTTTGAAGTATAGCCTATTGAGTGTAATATAAAATCATCCAAAAAAAAAAATATGGCCTGGTCAAACTGAATAAAAAATATACGCGTTAAACTTACCCTTAATCCTTGAAAAACTCCTTCAGAAACAAAAGTTACGTTTTAAGCAAGTCGTTCAATTGGTAGGTAACATTTTAGGGAATCCCTATGAATGGTTTACCCCTTGAACTACTGCACCTTATTGAACGACTTGTCCGGGCCCTGTTTGAGTGAATGTCCAATGTTACCACATCTCTGTCTCTCCATCAGATCGAAGAGCCCCGGGAACAAATACATAGCAGACCGATGACCGGCGACCGCGACATCCTCGCGCGAATGTTCGCCAAGCACGACGTTCGCGAGACCTCGTACCACCTGCTCGCGCCTAGGATAGACCTGCATTTGTGCGATGACCCTGGACGTGAGTCACATTCAGATAACCATAATAGACTATTTAGCGGAAATTTTAAGAGCGAAGTTGTCAATATGTTCGAATCATTATCAATACTTTGTAATGCCAAGAAATTTAACACGACTGGCAATAATATACACTATTTGGGAGGCGGTTGACAACAAAAAAACTGGTTTTCTGAGCTAGGATATAGACGAACCATAAATACAAGTGGAACGACAAGTGATAACTCTTTCAGACCCATTCGCCTGCATTTGTGCTTGGGCCCTGGCCTCGTGCGGTTGGTGAACTTCCCACGTCGTTCGGAAGCCGTGCAGCTTTCTTCATAATGTTGGCTTCAACACTATTTATGTGATAATCTTTATTGAAAATGAGTTTGGCACACTAAAACCTGAATGCTTTAATTTTCACGTCCATAACTTCAAGTTTTTGCTGGTTTCAGCGTAAAAATATTATACTGATAAAATTTCCGCCCGGCACTATTTAGGAAATTATTTTTTCATTTGGTAGATTCATCTGGCGATAGCGAGAGCGTTGCGTAGTTTGGGGGTCGTTATCTGGCTATTGTATGATGTAAATCTTTGTTCAACCAGTGGGTAGATCAGAGAAGCCGTCGCTGGCGAACGGCGGCGCGCTGCAGGTGACGCTGGTCAGCATGCAGGCGGACCTGTTCCCGTACCATAAAGCATCCGACGACAGGAGACACTGGCGGGGATACCGGTATGAACTCCTTAAGGCCGGCGCTGAGTATGCACGCCGTGGCTGGGCACGGCAAAGTAGTCATTGGAATGTCGAGAGACGGTCAAGGATCCTTCGGCATGAGATGCTTTGGCATGCCATTGCCAAAACTTCCCATGGTGGCTTGCTGAAGGATACCGCAGGGTACTATACATAATGACATGAGGCCGGTGCTCAATTCATTGTCTACCCGTGATTCGTTTTGTGCGTAGTTCAAACTGTCTCTATACGATATGCCTTCGGCACGCCAAGGCACGTTGACGACATGATGAGGCGTAATCAGCCAATCAGCTCATCAAACAGGATGGCATAATACCGAAAAAGTTGTAACTGTCTGAAATGCTACAGGTGACATAACTGATAAGATTTGAATAAAAAGGTTTAGGTTTTAACAGAATTTTTGCGACACACCGACCATTTTTCTTAGTTTAAATTTGACTATTGTATTGTTACTTTTAGGTCACCCACGAGAACTACCAGTTTTGTGAATAAAGCAAGATACAAAGAATTTCTTACGATTTCATTTATACGCTTGAACAGAGTCTATTAATGCTGAAATATTAATAATAACTCATTGGATTAACTATAATATCGTGATTCGCAGGGAAGCAGCGACGCCGCACAGCCAATGGTTGTCCCAAGCGCTGTCGTCGTTCTGCACAACGTTACTCGAATCCCTAGATCCGATGCCTCTTGTTACACCCAGCGCTAAGGTACTCATCCTCCCTTTCATAACGTCATTTTTATCTTATGGTCCCAAAATAAGTTACGCTCTTATAGGTACCGTACAATAGGCTGGGGGCGATGCCAGGGACACCTATAGCAATAAGGAAAAGATACCATTTCACCAGGCGGGAATCGAACATGCAAACGTGTGTGTAATATTTATCTTCATCCTTACATTTATTACGCCTCATATTTAACTCTGTGTATGTGAGTGGTGAGATTAGATGGGAAGACGATATTCGGAGAATAGCCGGCGTTACTTGGAGGAGGAGGAGGACCCAGAATCGGAAAGTGTGGCAGGCTCTAGGGGAGGCCTTTGCGGAAACGCAAGACAATCTCAATACCGGTGTCAAATAATTAATTAATTTCATTTTGTAAGATTGTTCAATAAAGGTTACTATTATTATGTGAGTGGTGTGTGTGTGTGTGTGTGTGAGTGAGTGAGAGAGCTTTAAAGATATTTAGAGAGTCTAATTTCAGAGTGCGCCAAGTGAAAAGCCGGGAGAGCCGGTGTCCAACGGCATCAAGCCGAAGTCGGCGCCCGCGCACACCGACACACCGTCCACCAACACTACCTCACAAGGTGAGATACTACCGTGACAAGATAAACATTACCGCAGTATCTTTCATTTATATATACTACTAGCTGACCCGGCAAACTTTGTTTTGCCATATATATTATTTCTAGGAAATATTTTTATAGTTAATTTTTTAAAAATTTGCGATTATAAATTGAGATATAAACTATTCTATCTTTCAAGTTGGATAAAACTGCACACAGTGTGCAAAATTTTATTTAAAACGGATCAGTAGTTTAGGAGTCCATAGCGGACAAACACCGTGACACGTAATTTATATATATTAAGAATATATATTAAGATATGTAATAAGTATGTAGAGAGATTGTGGAATAAAATAAGTGTTTGGATACAATGGCCAGTTCGGCCATTTTTGTTTTATCTGTATGCCCGTCTGCTGAACGCCCATCACAGGGAAACTACCAGTTAAGTTTCGATATAACATTGCATAGAGGTAGCTTATGCCCTGGGCAAACTTTCATTTTAATACATTTTATTCCGGGAATTGGATTAGTTCCTCCGGGATAATAAAAAAAACACTGGGAAATTGATCACACATGTACATACGAAACGGGCTAAAAATAAGCAACTGTGCTCCATACCATTCGAAAATCTACTTTACAGCGTCACCTACTAGGACGAAAATACTACAACAGCTCGGCAAGCTCATGACCACGTGCCTCGTGCTCAGGATAGACGACTTCACCGTTAATAAGGTAATTATGTATGTAATGCAATAGTCTATGTTTTATTATTTATCTAGTGCAATGCTTATAATACTATGTAGTACATTTTCGAAACAAACTCATATATAACGGATGATATGATGAATGTACTAAAAACGTAGATTGTACAACATGTGCATAAAGTAGGTAATTTTATCCAAGACGATTATCAGCTTACCTATTTAAGTTGAGTATGATTTTCACGTCGATCGCGAGGATATTAAACAGTGATAAATATTGTAAGTGAAATTTGAACTATTTTGTAGCCTTAACCAGCCATACCTTATGGAAAACTAGACTAAAGTTTCATAATATGATATATTCAAATGGACAAAGAGAGTCATCAATAAGCTTCTATACACCTAACGTAGCTTTAATGATGCCCCAAATGTGCACATATTCAGTTAAATGTTACATTTCCAGGTGTCAACGGGATCCAAGTCCCGGGAACCGCCGCGTCCTCTCGTGAGCGCGGAGAAGGCGACCCTGCCGGGCGACGCCGGGCTACTGCATGCCGAGCTGACCTTTTTCTATTATCCTGGAGACATTTGCTTCCCGGGTATGTTATCATAATAGTCCTACTGACCGAATTTCGGTCACGGCTTATCTCAACGGAGACTAGCCATCTGCGCAAGAGATATGATGGGTTCGGTTATGGTGCTGATATTGATAGGATTTGCTATGAGCCCGTGGGCTGTCCATAATGAATTCGCGTTACGTCATATTACTACTATATTACTACTACATTACTACTACATTACTACTACATTACTACTACATTACTACTACATTACTACTATATTACTACTACATTACTACATATTACTACTATTATAATTGTCCTGACGATCTGATTAACTCGGTGAGTAAAGACACTGCCTTATGTGCTGTGTGATGAGCAAGAATACTTGCACCCGAGTTATAGATGTTTTATATCTATTAAGCATTGTAACATACTGGGTTTTCTCCCAGTCCATTGTACGGTCGCAAACATTAATATGGGACCCATTTCCTTAATATTTTCAATGACACTTATAATGCAATAAGATCGTATATCTGTATTTCGTCATATCTGAGCACAGTTGCCTCTAGTAACGTCAGTTAAAATAGCAGCTTTTAAGGTATACGTTTTCTATACGATATTCAACCTTAAATGTGTCCCAAATTACAGTTCGCGACTGTACAGTACCCATAATACGCGCGTTGCTGAGTGTGGGACCGTATCGTCTGTGTGCTCGTCTGGCGATATTATTAATATCCTCATGATTCAACTCTGGGGCTGGGTCCGAATGAATGTTTAGTTTATTTTGGTGTCTGATCCTCATGCCTCATGACTCAACTCTGGGGCTGGATCCGATAGAATGTTTAGTTTAAGTTGGTGTGTGAATGTGTCAGTGCCGGCGCCCAAGGCGTACGTGCAGCTGAGCCCGGTGCGGGTGTCGCTGGACGCGGGCAGCGCGGTGTGGCTGGCCGCCTTCCTGCCGCACGTGGCGCGCGCGCTGCGCCAGCCGGGGCCCGCCGCCGCGCCCGCCTACGTGGACGTGCGCATGGAGGCCATCATGCCCAAGGTTATATATCATTCAAACTAGCCGTGTACCCGAGCGTTACTTAAAAAAATAACCACCAAATTCAAATTAACCGTGTACCCAAGCGTAACTTTAAAAAATTACCCCTGATAACATTGGGCCAGCGTGGTGGACTATGGCCTAATCCTTCTCGCATTGCGGCCCGTGCCCAAGAGTGGGAATTTTAAAGGACTGATATTGTTTATTATGACTTAAAAATATTTTCGTTGATACAAACTTTGTGCCCCCATTTGACTGCTTTTGGGGACGTATTTGCAAAAAATACCTCATAAGTACAGCTCTAGGATACGCACGGAATATATCCTCGCGAAATATGCAAAATATTGAAATTGGTATTGGCTTCCCCCTTGGTCCTCCTAACAAATAGTTTCTCCACAGCTAGTATTGGAAGCGGGCGCGGAACACGTCTCGCAGCAGCGGGATCGGCCGAAGGAATTGCATATATGTACGGCGAGGGCGACGTTCACGAACGTACGCGAGTCGCCGCGAGCGAGTGAGTGACATCTACATTATTTTTTTTGTATTTTTTAAATTCAAATTCAAATTATTTATTTGCTAATATGGGTAGGTTACAGTCATGGTCAAAGATATAAATTAATGTTCGCCATATTTCGCCTTCCAGCATGCAAACTTGACATTGTAAGCAGTCAAAAACAAAAATATAAAATACACAGTAAATAGTAATATAATAATATGAAAACTTTGTCACAAATATAATTAGCCAGCTACTACTAATCTGGCTATATCATTTACAAAATTCTAGTGTCAACATTAAAATTAATTCAGCAACTACCTAAGAAATATGTCAGTCAAAATAAAAATACAATTAAAATTAAAATCAATACCCTTCACTTGACCGCTATCTTAGCTTAGGGTCTGTTAATTTGCAGTATGGGTTTATCTGAATCCTTAGGAGATTAAGACAAACTATCTTGGGAACCTTCACGTCTATGTTTATGAATACAGGGTATTTATATTGCATTTTATTTGGGGTCCCGTCAATCGTGATAGATAGTTTCTCGACTAACATCTTAAGAGGAGTTCGGTGTTGCTGGCTTATTTAATTATCGATCAAATTTGTTTTGGTTTATAATTGGAAAAGGTCACAAGCCGAGGGTCAGTGGTGGGTTCCTCTTCCCCCATTTGCTTAATTCCAATCCAGACAGAGATGCCAACCACAAATTATAAAAAAACTTCTAGAATACTTCATGTTGTGTTGCCAGCACCTTATGACTGAGATAGAAAATTGTTCGAATATAACTTGTAATTTATATAAATTTTTCATTTCCTCGCAATCGCAGTGAAGAGCAGAGTGTATAACTCGTTTATAAAGTAAACTATTTTATCCGCGACTTAAAATATCTACTTATTGATATTATAGTAACAGTTATAGCCAACTTGTTAAAACGCTTGCCTCGGCCAAACATAGTGAGGAAATCTGCATGTCTGAGAGAACCCCTCGAAAGATGTGTGAAGTCCGCCAACCCGCACTGGGCCAGCGTGGTGGACTATGGCCTAATCCCGCTCGCATTGAGGGGAGGCCCGTGCCCAGCAGCGGGACATTATAGTGGGCTGGTATTATTATTATTTGAATGTAACAGACACGGCGGGTACCCGCGCGGACTTAGCGTCGATAATAGCAGCGCTGCGGCGGTCGGCGCCGCCGCGCGGGCAGTTCCCGTGCGCCGCGGACGACATGGACCCAATACACGAGCAGTTTGTACTGCACGCTGACAGTAAGTACTTGTTTTTTTTGCCTAATTAGCCGGTTACAGACTGATCGCCCTGGCTGGTGAGGCTGAGACAGACTAGTAGCTGGGCTGTCGGTGAGCTTGCGGTAGAAATAGTCGTCTGTTTTTATTTGTATGATTCTAACTATGACATTATCTAAAAAACAAGTGTCATAGATAATCGATTAATAATAGTGAGTGCACACTGCAGCTCCAAATAACTTTTATGGTTATACATGGCGTAGTAAAAAAAGTTCGATTACCGATTAATGAAGGAGTTACTATTAAAATAAGTGCAGTTTTTCTTATCTCTGAAATTGACGACATACTTTTCTATCTCTTATAACTGCGGAGATCCCCATACTGACCCATGTCGTTGTGATGCCGTGTATATGTTGTTGATGCGCGTTCTTCTTCTTCTTTCTTTACGAATTGAGATGCGATGAAATAAAATGGATATGAGTATGGCCCCACCCACAACTTAGCGGGTATTTTGCCAATGTCAAGTAATTAATAGCAATAACACATTCAATAAACACACATTATGAATAAAATAATGGATGTGACATGATGATATGAAAATGGCGTTCTCCAGCGGGGTTATTTTAAACCATTCGAAATCGATATCGGAAACGGAATCGAAAACTTCCGAATTTGATTATCTTCGATGTTTCTCGGCGGCAATACCAAAACGTTTTATCAAAAAGTTTCCGTCGGAAAGCTAGTCGGGAGCGACACCAAAATCGGAAAGTTTCAAATCCGTTTCCAAATTAATTAAAATATCCCACGTGATGCGCGTTTCCTCGTGTTGAAGGCTTGGACGACATAGACCGCGGCACGGCCATGAGCCCGGCGCTGCTGTGGCGCGCGAGCCGCGGCGTGTGGTGCGCGCGCGCAGAGCCGCTGTGGGCGGACTTCTGCGGCGCGCGCGCCACCAACTACAAGCCCGCGCCGCTGCTGGACGCCACGCCGCTCACCGCATGGGTCAGTCTATCATCCCTAGCCGCGTACCGACTGACTGCGCAGCCTCGTCGTGTTACATGTTACAGCGTTCGGGTGAGGCAGCGAAAGTTTGGCTCAGGCGAACACAGTCATCTGTCGTTTCCTTCGCAGTTTTGTAAAGATTTCCTATAGATAGGTATATTAACTGTACCAACTGTAATTTGTTTGTGTGACTTTTTTTAATGTCATTGGTATTATTTTATCTATACGGAAGCCATATCAGCTGTTTATGATTGTTCTGTTTGTCTATTGATGTCTTATAATTACGCGAGTACTACACATTGAAATAAAACTAATTTTACGGATTTTATCGCGTTTATTTTACGTTCCCGATGTTTCGGCTGCCTTACAGCACACATGGTCACGGGAGGACTGAGTGTTAGACGTCTTAATCTTACAGTTAGACCGTCCTCGTAAAAAACATAAAATAAACGCAATAAAATTCGTACAATGAATTTTATTTCAATGTTCTGTCCGTCTGTTTAGAGAAAATTATTTGATGAGAATTAGATGGGATCCCTCGGGAAAGAAAAACATCTGTTCAACAAGTCTCTCAATGAGTTCGTCATCTGAGATATTTTTTGTCCTGGAAAACGGACAGGCTCCCCGGGGTAACCCATCTGGTTCAAGCTTACACTTAGTTTGATACTGCAGCATTTATTATATTATAATGTTGCTTATGGAAAAAATATCACCTATGTCCGCGATAGATGTGCTTCGACGAGAACCTCTCCCGCATATGGGTGGTGTGTCGCACCAGCGGGCTGGCGGGGCTGCAGATCAACCACTACCAGATGCTGTTCCTGCTGCGCCAGCTCGAGCGCCTGTCGGAGATGGCGGCCTGGCTCGCGCACGACGCCGCCAGGCAACCCGACGCTGATGAGGGGTGAGATCCGGAATACCACCCTTAAGACACCCCGCGCACTAGGCAGCCAGGCTGCGGCAGCTAGTAAATCATATGACGTTGTATGGGAGCCCGCGCAATAGGCAGCGACGAATTCCCGGCTGCGGCTGCCAATAGAACGCGCCTGTTTGCACGGCAGCCAGCTGGCTGCGCGCAGCCAGAGCGTGTATAGGCGAATGTATGTGGCTGCCGTCAGTCCCGCGCACTAGTTGTAGCAGCCAGACGTATTTTGGGTTCTGAACTTTAAAAAAAATTACGAATAGAATAAATATCTCGAATAGTCGTCGATTGGCTGCTATAACTGGCTGCGCAAATATTCTGGCTGCCGCAGCCTGGCTGCGCAGCCAGGCTGCCTAGTGCGCGGGGGCTCTAATACTACACATCCCATATCTTGGAACCCGCGACGGAGTTAATCGAAAGAATAAAAAGGAAGAGGAGGGTTTTGAGGGGAAATGTTTAAAGGTCACCCTTCATTTCTGTCCAGGTCCATAGTGGTGGGTGTGGTGGTACCAGCGGTGGAGCTCACGTTCGTGCTTCCATCCAACTGTCCCGGACAGGAGTCGTCCAGGGACCTCGACAGTGTGCCTTTAGACTCCTCCAGCTTGCAGGACCTGAAGATGGGTTAGTTGAAATACAAAAATCATCGACGCATTTATGCTAAACCAATAATGAAGTTTATCTAGCGACTAATCCATCAATCATATTAAGCCCTCGCGTTAAGGGGCGCCTTGTGCCCATCAGTAGAACGTTAAAAGTGCTAATACTCGAATTATATTCTCGTAAATGAGTGGTTCCGAGTTCGATCCTCGGCCAGTAAACTGGGCGTTAGCCCATTCCCAGCTGGCGCTAGGTTTGTTTTGCTAGCTGGACATGTATATTTGAAATGTGTTTATCGCAAGTAATCTTATCCAAAGTCTAGTCTAGACTATGACCATCTAATTATAGCAAAGACAGGACTGATTCTGCCAAACTTGCGTCTCTCAAGTATGAATATCAAACTTTTCTATTCTATCAGCCGAAAGACGTCCACTGCTGGACATAGGCCTCCCCCAATGACTTCCACACATCACTGTCCTCCGCCACTCGCATCCACCGGCTTCCTGCTATCAAACTTTAGTATTATTTAAATTATATTTAATAAAACATAGTGTTTATAATTGGGCGGTCTTGGTCTAAAAAAAATGTTTAGACTGTTAGTGCTATTGAGATGAGCCAGCAAGAAACTCAATCATAGTCGCATTGGGCACGGCTAACACTTGGGTATGGCGGCAGAATGACGACAGAAAAAACGATTCGGTCCACCAGCAGGGTCAGAGGCGACGATGGCGCCGTCCGCGCTGGACCGCGACAGCGCGGTGCTGGCGGCCGGCGACGCGGCCTGCTTCCAGCTGCCGCTCGTCGAGGAGCCCCCGCCCCCCAGCCCTGGACTCAATTTTGGAGGTTATATTCCTAGTCCATAGACTCACGGCCAGACCAATTGTCATTGAAATAAATGTTAAGCAATAGAGAATCAAGTCAGCTCAACCATTATGTGTCTTATGTGTGGGGTGCCCGGCCATAAGACAGACAGACAGAGGTAGATAGTTGTTGTCCAGTTTACGCTAGTTGGACGAGTCTATTATTGGACTTGTCCATGTGAAATAAAACTGATTTTATTGTTGCTACCGTACGTTTTTGAATTGTAACAACATTGTAATTAGTTGTAACAATACTTAATGTCAATGTGGTTCTGAACAAGGTGCGGTTCCGGAACCTCAGTTCAGTGGAACATAGTAATTGTTTCAAGCGCTCAATCTAGTACGTAGTACATCAATATTGTTGCCAAATGTGAAACAGACTACACAACGGTATATATATATACTTAACTTGGGTACAAAGTTTCATGATTATCACACAAAGTTTGTACCTACCTGGATTCGAACTTCAAATTTTTCCGTCCTTATAATGGACAAAGCATTCCTCTAAAAAAAATCAACTAAATAAAGGGTTAATTTATCTCGTCATATTCTTGTGTTCTTCTATTGGGGCAAAGTTCATCGTGACTTGCGGCTGGGTAGGAAAGTGAAGAAACATTCAAACCAACTCGAAAGTCAACCGTCACGTCCAATCTGACACTGGCAGCTGTCAAAAAATTACCATAGAGCAATCAAACCAAAGGCAAGAAAACTCTTAACTCGACTAAAATCGAAACTAAAAGTGTAAAGCACAATTCAAAAATCCAATAAAACGCCAAAAATGTGTTCAATAATTTATAAAGCACAATAGGTGCGTGTAACGAGTAAACCCGATGTTACAAGGTATCCCAAAAAAAAGGGGAGTAATGACCGGCCTCGTGTAGGTTTCTCGTCGATGCGCCGCGGCTTCACGTCGCTGGTGACGTCGATCGACAGCGCGCTGACGCGCGACGACGCGCGCAGCGACGCCGCCTCCACCGCCAGCTCCGACAGCGACCGCTACGTCGTGGTGGGACTCGCCGCCGAGTCGCCCGACGACGCGGACGTCGCATTCAGGTACAACATTGTTCCTACTTTATTCGCACATACCCTGTATACGATCTTTTTTTTTTTTTTTTATACATTATAGGCAAGTATTTGATCTCGATCTCACCTGATGGTAAGTAACGATGAGATCTACGATGGAGCATACTTGCCTAGGTAGGAAGGCGGCAGTAGATCGAGACGCTACATTCACTAGGCACATGCAGCGCAACTGATCTGACCCGCCATCCATGAATGGCAACACCGAACATCATGCCGGAACACGGCTAGGCCGCTTGGCGACATGGCTTTGTTCAGTGGGTGGTGACTAACCACGGCCGAAGCCTACCACCAGTAAAAGCCACCAGTTTTGGTTTGGTAAGGCGGCCTTTACTGTTCGAAATCTATTTGCAAAAGTCCATTATATCCCCATGACTGAAAAAGATTTTTGAATTTCGAACGTGACGAACTAATGCTTAAGAAGTATTAATTAATCTGTGGTAATGGCGTAACAGGTGGCCCCAATTTTTCTTTGTATTAAAAAAAAAACACAATGAAACGTTCAGAAACGTGGTTCGGCGGAAAGTTGTAAATTTTGTTTTATTTTCCAAAAATAATATTTTCATTTATGTAATATAAGTGTAATATAACTACTGTGTAATATAAGTGGGATATTAACCGGATAGATAAAATAGTTTGCAGGGTAGGTTCAATGCTATGAATAATGAAACGCTGATTAATTATAATAATTCTATTGTTTTTCTTGCATCTAGCATTTTCCTTACTGTAGTGAGATGAAAAGTTTCTTCTCGAGCCTTTGAATCCCTTGCTAAGCTCAGGATTCTATTTTTTAACTATTCGCTACGCTCATGATTCAATCTGTTACATGAATAAAACATATTCTTATTATGGTTCTAAACAGAGATCAAAATGATATATCTGTTGGACCGTTATGAAGACAATTATGGTATAGTTTAAAAATAGAATTGCATGACTGCATGACTGCTTTTTAAGAAAAAAATTTAAATATTAACATATATTTTAGAGAGTTCGAGCATGGCCGCGCGTCGAGCGGTGTGGAAGTCGCAGCTGAAGTCGTGGAGAGATCATCGTCACCGAGCGACCACTCGGTTACCAGCTCGTGCAGGAGAAGAGACGTGGTAAGTTTGGATCATTACACCATCCATTATTGACAGCCTGATTAGCGCAGTGGTAGTGACTCTGCTTTCTGCGCCGAGGGTCCCGGGTTCGAATCCTGGTAGGGACACAAGCTTTGTGTGATGAGCACGAATGTTTGTACCCGAGTCATGGATGTTTAATATGTATATAAGTATTATATGCTGAGTTCGCCCTCAGTCCATTGTACGGTACCCATAATACAAGCGTTAAGCTTAAAGTGGGACCGTATAGTTGGTGTGTTCGTATGGCGATATTTATTCTGTACCGAGAGTGTGTTGTGTTCTAGTCCCGCTTGGGGAATTATTTTCCAGACATTTAATAACAATATAAGTGATTATATTGAGATATGAATTTTTATTTTAGGTGTAACATTAAAAATGCCACACATTCCGGCTCGTGGTCGCTATTGGAAAATATTTCTGTCAGCGGCCGTCGGATCTGGAAATAATGAAGCAATGAAATTTTACTCAATTGGCAAAGTAGATTTCTGATTCCGGTAGAGGCGAACTTAGTGATGAATACGAATATATGCGTCCAATTGACGAGGGTTTAATTCCTTTATAAGCAACTATCTGTCCCGGCGAACTCTGTACAGCCTTTCAATCAAATGTGAAACTTTCCCATGTTTTAATAGTTGGTAAATATACCATGGCAGGGCCCCAGAACACTTTTTAAAACAAACGACGCCTAGAAGCCGCCATAGAGAAGCTAGAGAAAACCATAGAGAACATTATATAAAGCGTTTTTCATAGATTATTGTCCAATAAATAAAAAAAAACAAAGATCATTAAAATCGACCCACCCGTTATTGAGTGATGAATGGTGTAACTGACACGACTTTTTTATATATATAGGTATACATTATATACTGAGATCGTCCTATCACTAGACAATAAGCTTTTATGTTGATACTCTCACATTACAAGATATCAACGAGTACATGGCGTCTGAACAACATCCACATTGTCAACCAAAGCGGCGCGGGGAAGACCACGCTCCGGTTCGCTGCCGATGACCTGACGAGCGACGAGTGCGCCGCCATACCCTGGGACGAGTTCCAGGTGAGCTGAGCGAGTTCATGTAAAGATTACGGTTTAGTGTTGCCCGATCTCCTGGTCTTGGCCTGACTAAGGCAGTCCCGTGGAGGCTTGCATTCTCGCTAGACCAAGACGCAAGTGAAAAATACTCTGCAAGACTTGTACAGAATACGGTTCGAGTTTGTGTTGTTCGAATTCTTGGTCTCGGTCTCACCAAGACGCAAGTCTCGCAGTCGGGATTCTCGCTAGACCATGTGTTTTATGGCAAAAAGTCTATGAGACTTGCGCCTTGGTCTTGTAAAAATGCAAGTCCAAGATCATGGGGGTATAGCGCCGCTGCACACACAGACATCAAACCTCTCCCCCCACCTACTATATCATTGTTGACGCAACCCAGCATCTCCACACGGCACCACAGTCGCGGGTCAACAAGCGCCACATGCGACAACCCGCCTAGATGTCCGATGGCGGCGTGAAGATACCACCACTGACCAGACCACTGCTAAAGGACAACGTCGTCCTAACACAGTTTCTCGCACCTCTGAAAGATAGGAAGGGAAGAGTCACATAATAAGATCAAGACACTGGGCAGCACTAGTTGGAGTTTGTTCGTGACTATATGCAGTGTTTTGATATTGTAATGTCTTCTGTTAGTTGGGATAGCGATCTCCATATAGCCTCCGATTTCCCATCATCCGTGGTCAGCGCAGTATGTCTTTTCGTTTCGTGCATCATAGTTTCCTATCGTACTCAAGTGCGCCAACCCCGTTCATATTATATAATCCATACATTGATCTTCCTATTATTCTTTAATCACACATCCATATATACATCACTATTGGAGCCACATAACTTATCTTGTCTATAAACATTTTCATTTAAAATATAACATTTGTACGTACATGATTGAAATCTCTTTAGTATGGTATAGTACTCCCTCCCATCTGTAAAATTTCTTTCTCTGAGAATTTATAGTAACCCTTCTATAATTGATAGAACTAGGCGATACTTGGCGGAAATCCATTGTTAATCTAATGGGGAAAGAGCTCATTCGTAGCCCAGCAGTCCTGAGGATGCCTCGGTTAAAGGCGAAACACGTGTCGAATACTTTTTTTTTTAGATTCGTCAAATAAAATGCAATTCTCCGCGACACTAAGTCGCGGAGAATTGCATTTTATTTGACCGTCACTCGGGATAGATAGTTTCTCGATCAACATCTTAGAGGAGTTCGGTATTGCTGGCTTCTTTTATTATCGATCAAACTTGTTTGGTTTATAATTGAAGAAGTTGACAAGCCGAGGGTCAATTGTGGGTCCTCTTTCCCCATTAGGTTAGTAACCCTTCTGTGAAAACTACCTACCGTTGAGATTTATTGTCTCGGTACTGACTTGTGTGTGCATGTCGCGTATCATTATCACATGTCCATCGTATATCGTACCCAGTAAGATATTATTGCTGTACTACTACTTTTAACCGATGTTGATACGGAGATACGGGTCTTTGAGCAAACGATTTACGACATCTATTTCTTTTCGTTGACGTAAGTTTTAGAATTTGAATTGGATCATGTATGTTTGACAAGCTAGACACGAGGCTACTGCAACTAGATATGGGGCCCCTAGGCAATGCATGTATTGGGGCCCCTCTCCCCTTAGGTAGGTAGGTAGTATTTAATCAGGGCCCCAAGCCTGCTAACACAATCGATTCATAATCGAACAGCAACCGCATAGTAACTGTCACTTTTGACAGATATCTCATACAATATCTGTCAAAAGTGACAGTTACTATGAGGTTGCTGTTCGATTATGAATCGATTTTGTTGGCAGACTTGGGGCCCTGCTTTGTTATTAATAAAACTACTTCACCAGGCTTATTTTTCCATGGGGCTCCTGTCGGCGCCGGCCACACAGGTAGTTGCCTACATTGCCTATATGGATTAACCCGCACTGGATGTGATACTCCACACTGACCATAGTTGCAGTAAAATGATTTACAGGACATTGTTGTTGGAAGCCACAGAAGACAGTTCCAAATTATAATTCCAAGAGAACGCTCTCCAGAAATATTGAAATAATTTACAAGTATTGATCATGTAATACGGTTTTCCAAATCTAATTTAGTCGCCCAACAGTTGTCCAACAATCGCTCACTCTCAGACCCATCTCCTATTGGAATGCATCCATTTTATCTCTAACTATATGTATCTACGTGTTTTTTTTCTCCACTATGGCAATGCCCGCCCGCTCGGCTATCGTGAAACGAAAGAATCGCCTCAAGGTATTTAACATGCGATCTATAGATCGCGATCTATGGATCGCTTGACACGATGTAGTGTATCATTATGTTGAGTGCCCAATTAGATGTAGAGGTTTTGTGTCGTAGCCAAGGGGGTTTGTCTGTGTACGAGTGAGTGAGACGAAATATGTTTCTGACACGTTTATATTTGAATAACTGGATTAAAAAAATACGTACTGAAAGTTTTGAAAAAAAAAACACTTCCAAACTTTCTTTGTACTTGGTGATACTAAATACTACTAATTTTATAGATAATGATAATAGAAAGAAAGTGACTAGAAACATATTTAAAGCCGCTTCATAGCTACTATCTGTTAACATATTATATACACTTTAGCTACACACACGCCATCAGACGAGAAGGTATGGAAACACACGCATATGCGCTTCATTCACATTTAGACAATACTTAAACATACAGAATGAAAAAAGTCCCGATAACATATTTTAGTGCATGCTGATCTGTCATTGAAGTATAAAATTTAATTATATTCAAAGCGAGACAAACAGTTCAATTATCTCAATATTAAGGGACAATCTGGGATTTCTTACCAGACCTCTATGAGAACTACCAATATTATATATGCTTCCTTGTGTCGGTAGCAAAAGATTTTTTTTATAAAATGACCACCTTTGGCTAGGTATTTTGCCAATGTCAAGTGGAATGTTTTTTTTTTAAATCAATAATGGGAGATTCTATGCAGGCCTAATCCGTAGACGAGGCCTACCCCTAACCCTATCAGTAAAGTTGAGGATACTTTACTGAAAAATTACCGGACTTCTTGGGAGAACTGGAAAAGTCGTGTTTTACTATTCAGTTTTATTTGCCTACACTCGTGCACGTTTATCAACACATAATATTCCACCAAGATAATAATAAACATAAATATAAAATAATAAACATAAAACAAAATTTATGACCTCTCTTTAACTACCCCCAAAAAGTCCTCGCAAAAGCTGTTATAGTTGCTGAATATAATTATATACTTATATCCCTTGATAGACGTGATCGTGGCATCTATTCAACTATTGAAAGGGATAACTATACAATATTTCCTTTTTTTTTTCTTATTTTTTCACAAGTTGCTTAACTGCTGTTTGGGTAGATTATACTTGCTCTTGCAACAAATCTCGCTTCAGTCAATGATTTAAATCCCTCCTTACTTGGAAGGGTTTAGGCAATCGCTATGTTAGAAACAAAATATCCAAAGAAAGAGAGGAAAATATGATTTGTTTGCATGGATGTAGTCGCATGCTCTCATCTTCATCTCACACATCTTAGATATGTGTACTGTCCAAAATGTGTATTTTATAATGCATAGTATACTTGTATTCTGCGATGGCCCTTACTTCTGAATGATATCTAAATCATCTACTACGTTAATCCAGTGCGTGTTGGTGAACTTCAAACGTGTTTCGACAACTAATAGAGTTCTATCTCACATGCAGGTTTCCTCAAGAATATAAATTATGTAAATGTTTGTGCATTTAGGTTGCACTCTAGCCCTTACCATGCTCTACAACCTGCCGAAAAAAATATAACAGCCTGTGTGAATAAAAAAAAACATTCAGCATTAAGAGCCCACTCGCAACCCCATAAGCCATATATACCCATCTCTTTCCACCTCTAAATATTGGACTCGTAAATACAGAACAAGTTCTCGATGCGCGCGCGCGCGTGGACCGAGCCGGTGGTTGACGAGTGCGATGAGCTCGCGCTGCGCGAGACGCCGCACGTTGCCGCGCGGCTGGTGCGGACGCAGCTGCCGAGGCAGGTCGATGAGAAGGTGAGGTACCATTAACCTTTATTTCCTTAAGAATAAATGCGATATTGTTACCTCTGATACTTGCTAACATAAGTATGTTAATTCAGTAAGTAGAGTGCGTGGTATCTCAATCAACTATTTCAATTATTTTTAGGCAACTTACTCACTTTTCGGCGTAAATCGTGTCATCTGTCAATTTTATGATATAAGCTCCTGCTAGATAATATGTTTACCTTTAAAAACGTATTTCTTTGATGATAAGTGTCTTGTTAAGTTAAAGTATATACAACTAGCTTCTGCCCGCGGTACCTGGATGAAACACAGCTTATAGCAATCAGGGATAATGTAGCTTCCTAACAGTGGAAGAATTTTTAGAATCAGATCCGTAGATCCGGAGATTACCCCCTACATCCAAACATACAAACTTTACCTCTTTAGGGAATAAGGCATCGTAGTACGCCCCCTGTTTTTTTTTTGTGTAATCACATCTTGGTTTGGTCTTACTTTAGGAACATGCCACTCTCGTATTAACCATGTATATATAGTAGTAATTGTCGTTCCTTGATCTTGATAAATAAATGCTGTTCCCCAGGGTCAGTCGACAGGGCTGGCGCCGTTCGAGGAGTTGCTCGAAGCTCGCGTGCGAGACCTGCGCATCGCGCTCAACATGAGCACTGCGCTCGCGCTGGCCGAGCTGTTCGAGGACGAGGTGGTGGCGCCGCCGATGCCACTTGAAGTAAGTGCGCTGTGCACTTATTAACCCTTAATAGCCTAGAGTTTCAATTTTGATACCAATCTTTTAAACCGAATGTTCACATTACTATTAGTTTTTTTTATAGGTTGGCTGTACGTATTTTACTGTTGTATAATATTCTTTCCAACGAAATTAAAAAAAAAACAAATGTCATTATTATTAAACACAGTAACACTAAACACAGTAATATTAAAAATAAATCACTTTCGTAAATCAGGCTACTAAGGGTTAAGCCCCGGCCCTACATACCGCGATCGCGTTATAGCTCTCACAGATTTCGTGCGGGGCATAGTCAAATCAAATCATTTATTTCGTATAGGCCGCATACAAGTAGTATTTTTGCGATGATGTGCCTGACCTGATGCGCGGGAGCATCTGCCCCCACCGTCCTGCTCACATTTTAATCATCAAGCTAGCCTTACCTAACTTAGACGCTGAAGAAAGAAAAAAATATTATAAAATATGCCTTGTTTCGGAATGCTCTTAATCGCACCATCTTTGCAATATAATTTTTCTGGCGAATCGTTACGAATCTGTCTGTAACTAAATTTTCATCCTCATCTGATCTATGTTGAAACTTACTAGTGCATTCTTCCATTCTTCCACAGGTACTAATAGAAAACGTTAAACTCCATCTAATAGAAGACCGTACTACACGATCAATATCTTCCCCTCCCCCTCAACCCTTAGACGTAGACCTCACCACCCTCCGGATGACCAGAGACACGGCCGGGGTACTACGGTTGGGGCCACCAATCTCCACTCCGTCGACGGTGGCGTCGCCGGCCACGCCGCAACCACAACCAGAGCTGGACGAAGCGAGGGAGAATATTGATAGGTTGAACGGAGAGAACGAGGAGTTGAGGAAGAGACTGGTGACGTTGGCGAGGATAGCCGAGGACAATAGGGAGTTGAGGGCGTAAGTACTTTTATCAATGTAGTACGCGAGCCTAAGTCCCAATGGAAGATGCTCTCATTGCTGCAAATGGGGTCTTATGTCATCGCAACGTTGACGTTTGAGAAGTATACAGATCTATACATATACATACAAATAAATAAAATTGGAGTGTCTGTTTGTAATATTAAAATAACCGATTTTTACTAAGTGCATTTGGATGTATACACGGTACATATACCAAAACAACATTTTTTACAATTTTTGTCTGTCTGTCTGTTTGTTTTGGCTAATCTCTGAAATGGCTGGACCGATTTTGACGGGACTTTCACTGGCAGATAGCTGATGTAACAAGGAGTAACTTAGGCTACTTTTATTTTAGAAAAAAAATAGGATCTCACGAAAAAATACCACACGGACGAAGTCGCGGGTAACAGCTAGTATAATATACACGCCGATGAAGCGCTAAATACTCCATATGACTTCGGGATTCTGGGGTATTAGACAATTATACTATATTTAATAATTATAATGTATAACGATTACTAAAAATGAATAGACTTGAAATATTGCTCTTCTGGAAAAACAAAAGCAGTACAGAGCTACAGGCATATGATGAAGTCACCTGATTTTGTACCGAGCGTCCCGGGTTCGAGTGCTGATAGGGGCCAACTTTGTGTTATTTATTTTTCATTGTTATTATTCCAGTAAAGTGGAGGAGGCGTCGGTGCTGCGGCAGTGCGTGCACGCGGCGCAAGAGGAGGCCGCCAGCTTGCTCGCCGATAAGCAAGAGCTGTTAGAAGCTATACGTATCCTCCAGGTAAGACCACTACACGATTTACTACTGGTGGTAGGCTTCGGCCGTGGCTAGTCACCACCCACTGAACAAAGCCATGTCGCGAAGCGGCCTAGCCGTGTTCCGGCATGATGTTCGGTGTTGCCATTCATGGGTGGCGGGTCAGATCAGTTGCGCTGCATGTGTCTAGCGAATGTAGCGTCTCGATCTACTGCCGCCTTCCTACCTAGGCAAGTATGCTCCATCGTAGATCTCATCGTCACTTACCATCAGGTGAGATCGAGATCAAATACTTGCCTATAATGTAATAAAAAAATAAAAATAAAAAAACTTCTTTTAATCATACGACACTATTCCGACAACCATAGAATGTCATTTAAAGCCGTTATGGGAGTTTTATTTTTTTCACTTTTTGTCGGTGATTTGAAGTGGTACTTGGCCAGTGTACACTTTGCTATATTGCAGCAAAAATTCTTCCTTAAGTTAAATTCTCACCAAGACGGTATTAAGTATTCTGGAGCCCATGTTGAATAGTACTATTCGAGGCGGAGACCAATTCAAAAAATCAAAGATCATAAAAATCGGCCCACTAGTTCGTGAGTTACAAATGGTCTAACTAACACGACTGTTATATATAATAGTTGTGTTAGTTAGACCAAGAGAAAAGCATTGCATTGAAGAGAAATGCTTTTCGTTGGTAAGCGCATCACTTGAGAACGGCTGAACCTATTAGGGTTACGTTTGTAATAGTCCAAATCAGGTTTGTGGGATAAGAAAAATAGAAAACATTTTCCAGAAAATAAAAAAAAATCGTTACAGGACAACCACTGTCGGGTCAGCTAATTTAAATAAATGATTGTTATTCCAGGAGCAGGTATCGGGCGGGTGCCGAGGCAAGAGGTAGCGGTCGCGAGGCGCTGCGCCGCACGGCTGCCTCGACTGCACCGCCTGCTGCGGCGACCAGCGCTCCTAGCCGCCTCTCCCGGACACAGCCGGAGATCCGCTCCGACTCGCGCGACTAACTTATTGAACAACACCGTGCGTGCACGCCGACACGGTACTCTGAGAAATATCCAAACATTGACAACAATTTGTCCTTATTCTATTTATAGATATGGGTACTAATACTAAACATTATAGAATGTATCTTTGTACTTAATTACATTGATCGTGACGATTAAGGAATACAGCTAAATAAATGATATTATTTTATGTTTTATCTGTGGACAATCAGTATGTCTTAATTGGGTTCTGCACTATTTATTGGTTTATTCACATAGTTAACGCTGAAGAGGAATTGATTTCAAGATAACATAATAGTGGTGTGCAGGGTGAGACAGACATACTAAACACAGCGTGTTAGAGTGAGAAACATCGTATAATAATCCATAACAACAATCTTGTCTTCCTTATAGATATTCCGATAATGAAAAAAAAATGATTGCCAATAAAAATTGCCAAAATAAAAAACATGCAATTGGAAAAAAAATACACATTATTATAAAACGAGTTATCTTAAACTATGTAAATATTCTAAAGTACTGTACTAACAGTGAGAATTACTTCTAAATGTATCTCATTAAAATAAGAACACCTTGTCATGTCCTTGAAAGTATAGAGCAATAAAATTTATAAGAAGAAGAAGCTTGTCGCGAATAAGACCATTTTGTTTGACAAAGACTTGAAATCAATAAGTATTATGACAACTTGGTCTACCGCTTTGAGCGTAGGCCGCTCGGTTTCCTGCACGTGTAGTTGCGGGTTCGATTCCCGCCTGGCAAAATATATGTAATTTGCCCCAGTTTAGGTGTTACTGAGATCGCTCGCAGTTTATTGTACAGTACCCATAATACAAGCGTTGCTTAATTTGGGACCATATAGTCGGTGTGTTTGTCTGGCGATCTTTATTTTATCATGTATCTATGTTCAACAAATAATAACGCGAGGCTTTGGATGTACATTTATATAAGTAATGTTAACGTATTTGTAATATAATTGGTTCAATATGTTTTCTGTGCCAAAGTGCAGAGTAAGTATACGGCATATTATAGATTATATCTTAATAAATATTAGAAAAAAAAAACATTTACCCCCAAATTTATAGACTGTTATCATGGGTTATAATGGCATTGTAAAGAACCTTTTAGAGGATAATGTGCGTTATAATGGCTTCATAATCTATTGTAACTTTATATAAATTTGAGGGTTATTATATACATATATTATTAAATCTATTGAATAACTAGCTGTCCCGGCGAACTTCGTACAGCCTCAGAATCAAATGTATGAGATAATGAATGATCTTTATTTTTTGTGATTTTTTCTCATGTTTTTATACTTATTGTGCTATTCAGGGCGGAGACAGATTAAAAAAATCATAGATCATACAAATCATAAATGGTGTCACTAACACAACATTGTTTTATATATATTTGTATTCAGTTTTACTGTACAAGCAATTTGTAATTCCTTACGATTTAAAAATACTTCCACATTTGTTTTAACAACAGTTGCAAACATTGTTTTGTTTTATAAAAACTCTTATACAAGCGTATAACCGGTAGAAAAATTTATTTTCAAAAAGTCATGATTTTTGCCCCGTGTCAACATAATTATGACATCACCGGTAAAGCGTTGTATATTTTTATAGTCGGGGACTTGGTCTCGTGTATTGTGAAAAATTTACAACACCTTCAAGTCGTGGGCTGTATGAATAAGGAGGCTTTGAAAACTATCAGGAGGTCAGCATACAATTACAATGAAATAGTTTATATTATATGCCCTGGAACTACTTATTTATTCTAAATATATTTGTAAATAAATACTTACATTGTAACGAATTGACGAGTTTCGACGTGATCGGGTGTGTACTTAGTTAATTTATTTTTTACCGGCGTGTAACATAAACGTCGAGTGATGCTATTTTTTTCAAAATATTTTACCGTGTACCTATAAATCTTTTTGGTAGGTATAGTATAAATAATTTGTGATTACTGCGTTTACAAGTGTTTGCATGTGAACAAAAAAGAAATGGATGAAGGTAATTTTTTTTAAATTGATATTTCTAAAACCTTAGTGAGAAATAGATAACTTTTAGGAATTAACTTTGGATAGTTATTTAGAATTAGATGTCCTTTGAAGCGATGTTAACCCTTATCGATGTGTATAATAATTGAAAAATAAAGCAGCTAAATGTTATAAATAAAAATAACTGTACCTATTAATCTTAAAATGAATGTTGGCAATTAGTTAACCGATATGCAAGCAACCCAAATTGTTCGTTCCCAGACTAGTTTTGATTGGATGTAGCTCACACATTGGGTATAAATAAAAGATGTTATAATAAATTTCGCTAATACACATATATTTTCAAGTTAAGTTAGATAAAATACAGCAACTTTAACTAATTAACATCTAAATGATTTTATCACTTGTTAAACTGCAATTCTAAAAGTTTCGTGATGGTTTTATATATCCTGTAGCTATATACATATTGAATATTCGCTTATGTGTTAGGTATAATAAAAATTGTGCCTGTATTAATTAGGTACAAGATGATATAACATTCGCTTTGTGGACATTGCTATCTTTTTGTACTTTCAAACTATTTAATCTTATGTAACTCGTATAAGTAATCGAATGTGTTTTATACTATACTTACAGGTTTACAAGTGACATTTAGTAACACGCAGATGGCAGACGGACATTGTTGCCATGAAAAAAAAAAATGTTGCCGTAGGGGTTTCGTTAATTCGTTTTTACGAACGTTAGCACGGAACCCTAAAAAATACCTTAGTGAAAAATAATAACGCAAAATACAATAGTATATTATGATAAAAGTGAGCTAAGTTGGTCAATACAGTTGAGGCGGAATTCAATTATGGAGCCGAGACTGACTAATGATCAAATGCTCACGTGCGTCTTCCTTGTTTCAACAAACTTGTGTGGAATAAAGAATATAACGTGTTTCTATACTATAACATATTTGTGAAACATGGCCACAGAACATAAATGACGACCGGTTTTTTTTTCGCGCTGAGGTTGAAAGAGAAACATCGATAAAAATCTGTAAAATTAATTGAATATTTTTGTAGTTTTAATACAAATAAATATTAATTTAATGACAAGAATAAATAACTTCTAGAAATAAAATGTCTATTTATCAATTTTAAACTAACACAGTTTATTTAATCACAAAAACCTCAAATCTGAGCAATAAGAGCCACTTTACGAGCAAGTGTGTTAAAAAAATATTTACCTACTTATTTAGTGTTTTAATGTTACTAAATGTCGCAAGCAAACCACTATAATAACATTTTCTACGTGTTTTTTAAATGTTGATCGGTGCAATCTGTCCATTGGTATGTTTCTTCAGTGAAATAAGTGATTCGATATTCTGAAACATGTATCATAACGTTGTTGCGATTTGTTTAGTTAATGAGGAATTGTTAATATTAAATTCAATATTCTATAAATGATTGTTTCATTATAACTTTTCCACGATCGTTTCAGCATCGAGATCAAATGGTTTTATTTAAAAAAAGGCACCCGTTTATGCTTCTAAATTTCATTATATTCCCATTATATCAAATTCAAACTCGAAAAAGTTTGACTTCAAGCAAGTTCAAATCGCGCGCGCCTACGTTTACAGAGTGGTTGGTTGGTAGTCCTGCATATTATTAGTAGTACCCACAGACAATAAAAATATAAACTTTCTATTACGTTAAGTTGTCTTTTTAGCGGGAAGTTGTCAATTTCGATTTATTTTCCAAAAGATGATTTTATTTGTTAGATAAGCTATGTGTAATATTTGTACGATATTAACCATTGTATATCCACAGCTTAACTGATAGGAGTAGAGGATTAATTTCTTTATCATCACGGTTTCTTATATTTAAAACAAAGCTGCAGATGTTTTACTCAACACTGGCATAAATAACACACACACTATTTTGTAGCTAATTGCCAAACAAAACAAGGAAAATTATTCAAATTTATCTTTTAGAAGGCGTTTCCTATGATACCGGATTAATGATTCGGGAAGGTAACGCAAAACCCCATAGATAGGGTTTCCTATATAACGCACACCTATGCCTTTCATAAAAAAGTTAGTTTAAAAAAAAAACGACTCAAAACCATTGGGAAACCTCTTCATAAGGGAAAGTTACGTTATTAGGCCAGTAATACGATGGGTAAGTACAATTTTAGGGAATCCCCATGAATAGGATGGTCCCTTCAACGACTTCAGTTCATTGAACGACTTATCCGGGCTTTGATTTTATCACATAACATTTATATCCGAATAATTATAATGTTATCCGTTCTATCTACGAACCTACGAATGGATTATCAAGATTTGATTATGGTACCCGGTGTTACCAGATTGCTCAAAACTACCCATTTTAATCTAATCCCGACTGATTGTATGTTCATCCTCTATCTACGGATTATCTTGACTATGGTACCCGATGTTGCTAGATTGAACCAAACTAGGTAAGTACTCTTTTGTTTTTACTAGGGTTCCGTATTGAAAGGCTATAAACTGAGCCATATTCTGCTAACGAATGAGATAAGGAGGAACTTGAAATTCACATACCATGAAAATTATTATAAGATTTAAAATATCCGACGTATTTGCCGTTTCTATTTTATACTTGATAAAATAGAAACGGCAAATACGTCGGAGATGTTTAAAACACTTGTAACAGGCAATTAAAAAACAACACAGTTCGTGAGCTTGTAGTCCATACAGTTGTTATATTCCAACAAAATCCATAGTATGGAACACCCATTGAGTAAAGCTGACCTGCATTTGACTATTAGATAACTAAAAACTAATATAAATTTATACGTTTGTTGCTTACCAAAGATGGGAAAGCAAAATAAATTAATTGGAATGGTAATAAACATACACGTGAAGAGAAGTGGAAATAACAACGTGACTTTCGTAATGTGGCAACACTTTTAGTTATGGCTGATGTTTCGAGTTGGTAGGGATGTTAGCGACTGTTGCTGAATTTTAGTGTTGAAATAAATCAAGTTTCTCATAATTCAGTGTTTAAATGTGATTTAAATTAACATTTCGTGTGAATTTGTGTATTTATTTGTGACTAAATTGTCAGTGTTGTCAGAAAGAATGTTTGTTGTGCCCTCATCATAGTAATAAGATCAGTGTATAAAATATTTATTGGATTACGGTTTGCTGCTATTTTAATTGCTGTGGACTAAAGGTGAGTTGAAATTATTTGAGAATTTGACTGGCCGTAATTATGTTTGTGTGCTTTTGATGGGTTTGCCACGAAAGCTGAAAGCGTGATGCGCGAGTGGCGAGCGCTCTGACTCGAGATAACGGAAGATTATAGTAGTTTGCGAAGATTCTGATAAGATTCGTTGCCACACGACATTGCAAAGCCCTGAGTACACTTCGCTAAGCCTGTCGTACGCGTTAAAAACGCCAACTTTTGTTTGTACGTAGCAAACACTATAAGCATGCTTCATGCTCTATTTCCCACTGAAAATTGATATAAATTGAGAAATCTGAGTGAGAGGTGTTCATGTGCCCATTATTAATTTTGAGCATCACATACCACTTAGTTATGCACCAGATACTTGCCAAAAAGTTTGGTTCATCTGATTAAAAAAAGTCTGCCATCCATTACCTACCTACAGCTTGGAAGTTTAATTCTTGAACACCTATTTTGTTTGTTTACATCTTATAAAAAGTTTGTTCTGTTCTTTCAGTGGTAGACTTAGCAACTTTTTATCAATCAACAGCTATGACAAGTAGATTCCTGAATAGAATAGAACTTGTAATGAAGATTGAAATAGAGTTCACCTATACTCAAATTAGAATCATCACAGAAGACTTGAGAGAAAAAAAAATGTGTAGTGTAACCAAACTCACGTCTAATATCATTGACAGATTGTTTGATTGTCAATTATACAACCCATAAAAGTCCTCCTCAAATTTATAATGCCATTACTAAGCACTTTACTTTGATAAACATTGAGGTCAGTCATCATGAAAGAATACTGCTGTTAGTTGTAATGAAATCATAAAACATTTATTCATTTTGTATCTGTGATGTGTGACCAACATGAACTCTTGCCATCACTTCAATAATACAAGTGGTGTATCCCCACCTTGGTTTTAATCTTTATATCAGCCAGCATGTGTAAAGATCATTACAAGGAGACAAACATATACACAAATTTTGTAAAATAAATGTAATAAACTTAGAGACTGTGCATTAGAACTCCATTCCCTGTCCCTGCTCCATCAATACCTTGACTTAAAACTATAGAAAATCATCAATAATCATAATATTGTAAATTTTCTCGTGAACACAATAGCATAATTAAATTAAAACCATGAAATAAAACTAATTTTACAGATTTTATCTTGTTAAAATTAGATTTATTTCCATGTGTAGTATTCGCATAAATATAAACAATCAATATATTAAAACCTATTCTTATATGTCATTAAAATACCTACAATCACAGACAAGCCCATTGTTATAAATGCTCTTTAACAATTTTAAGTAGCTATTTAAATTCACACATTTAGGAACAATATTGTACTAAGGAAAGCTACGAATTAATATAAGGTAAAAAGTAACGAATTTATAAATAAAATTATAATATTACTCATGTGGCTGGACCAAATCCTTATATGGCAATGAAAATAAAATCATAGGTAGGCACCTACATCCTGGTATTGCTGTAGGTAAGAATAAGAATAGTTTATTTCAATTAACATTAACAAGAACAAAGTATTGGTGAGCTCCAAACTAGACAAAGTCTGTATCTTGGATATTTACATAGGTACATAGGATATTTATTAAAATTAATGTCAAATATATAATCCCTTCTTTGTCATTGTACCAATCACATACAGGCCATACCCTCATGTGCTGAGAGCAGTTTTGTTAATCAAACAAACAGACGCATAGGCAATAATACTAAGACACAAACTTTTGTGTTCAGAAATGTTCAAACAAAATAGGTTTAACACCATTTTTTTTTAATTTCTTTAATGTTACATAGTTTAGTTACAGTTTTACAATAGCCTAGATTAACTACCCACCTAACTACCTACTTATGTTGGTCACACGTGTTAAATACAACAGTAAGGAGTAATTATGTCATGACATAACAGCACCTACATTTACCTAGGGCGGCTATTATTTTTAATTGCTCGCTGACTGGTTTTAAACAATATTACATTAACTAAGTAAATTCATATGTTCCTACTTGTGTATAGGTAGGTCTAGTTATTTATTTTGGATTGCCAACAGTGTTTAGAATGTTACATGTGAAATAATCAATAAAAATAAAAATATGAGTGACATTAGGTAATTGTAATTCTAATGACAGGCAACCACATCATGTGCCACAGATAAAGTGTAAGTAATAATAATAATAAAAAAATGAAATTCAATGTAGAGTACACTAGAGATAATACTTGAACAGAGGTTCAATAACAAGAGATGTATGTGTTATATATAGGTAAAACATATGTAAATAAATCATCCTGTTCCTGTCAACCCATGAATTTTTAATGGCCTGTTTCATAATATGCCTTAGCCAACCCAGTTTTAAGCTTGGGTAATTAAAAAAAATTACTGACTATGCAGCTCAGCCTCCCCAGAAGTGTGAACGACACCAAAGCACGGAATTATTGTATTTATTGATTTATTTCACTTGTCAAATTAGTTGTAGATATGCTATAACAGCACATTGTTAAACATGTGACTAATTAATAATTAACATGTGAACCTGTGACTAATTTGTTACATTTACATCCTCAAATTGTTATCAGGTAATTGTTACGTTGGTTGGTACCTAGATAGTAGTAGGTATTTTCACACAATCTGAACAATGGAACACATGTTCTGTTATTAATAAACTAAAATTGTGTTATTCTAATTATAGTCGAGCCTATGTGCTAAAAGAGTAGCCACCTACTTGGCATTATTCCATGTTTGTTTACATTCATAATTTTACAACTCATGTTTAATATTTCTCATTCCTGAACCACGTTAGATGTAGACACCAGATGTTGTAACAATTTCATTAAATAAGTAGTTTTAGTTAAACATACATTAGGATATTATTTAGTATAGATAGATTCTCTTTAATGTCAAATGTATTTTACAAAGAGCTTATTTTTTGCGATAAAATCGGTATGGGCGATCTTTTATATGATATAGTAGACCTTCCAATGTATTGAATGCTCAGACATTAGTCCGGAGATACAAGTGCTAGTTTTTGTAGGAAGGACTGAATTTATTCTGCTTATCCTTGAGGGAGATGAAGTGGTGAATTCAGGCTCTGTTAAAAATATAATGTTACCTATCTATGTTCTTAAGAGCGTTCCGTATCAAATCTGTTAGTCTAGCAAGCGGTCTACCGAGAATACAGTCGGTACGCAGTGGACAAAATGCGTGCCTCGACGCGTACCAAGTTTGATGGTCTGTTAATACTATGTAAGAATAGGTAGTTTACAGTAGGGCTCAGGCTAAGTACGGGTACACTGAGTAACAAAACTGCTATCGACAGGCACCATGCGAATGGAACGAGATTTGCAACACAGTCTACGTTTTGTCACTCGGTTGTGTCAAGTGTCGTCGTGTATCCGTGCCCTTAGAACA
This sequence comes from Pheosia gnoma, assembly GCA_905404115.1. Lineage (NCBI taxonomy): Eukaryota > Metazoa > Arthropoda > Insecta > Lepidoptera > Notodontidae > Pheosia > Pheosia gnoma. The sequence continues at coordinate 6,313,841 of FR989915.1, forward strand.
TAGGTAGGATTAGTTTGTACACACATCTCATATAACATTACAATTAAAACTAGCACAGCTAAGTGGGTCGCATCGTAACGGCACTCGGAATTGCCATCCATTTGTTTTTTGTTAACCTGTACGCAAATATTTAAATACGCTCTAAGATATAAACCGGATAGACAACCTGACATAATGAAGTAGAAAGTTATAGCGTTCAGGTATTGAGATGTATTAACGGTTGCTATAAATAACAAAATAACATCACAGAATTATTTTATAATACCAGCTATGGCACACAAAAACCGCGTTGAAATCCGTCCATCTGTTCGGGAGATACAATGTCACCGACAGACAGTCTTCAAACTTAAAACAACACCCCTTGGTTGCTTCAGGAGTTAAAAATGGCTAAAGGCAGACTCCCAGTCAGGGTTACAAAAAAGGTGCCAAAGAACCCTTAAACATACTATTTATGTCCTGATTTGTAGGCCAATAAAGAGCAACAGACAGACAGGTAAAGGCGTTATCTATGATATAGTCTGCAAATAAAAATCTGAGTCGTGTCTAATTCATTATATTTTGTTAATTTATCATTTTAATACACGTATTTGTAGTTTATACCGCAGAACTAGCTGTACATACAGCGAGCACGTAAATGTGGTTTTCAGATAATTTATTCTTCTATAATATAGTATACTCTTATCTCACCTCTCAGGCTATAAAGCCTTACTACGGAAATTATCACTGCAACAACCTGATTAGGTACAAACTTAATCTAAAGTGACATTTTAAAACCTTGAGGTTGTATTAGTGAAGATGTCAAGTGGGATTAAGAGAGTGCGTTATGAAACTTCGATAAAAACTTGTATGATAAGCAACTAATAAGGCCCCTTATTACGGTTAGATCTGACGTTTTGCACAAAAATAATGCTCGTAATTAGCTTGAAATAGTACCTAAAATCCCAAAAAGTGCGTCCGTCTGCAAGTCTTCAAGCTAAAGTTCTAATAAAATGCTTACCAGAATTCGTGGCGTATAAATTAATATCTAAACTAATACCTCTTTATATCATCAGATGAACGACACATTCAAAACATTTCGTACCTACTTATCAAAGTTTGAATGTTCAGAAATCAAGACATTTAAATATGGCCACAAATTAAGAAGAACTCCCAATAGGACATAATATTTTTTCATACTCTGATCAACAAATAATATCACGCAATATCGTTTAGCGTCGAGAGAAGGTACTCCTCTTTATCATTCAATCCGGCACCTTGAAGATTATAGTCACTAATGGAATTTGGGAATGGGATAACGGCCGATTCGCTTGGAACGGACGCGGACACAGACGAGGCCGTTGCGCCTGTCACTAACTCTTGTTTACTTAAAGCCCCTCCGAGCGGCCCAACTTGGTACTCAATTTGTAGGGCCGGTTTGTAGGGACCCTACAAATTGGCTTGTCGGGCAAGTTTGCTTGTCATTTGCCAGTTGGTAGGGTACCCCACAAATCGGCCCTGTAGATTGGGTCGCAAGTTGTGCCGTTCATAGAGGCTTTTATAGTATGCTGTTCGTGTTACAACTCGAATGCAACGTAAGACACGAAAGTGTTTTCCGTACACGGATAAATAACTGCAATAGTGGCCATTCCATTATCACGTCCTTGCTTAAGTGGTAGTCTTATTTGGTATTTGAGATAACTTCTATGATGAAAAATAAGCTCTTAAAAGATATTTTTTAATGAGATGATGATACCGAAATCTTGCATCAGAATAATCATGTGTTAATTTGTAAGTGTCTACGCAAGCTTTGGCAGAACGAATGATTTGAACATGACTGTATTAGTATCAGGGAATGTGACAGATCAGTGGATATTTGGTAGGTTTTGAAAGATTTTGGGGTAGCTTTTGGTAATGAGGTGGAAAAAACTTTATGAAAAAGGCACTGGCCGGAGTCTACAAACTTCTTATTGAAAAGAGAATTATGATAAGAACTTGAGAACATTTCGAAGAATGTCTTGATATTACGTTAAGTACCTGTCAATAATTAAGCAACCGCTGTTGTAACGTGTTGCAATTGCGATTATATTATTGCCTGCCTCCACGTTTTAAATGCTCAAACAATGACTCATACAAGGACAAGGGAGACGACATATTTGACATATTCTTGCACCACAAACGTATATTTTTAACTTGTTTATAGGCATTGCAAGTATAATTAACATTTAATGCATTCACTATCCACTGGATATGAGTGTTGGCTTGCCTACTGCAAGTGTCTGGTCGTTTTATCTTTAGCTCATTGCTTTAGTTATTGCATGGACTGAATACTCGTATTGGTCCCTGTTTTTGGCTTATCTTTTTAAAAGTACAATAACGGTTATGCCTATTTAGTTCAGACACAAGTACCCCACTGGTACATATCGTCATAAAGGCCCCTTCTGTCGCCTTTAAATAGAATAATCTAATTTGAGGTCATCAGTTCATTTATAACCGGGGACGTCCCTTAAGGCGTTCGCTCGAACACAATGGCCTTGATGCAAGAACAATGAACCTTCTTCTAATGAATAATATCGATCGCCAACTCATTTAATCTTTTTATTTCCGCTGATAATACTTGTTTTATAATATTCTCTGCCATCTCTACTGACATATAAAAGAACTCATTTTCTCACACACAACTTTCAAAACCGAAGTCGCAAGTATGTAAAGCAAAGGAGTAGATCGTCCGCATAAGAAACCTGACCCAATTTCGGGAAAATATGTTTAGAGCCTGCTACATTTAAAATGCAATTGCCGTGGCAAGAGTAATTTTCGAAATTCGATGACTTCGAGTTTAGCCTGGTATTTCTCGACATGTTTAAATAATATCTTAGCCTTGCCTCTACAGGCTCAAGTCGTCCTACCATCATTGATCATAGCCCGAGACGTGTGTCAACGACTTCTAAGCAAGACACACGGAATAGACTTCCTAATTACTTGGTTGTCTCAAATGACGCCGAGCGCTCCAAGACAGACGTTGGCAAGACAAAAAATCGCCTCTGAATCACTGGCCGACAGCAAAACTGGTTGTGGCTTGATGCTTGCTTACATTCCGGGGCATTCCAGAAGCGAGTCTGTACATAAAACCCATAATTATACTTATAATGTATCATTCTAGATGATTGGTGGACATTTCAATTGAATGATACCGAGTAACTGCTGGCTTGTTAATTTGTATGTGGAATGAGTTGCTTAGAACGAAATGGAGTTTCTCTTTGAAGTTGTTCCCGACTCAGCAAAGCATGTGTCGGTTTCGTATTTGAATGAAATTAAATTCTGTAGATAGACACTGATCGAAATTCTGTGAATGAAAGTATCTGCGGTACCTCTAAATATAATACTTAGGACTTTTATTGCTTTGAAGTAACCATGTAGATAATAAGTACTTTCATGCAGTACGTAGACTCGCTCGGTGTATGGTAATAAGCTTGCCTATTACACTGAGCTATAAAACCGAATACAATCAGCGAAGCTTGGGTAAGTAAAAAGATTGCGTCTCTACCCTAAAGAACAGCATGTTGGTTTCTTTTATTTGACATTCCGTACCATCTACTAATGATCGCGATCTAAATTAACCAGTTCCTACTAGTGATACTACCACTTCGTTATCGTCACATATTTGTCAAAGTTCTCGTGATGGATAACTCTCACTATATCTGGGTCAAGTCATCTATTCAACAACATCATGTGCTGTCACAACTGCTCACGCTATTGTCGAATTAGGTAATTCGGATTGTCTGACCGCTCGCATCGGTCAATGTGTTCCCATGTAACAGGAATCTAGTAACATTAAACAATTGTCTTTTGAGTTTATGATCGATGCACCAAGTCAATAAGTTTATAAAGGCTAAGAATCATAATTTTGGGTTTCACTTGATTCGATGACGGACATAATTGCAAATTAAATGCGCCAGCTTACATTGTACTGCTATTATAAACAACATCAAACCTGGATACAATTGGATGATTTCGGAATTGATTCTCAACTACATATAAACCTAGTGGAAGCACGCTTCACCGCCCGACGTGTGGCAACAACAAGCTAGCTATTTCCGGAAGCGTTTAGAAACTAGACCACGCACGCTTGTCCATCCGTAGATTCGATTCGATTTCGTAAAGACCTTGCAATTTCAATTTTCTAAAAATATTCATTTCCTTAAAAACCGGGCATTGCATTGTTTGATAATTGATACGCTTGCGAAAATTGTTAATGCTCTTACAGTGTTGTCTGTCCTGTAATTAAACAGAATAGTCGTATCCTATATTCAAAGGGTAATGTACGCTACATTAGTCCACCGAATTATTTTGTTTGAAGTTAGCGACTTACTGCCAATAGTGTTGTGCTATAGAAGTTAGGCTTTACGAAAAGATAATCTTTTCTATGAAAGAGTTCTACAATCTGTAGCAGTTAATACTCAAGTATTACAAATAGTAGATCAAAGATCTAGATTTGATATGTAAAGCGAATCTGTTCACCGCTTTGTTGCAAACAGTTTATATCTAACAGGAACTCGGAAGTCCAATTAAATGGATTACTTCACATCGATCCGAATACAGTTAAGTGCGTGACGTGGTTAGATTAGTATGATACCATTCAAAACGACCGCGGCTCGCCACGCTTCAAGATAGAAATGTTAGTGCAGCCCCAATTGCTGTGGAAGATAATAGAGGCGCATAATTTAACCTTAATAAAGCTAAAGTTATCATTACGTGACAGATAGTCTTCATCGATCGTACTTTTTGTAAACCATGGTACTGTTTGCCTTATATATACATCAGCCCAAAATTCCTTTGAACTGCCTCTAAAAATGTTTTCGTGCGAGACAGTTGGCCCTTTTAATGTTTTTCTCAGGAAAAGTAAAGAATAAGAAATTCCATAGTCGCTAAGAAAAACATTGAATGAAGTACATTTTTTTGCCGTAATCTTATGTAAAGTGACAATTGCGACCTATATATCTTAGAAGCCTGGCTTACAGGAGCGATAGTGGGAATGTGTGGAGGCCATTCGTCTAATACTTAAGGAAACATCAATAATAGTAAACACCCATCATTATACAGAAGCCATTATTTATAGTTGTTAAAACTGTTGCGGGTTTCGTCGTAAAACAAGTTATTTCGATGCAGTAACCCACTTCATGTGTTACGTTATCGACAACTGTGTTAATCGCTGAATGTTAATAATGCATTACGAAATGGTTTCAAATACAAGTTTTCTGCAATCTGCCGTTTTTATAATGGAATTAAAATTTATGATTTGATAAATTAAGTAATAGATAAATTAACCCCATAGTTAAGATTTAGTGTTTACGCATAGTTCAAAGCTGATAATATTCGAATGACTTTGAGCGATACTCGATCACATTAAGATTCAAAGATCCAAGATCTGAAAACGGATTTTGTAATCGAAGAAACAAATGTGTGTGATACCACACTGGGTCTCATCTCAGCATGAAGCATAAAGTTGTAGTACCCATAAATAAATACAAAAATCTCTATACCATAAGATTTGTTGTTGCTGGCTTCTCTTTTTCGTTCGATTCGGACTCTCAGTCGTTAGGGTTGTCGAAATAATTAAGTAATGTGATAGTTTGAGTCACTTTTTGTTGGCATTTTAAAAATCTATTAATAAGAATAATTTTAATATTGTAAACTAGTTTTGTCCGCAGCTTCACCTGCGGTAACAGGTTTCAATAGGTCAAACAAGATTTTACATGGTCTTAATGCTTTCCTTACCTGCCGCAACAAAACTAAAACCTCTCCGTAACCTAAAGATCGGGATTGTTTCGTTAAGTAGAAGGAATGATGATATAATAATATCCATTTCAAATAACGGAACGCTAGACCTCTCCTGCGTTCTTTGACTCTTATTTTGTAGCGGATAGGTATAAAAGTCGTTTACCTCACAAATAACTACTCAAGGCCTTCGATACAATCAATACTGCGAAGCCTCTTCCTTTACAAAAATAATATTCATACCTGTTAGCTATTATGGTCCACCATCTCCAAGACCTGTTCGCGCGATTCCACGAATGAAGTTAAACTTTTTTCAACCAAAGTAAGGTCTATTTCACCTTGTGTGTTAATGGTAGTGGTGGTGGTGGGTAGGCTCAGTGCGTGGGCTTGTGGTATTTTAATGGGCCCGGGCCGGACCACACTTTATTATAATTGCGATTCGCTTTCCTTTAGTGTTGCGGTGAAATTGCTAAGGATCATAGGCTTAATTATTATAGTTGCTACCGGTGATACTTCATTAGCTCCACCTGTTTCGATGTTTAGATATACGAACTTTAGTATTTTGTTTAGATGCTACTAAATGTTGGCCTGTTTTTGTTTGTACGACGTTTAGAGAGCTTGGTCCCGGTACTGTTTTTTGCATTGGAATTACAGATCTCGTACTCTTGTAAGCTAAAGTCGACTTTGAGGTAAAGAACCTTTTCATTCCGCGAAGGTACATTACCAATAATACAAATATCGACTAAAAGAATAGTACTTTATTAAAAAAAAGAACTGGTTTAAGGGTAAGGCGGCAAACACGTTTGGCCCAAGACATATAAGTAACCGGAGAGGCTCGCATCAACATCGGTAATCTCCGTTAATGCTCGGCTTATTTGTAATCTAATTGATGGCCTTTTTAAGATATTGTGTTACCTTGAGGGATGTAACCGCATAGGATTAATCCTAACTGTCCATACACAGGTAGGCCCTTGCTGAAGGAGCTTTAAATTGGCTTAAGACATTGTTTACTCAAAGATATAGTTCAGCAACCTGACATGAAACATTGTGGTGGGCAATGGAGTTGAATTTTTCCCCCTTATTAAAATAAACAGCACAAGCATATTGCTTAAGTAGTTGATGGCATTAACGGGACCTGCCACGCACGAAGTAACTGGTGGTAATTATAATATCGCCAGACAAACACACCAACTTCGCGGTCCCAACTAAGCAACGCTTGTATTGTGGGTACCGTACAATGAACTGGGGGCGATCCCAGTATATAATACTTATGTAGATATTAAACATCCATTACTTGGGTACAAACATTCTTGCTTATTACACAAAGTTTGTTGCCACCAGGATTCGAGCCAGGGTGCCTCGGCACAGACAGGAGGCTCACTACTAATTGAGCTAATCTTAGATAACAGATTAGCTCATACAAATAAATGAAATTGGAGTATCTGTTTGTAATATTAAAATAACCGCTTTTTACTAGGTGCATTTGGATGTATACATGGTACAAATACCAAAACATTTTTTTTTACAAAATTTGTCTGTCTGTTTGTTTCGGCTAATCTCTGAAATGGCTGAACCGATTTTGACGGGACTTTCACTGGCAGATAGCTGATGTAACAAGGAGTAACTTAGGCTACTTTTATTTTAGAAAAACTTTTGTTAAATACCACGCGGACGAAGTCGCGGGTAACGGCTAGTCGTCAATAATAACCTTATACAGTATTGAAACATCAATTAAGTACGGACATTTTAATATTATTAAGCGTAATTAATATATCGAACCGTGTCTCTCTCAAATTGAATATCTAATTAACCTAGCCATAATTGTACGGGGCCAAGTTTTGATAAAACCGTGTCCCCGTTTTAGATATGTTTTAAATTAATTATCAACATTGCTTAAGAAGTTTATTAATATAATTAAATTAAAAGTTGGGTTGTGGCGTCGCGGTCGAACGCTCTGAACTAAATTTTTATGGTGGCATTAAAAGTTAATGGTTCTTTTTAAAGCATGTTTGAGCATCAATATCCGTATTAGAGTATTCTGGTAAGAATATCGATGTCGTCACATCTTCATATACTTAGGCTTTTTCATTATAATTACATATTATTTCCATATCATTACCAACACGTCCTCAAATCGAATGTCAATCGCTGGATCCCGATTTTTGATCCCATTTTTCAAACGTACCCGATGAATCTCGAAAAATTATTCTTACATAACCGTTGAATCCCATTTTATTTTTTCAATTTAAATGCAGATGCACTGACGAGAATGAAAGCGGCTATAATTATTTTATGAATTCATATTGCAAATATCATAAAAATACAGTGATAGCCATGTTTGTAGAACCTTGCTTTGGAAACGAGTGGCGCAGGTTCAAACCTCGGCTCACACCTCGGCGATCGCATCTTAACCGTAAAGGAATTCTGCTAATATTTTCCTACCTACTAAACCCGTTTCCCTCCGCGCTAGGGCGAGTGACTCGCCCTAGCAACTAGCTGCAGACGGCTACGCTAATACAATTTAGCGGATTGCGGTCGGCACAGGCTTAGCTATGGAGGCCGTTCTTGGCGTCCACTTGCAAATTGCTGCGGTAGGTACGATACGCATAGTATGCTACTATTAGTTGGCGGAAAAACATATACCTCTTATACCACGAACTATTGATACGAGTCAAATCAGGGCCCCAAGTCTGTACACAATCGAATCTGTGGATATCTGTCAATAGTGACAGTTACTGTGCGGTGGCTTTTCGATTATGAATCGATTGTGTTAGCAGACTTGGGGCCCAAAACCTTAACTGGGACATTATAGTTGCTATTCAAGACCATTGGTACAAATTAGCGATGTGGATCAATGGAGGTCTTGATTTATGTTCACGGTAAGCCCCCTTAATCTACCACTACCTAATAGGGAATAGGGGACTTTTTATTTTTAAATGAGGTTGAAATAGGGAATTGAGAATGTAAGTTTTCGATCTCAGTAAAGGAAAGCATATATTGCAGTATGAAGTCACATCACCGCCAAAGACGAGCACGGCTACGACTGAATAAGAACGGCCTCATTCTTTCCACTACTTGCTTCTACCAAACTTATGAACAATAGCTATACGATTATAGATCGAATTCTTGCCGTACCTATTGGAAAGCTGACTATCAAAGTCCATAAATTAAATATGAGGGTAGCCCGTTTCTAACTATGACACCAAGACGTCAACCACCTCAGTCCTCCCGTGACCATGGTTGCTGTAAAGCAGCCGAAACGTCGGGAACGTAAAAACGAAAAATAAACGCGATAAAATCCTTAAAAATAGTTTTATTTCAATATCAAAGTCCTTATAAGTAACTAACATTCTATAATTCGGACCACAATATTTCCACATCAAACATGCACAAGAATTATAGTATTAACGGCGAGAATTCTTCAAACGAAGTGCCTACTACGACGGTTCCCCTAATCATTAAAACCGGGGCTAAACCCAACACCAGAACAACCGAAATCCATCCTTGTCTTTCCAAAAGTCTACCCTATCATCTGATGCTAAAGTTGCTTTTGGTTTGTTGGATGTTGTTCGTCATGAATGGATGAGAAGATGAGGGCTAGCCAAGGCCGCCCATTGTCAAGATATGGCCGTGTTTGCGGCCGGGATGAGCCGTGGGAGCCGCCGCTAGCAGTAGTCGGTAGGGTTCGTTTTATATTATTCCTGTTTTAGTAGGGGAATTCGGGTTTGAATAGAAGTACGCGCGTAGTATAGTCAAGCAAGCAAATATAATACAAGATATACTCATCTAAGTACTAATACTACGCCAGGTATTCCCAAGGATACGTCACGCTTAGTTCTGACATCTTGAAGCTTTCTTATTGGTCAAAGGTGGCTGATGCCATAGTTTGGGGCCAATCACCTACCTGCAGGGTTATTTTAAACCATTTGAAATAGATATCGGAAACGGAATCGAAAACTTCCGAGCTGGATTATCGCAATCGCTATTAAAATGTCCGAATTTGATTATCTTAGATGTATCTTGATGACAATACCATTTCGTTTTTTCAAAAAGTTTCCGTCGGGAGCGACATCAACATCGGAAAGTTTCAATTCCGTTTCCGATGTCGATTCCGAATGTTTTAAAATAACCCTGCTGATGTAGGAGGTAATCTCCGATTCTATTGATTAGATTCCGAAAATACTTTCAGGTACATAGTAGGAAGGTACTTTATCCCTGTCTTTATTTAATAGAAGTACCGTGGACAGAAGGTAGTCTTAAAATAATGTCCGTCAACTGGGTCAACATACTACTCAATTTAGAATAAGCATGAAACGGTCCAAATTGATTGAGCCACGACACCGCTCTGCCGCGTCTTAAACGATTTTAAATTGTTCAAGCCTAATCGTTTTCTTGACCTTATTTAACTAAGTAAGGTATTAACTGTGAGCAATTAAATGTAGTTATAACTTTAACCGTATACTCGTTTTGAAGAAAACAGGTAACAACCTGAAATTATGCAGCGTCTAGGTAAACACTTCGGATATATACCTAGTGTTATTAGAAGAATGTAATGGTCTCGGTGCAAGACATCTATACCAGCTTATCTTAAAATCATTTGCTTGTAATATCATTGAGAGATTGATAATAACCAAATATTTTGGGTCCTTTTTTGGTTCACAAAGAAGGACCGAAAATATTCTGTAATTAGTAAATCATCCAGGTAATTATAACTTATGATTGATTTATACAAGAGGGACGTTCCAATTGTAAAATACTATTTACAGAATTAACGCTATTGTAATATTTGTAATGTCCATTTAGTCAATTTATTTATGTACATTATTATTCGGTCATTATGTGTTTTTCGGTCATACAAGAGGAAGGAAAAGAAAAACGCTGGATGTAACATCGATCGCGTCATGTCCGTTGCTGGCAACATTGCTATGTTTAGATTAATATCGGCAATGTGATGTTAAGTGATAGACGTGCGGTCGCAAATACGATTTAAAAAGTTTTATATTTGATCAATAATTCAAGGTGTAACCATATGTTTTCTAATTTCTCTATTTGATACTCTTTCGTGTCACTACTAGGATTTTCGCTGTTTTGCTTAGCTTTTTCTTTTTCTTATTCCGTAGATAGGGTTTCCCCTAAAGCCAGTACACAATTTTTCCAGCAGAAATCATTTGTTCCAGTTGAATTCAGTTCTGTTACTGATGTTACTACCCCATTGTTTCTTCAGCTTCCTAATGTTTGGAGTTAGAAGTCGAGAATTTTATCTTTCTATTACTCCAGTGCAGAACCCCTTTGCGGCAGCAAGTATCCCCCATATTCTTTCGAATATCTTCTCGTCGCTAATACTATGTTAATTTGTCCACAGGTCTGATGAGTCAGTGTAGTGGCCGATGAGACGGTGCTAGGTGTCTGAAGACGGAAAGCGTCGCCACACTGTTCGATTTACTTACATGTGAGTGCCCCCCACACCTTGACAGTTTTGTTCTCATACCATGGAATTATTAAACAAATGGGGGAAGAGGAGCCCACCACTGACCCTCGGCTTGTCAACTTTTCCAATTATAAACCAAACAAGTTGATCGATAGTTAAAGAAGCCAGCAACACCTAACTCTTCTAAGATGTTCCTCGAGAAACTATCTATCACGAGTGTCGGGACCGTAAATAAAGTATTTTATATATTTTTTAGATTCGCTTCGTTTCGCGTAAAAGTATAAAATACTTTTTTAGATTGGCTTCGTGTTGGGGAGAATTGTATTTTAGTGGGTTCCTCTTCCCCCATATGTTTAACAATGGGTTTCCGCCAAGTATCGCCTAGCTAGTTCTATCAATTATATGGAATTATTACTTGATTAATAACTCGATTTCAACTAACAGCTAAGTTAATAGCCCCCATTATACGACACGTTCTTTCACGCATGATAGTAGCGGGATTGACTGCGCGAATGCTCGCACGCGAAAACGCGAGTGATTGTTTATCCGATATTTCCTTTTACAGTTGATTATTTCGCGCACTGTACCTCTTTTATGGCCAGAATGGAAAGAGTCTTTTGTCCTTGTCTATCTTTACACGCGCGCTCTTTTCTACACGAAAGCCGATGCATGGGATTATGAACTTACGTGTAAAGGGTACATTGAGATGTATTTTTTTGGCGCGCGCCGCAACCTCAGACTGCAGACGGTGGCACCGTACAACAAAAAGAGCGCGAAAAACCAATGATCTTTTCTACACGAATGCCGATGCATGGGATTATGAACTTACGTGTAAAGGGTACATTGAGATGTATTTTCCCGGCGCGCGCCGCCGCGCGCCGCGCCGCAGCCTCAGACTGCGCAGACGGTGGCACCGTACTTACAACAAAAAGAGCGCGAAAAACCAATTATGTCCGGAGCGTGTGGGCTGCTTATTCATTATGCATGACATCGTGCCTCTGAATGTCGCGACCTTGAACTTGACCTTGGTGCTCGGAGTATTCGCGGTTTTTGTTTAATCTGTGAACGTGTTTCTTAAGTTTTTCTTAAATTAAATTAGGGATTAACCATTGGTCACGGGTGATTTATATTTATGGATTGATGTTTTTTTTTGAGGCTGAATGCTTGCTTTGAGTGATATGCCATTTCATTAATCCTTAACTAGTACTTATCTATCGAAAAGGCTTGATATTTTTGTCCGATAGCTCGATAATACTTTTGATTTCGTTGTCGAGAAAAAAGTTTAAAAATCATTTTCAAAACTTATTCTTGTAATATATAATTTAAATTGTGGAAAATTACTTTTAGGTAATTAAAAAAAAAATATTTAAACGTGCCTTATATTCGTTGCTGAATGTATCAACAAATGATTGTGAAATATTATAACAATGCTTTAGTAGGGCCATTTACCATCCAAATTCAGTGTGAAAGGTCCGTCGCTTGCCGTAAATAGAAACAGCAACCTCCATATATGGTCCTTGCAGCCATTATTCGCGTGACAAAATGGCCATCCGCCAATTCTAACCCCCAATCATACAATAAGCAAGGTCGTTGCACCCGCCGTCGTAAGGTAGCGGTCACGCAAAAGCGGAGCGAGGAGCGGAACGAAATTGATTTAATTGAAAGCTAGTGATGAGACAAGCTAAGCAGTGATAGCCACGTTGGTAGAACGCTGGCCTTGAAAACAAGGTGTGCAGGCTCAAACCCCGGCACGCACCTCTGGAATTTTCGGATTTTCATGACTGAAACTTATCGTCAATCATTATTGTCACTTGCTGTACGGTGAAGGCAAACATCGTGACACCTGCACGTCAGTTGAAGGTCGTGTGAGGTTCACCAAACCGCACTGGGCCAGCGTGGTGGACTATGGCCTAAATTCTCCATAAATGAGGAGGAATATGTCCGGTATAATGACAATAGGCTCGCCCCCTATTACATTGTGACCAAATACAGCGAAATGTGGGTGCACTCCACTGCACCTCTGCCTGCCCCTTCAGGGATGATAGGCGTGATGGTGTATAGAGATGAGTGAACAATGTTGGATTCCGTTCTACGTCATTAAGCGCTTTGTACTATTCATCAATATTGTATAAATGAACTTAGAGGTTGCCGCTATACGCTATACAATTAACCACATCAGCCGTGACACAACAATCTTATGCTCTAACTTCACCACATAAAGTTCATTTAAATCGTACGTAGAGTATTGGTTGAAACGTTTTTGCATAATGATGTTCAATTAAGGATGGGCCGTTTAGTGTCTCGGATGGATGGAGATGCACTGAGCAGCGGAAATCCTCGACGAGATCGGCGCGAGCGCATGTTAAGCTAGGGCTGTCAGCCAAAAATACTTAATACCAGCAGGCGTACCAACTTTTATTTCCAGATTTTATATTTTAACTCAATAATAAATACTTATTATAGTAAAAAATACTCCACCCAAAGGAGAGAGAAAATGCTCTGAGGACAAAAGAGGCAGCTGCTTTTCAATTTTCTTATCTTATAGTTTCATATCTCTGTCTCTCTCTCTCTCTCTCTCTCTCTCTCTCTCTCTCTCTCTCTCTCTGTTGGATGATTGATCCCAACGTGAAAAAGGAGTTTAGTCTATGTATATCGACGAAATGGATATTACATTTCTCTTATTCTCCCTTAGAACACTTTCTTTTACTCCGGTTATTAAAGCAAGTTAGGCGGCATTGGGCGGATATTTGTCTCGCGGGCTCTAAATCCGTTCTGTTGTTTACAAGACACATGCTAAAATGTATGAAAGTTTGGCAACCCCCAATAATAAGAACCTATCGGACTAGATCAGCCTCACATTGGGTGGAGGTCCGTGCCCAACATCGGACCAGTATAATAGTATAACAATTCCCTGAATCCCGATCACATTTAGGTTTTGTTTTGTTACTTTTACGACAGCAGCTAGAAATAACAGTTTGATGAATATACGATTATTTAAAGAATTGCTTACAATTTCATTTATATCAGCTTGAACACGATCTATTAATGGTCAGACATTTATATAGGGGATACCCTAACCTGGTAGATTACTATTTTAACCGCCTTTCAAGTGGTTATATACCACTCATCTTCGCTTCGCAAGGACCATAATCCCATTCATGTTTTCTACACCACAGCTAATTAACCTCACTTATACATCCTTCTATTAGCACTCTACAATTACGGTGCTTAACGATAAGGGGCCGTGCAGTGGGGCACGACTTGTAAGTCGTGAGCGAGATCATTCGCCGTCATAAAAAAACATTGTTGTGACATTAACTTTATACCTTTGAATGGATGTGGATAATTACATGAAAGATGATGTCACTTAACATACACTTATATACAATAGACTAGCTGTTACCCGCGACTTCGTCCGCGTGGTATTTAACAAAGAAACAAACAAAGAAACAACCGTTAGCAATAGCCCGCGCGATCGGCAGCCTTTGTGATATTAAGTCGTTGGCGGGGGGGAGGGAGGGTTCTAAAATAAACGTAGCCTATGTTACGCCTTGTTACATCAGCTATCTGCCAGTGAAAGTCCCGTCAAAATCGGTCCAGCCATTTCAGAAATGATTAGCCGGAACAAACAGACAGACAAAAATTTTAAAAATGTTGTTATGGTATATGTACCGTGTATACATCCAAATGCACTTAGTAAAAAGCGGTTATTTTAATATTACAAACAGACACTACAATTTTATTTATTTGTATAGATATATCTGCTAAGACACTCGACAATCCGATTGGCGCAGTTGGTAGTGGCCGCGGGTCCTGGGTTCCCGATTCGAAATATTCCCAATAATAATTCACAAATAAGTTATTTGTGCTCGCAAGGTTTATGTAGTCTATACAATGAACACTCGTTTCCAGATACTATTTTGTAGTGTCTGGCAATTTTGTAATTTAACTCAATAATACATACTTGTCCTGATATTTTGTTTTCAAACTTTACCGTTACAGACAACAAGGTACAATAAAATACAAGGTACAATTACAGACTGAGACAACCTACTATCGGGAATTTATGTCGCTAACACGGTACAACAAGGTTAATGCCAACAAGTAAATTGTTAGATATACACGAGCTTAGAGTTTCATATTTGGACGTATAAAAAATTCACTCATAATCTTAAAACTGATAAAAACAAACCTTCGGGGCCTACGATCCTGAAGATTATGTATGTATTACCCACTTACCTTACTGTAGTCCGAAAGACAGTACCTACTTACCAAATAAACATTGAAAACCTGTCCTCGACACCTAGCATTTGAAAGGAATGTGAAACCCGCGGCTCACCGGGTCAGCGCGGTCTACGGTGGGCCGCCGCGGCCACTCCGACCCCACTAACTATGGAGGCCTTACCCTTGGGCAAACGAAATGATGTAACACCAGCAGTTGCCCGCGACTTTGTACACGCCGACTTGTTTTTATTGCTATCCCGAGGATCCTGTTCCATACATAATCCAAAAAAATAAAACTCAGAAGGTTTTTTTTATTATTTATTTATTGTTATAAGATATGACCACTAAAAAAAAATAATGAGAAAAAAAAGCCCTCTGAAAGTTCAACGTCTCTGGTACTGGCATGGCTGGATTTGATTCAATCATAACACACTGAAGATCTATGTAATAATATTGATTTCTTATATTTACGCGAAAACTAAACATTGAAATAAAACTACTCTTACGGATTTTATCGCGTTTATTCTACGTTTTTTACGTTCCCGTGACCAAGGTTGCTGTAAAGCAGCTACACATTTTAGTTAGTTAGTTACACATTTTATTTAAAAGCAAAACAAGGATTTTTATTTATAACCTCTTACTTTCAGTAATAAATGCTTATAATCAATTACTTTGCAGTTACAAAATGTTTGTACTTAACGTACATTACCGTGGTTTGTGTTACATGAAATAATTCGTTCCCCTCGACTTATAAAATAACAATTAACAACTGATAACACATAGCACGTGGGTTGAGTCATAGTAAGTGCCGGCGATATGAAGGTAACAATTCCGATCAAACACGGATGACTAATCAAATCGATTCTGAAACTAAAATGATAGATATTGATTACTTATATTTACGCGAATACTACACATTGAAATAAACCTAAGTTTTTCGTATTTTATCGCGTTTGTCCTATGTTTTACGTTCCCGACGTTTTGGCCGCTTTACAGCAACCAGGGCCCCAAGTCTGCTAACACAATCGATTCATAATCGAACAGCAACCGCATGGTAATTGTCACTTTTGACAGATATCCCATACAATATCTGTTAAAAGTGACAGTTACTATGCGGTCGCTGTTCGATTATGAATCGATTGTGTTAGCAAACTTGGGGCTCAGTCCTCCCGTAACCATGGCTGCTGTAAAGCAGCCGAAACGTCGGGAACGTAAAACATAAATTTCACGCCATAAAATACGAATAATTAGGTTTATTTCAACGAAATTATAGATATCATACAAGTGTGTGTGTATGTGTGTGCGAATATGTTAATGATTGTTTGTTCATATGTTGTGACTTGCTATAATTTATTATGTGTTTGTACTACCTCGGTGCAAAGTAAAAGGGAAGTTATAAGCTCCACTGTCTGTCTGTCTGTGGCACCGTAGTCCCCGAGCGCATATACCAATTTCGACTTGTAAGGTACTTCTTCTTCATTCTTTACGAAATGAGATGCGATGAAATAAAATTGATATGAATATGGCCTCACCCACAACATAGCGGGTATTTTGCCAATATCAAGTAATTAATAGCAATAACACATTCAATAAATACAAATTATAAATAAAATAATGGATGTGGTTGGTTTTTTTGATTTTGTCTACGCCGGCCGCCCCGAATAACAAAATAACCCTTAAAACGAAAACTAATTCCAAATACTAAAAATAAATTGGCTAGCGTTGGACTTGGTTCCATCAGATCTCACAACCTTTTAATGCTATACCATCGTAAGACTTGGCTTTTTTACAAGAATTGTTTAAGGGTTGGACTAACTTTGGTTCCTGCACCTTTAATAAGTGGTAAAGCAGCAAACCATAGAGCTAAAATTATTGATTGCCATGCAAAAATGAGCTTACTGTAAGCAGGCAGTGAATCCCTAATCAATTGGGTGTTTAAAACCAACATAGGCCGATATATAACACACGTCTTTTTCCGTAACTAATTCGTATCTCCAACATAGTTATACAACAATGCAACCCATAATTAACAGTCTGTTGAATACATCACGTGCATCTATTAAACGTCCATTAAATCTCTTTTGAACAGTTGAATACAGTCCATCGCGTATAATAAGGTATCGAACTATTATTTATTTATTTATTACATAACGAGCTGCCCCGGCGCGCGGCGAACTTCGTACCACCGAGAATGTATGAGAAAAAATAAAAAATCTCAGCTTTTTATTGTTATTCTGCTGTTCGGGGCGGAGACAAATTCATAATATCAAAGCTCATAATAGTCGACCCACCTGTTCTTGAGTTATAAATGGTGTAGCTAACAATACTTCGTTATATATATAATTACATATATAAAATTTAGTAAGTTTTGAAATTACTAACAGTGATTGGTTTTTGTTAAGTATAAAACGAAACAGAGGTACAGGTATGTGGCGTCACCGCTCACATCGGCACGCGTGCGACAGAGAAAGTGCGACCCACGCTATCTATCTCTTCTTTTCTTTTACCAAACGTTTCGAAATATTTCAATTTACCTATGTATTAATACTTCTGACTGAGAATAACAAATATTCTAAGGCCCTGTTTCACAATGTGCTCATAAACCATATTTACAACTTTTTTGACAGGCCCATATAACTTCTGTCAAACTAGTTGTGGATAGGGTTTATCAGCTCATTGTAAAACAGGCCCTAAATTCAATAATAGTCCAACACCCTATTGTTTGGAAATCTAATTTCTACACGTAATGCCCTCTCGTTACTACTATTATGACCGGTAATAATGAGTAATGGACGTGCATGTCTCATTAAATGCAGTAATTATTTTCAACGCATACAGCGATAAAAAAGATAAAGACGCGATCAGACATGGCGAGGCACGTTCCTCGTTGACGTGCTGTGAACGCCTCGTACGTAGATAAATATGGCCACTTATGCCAGTGCGACCATTTTTAGGACAGTGGTTTGGGGGTTTCGCTGTGATGAAGTGGTTTCTGGGTAATACCTGACCATTTAATGCAATTGCACAAGCATTATATTATAACAAAAGCAGAATTAATTAGCATTTTTCATGGTTTATTAGGATTGCTTGCTGTCGAACTCGGCCTATGATCTTAGTCTCGTATGTAGTGCATGCATGGCCTGTTAAATACTCGAGGTTAACATAAGACATATCTGTTTAATATTACATGTGTCCGTTATTTTCTTTTCCTCATAATTTGCTAACAAAATAACTAGTTGTACCAGTGTCGGGATAAATCTTTTCATTTAATTTCGTGCGACACGCCTCGCCATGTCTGTTCGCGCGCTTAATGTGTATGGAAAAACAAGTGAAAGTGTCGGACTATTGCGTGGGATTATGGGGCTCGTGCTTATAATCTGTTACGAAATTGATTATCGATCAGTGAACGCGAAAATGTGGAAAAATGGCGGAGATGCGATTTCATGGGACTGGAAACGTGATTTGGAAGGGGAAAAAATACTTTCGCCGTGTTGTTCACTAAGTTACCACTATGTATCACCATGCCAGGTTTCATTAAATTCCGTCTAGTGGATTTGTGATACAGTATTCGTGGCTATTCCGGGAACCCATCCATTTCCCAGGATAAAAAAGTGGCTATTCCGGGAACCCATCCATTTCCCAGGATAAAAAAGTATCTTCTATCACAAATCGAGTCATCAGTCAAAAATTGCTGTCCCCTAATTTATAGACGTTTAATAACTTTATCAAACGTCATGTAGTACTACGCAAGGAAGTCTTGTGCGTAATGCTATATGTCGTTTGATAAAGTCTTAAAACGACTACAAATTTGGGGTATATTTCATCGTAATCTGTTCGGTAGGCAGTGTGAGTGAGTGTGTGAGGCAAGTGGTATACCAACTTGGCCAACACTGCTTGGTTACAACTATGACATTATACCAAAACATGAAAGATGATCACAATGTTAATTGGTATTCCTATTGGCTAACCACTATTGGTCTCAAGCTCAGTATCTGTTAATTGCGCTCCAATCGGCTCGTAATTACGGAGGCATCGTAATGGCTCATTCTCTCAATAAGAACCGCAGCATGTTACAACTTACACGCTCGCTTTGAACTTTACGATACTGGTAGGTTTTTTAAATTAAGATATATACAGGTGTAGCCACATTGGTAGAACGCGCGCGCGGCATTTTTATATCGAACACCATTTTCAAATTCAAACTAAGAACATAATATAATATTTAAAAAAAAATGGAAAGTCCAAAAGTTCTTGCCGTACTACGTAGTATAGGTACCCACGCAAATTGCACACACAGTAGATCGGACCACAAGCAACAATCAAATATGAGGGTACCCCGTTTCAAACTATGACACCAGGACGTCAACCATCTCAGTCCTCCCGTGACCATGGTTGCTGTAAAGCAGCCGAAACATACATTTACATCGTAGATCTCATCGTCACTTACCATCAGGTGAGATCGAGATCAAATACTTGCCTATACTGCAAAAAAAAAAAAAAACGTCGGGAACGTAAAAAACAAAAAATAAACGCGGTAAAATCCGTAAAATTAGTTTTATTTAAATCTTCCATCCGTCTCACACTATAGATTTTATAAATAAGTATGACAGTGACAGCACGTAACGTAGAAATCCTATGTACTGTATTTACAGCTCTATATGACAATGTTACGACTAACTGGACTGGTAATTTTATCTCGAACTGTACCACAATAGTGAATAACAGTTTCGTTACCGTATCTCACATATGTGTCAAGAACTAAATGAATTATGAAAAGGCTATCTAAATTATTTTTAAACATAAAATCATGAATATAATCGTTGTAGGTATACTTATTAACCTATAGAAACTGGTTCCAATTAGGAAATCGAAGTTTTTAAACATGGGAAAGTATTAAACTTAAATTAAATGTTTAAAACTATTGACAGTTCAAATTAGTTATTATTCTTCCATTAATAAATTCAAACAATTACGTGGTTAAATTTTGACAATTTAATTTGAATGAATGAATGATGGGGACTGCGAATCATTCATTCAAATGTAAGTTGATATTATTATGCTTTCACCTCGTTCCAAACAAATTTATAAATACTTAAGATTGTAGATATTGGATGAATTTAAGCTCCATTTTATTTATTATGCATTCGAATGTTCAATTATGTGATATTAGTATTATGTATACTAAAGAAGAGATAATTGTTATTAATAATATATCGCTGTCTCTCTCAATTATAAGCCTCATTTGTAGAACCAAATTATGATAGATTAAAAAGAGACGTTAATTCTATACAACCATCTTTTATCTATTACCACTTTGTCTCCCGTATTATCCAGGATATATAGTGCTTTTTAACGAAGACCAATATTTACTCCAGCTTGAATCGACTTTCTCTGAAATAGCATCAATGATTCTAGAAAAAAATATGTCTAAAAATCTCTGTCGTTTAGCAAATATTATTTCTCCCAAGCTCAACTAACTTGAACTATCATTTCCAAACTCGTATGTCGCTAACACCGTTTCAACGAAATTCTAACGACATAAATACTGTTCGTAAAGCTTTTATGTCAACTGTACGAGTATGTGTCGTGGATGTTACAGGTGTAGCTTTCCAGTAACATGACATAACATCCCACCGTTACTTGTTAGCGTGTTTTAACAAACACGAGATACCTCTTCATATTACACCCACTTTTATCTGATAAATCGAGATTGGATTTAAATTATGGGATGCGGTCATTTTGACGCAATGACGCTTTAGAAATATTTTGTAGATGTTTTCTGATCATGGTTGGTACTTATTTTATGACGACGGACGCTTTGGAAATATTTTGTAGATGGTTTCTGATCATGGTTGGTACTTATTTTATCACGACGGACGCTTTGGAAATATTTTGTAGATGGTTTCTGATCATGGTTGGTACTTATATTATCACAACGGACGCATTGGAAATATTTTGTAGATGGTTTCTGATCATGGTTGGTACTTATTTTATCACGACAATCGTCTTATCCACTCCTCGCATTGTAAGCTGGACAGGACCTGGTGGCGTACTCAGAAACTATTTCGTAAGTACCCAGAACCGAAGTGATTTGCACCCAGCAATGCTTTATAATTTAATGTATCCCGAAACCATAGCGTGGTAGAGCTTCGGCAGTTCGGTATTACACAATGGTTTTGTCACACTTACAATCACACAACTTTTCCCCTGCCTGATTTCAAACCTGAGACCCTCGGTATGGAAAGCAGGGTCACTAGCACCTGTGCTCATCGGGTCGTCAAACTTAAAACTCAAGCCACGCATTATATCATATCATAGTAATCTTTTAAATTTCGATTTATGCCACGAAAACTTTGTGAAACTCAACCGCAATAGACGTAGCATGTAAACAAATACTTTTTTTAATGGGTCCTACAACTTTAACAGCTGCTACTTTAACTATCAGTGAATTCACGCCGCCACTAGCCACTGAGCCGTTAACACTCCACTCGTTACATTGTCGTTTATTAGTCAATGTTTACTGTTCATTGTGCATGTTTGCAGCAATGGTTTTAAGTTGTTGCAAAGTAACAACTTTATGTTCGTGACAAATGGAGAGTTTGCAACTTTGTTAGGCGTCAAACTTCCATTTCACACGCTTTCTCATATTTCCCTCATGCTGAAATATTCAATATTATAATGAATTCCCAATTGAGTTATTTTTAATTCGGCACACAAATTGAGGAAAAACGTCGTAGTCTTTACAATTTATTAACTTTTCTGCCTTCCTGACGAATTGTCCCTCAGCTGAATACAATTTATTCACGGAGACGGTAGAGCCGCATTCGTCATAACGTTCCAGAAATACCCCTTATCGCTTAGACACAGATGGTTGGAGACGTCTGTCTCTCGCAGGAACGATAAATGGGTTTTGATAGTAGTATACTTTGCCTAATAGAGTACCCAATGCTGCAGATGACATTTAAGGATTCTCCAAATAAATGGAAAGTGTCATGAATCTCGGCAAGATTTTCTATGTTCGCAAGAACAACGTCTTCTGTATCAACTTTTCTCATTACCTGAAGTCTGCGCACCGATTTCTTCATGTATTAATTATGGTTTTCTGTCATACCGTCAGTTACTCCAACCTCTCTAAGTCAATCCTCTAACTCTAACAGTTGTAGATATGTTTACTTCTCTTAACTTTAATTGATTGATCACGATCGAATAGATTTCCAGCCATTCCTTATCTTATTTGGACTGATACGTCTCCCGAACGTCCCCTCCAATTCCTTGTTTGTTGTGTAACGTTGGCATGCCGTCTGAGAGCATGTGTGTGCCTGTCGCACGGCTTGTTTTTTCACACATCATATTTTCAGAGCTTATATTATCATTTGTATTAAGTCCTGCCTCGAGTTAACAATCTTATAAATTTGTCACAGCTAAGTCCTTGGTGTACAGTTAACCTTAATGGTTCGTTCGTAACACCAGAATGATTGATTGCATATTGTAATATTCCAAGGATTTATTAATTGAAGGAAAATAAGGGTATTTTTTATTCTTGTAACATACTTTTTATAGGAGTCCTAAATTATTAGGGATCTGAATGAATCTTGTGATGATTATAAATTATTTTTCTCTACAAAATAGGTATCTCTAGTAGATACATCTAGAAAAACCTCTCGCTCCAAAAATATTTTAAACTGTCTCGAAATTTCAGTACAACCAATTTAGTTTATATCAAAATGGCTGCAACATACTCTACATTTTTGTTTTAAATTAAGTTGTAATCACAATGTGTTATCATTTTCAATTTTCCTTGCCGACAACTTCATTACTGACATCATTGGTGAAGTGACATCATCAGATTTATCATTGCCTACATCCATACTGCTATGTATCCATTCTGTAATACGCTTATTGTGAGTATTGGGATTGTTAAAGTACATTATTATTGTCATTTCTATATTGACTGAAACCTTTTTCAAATACATCATTTTGACAAGTACAAATATGAAATGATTTCAAGTTCAGATATATTAACAACATGGTTATCAGTCGGCCAGCCAGCACGTATTATACATGTTGATTCAAAGTATACTAACCATAGATTTAAAAAAAAACTAGATTAACCATAAATTTGATTTGTTTTATTTAAATTTACATTGGTACACGGACTTCACATAATTAAATAAATACGCTAAAAATGCGCACGTTGAAATGTTAGTATTCCCTTTCTGAATCACCTGTATTTACTACATATTTATCAGTAAATGTATGGATTTATCCAACATCCATTATGTATTCCGTTCCGATGAATTGCAGACTATTGGTCTTTCAAATCATACTCCATGCATCAACCATTCATGCTTAATAGGCGGTACCATTCGTCAATGCAATTAAATTTGTAAGCAAAATGTCACGGGCGCCATAATTTGATGGCCTCTGTCTTGTCCGGTGATGATAAATGTAATATCACTGAAGAAAACAATGCCGGTGTAACCTTGTCACATTACGCAGGTATATTTTATGTCCTATTATATTCCAAAGCGGCTGCTGTAGCTATAGTAAAGGCAAGAAACGATGATATTTTTGACAGGGTTTTAATGATGTCATACTATGATAAGTGGCTTTCACACCTTATAATTATTTTGGTTCGTTGATACAATAATATTGCACGTTTTTGCGTTTAGATTCGGTGCTATGGAAAACAGTCATTAATTTAGTATTCTGAGTACACAAGAACATTTAATATAATTTGTCTAGTGTTATCTTCACACCGCGTTGTTCTATTTCGATCGTCTTTGTTGAATCATTGGTACTTGGTACTCTACTCATGGGAAAATGGTTTTTATGAGAGTTAACACATGACGGTCGTAATGTTAGTGGGTTTACTGCGGCCGTAGAATGCAGCTGAATAAACATTAACGATAATAATGTCTTGCGGTGAGGTAATGTTTTATTGCTAGCGAAACTTGTTATATTGATACTCGACAGTTTTCCTGGTGATAATTTTGTCCCATGAAACCGGCTTTCCGCACCACAACCTGTAACGAGAGGACGCCGGTAAAGAAATCTCTAGAATGAAAATTCGATGAAAATGATATATTTATTAAGACGCCTTCTGAAATAAAAAGCATAAATAAAGAGCCTTCAAACTAGAAGGTCATTCTTAAAATTGAAAGAAATACGACTCTCTTAAAAGTCGGCTGACGAAAGGAGCTAAGGATAATGTACCGAATGGCGTTGGATGGTTTGTAAAAATACACAATAAAAAAAATTATTGTGCACCAAAAAATTTGTTTGATAATCTCTTAAATAAATGGATAAAGAAAGATGTCTTAACGAAGACCAGAGAGTAGGATCCTAGTCATACAATCTGTCTGATAAAAAGATTGAGAATATGACTAACAATATCTAGTACTCGTAGAGATATGTGAGCGATAGAGACTCATCTGGATTGTTCAATGTGTAATGAGTTTTTAGACAAAACGTAAAAGGTTGTACAACCACTATTTATAGATCTATAAACATCTCAGAGACATAAAACGACTATTGTACTAGCTCATTCGTATTGCAAATCCACAATTAACCATACAATGCCGGCCGTGCGAAACTCGTATATGTTAGAGCTTTGAATGAATCAGCTCTACACGTTACAAGGTCGTTCTGTTCTTATACCTCTACAAATTGTTTCCAATTTATAAATTACGATTTTTCCCCTAATTCTTATCACTGTAGAGTTCAGATTTCGTTACCTATCATTTTTATAGTTATAATTAGTGGTTTAGTGTTTTCTAGACGGAGATATCATTCGGTGTCTAGTCGTCAGATCGAGTATCGCGTTGTCGATCGATGTTTAGTGGCAGTGATGTAATTTATATGTTTGTGATTTTTGTGTAATTGTGTAATAATGTTTTTTTCTCTGTTCTCCTGTGTTTTCTGTTAAGTGACAGTCACACCGGGATTGTTGGAGCGGATCCAAACGTTTTTATTTCTGTTCGCGTATTTTTTTTCGTGATACTATTGACGTGTCACTTATATTCTCCTTCAATGTTGTCTCCACGGTATTGTGATTTTTATTCTGATGATATCATGTTTGTATGTTTTTTCGATACATTAAATTGTAGTTTTCTTTCTTTACACACTTATAATGTATTCATGTGCCTCTAAACAATTTATATTTTGTTTACTTATTATATTTCCTTCAATTTATTTTGTAAACAAATTCTCGCTAATATATTACGAGTACTCGCGATTGCAGAACTGTATTGTTATCGAACACAATATAACATTTCACGATATTATTATAAAATTGCATTGCAACCTTCGCTGCAAATTGCAGTGAAATCAGCAGTATTGTCGGCTTGCAATCCGCCCTTGTAATAAATAATTGACACGAGTGCCAAACTTTTGTCAACAGACATACGTCCATAATATTCAACACAAAAAGACGTAAACTGTTAAGTAGCATACATACAGGGCCCCCTTTTTCTCGTCAGTTACATTCTTCAAGGGTTCTCACGGGTGACTGACTTTGCCCTCGGAAGTCCTGTATCTTACTGAAATTACGCCCCGCTTCCGGGTAAAAGCGAATATCAATTACGCATACAGGGTAATTTTTTTAACCTACTTCAAAATAAGGAGGATGTTCTCAATTCGATTGTACTTTTTTTTATAATGTTGTTACTTACTTGCTTTTCATAGCTGAGTTTCGTCTGCTCCAACCTTAGTGATGACTTATCGTAGACAAGAGCTGAATACCCAGCCACTATGCCGTTTCGGATCTCCTTATGTAGTGTTTGATACTATATCTTATTCTAGGCTCTATAGCATATAGGTATACGTATCGTGACATCATTAATTATCAGTTCACTTACATCACATTTGTATCCCCAACCGCGACTAGGTGCGGTCTTCTCTCAACTCAATTGACTCAACTCAACGTTTTTGTATGTGAAGTAATTGCTGCATTTAAGACAAGTGTCATCCGCCACAGAGGAAGTAATACCAACGCAACTTCACTAACTAATAAACAGTGGTACAACACGGACGTACTATAATTATTTATTCTGTTACATCACAGACCAATCAGTGCATCCTTCGCGTCTATGAATAGGTGCTGTTGTTTACACTTCATCGCGGACCGTGGGCGGAATCTCCACAATCTTAGTGACTAAGTGAGATGTGTGACTCGTTTCTACCGCGTTATGGAGTTTAACGTGGAATTTGATGACTAGATCATGGTGTTATGTGTGAAGTGAGATGGCTAGAGCTAGGAATACAAGGTGTAAAGGAAAGGTGCATCATCTGTTCCAGTATTTAAGGTAATTTGGGCTGCAATATTTAGATTAAATTATGTTAGAAAAATACTTGTAAATTTTGTGTATGTTCATAAAAATAGGATCAAAATAATTAAATTAAGACACTTCGGTATGTTGCGGTTTATACAAGAAAAGAGATGTATTGATTTCTTATATTTACGCGAATACTACAAATTGAAATAAAACAATTTTACGGATTTCACCGCGTTATATTATGTACTACTTTACGTTCTCGACGTTTCGGCTGCTTTATAGCAACCATGGTCACGGGAGGACTGTGTTTTATAAAACGACTTTTTTTATAAACTTTGAAATTTTGATTTATCAGGTTGTATAAATTTATAAGAATTTAAAATAACCCCGTACCATCATCGTCTATTCCATTGTCTTTAATCCATCTATTGTCACAAGAGGAAGTACCCTGAATGTTTAGTGTTTACTTACCGTCATTGTGGCCTTGTACCTGACATTTGCCGCGCGTCGCCGCGTCATCGTCATTGCGACAAAAATGCGGCTTCGTCGTGAACGCTAAATTACTGTCTGTCCGACTGTTAATCATGTTAACATGATCATCATTATGTCCATGATAGTCTTCTGTACGGGATGGCATTTAAAACGCACATCACAAGACGTTTGAGATTGCTCATTTCTTACTCAACACTATTTGGAATGGTAAAAAATACCTTCTTTTTTTTTTATTACATTATAGGCAATTATTTGATCTCGATCTCACCTGATGGTAAGTGACGATGAGATCTACGATGGAGCATACTTGCCTAGGTAGGAAGGCGGCAGTAGATAGAGACGCTACATTCACTAGGCACATGCAGCGCAACTGATCTGACCCGCCATCCATGAATGGCAGCACCGAACGTCATGCCGGAACACGGCTAGGCCGCTTGGCGACATGGCTTTGTTCAGTGGGTGGTGACTAGCCACGGCCGAAGCCTACCACCAGTAGAGTTGTCACCTGGTTGGCACCACCCAGGGTCACGTGTAGGGTATCTCGAGGGTACTTAATTCTCCTACGGACGAAGGTGACTCGACCCCAACATACCTTACCTTAACATTTTGTGCTCGTTTATTAGATATACATCGACTCTGGGTACAAAGGAAAAAACAAATTGCAATGATTAATGTTTTAGGGATATTAGCGTATAGTTTTATTTCCATTAACGTTAGTTTTATAAATTCACTAGCTGCCCCGGCTTACTTCGTACGGCATCAGAATCCAACGTATGAGAACATTAATTATCTTGTATATTATTCATTTAGTGATTTTTTAATGTTTTAATAGACATTCTGCTATTATGGGCGGAGAGAAATTTAAAAAAACAGTCCACCCGTTCTTGAGCTATGAATGGTGTAACTGACACAACTTTGTTTTTGTTTTTTATAAGATTATATATGGCCTAAATCTTGTCCGTCAATATTAATTCTGCCTAGTAATCGGACATCGAAAACGTGATTATTTTCACTGATATACTATTGTCTATGATGATCATAGACTAGATATTATATTACGTTAATTTTTGTACAATTAAAACTGATTTACATTTTGTGTAAATTGCTTATCTTTTAATCTTTGATTCTGCTTCACCTTGAGGGTATGTGCGGAAAAAACAAGCAGTATATAGTAAACACATCTTTCTGTGTATATGTAGATAATAATGTTGGTAGATTAGGTCATCAAATCTAGAGGCCCCAGGGTACTTTGCTTGGCTGCAGCGACTGCTTTGAACTCTACTCTGTCATATAGATGACGGCATATATTGATTTATAACCTGGTTGCTGGATTTAGACTTTTGAGTTTACACTTTATCAAGGATCAATTTGTTTGTGTTTCTTTGTTTAGCGATCAGATTATCCCAATAATAGCGTTAGGATCTGGTTTCGATTAATAAAACAAACTTCATGGTTCAAACAGTTTTTTTTTCTTTTATTTTTCATTTTAGTCTCAATGATCACAGTTTCTTTTAAATACGTTTCGTTTAGACATTACGAACGACGTTCTGAAAAAAATTTAGTCTTTTTTTATTGTTCCGCTAAATGACGAAACGATATAAATCAGGTAGGGATGTAACACGGTGACCTTCCGAAGATGGTATTACGCTGCCTGTTGAAGATGTCACATTATCGGCAATTAACATCTCGTTAGCAATAGCTCGTTATAAATGGTATCGTTACGTCTATAGGAAGTCTTGCAGTCTATTAAGGTCGAAGACATGATTAACTTCTTTTAATATACTTACTGCCAATTATAATGCCATTGCAATTCAATTATGATGCCACTGTGCTAACTGGCATGATGCCAGGGCTCTACAATTTTCCAAATATTAACAAACAACCTGCAATTTCTAAACTATTTTATTTTAATTAACTTCATACGTAGGGAACGTTTGAAGTGACCATAGCTCGAATAGGAGGTTTTTTTTTCTTTCGTAACTTTAACCTTTCTGTGAGGTCAAATTGCATGATCTATTGTTGACCTTTTCCAAAAATTAAACACAACGCTTATCTTAATACTGATCGGATTATGGGTAAAGTAGAACTCTATGTAACAAGATACTGATCGAGGCTCCCTGAGAACATTATGTATGTAGGTACCTACTTATAGTGAAACAAATACAAATTCATAATGTATAAATCTATTTTTTTATCTATCGATACGTGATATTATAAAACTACGAGCCTATTCGCTCTTATAATTATAATAATAGAAGCCTTTTTAATGCCCCACTGTTGGGCACGGGCCCCCATCATTGCGAGGGGGATTAGGCCATAGTCCACCACGCTGACTTAGTGCGGATTTGCGGACTTGACACGTCTTTCGAGGGGTTCTGTCAGACATTCAGGTTTCCTCACGATGTTTTCTTTTACCGTTTAGCAAGTGATAGTCATGTTTGAAAATCAATCAATCCTAGAGTTGCGAGCCGGGGCTTGAACCTGTGATCCTCGTTACTAAGGCAAGCGTTCTACCAACTTGGCTATCACTGCTTCATTCGTTCGTTTGCTCTTACCTGGTAGGTATTTTTTATCGTAGAATTTATTGAATGTATTAATCAATTTCCAAGATTATTATACTGCATTTTTTAGGTACAAATTTATAAAGCCATTGTAACATTCTATGAAATGCATGATAGATTGATATATATGTGTTAACTTGCGTCTATTTTCCTTCAGCCCAATTTTTCCTCAAGATTAAATAACGCACCTTGGGCATCCGTGACAGTGATAGATTTCTCCAGGGGACTGTCGCATTTGCTAGATCCCATTAAATGTCAGTTTTGCTTGACTTACTTTTTTCTTTAGGTGAGTCATCGCAGTTGGGGTGAGATCGTATATTATGTTTTGTAACGGCCCTTTGAGTCTTTATACATATTTGGACCCATGAATCAGAGACAGTCGGTGATCTGAATAATTCTAACGAATGGTCTTGCCCACTTCTTGGGTGTCTGATATCAATAGCTCCATGCATAAATGGGTAACCAGCCAACTCAGGGTAGACTGGAAGCTAACGCTAACACCCACGAAATTAGATGAGATGGAGGAAGAGGCTAGAAAGAAAAAGAGTTTATTGAATAACAATTCTGACTGCATTGTTTTGAAAGGAATGACTCGATCATGGAGTTTATTGCCCCCTTCTTCTCCATAGGAACGGAATTCCGTAGTATAACATTTTGACGATTCATAGCTATGTATATACTGTCTATACTAATATTATAAAGTGGTAACGTTTGTTAGTTTTTGAGTGTGGATGAAGAGGGTGGTCTCTGGAGTTGCTGATCCGATTCTAAAAATTCTTTCACTTTTAAGAAGCTACATTATACCTGAATGTCATAAGATATTTTTCATTGAGGTACCGCGAGCGGAACCGCGGGCAGACCCTAGTAAACATATTCTGATTTTGAATGTTTTGGTTTGTTGCAGAGGGGCGGTGTGTGAGTGCCGCACCGCCATGTCCCACCACAGCGATGAGCAGGCGATGCTCACAGTCACATCGGACTCCTTTTGGGAGCCTGGCAACTACAAACGGACGACCAGGAGGGTGGACGACGGCCACCGGTTATGCGGTGAGCTGCAGGCCCTCGTGCAAGAGAGGGCCGACATAGAGAAGACATATGCCAAAAGTTTAAGGGGATGGGCGAAGAAATGGAACGATTTGATAGAGAAAGGTGAGTTTCGTCAATTTATAGATGAAAGTGTTTTTGTCATTGCATAGAGAACGGTGAATTTTGTCATTTTCTAGAGAAACTAGATGAAATTTGGCACAGAGATAGATTATAGTCTGGAATAGCAAATAGGCTACTTTTTATCCTGGTAAAAAGGACATACTTTTTAATCGCGGGCAACACCGCGGGGCCTAAATAAAATAAACCTTTGTAAGAAAATAAATATTAATTCTTCACAGACGTTCAATAGGGCGAGCGTTTATAAAAGCGTCTTTCAAATTCATTTCATCTATACAGAACGGGGCAGGTCAGTACTTTGTTATCCCTCGCGAAGCCGGAAATTTATTCAAATATTACTACATTGATTAATCAAAAGGGCCTCCGCCTTCGTGATGTCTTGATTATGAAACGTGAATGCATAATGTACGGCATTGAGGTGAGGTATTCATATAGTGATGGATATACATATATATGTAGTTGGAAAGTCTTTGAACGGGAAAATGACAAGCACATGTGTCTGTATAAAATTTTTGGATGTGGTAAACACTTACCCCCGAATTTATAGACGTGTTATAACTTTATCAAACGTCATATAGTACTGCGCACGAGCTTTTTTTGCTTTGCGCAGTAATGTATAACGTTTGATAAAGTTATAAATGTCTATAAATGGGGGGGGGGGGGGGTTAGTATATAGGTTGATTCACAAAGTGTATAGTTTAGTCTTGATCCTGCGCGTCTTTAGCGCATTTGCAATCGTTATGTGTACTCATAATATCGATGTCGATAGGACAACGAGACCCTAGTGCAGGCCAAGCTACAGAGCCTAGAACACCGACGTAGGGTTGCCAGCCTATCAGTTTTCTACAGAATACATTTCGGAGAGTGTGCGACGGAATTACACGAGTTAATTCCCCCATCTCCATTCTATCGTCGGTCGACAAGACGCACGGACAAGTGTCATCCGTACACTGTGGACATTCCTGCGGTACGTACTAAGCGGTTTGCTTCTACTTTCATCGTGCGAACTGCCAAGGAATGGAACACGCTACCGGCGTCTTTGTTCCCCGTCGACTATAATCTGGGTGTTTTCAAGTCGAGAGTGAACAGGTACCTTCTAGGCAAGTATGCTACATCGTAGATCTCATCATCACTTACCATCAGGTGAGATCGAGATCAAATACTTGCCTATATCGTAATAAAAAAAAACCAAATAATTTAAAAACAAAAATATGCTCACAATAAATCACAATCGTCATTTCGTTGGGATTTTTTTTTTAAATTCTGACTGAATCATTCTGTATTTAAAAGTTTTTACAATTTAAACGCCTACGCAAGAAACACCTTTACACACATGCACACGAATCAAAATTGCATCAAACTACTTATAGTCTTTGACGTCACTAAACATAGTCTGATCATGTTGATATAGAGGAGACGAATGCGTTGGCCCTAGTATCAATTGAAAAGGGACAAAAAGAAAAAAAAAACAACTTAACACCGGTAAGATGAAAATTACGGGCTTTTGAGCCGGTTTCAAACAACTCTATGTATATCATAAAAATTCTATACACTGAAGCATTATTTGAAAACTGGTAAGTAAGTATTATTTACTTAGCATTTTTCATAATTATCACCAACAAGAAATGAGCAGACCTTGTTCCCAATTCGCAGACAGACGATAATTCCAAGTAATCAGGCGCCCAATTACTTCAATCTTAAAACGACAATGATAAACGAATCGATTACAAACATTATTCAATGAAGGCGTCAACAATCACACTGCAGTATCGATGCTCGATCGCGATTAGCAATCGGTAAAAGTTATCGATAAATATATAATGAGAATTGCGATAATGCATTTCGATACATTCGACGATGAAATCATTGTTTTAAAACCTCAATTTATTATAATTAGGTAGCTCATATAATATTTGCGTCGTACTTGACTACGTCTATTGTTTGTTTTGTTTTTTACATAAAAGATATAGAATAAGTTCAGTTAATTTTTACTAATAGTTCAAAACTTTTTGAACTAAACTGATTAAACGAATTCTGTAATAATATCAATGAAATAAAGAAGCAATCCCCCTATTGATGAGGAGGGTTGGGCCCGGAGGTTTGTGCCCAACACTGGGACATTAAAATGGCTACAGGGCTGTTATTTATTATTATAAATGAAGCAATACCACTTAGTACACCTACCTAAAAAAAAACACAACTTAAGAGCACAGTCAAGTTCGCACTCAAATTTGAGATCAACCGACCCGAGTATAATGTCTCTAGAGCGCACTCACATTCGCTTTTAGAGTCCAGTAAGATGTACAGGTCCTTATACAACTAGGGATGATAAACTCTAGAACGTAGTCTCGTTGGCTTCCAGATTTGAGATCCACAGGCCCTGAAGTCATAACAGACTATGAAGTACGCAGGCATGGACGTGTGTCCTACAAGAAATTATTTTTCCAAGAATAAGAATAAGAAAGAATATATCGTTATCGCAACACTATCTATGATAGTAAGATTGATTTATTATAAACCGTGAACATTGCTTAACAAACGAAAATAATTATTATGCGGCAAATGTAGCAATAATACTTTCGCGTTCACTTTTTAACTATCAATACGAAGCGAGCTCGCGTCGCGAAAACCAAATTTTCTCACTGTTTTGTAACGTATTGAATAAAAATATTCACGTTGAAATCGAAAGTTTATCACGAATTCAAGGATCGGGTGATCGAGAGCGATTTGATAACCGAATCGAGTATTCGGATCACGCGCGCGAATTGGCTGGTCGAAATGCGCGCGCGCACTGCCGTACGTGCCGTACGACCATTCTATAATACATATCTCATTGGCCGATTTAAAAATCGAAAGTGTCGCGATTGGCGCTATTGAATTTAGAATGGTATGCGAATCGGTCATCAGGCTCGGTTGTGCTGTTACGTCACGGCAAATGTGTAAGTCAGGTTATGAAACAAGCACTTGCGAAAATGGCCCAGCCTTCAGTGCGATAAAACTAGCTTGTTTATCACCGACCGGTTCGGTATGTCTCGTCATATTTGAACCCTGTCTCATGGCGGCTTAAACATAAAGCTATATTAACTGGTTCATAAGCAATGTAATCCGTTAAACCATCAATTGGCTGCCTGGTTTTGTTTAGTGATCTATAGATCTCTCTGGTCTGAAGTTAGTCATGTACTAATGTTATTGAAAAGGAAAACAGTACAGCTGATTTACGTGTGTCTGCTTACATGAGATAACTGCATCTATATTGTGTAAGCACCTTATAACCGCAGCGATCGACCGGTTCACCTCAACTATTTATGGTCATTTTAATTTCGTGGCAAGTGCAATGAAAGTTATGATAGGTTCTGTGAAATCGGTAACTCCTTTACAGGCGGGAAACTTACGTTGAATTATGATGTATTGTGTAAGATTAAAGGGCTGAGGCGTAAAACAAATGCAAATCATGTTAGAAAACATAAATAAAATGGTATGGTTGGTATTATGTATGTGATTGTATGCTATCACGTCAGGGTTCTAGACAAATTTCTTGGGTTCAAAATTGGGGTCAAAAATCGTCCGGAATCCCATTTCGTTTATGTCTGGGACCATTTTAATGTAGGGTAATGAGGTTCAGCTCATGATTCTGAACCCCCCACAGTTGAAACTTTCCGACGATCTTTACATGAATATACGCATTTATTTTCACTATTTTTAAATAGATTTTAGCATAAAATCATAAAAAATAACATAATTTTATCTATTATCTATTATTACTCATTTAGATCAAAAACTGCAATGTAAATAAAAACTCGATATGCTCGAGCGCGCTCGTCACTCGCCTGCGTCGGGTATCGCGCGGACCGTAGTGTTGTTATCGCGTGGTTTACTTATACATTACGCGCTCAAAAATTACAAGATTTGTAACATGACTTTCGACACAAAATATTTCTATAATTTAATAATAGGCATTAAGTGTAAACTTTACCCAAATTTGTCGTTACCCGGCCCCTTACACCTTGTATAGCTCTTACACAACACAATATTTTAATGACTTACATCATAATACTGGTCTTTAAATCTTAATGCTCGGCGGTCGCTGAACAGCTGGTGTACAGTGTGGGTGTACGAAGCTTATTATTTTTTCCTAAGCAGTTGTTACGCTATCGCGGCTGCAGCAGCGTGGCATAATGGCGCTTTTTGTCACAAGCGTCCAAATTGGCGCCGACAGTTTGGCACGAAGCCAAAGTGTCTGTCAGCTGAAACCGCTTCAGGCTCTGCGCTAGTAGGACAATAAGCTCCAGCGATATTATTATCAAGTCTTTTGACAAGCAATCTGTCTTCACTCTAACCTATATTTATTCGTAGGTCATCTACGATTTCTCATATACTAAACAAAACTAAATTAAAAAAATGTACACCAATTATAACAGAACTCTCTGTATGTTTAAGAACTCGTTTAGCTTTTAAATTAAATATTCTTCAAGAAGGTAACTTAGGAGGAAAGCAAATATAGTGTCATATAAATTCATGTTGCGTAAGGCTCATTAAAGGCAAATTCTTAAAGCTAATAAAACATCTGACCCCATCTCTAAGTAGTCACATAAATTGAAGGGAATGCCGAAGGTAATACCATAGGTTTAAAGAATGGTTCCCATGTTGCCTTAAACACAAAATGTAATGATGAATGATAATTGACCAATTAGAATTAGCTAGATTTAATATTGACAATTGAAGTGTTTTAAATCTCCTCCGTGACACAGTTAGACATAGCCTTCCCAAATGACTACCACACAACAAGGTGCTTGGCCACTCACGTCCTACGGCATCTTGCGACCACTATACCCTACATCAAATGTATAAGTTGTGATTCTGCCACCAGGTCCTGAATACGGCACAATGGAAGCGGCGTGGAAGGGCGGCATGGTGGAAGCGGAGCGGCTCTCGGACCTGCACCTGAGCGTGCGAGACCGGCTCGTCAACGACGTCATGGCGCAGATCAAGAACTGGCAGAAGGACACCTATCATAAGGTCAGTAAATGTCTCTTGAGAGAGTGCATTATGCCTCAATTACTTACAAAAATACAGTACCGAAACTAGCTTCCTGTCTATTGTTAGATGCTCAAAGTAAATTAAAGTTTATTTCAATTTAGGCATTTCACATGGCAGTTAAGTAGCGGATCCAAACTAGCCGGGAGCCTGTATCTTTTAAACCTTATTACATAGTTTGCTTTATCTACGTTAGCTTATATATTTATTATTAGTCACATTATTATTTTCTTATATAAAACATTATTAGTTAAAAATAAGATAAGGTGAAACGTAAAACAGTATTTGTTCTGAATTATATGAAATAAAGATTAAACGTTTGAATAAAATTAAACTTAAGGGCCATATCGAAAAAAAAAGATGTACGCAATACTTTTTTTATTTATCTACCGATTGATCTTGCTGCAGCTAAATCTCAGCCTGTGCGATATTATACGGTAGATTAATTACTCTGCAGTCAGTGCACATATTATTCTCAACTCATTTATATTAGCTCTCTAAACTAAATAATGTATATAACACCCGCGGTCATAGCATACAAATCTAGATGACTGTGCCTTTCTAAGCTGTGATCTGAGTGTATAATCTGTCTCAAATTAGTCGATTAAATCTGCATACAAAATTGCACCATCAGTTACATGGTTCGCTGCACTATTGTAAGAAATTGCATTTTTTTTGTCTTCTTCCTATTACCTTGATTAGCGCAGTTGGTAGTGACCCTGATTTCTGCGCCGAGGGTACCGGGTTCGAATCCCTGGTAGGGACAAACTTTGTGTAATCAGCACGAATGTTCGTACACAAGTTATGGATGTTTAACATCTATATAAGTATTATATACTGGGTTCGCTCCCAGTCCATTGTACAGTACCCATAATACAAGCGTTGCTTAGTGTGGGACCGTATAGGTGGTGTGTTCGTCTGGCGATCCCATATAGTTCTTTTTGTACATTTGTGTGCTTTAGAAGCGCCAGTGTCATCACAACCGTCACTGCTATATTTAATCTTATGGCAGAACTCACTCTTTTGATTCCTTTAGCTTGTACAAATAATCACTTGTACTTATGTGTTGCCGTGCTGTTTTTTTTTTCAATAAACTGCTCCCAGATTACGGATCTTGCCTAGCTTAGCAATAATCTCTCAATATTTGCTTTCAAATTGCAGATTTATATGACGTCGCAGCGCCATGTAATACGAATTAGCAATTTAATAGCAAATATTGCGCTATTATTGCTATCGCTAAGCTATTCTAGGTTACGTAATCAGGGGGCCGTTTCTTTTTTTATTTTCACAAGTATTCAGCTATCCAGTTTATTGTTTATTTAATACTCAACAATAGTTTACAATAAACAAATAAGCTGTGTTTTCTCTTCACCTCGTATTTCAAGTTACACGAGGCTCGTACACGGTTCCTCATGAATTAAACACGCCGCGTGTCTTCGTCTTCCCACTCCGAACTCGTATCGGAATCGTGATGTACGGGAAACGTGTCGTCCTCCTTTGTGTAATGTTTCGTGTAATGGGTGCCTAATTCGTCCATTTCATTCACTTTCGTTCGGTTTTCACGACAAATTACGCAAGTAATCAAGTAGGAAATCAAGATTGCAAGTAAGCAAGTGATTTGCATAGATTTAACTCTTGCGACTCTGTATTTGCTTGTGTACTGTCCTCGTATAAACCGGGCATTAGAGAATTGGGTTTTTTCATTTTATTGATTATTTTATATTTTAAATTTTAGTTACATCTACGATTAACTATTAATTATATAGATTTTAGTGAGCATTCGGGATTTATATAAATATAACACTCAAGCAGGAGTTATTTTTTTTCTGAGTTTCATGAAGTAACCTCAAAACTTTATATGTAAATCAACATTTCCATAAATAATTATGATGTATTGTATTTAACATAATATAACAAGACAAAACAATAGGTTCGTTTTAAGTCGCACAGTGCAATAGCATTTGCATAAGAATTCGCCGTAAATAGTTGGGCGTCATTAATAACGAGCCAAGGGTAAGACGCAGTATTCATACTAAGGATCTATTTCACAATGGGCTGATAAACCATAACCACAACTTACCTATTTGACAGATGGTCCATACAAATTGTCTCGAATAAGTTGTAGCCGTAGGGTTCTTTTTTTAGGTTGGCATTCGGCTGGAAAACAGTGCTATTTTTTCCAATGTTGAATAAATTATTTTATTCAACTCAAATAAGTACCTTTAATGATGATGATGACATCGATGATGATGAAATGAATCCCCAACCTCATATAAATAAAGTCCTATCGATGGACATTTTACTGAAAATTTACCAGACATCTTAGGTGAACGGTGAACTTGAATAGTCAAGTTATGATATTTTATTTCAATTTCACACACACACACACACACACACACACACAAAACGGTGAATATCCCACTAATATTACGCATCTCATATAACAACGAAACACATTTTTTGTTTTGTTTAGGCCCTTAGGTTATGAGTACTTATCTAAAATAATAATGTTTCCTTATCTTCGCCTATACTACCCATTGAAATAAAACTTATTTTACCGATATTGATTTTGCGATAAAATCCGTACAATTAATTTTATTTCAATAAATATGCACTAGAGCACCTCTACCTCCTCCATCAGGGATAGCAGGCGTGATGGTGGTTACTACTCTATGAAAGCCTGCAGAAAGGAATAGATGTACTAGTACTATATCTGAAGAATAATGACTACATTTCCATGCTCATCACGTCCTATCAACACTGAAGACCTTGTAAAATCGAAGTGCGCGTCATCCAATCATCGACTGAATTAAAGAGGACGAAGACGCGTCTAATTCGTTGGCCGGTGTGCGTGTGCGCATTGCTGTGACTCACGGTCGGCCATTGTTTCGTAAACAATCGTCCACCGTAGTGACCCGTGAACGTAATTTGTATCTAGTAACTTGCCCCGGACTCGGTCGGGTCATTTATGTTTAGCCGTAATGCAACAGAGGACAATCTTAATTGTATGTAGATGGATCACTTATATCGGCATTACCTTTTATTGGTCTATAACTGGACTATTAAACTCCATAACATTTTATAAGACTCGGTGTCAAATATTCCCTGGGTAGGTACTGGTATATTCAAAAGGATAAAAGTTCCTTAATACAATAAGAAAATGATATAAATGGCAGGTAACGCGATCCTTATTTCTATTAAGATGTTTACAAAAAAAATCCAGACCTCCCACACACTACAAAAAAACTACGAAGCACGAACATCCGCAACCATTTAGCCATACAACGGATACCGCCGGAATACTGATTAATTAAGTTGTTTTCGTTTTTTTTTTGTATTTGAAATTCGATATTATATTTAGCCAAAGCGGTCCTTTATAGACCGTTGGGATTCTTTGACAACCGCTAGTTATTTGCTAGCTGTATCTCGAATGGCTATGCGCCGAATTCCCTTCACATTAAGGGAGGCGTGTCCAACGGTGGGACATCAAAAGGGCTAATATTAATTAAAATTATAAGTATATTTGATTCGCTACTGTGCACTAGCATTCTTGACCACCCTAGGTCGTTCGGTACCAGCCGCGCTATCTGTTGATTTTTGCCGAGTGTTACCGGCCGCGGGCGCAAGTTAGCCGCCCGTAATATCTGGCCGCACTAGGCCTGGGCCTAGTTGGTCTCATGGAAAGTCCACCTCTGCATTCAGCCTATATGCATACGTCATAACACCGTACAAGGCATTTAATGTGTCGAGAATTTCCCGTTACTCGACCAATGAGATATATCTTATTGATGGAACGTAGCCATATAAACGTATATAAGGTTTGACAATAATAGTGTAAAATATTTTAATAGAGCCAACAGTAGGTTATAAAGATAGCATTCCCAAAGAAATAAAATGAAATTATTAGTCTTCTGAAAATCACAGCCTGTAATGAGCGCATGGGAAAACACTCGTAGATCGCTTTGTTTAAAAAAAACAAACATAATTACGCAATTATTTTATACATCTATGTGACCCATATAAAATGGTAATTTATCTGTTAGAATATTTTACACTTGTTTTGTTACACCTTATATAGCTGTATAAAAATCCCCTCGCTGTTTCTTTTATATATAAATGATCTGTCCACAGTCAACCTGCAACAAGCCAACATTATCAATTATGCTGATGACACAGTCATTATTTTTCATGAGAAGTCATGGAGCGATATATTAACAGCTACCGAAACTGGACTTCGTCGCGTCAATGACTGGTTAAGCAATAACCTCCTTACTTTAAATACAGCAAAATCCAGTTTTATTTGCTTCCATAAAACAGCTACTTCTGCTCCACCAGCTGACCTATGCATAAAAGCTCACAGTTGCAGTTCCCATCTGAGAAATTGCAATTGCGAAGTTATAAATAAAGCTAAGTGCACCAGATACTTGGGGGTTCTCATTGACGAGAATCTATCCTTTAGCAGTCATATTGTAGCTACATCATCCAGGGTAAGAAAGCTAATACACATGATGAAACTACTTCGCGGCGTAGCCCCTATAACCTTGCTTAAATCGATCTACTTTACCTTATGTCAATCCATTCTAACCTATTGTATTCTTGCTTGGGGGGGCTCGGCTACTTCTCATCTCATCGGACTAGAAAGAGCACAGCGAGCGGTACTCAAAACTATGTTGAATAAACCTTTTCGCTTTTCAACATCCCTTCTCTTTACTGAGACGCAATTGCTAAGTGTACGGAGATTATACATCTTAAAGCTTATCCTACTAACCCACAAAGAAGTAATCAACTTAGACAACTATGAAGAAATGGTCAGGAAGCGTGTTTTTTGCTTACCTACGGTTATCATTAAAACTGCATTCGCAAGGCGATTTAGCTTGTATATGAAACATTTTACTTATAACAAAATCTATAAAATCTGCAACCTAAACAACTTGACAGTAGGTGAGGTAAAAACAAAAATAAGTAAAGAACTTCTATCCTGGTCTTACCAGAAAACTGAACAATTCTTAAGAAGTGTTTTTTAAAATTATTATTTTATGTTATTATTTTGATTTATTTTTACCGTTACCAAATTAGTTAGTTAACAAGTGCATCATCATCATTATCATTATCATTTTCTTTTTTCACAGGCTAGTAGGTGCCTTATTTAATTTAATTCCATTACCATTATTTTTATTTATTTTTTATCTTTCTTTCATGACAAAATTTTGTCAAACTATTTTATTTGCTTTTATTTTTATAAGAACTGGCAACTGTTATGCTATCTAGGTTAATCTCTATAATTAAATAAAAACTTCCTGCGAGACAGGCCTGACCTAGTGCAGGAAGTTTTTGTCATTAACTGACAGGTATTTAAAATATTATTATTAAATTGTAACCACAATGTATGTATACATAAAATATCTGTAAATCTGTTTTTGGTTAATAAACATTATTATTATTATTATTATTAAAATGTAATATTTCTGAATAGCTCGTTGTTTTGATAGCATTTTAAAACGTACATTTTCACGTGAAAGTGCATCGTCAGCCGATTGAAATGTTTTCTCTCCACATTATTGCGCTGCAACATATGTGAGGCCGGTATTAAAACGGTTAATTCACTGAAAATTTCACCAAAAGCACGGTATAAATAACGAAAACTCATTCAATTCGCAAATTTGCATAACTTATGATGACTCAGTGGTTGTTCTCGAAGCGAAATCCTTGTTAGATTTATCTAAAAGTTAACATATTATGAATAGTCTGATTCATATGTGCCTTCTATGTGATTCATATAATCGTATTTTTGTTGGATTCTGACCAATATGTCATCAATATTATGTCGGCCTGATTAGCGCAGTGGTAGTAACTCTGCTTTCTGCGCCGAGTGTCCCGGGTTCGAATCCTGGTAGGGACACAAGCTTTGTGTGATGAGCACGATTGTTTGTACCCGAGTCATGGATATTTAATATGTATATAAGTATTATATACTGAGTTCGCCCTCAGTCCATTATACGGTACCCATAACACAAGCGTTAAGCTTAAAGTGGGACCGTATAGTTGGTGTGTTCGTTTGGCGATATTTATTATTCTTAAATACTCGCGTCGGTCCTGAAGTAAGTTATGTTCGTCTTAGTCGCGTCTCCT
Source organism: Pheosia gnoma (assembly GCA_905404115.1). Lineage (NCBI taxonomy): Eukaryota > Metazoa > Arthropoda > Insecta > Lepidoptera > Notodontidae > Pheosia > Pheosia gnoma. Next base: position 6,355,900 of record FR989915.1, read on the forward strand.
GCTAAAAGCTTTTCGAAACATTCAACAAAACTCATACATATTTTCCACCGCGCGTGTAAAGAGGGGCGGGGGCGGGGCACCAGCATGTGTTGCATCGACATTAAATTATTTGTGTATGTAAAACACGCCCTGGAAACGCGGCCTTAAACTAGGATACTGTTCATTTAATAGTACTTTAACTCTAGCTTAGGAACGCAAAAGACCGATGATGTTATACAAACCGAAGCACATGGGAGAACGTTCAGCGTTCTGTGTTCTTTATAATGTATGGGTTTCATAGTGCTGGCGTAGCAGCAGGCGGTCGGAAACCCATTCATTTCTTATTTAATTTGCCCTACCAGGATTTAAACCCGGGACCCTTGGTACAGAAAGCAGGACCACTACCAACTGTGGTCGTCAAGTATTTGCATCCTAAACATGGCCTGCCCAAAGGTTGTTTATTGTTTATCTTCAATTCCTAGTTTATTAGAGAAATGTACACAAAGATTTACACTCGTTTTAAAGTGTCGCCAGTCGCGACACATCTACGGAAAATATACGATGGTAATTCGGCGTTCTTTGTGATCTTTTATTTTTTTATTTATTTAATAAAAATAGATAGGAGGGTTCCCCGAGTTGGCTATAATTCTAAACCCCACGCGAACGTAGTCTGTTAATCAGATTCCAGTTAGGATTACTAAAATGCTGTAAGATTTTCTATGTATATCGGAAAGCCATATTAGTAACCTGAGGGAAGAGGGGCTGAAGACTTGCATTGTTCTACATTGTTCTCACACACCCATAACAATGTAGTGCTCAAAAATTTAGCGGATCATTTTAAAAAGAGCAACCATGGAGTTTCCACCCTTCCATCCATCCATCCTTCCATCCATCCATCCTTCGCCATAGGACCGGCATTCCGAATGGGTGGTAAAGTTTTAGCTTAGCATTTTGTAACTATTATGACGATTCATAAGTACTGTGCTTAATGATTATCATGAATGAAGAATATTCTGATTCTGATTCTACATGGCTTATTCCAGCCCTGCAAGTACTTTCTTCTTAAGTTTTAAGTCTCTTCACAATGCACACGACTTCCAATCATAGAATGTGAAGTCGTTACACAATTTTTACCTCATAACATCGACTTACTCCCCTGGGTCCCGTAGTCAGATATATACTTTGTAATTTGTAACGTCATAAAGAGTGCAAAGGTGACGCGAGCACGCCGCCATTCAAAGGTCACTGGCGTTATTTTCACTCTACCCCTATATCTGGCCGCGCGCCAGCCGCGGTGACTTTGAAATGACGTCGCGATGATACGGGAAAACATGAAACACTATATTGTATATCATCAATGTATAACACTGTAATGTTCTTATTGTCGTCATTTTAGAAGACTTTATCTTTGCTAGTTCTACAGGCGTGTGTGTAAATATATAATTAATTAATTTCAAGTTAAGCCTCTTGTAGCTCCTCTTCAATATTGCCGAAAGATAAATAGATGGCGCTGCAGACAGCCATTCAAAACATATTATGATTCTCCATATAATCCTGAAACGCGCTATAAGAGTTTTCGGAGAACGTAACATACATCCAAAATCCTGTGATTTAGAAAGGGTTATAAATACCATTTACACCTACTCTTCGTTTTTTAAATTTTTTTCACAAAAAATCACAATTGAAAAAATAAAATTTGTTTTTTTTAAATCTACATATCGAATCTTCACATAGTGATAACAAATACTCTAAAGATGCGCAGGTTTAAATGGTAGTATACCATTTCTGAATCACGCTGTATACGTGCCATTCATGTAATACACAATTTAGTTACCAACTACATACAGATAATCAGATTCGCCAATTTCGCGCACTTTTATTTGCCCCGCGATTATCACAGTACGAGCGTCTGGTCGGCGCGCGCGTTTCCGCATATTTGCGCTTCGTTATCGCTTATTACGCGCGCAAAAATAGACGCATACGTGTTCTGTTAGTACATGGCTTTAATGAACTGTGTACACGCTGCTGACAGTGCTGTATTATCTAATGGGCCGCCATAAATGGTTGGTATAGGAGACACTTTATAGTTACTATGCAGCTATTGCTGTGTAAAACTCAGTTTGAGCTACGTTGTCGCTTGCTTGGACTTTAAAGTGTTCTACAGTAGGTCTATATTATATTACCAAACAACAACAACTTTACCACCCGTTCGGAATGCCGTTCCTATGAAAAAGAACGGGCAAGAAACTCAATGGTTGTTTTTTTTAAAACATCTTTTACATTTTTAAGCTGTGCATTTTTATAGGTATGTGGGAACAATGTAGGAACGGCTAGGCAGACTTTAGTAGTTGGTCAAAAAAGTACTAATTGAATATAATCAATTCAAACACCTACCTAGGTACTTATCTTAATACTTTAAGATAAGTACCATTATAAGTTATTCTTATCGTATTCGATACGATTGGTACAAGCTTCATTTATACTTCAACACCCTCTTGCTAGACTCTTAGGGAGCGTTCAAATATTACGTAACGAATTTAGGGGGGGGGGGGGTCTTCTGAAACGTTACGATGCGTTACAGGAGCGAGAGGGGGGGGTTTGAACTACGGGTTACGTAACATTGTTTTAACCCTTCAGAACGGTCGCGTAGAGATTTTACGTTTTACTAGGAAGGGGGTAAAGAAAAACGGTATGGCGCGTTACATGGGGGGGGGGGGGGGGGGGGGGTCAAAAATTGCGTTACGTAATACTTGAACGCTCCCTTAGCTGATATTTCGGTCTACTACCTACAATACTTGTACTATTTGTCAGTCGCGTTATCATTGAGATAATATATTATGTTGCATTGCCTTATCAATCACGTGTTATCGGGGTTTGATTGTGTCAATGTGGACTAAGTGTGTCGTTAGATACATTTAAATATGAATATTAAGTGAGTATACCTACATATAGATATATGTAGTTATATTACTTAATTTCGTCAAGTAGGTATTTTTATACGAATTACGACTAAACATAGTTTTTATAATCGAAATACTGCTGATGATATTATATTTTTTAATCTTATCGTTTACAATGTCCTAAACTCTCAAAACTCCTCTAAGATGTTAGTCGAGAAACTATCTATCACGAGTGACGGGACCTCAAATAAAATGCAATTCTCCGCGAAACTAAGCTGATCTAAAAATGTATTCGACACGTGTTTCGCCTCTAAACGAGGCATCCTCAGGACTGCTGGGCTACGAATGAGCCCATCTCTTCCCCCGTTTGTTTTAAGATAGTTATGTTTCTTCTCACGCATAGATATAACATGATGCATCCTTATTACATCTTCATAAATTAAAGATGCAATAATTAAAATATGTGTGTTGCATCAATATGATGTCATGGGTATTGCGCAGTCGGCCATAAATGTGCATAGATGACTTCAGAGGTAAGCGGGCGTGACATTGCAACCATTAACAAGTGTTCGAACAGCATTGAAATTAATGATAGATAAATAAATATCGCCAGACCAACACTCCAACTATTATGGGTACCGTACAATGGACTGAGACCGAACCCAGTATACAATATCTATACAGATATTAAACATCCATGACTCGGGTTCTAACATTCGACCTCATCACACTAAGCTTACCTATCCCTTGAAAGAATATAGGACCGTTACCTATAATATCATCATGATATTTTCCTCAATCATATTGATTTCTTGTATTTACGCGAATACTACACATTGAAATAAAACTAATTTTAACCGACTTTATTGCTTTATTTTTTGTTTTTTTTTTTTGTTTTTTACGTTCCCGACGTTTCGGCTGCTTTACAGCAACCATGGTCACGGGAGGGTCCTCCCGTAAAGACATAAAATAAACGCGATAAAGTCCGTTAAATTTTGTTTTATATCAATCTTCATAAACAACCCCACTTAGCTAATAGCACCTGAGCAGTGCACGCATGCGCACCGTCTCCGCTGATTCCATTATGCTAAATGGCATACCTAGACGTGCCTTCGCATTCATTCGTCCGTGTTTGTACATACTTTACAGTAGAAAGTTATTGGCCAGTCGCCACGTTTCGACTGTATTCGTCATTTGGTGAATTACAAACGATAATTTCTGCTTTCTGACTTGATGGACATCTTGCTGATTATGCTATTGCTCGCACGTTTAGTTATGATACATTAGGTATTACTTTGGTTGTTATCGTTTACGATGTTTGTTTGTATCGATGTTCACATCTTTTCATAATCATCGAGTAACATGGAAATCTTGTTTTGGATCATTTGCCCCTAGATCTTGAACCCTTGGCTTATGTTGTTTAATATAGCAAGAATGTTTTAATTCAAATAGATGTATCATGTCTTTGTGCAGGGGTGCTCAGATATTATGTTACTCGCTAGATTTGAAAATCAAACCCATGGCTTTGATATCAAAAATACATGGTGTATGGGGCATGGTAACGCAAACTTTCGGTAAAGGTTACGATGCCTACATTGAAATCATAGAAATATTTTCGTCGAAAGTAATGAGTTAAAAATGTTGTAATTTTTGAGCGCGCAATGTATCGTAAACCTCGCGATCACAACACTACACTCCGGGCGAACCCGACTCGTACGCGTGAGAAGCGCGCTTGAATGTATCGAGTTTTAATTTACATTGCAGTTTTGGGTCTAATTTAGCAATTATGTTTTTTTATTTAAAATCACTATGAGATAAACTTCTATTAAGATTTCCTGCTAAAGCCAATAAAAAATGCGTATATTCACAACAAGATAGACGGAGAATTCCAACTCTGGGGTGTAAAATCATGAGTTGAATGCGTGGTATTAGTTTTCGTTGCGAATTCTCTAACACCTTGTATAATATTTTCCGCCACAGGATTCAGTAAATGCTCACTGTTGCAAATACTGTTGCCCGAAGTATTGGTGTTGCATCTTCTCAAGACCAACCCAAGACTCAAGACTCTAGCAGAGTTTCTGCTCGTATCTGCAAAATACAGTACATATCCTTCGTCTGGACATTCAGTTCTACCGTTCTTTTATGCTATCTATCAACCGCCCGGAATTCTTTAACACCGTCTCAGACGTGCCTTTGAGATCCTTATCTTTTTTATTGGTGCTCGTGTCGCTTTGTATTTAACACGTAAGAATAGAATTTAAGACGAATATTACGAGACAGTCTGATTCCTCTTTAGATTTATCTCAGATGATAGAGAATATATACTCATTTTAATGCTTCACACACTTATGGTAACACTGAGCTTACATCAGTAGAGTGACAGTCGGTGGTGGAATGCAAACTCGACACCTCTCTCTGCCACTCCTCCACCAAGCCATTGGTGCTTTAATTTATAACCCTTAACGCTCTGATAACGTAAATTTCCGTTGTCCACAGTCAATGATCCAATTAAAAGAACGCAAAGAAATGGACGAGGCATTCAAAAAGGCGCAGAAGCCCTGGGCGAAGCTGCTGCAGAAGGTGGAACGGACCAGGCTGGAGTACCACACGGCGTGCAAGCAGGAGAGAACAGCTCAGAACCAGGAGAGGAACGCATCCGGTGACAGCTCGCTAAGTCCTGATCAGGTAGGCTTTATTATGTTGATGATTATGACATGTGTTACTCTATATGTGATTAAGGGTCCGTCTCCAAGCGCAAGGACCAACAACAAGACGACCATTAAGAAGTTATGTTGACTTGACTCTTGAATGGCAAGGCAGGGTGTTTGTTTCAAACGATATGGCTCCAACATCACATGTTTTGATCAAGCCGTTTGATGTCCCTTTGAAGGAGAGCCAGAAGGCACTCTGATACTTAGTTACAATGGATAGTGCAGTCTGTTTGATTCATGTTTGACAAACTGTCTGTTGGATAGTATCGTAAATGATCGATAAGAATTGACCAAACAAAATCTAATCGTTTGACCATAAACGAGGCCCTTAGCTCATATATACAGAAGCACGTCGGGTTTATACGAAGATAAACTTACATATTATATCCCACCGCTATGTATCTACTATAAGGTTCAATTTGGCTGAAGGACTGAATGCAAGTATCACCTTGCAGTTAACAAGGTGGTATATATTAAAATAGTATTATATACACTTAGATATCTATGAACTGACATCTTAATAAATTTAATCAAACTGTTTTAGAAGTGTAAAGGAAGATATATAATCTTTTGAAACCGGTTGATAGTGATTAATATTAATTAATCTTTTTATTGGGGTCATAATTTGTTTCATACTCTACGAATTATAACAGATTGATAAGATAAAATATATTCGTTGGTACTTACGAAACAAACGTAGTAAACGAAACTAAAAAAAAAGTTGGTATAATTTCAATCATATCCGCCTTTTTCCTTAACTCGGTGAATAACCTCGATTGCGTATACAATCAATTCACAGAATCATATGCAAAATTGTTCCGTATCATACGTGCGAATCGATACGCATATTGAAATGGCGCTATACGAAGCAACCAGTATTTATGTAACTACTTCTTGTTATTCGAAATACGATTCCATGGTATTACCATTCCAAATCTTAGTATACATCAAGTCACTGAGAGAGATTACTTACTTTCATTATTTGAGAAAGAGTTTTGCGATTACCAACAGCGAGTACTACTCGCTTTTAACGAGCTAGGCCAGTAGTCAGTGAGGCCAGTCCTAGCACAAGCATTTAGCTTAGTTAAAGGGGCTCTCGGAACTGCTATCAATCTTTGCAGCACAAGCATTTAGCCTAGTTAGAGTGGCTCACGGGACTGCTATCAATCTTGTTTTAATACATTCTTTAATTTTCATCGGTATTTTAAATATTCTTGCAAGATATGTTATAACCAAATTTTAAACGTGTTGAAAATTATGTCATATATTTCGAAATTTATTTTAGTGTGATTTAATAAAACAAATACACTAAACAGAAACATGTCAAATATGTGCTTTATTTTATGTTTTAAATATCTTCCAAATTTTTCGTCTCGCGTTACATAAACATTGATAAGCAACGATCTGAAGTATTTGTGTATTCCTTATCGGCTGATGGTATCTATTGATTGACTTATCAGACGGTGGAGCCGGCCCAAGGGAGCGATACCGCGACACTCCCTAATAGGTACAAGGTGAGGACCTGGGGAATTGCGTAGGTACTACTGATAAATATTGCTGTTTTGTGTGGAATGTTAATTTACTTTCGAAAGATAACAGCTTAATTTACATGTTATCAGTAATGGAGACAATTATGTTGACCCTTATATTATACTAATTAATAACAATCGTCTGTATTTCATTTGTGTTTGAATCCTAATTTGAGTGTTTATCAAACAAAATTGTTTTCATAGTGTACAAAGTTTGGTTCTGATCGTATAAATCTTAAGGCATTGCAAATTCATATACGAAAATTATAACATGCTTTTTTATTTTTACTATAAAAGCCTTACCCACAAATTTATAGACGTTCTATAACTTTATAGAACGTCATATAGTATTGCGCACAAGAGTTGTGCTTTGCGCAGTACTATGTGACGTTTGATAAAGTTATAAATCGTCTATAAATTTGGGGGTTTGATTAAGTACACCAGAAAAACTCCGCTGCATTCGTGTTAGCGCTTACTACTTCTGTATTCAAGTTATTTGATTCACTGAAGTTACCAGTTTCTAACAATTTACGCCTTTGCATCTTAGCATGCTGTTTCAATGCATGAAACGTGGCTTCTTTATTCATAATACTTATGTATAATGGAGTTACTGACGTATATAATGTTCATAGTCGTGCAACTTCGCTTAAAATGTGAGGTATATAGTTTTCTGCATTTATAAATAATATATCGTCCCTATATTGTTGCTTGTCTTGTACGTTTATCATTACGCTCTGTTGGGCCGCTTTAGTTGGGGTAAAAAATATGCTTAAATAAGTATGTAGTAAACGAAATAACTAAATTACTGTAGTAAATGTTGTTATTTCGTAAAATAAAGGGCAGTTTTGTGCCGTATGAGGCGGTGAAAGATGCTGTTCTAGATAGAGACAAGTGGAGCCGGCAAGGTCTAACACTTATAAAAAGAGACTAATGAAGTTGGAATGACAATCGAATCGAAAACTTATCAATCGACGGTCGACTAGACGATTAGTGACACCCATAAGATAATAAGAACTCTGTAATTGATAGACCTAGGCGATATTTTGCGGAAATCCATTGTTAATGAAATGGGGGAAGAGGAACCCACCACTGACCCTCGGCTTGTCGAGAAACATCATTCTCGACTAACATCTTAGAGGAGTTCGGTGTTGCTGGCTTCTTTAATTATTGATTAACTTGTTTGGTTTACAATTGGAAATGTTGACAAGCCGAGGGTCAGTGGTGGTTTCCTCTTCCCCCATTTGTTTAATAAGTATTCTGATAACTAGAAAAGATGCAGTTATCTTTGGTAACATTGCAGCGATATATTACGTTGCAGTTCCTTAAGAAAGTTTGATGTTCACCCAAGAAATACGAATTGTTGATGTTGCGCAGCTAACCAATCAGGACATCCGTTATCGAAATCAACATTATTAGTAATTCACGCGCTTTGGTAATATTTCAATTTTACAACAATATTTCAACGTTTTCAACGCGAAAGTATGACGCGTTCGCTCCCCATATATCTGGGTCGGCGCCGGGTATCGTTTCAAACACTTGGAATATTTATTTGTGAATCATCTACACGCACGCTGTATTCAGTGTTATAAGTAACACTGTGCAGCAGTGAGAGCGATAACCTGGTTATAACATCGTTGTCTATTACTCTTTAACTCTCATCAACTAGACTAATTAATATCATCAACTGTTATTAGTCTATTGTATATTCTCTTTCTGTATCTGTGGCCATGGTTTTGGCTTTCTATATCTGCATTTCTTCAGCAAAGGCACCAAAGGTTTAGGTAGTTCGGCCATTGTCCTTACTTTTCCAGGTCCTTTTGTTGCATGTGGTGAAGCCAATTCTATTCCGTAAATTCAAACAATTATTTTTTTCAAATTAACATACATGCCTTGCTGAAAGGATCATTTCCATTGTAGGAAAAAACTTTGAAAATCACATTTGGAGTTGCTTTTGCAAACGCATTCACGACTGAGTGCACTTAAATAACGAGAATTTGCTCTTACGATCCATTGGCCTAATAAAAGAAACTGACTAAAGATTCACTCGAGATGAAATTAAAATTGTTCGAATGGGCTCAAGTATTTTTAAAACAAGTTCGTCATAGAAGCTACTATATATAAGGCTTAGTAATAATAGTGTAGATAGTCTGTAAGGTTACATTCTCGAAAAATAAATTATTTGAACATTTTAAAATAACACTACTTACTAAGTGCGCGGTGACGCGGTACTGTCTCGCTTTCTCACAGAAAAATCAAACACTGTGTGCACATATATTTAACGCATAAACGTGATCGTTATCTCATACTTGTTAACTCCTTAATATACTTCAAATCATTTTTATAAAAACCTATACAATTAATAATTTACGTCGACCCATATATCGACCTTTACATCGATTCTCTCGACACTTGCTTACTTTATCGGTTTTATGTTGAATTATTAAATGCTTCTATTGATCTGTCTATTGTAGGACATTGCTTGGTTTAATTAATTTTAACTTCACGGGCGTTTCTTTACCATTACTAAAATATTTTATATACCCGGACCATTGCAAGGCTTGCTCGTGGACACGGGTCCAACACGTAGAGGCCCTTTTAGAGAAATTTCATGTTATGTTAGCCACCTGCTGGGGTCAACTGCTAAAAGTGATAGCATAAACACCAAATTGAATTCAGCAAGCGGAGGAACTATTGCTGGAATATGGAAAGATAATTGGGACTATGGATTGAGGTTTAGATGGACATGCATGGGTTGTGGACACCTGTCATAATCAGCCTCTAGCTAATTACCATTGGCAGGTGGCGACTCGCCGCTCTTTAGGTGGGCCTCATAAAAAGGACGTCATGTACGACGATGTGGGGCAACACTGGTGCGAGCGGCTCAGGAGTGTAGAGAGGTGTGCTTCGCTTTCTCACGTGGTTACTACTACTCGCGGCTTTATGCCCTTTAACACTTCCACCCCTGGAGCTTATAGCTCTCCGACCCCTCTCTGCAACAGCCAATTAAGGCAAGACAGAGTTAAGAGTCCTGCGGTGGCTCCCATCGGTTTCCACTCGGCCGACGAAGACACGCCGAGGTGGGGGACCTGACCGACTCTCTGGGGCACTCGGGTCCGTGGTGTCGCCACTCACCAAAAGCTCGCCACAAGCTGCCCTGCGGTTATTCCATATTTCACACATTTCACTTATTAATATTATTTCGCGATGATGTAATATTATAATCGTTCGTTTGATAAAAATAGCGCGATCGTTTAATATTCTTATCACTAGCATGTTTGCGCACAATTTACAATCTTCTCAATTTACGTAACGCTTCAGGCGTGTCGTTATCAAGAATTTTCGTTGTGTGTTTATCATTAGCGCGAAGGTGACAGTACTTGCAACTATCACACGTATTTTAAGTGATATCATCACTTACAAATAATGTATGTCTGGAACTGAAAAATGTATGCTAATAAGGAGCAAAGTCCAAAAAGTCTTGTATTGAGCGCGGTCTATCTTTAGAAATACTTGAACATTTAATTGGTTCAACTATACCGTCGCAGGACGTTCACTCAAATTATTTTAACGAGGCAAACGATTATACCCGAATTTACAGACGGGGTATAACATTATCAAACGTCATATAGTACTGCGCATAAGGGTTTTGCTTTGCGCAATACTGTATGAAGTTTGATATTGTTATACCACGTCTATAAATTCGGGTATAATTAGGCATTATGTGGATAACATACCGCGTAGGGGGTGCCTAATACAACAATTTCATCAAATCAATGCGTTCAATTCTTGTACCAGCGCCTTGTTCATATAGTTTTCATCGAAGATCGGTGTAAATGAATAATTCTCCGCCGCGTCTGCTTATCTCCCGAAATAAAACACTCGAGCAGTCGGGAGAGTGCTGACGTCACCAACACCCACGTCTATTCCTGTTTTTGACCCTCGTATTTAAATTTATCCTGATATTTAATTTTCACTGCTTCTGTATGTATAATTTTGTATTCGGTCACATTGATGTTTATGAAGGTTTAATGTTACAATATTGATTTCATACATTTACGAGAATACTACACATTGAAATAAACTTTTTTTTTCCAATTTTATCGCGTTTATTTTATGTTTTTACGTTGCCGACATTTCGGCTGCTTTACAGCAACCATGGTCACGGGAGGACTGAGGTGCTTGACGTCCTGGTGTCATAGCGTCAATATTCTAAGGAGGGTCTCTCAATAAGGATGTAACGTTTTTAACTGTTCAACGTACATTATTTTATGCGTCGCAAGTTATTTTCTTTTCAAGATTACGAGTGAGCCCTTACTTCTGCCATAGTTAAACCTAGCATGCAAATATTATAAAGTGATTCGGTCCTAGTTTGTATTTATCGGTGGCCAGTTTGGTTTGCGTAGAGATCGTAATTTTCGACACCATTTCGACTAATGATACAAACCGGCTGGTTATATTGAACGTTCAAACTAGTTTGGTCTGTCATTACGAAAGTTTCCACAGGCACTTTTGCCAGGAGCACTGAAATATTATAATAAGTGTGGGACGAACGAAACGTAGCAAGAATAAAATTGAATTTTCTACATAATTGCCTGTCTAAGGTGGAAGATTAAGTTAAGCCTCAAGTTATACTTAGAAGAACTTAAACTGTAGATCAAATAACACATAATTATTCATTCAAACGTTGCTTCTATTTTCATTTTACAATTGGTGATGTTTAGCGTGTCAATGAAAAAAAAATCGCGTTAATATTATGTTTTTTACATTCCCGACGTTTCGGCTGCCTTACAGCAACCATGGTCACGGGAGGACTGAGGTGGACGACGTCCTAGTGTCATAGTTTGAACTGGGGAACCCTTATATTTAGTTGTTGCTTGCGGTCCGATCTACGCAGAAAGTGCTCACAGTGTCTTGAAGATTAGGCTCTTGCAATGGTGCGCTAAAAACATAATATAAACGCGATGAAATCCTTAAAATTAGTTTTATTTCGGTGTGTATTATTCGTGTAAATATAAGAAATCAATATGTCATTCCAATGTATTAAATTGCAAATGATTATGTACTAGATGTTTAATAACAAGTTGCGTGCGACCCGCAACCGTGACACACAACCGTGGTCGTTATCGCCTCGCTATTGCCGAGGTGCGAACGATTCTAAACGACTGTTTAACAATGCCAATTGTGCAATAGGCGGTGATGCAATAATGTTACGCTGCGTCTAGGGGCAGTGGTATATCATAACTAGGGCTTAAACTCTGGATAGTGTTTAAGAGGTTTTATATTTTAAAGGAAGGAATGGTACTGCGGATGTAGAATTCTTAGTCAAATTCTCCTGATACTTAAGGCGGATTTAAGACATCTCATTTTACCAAAATAATAAGATTTAATGTAACCACAAAATTTTGTCTAGACGAAAGTAATTTCAAAATGCCTCCCACACACATTGGTCCAGTCGACTCAGCAATACTAGGATTGGTCAGTTGTTATACTTGGTAATTGAAGGTCATTACCTCGCGGTCTGATTGTCGTTATATTAAGTTAGGTAACACATATACGTCCGATGAACTGAACTGATACCAGCCCTTTCTAATTTCCCACTGCTGGGCAAGGGCCTCCCCTCAATGCGAAGGGGAATAGGTCATAGTCTACCACGCTGGCCCAGTGCGGGTTGGCCGACTTCACACGACTTTCGAGGGGTTCTCTCAGACATGCAGGTTTCCTCGCGATGTTTTCCTTCACCGTTTAGCAAGTGATAATCGTGGTTGAAAATGAGATTCGCACATGAAATCCAGAAATCTCAGAGGTGCGAACCGGGGTGTGAACCTGCGATCCTCGTTACCGAGGCTAGCGTTCTAGAAACTTGGCTATCACTGCTATACGTCCGATGAAAGCTGGATTCAATTAATTGAAGTAGTCGCGTTTAGCGTTCAAGATTTGAATCCGATGCGCGCAGGCGCACGATCTGGCGCGAATCTGTTAGCAAGTGGTAACCGCGCATCGCATTCCTCGCGTTACGTTGCCGGAATGCGGAATGACGTATGGAACGGACGGTGTACTTGGTTGTCTATGTATTTACTGTCTGGTATTGACCATAAATTAGCTGATAAGTATGTGTTGCCAAGTGTTGACCAGATGTGCTCAGTTTTTAGAAGTCGAATGTTTAAAAATGATGTTATTAAAACAAAAAAAAATTAAAACTCAATGTGGCGCGATGTCAATTAAACATAGCTAAGAACATTGAGATACTTCAATGGCACGAGTAGAACCCCCCCCCCCCATTCAAGTTTCTACCTATCTAAATGCGTTCTTAATCATGTACGTAAGTAAAAGCTTAGTGGACTTTGTGGCGGGAAGTTGAACCGTGAAGTTGTCAATTTTGGTTTATTTTCCGAAAAATGTGTTCCTAGCTATCAAAAAATGTGGGCATATTAACCATTCGTGCAAGAGTTAAGAAACTGAAATAAAATAGTACAACTTGACTTTTCAAGTTCTCCCAAGATCTCCGACAAATTTTCAGTAGTGCACGGCTTTATTGATAGAGGTAGGGGATTAATTTCATCATTATCAAAGTCATCACCATCATTATTGTTATCAGCGTTACTTATAATAATATTATAACAATTATGAAGAATATTCGACACTGGCAAAAAAAGGCTCTATTTTGTAGCCGTATGCCAAGCTAAAAATAAAAGTAGAAGAATTAGAGCTTAGTGGTCCGCTTCCGGCCGCGGTCCCGCACGGCCGAGTGCTTCAAACCTCACAATTACTCTACTCTCCGTAATCGCTGACTTCCACATGCCATGGACAATAGACAGTCAGATTGCACAAGTTTAAGTCTTAAAATTTCGATTCAATTGGAATCTTATCGTATCGATATGATTAGAACAATTTATATATATCATCAACATCAGTATCACCATACAAACACGCCAACCATACGATCATAATCCAAGCAACATATGTTTTATAGGCGCCATATAATGGACTGGACCCAGTTGTACGAACACCAGCACCAAATTATTGCCATTGGTTGAAACCACGTCTACGACCAAAATAGTATTCTAATACCCCATTCCCAAGGTATTTTCTTCATATAGTCTTTTTTATAATAAAGTCCTTTTAATAAAAATCTCATTAGTTACTCCTATGATTTCTTCTTCAATTGGATTGTGTGTTCCAAATTTAAACGGCCAAATCTTGGTGTCATTAGACCACAATAGGTTCCAGCTTAAATAGCGGTGGGATTCAGGCATGCACCCAAGACGATAAGATAGTTAAATTGAACCGAGTTGAGCTTTTGCGCTTAGGCCTCAGCCTCGAATTTAGCGGGCAGCGGGGCGGCGGCGGCGGCGGCGCGGGAGCGGCAGGATCTTATGCGTAAAATCAAAAGGACCGGTTCTCGAAAACAGCGGCGCGGCAGCGGCGCGGGGCGGCCAAAGAGCTCCGCTCCCACGCCGTCGCCGCCGCCGCCGCCCGCTAAATTTGAAACTGAGGCTTTAAACCTGATTCAGCATCTCACCTGTGCAGCGAAACACCGCATTGGGAGCATCGCGTGAGGTGCGTTACGTCACGTCGCGTGCGTGTTGACCCACATCCGCTGTCTCGATACAGAAATATTGATTATATGGTCGTCTCGTTTCCTTGTGCGGTAAACCGACCTCACTTCATCCCTCCGTCAGACTGATTACTTGAAGAAGCTGGATGAAGAAAACATTCGCCTTGTACATGACTTTCTGTATTTGGTTCTTCACTTTTTTTATAGCAGAGAAATTTGACTATATTTGATTTTAGAGAAAAAAATATCTCGACGATTTATCAAGGCGTTAGGAGCGCATTAGTGTTCAACTGAGGACAAAAATGCCCATTAGGGCATTTTTGTCCTCAGTTGAACAGTAGTCCCCATTATTTCTTTTGATACATTTAGCTTTTCCTGAGGACTTGTCGAGGATCTAACCTCGGCGTCCTGTTTGGTCATCGCTGTGGATGTTGGCTAACAGGAGTAACAGTGGTGGGAGTGTGTGGCGGGCCTAGTCCCATCCATCTTTTTACGAACGAACCTCATATCTGAACTAACGTCTGTCTTAGTTTGGAGTACCAGTGTCACTATGAAATTTCGCAGATGATATTTGCTCCCCAATGTAAGGGGGGGACGAGCCCATTTCCATTATACCGGGCACATTCCTCCCCAGTACGATTTAGGCCATAGTCCACCACTCGCCCAGTGCGGTTTAGTGAACTTCACACGACTTATGACAGACGTGCAGGTTTCCCCAGCAAGTAATCACTATTGAAAATGATAATCGCACGCAACAATCCGAAAATCCCAGAGGTGTGAGCCAGGGTTTGAACCTGCACACCTTGTTTTTACAAGGCGAGCGTTCTACTAATATGGCTATCACTGCACTGCGATCTAATAAGTAGAAAATATATTATTTTGTGTTTGTATTAAGTAAGCTTTTGTCTTGATGTGCTTGCCAACATTCCACCGACGACTTCCCATGGCACCGATATCATAGTTTTCCCTCGACTTTCTTCGGCCGCTAGGTGTCGTGTCGATTACATTACGACTTGTGGTTCCATAATAATGGATCGATATGACTACCTTAACACCGTTAATCACTAATAAGTCCATAAGCGAATAGCAGTTTTAATATCTGAGATTTCGTTGTATTTGAACATGACCTATTTCGTATAGATCTTAATGCTTATAGGTCGTGTCGGGGTAGTTACTGCCTGAACACCTTAGAGGTCATTTTCGTGTGGTGTTACTAAACGCCACGGCCTGCCACAGCTCTTTTCATCTACCTGTTCAAGCGACAATTTTCTTGGAAGCTCTGATTAAAAGCGTCAAATTGAATAGGCGAATTTGCGGCTAACGCTTGCAGGCGTATGCCGGCGATAACGACTTTTGTTTCCTAGTCGGTGTCCGAGGTGATGGCAACACGATACTAATATCACTTTATCGATATAAAAATCCGTTGGAAGTGTACCACTTATCTATATTACTTGAACTGTATGTAACGCCACAGCAATCACTCGAGAATTGAAAGGTAATCGAATCACAACAGTCGGAACGAGACGTCCGCGGTAATGTGTGTGAATGCGCAGATAATAATTTCCTCTCTTTATGTGTTCCCTAGATTGACACAATTTACTTGTCAAATAACATCACGTAACGTAATCGTGTCACGATTTGTGGCAGGAAATTTTAACTGTAGAAAGTCTTAAAGCAATTTTATTGTAGAACACAGACCTGACAAGCAAACTATTTTATGTGCTTGACGATGATGATGAGAGCTTGATGAGTATGCTCAATTATTTTCAGCATTATCAGGCATACTTGACAAGCACGTAAATTCTTGATCAAACATTTGCACCATCTAAGGAGTTCTTACAAGCATTGTGTGTGAAGTTGATTCTATCTATCAGCTGAAAGACGTCCACTGCAGGACATAGGCCTCCCCCAATGACTTCCACACATCACGGTCGGACATTCCTGCGACGCGTGTGATATCATCGGTCCACCTTGTGGGGGGATATATGGTCCAAGAACCCAAAAATTACTTATTACTATAGTCAGTATAGTATTACATTTTATTATAGCCTCTGAGTCGGATTCGACGTTTCGGACTAGGAGTAAATCGTCATCTCAAAGTTGTACTCCTGAATACGTGTAAACAATTCAACAATTTCGCTTTCTGTGTGTGGTCTGCGCGATCTATTTGCGTAGGGGTCGGCGTTCAGTCAATTTCCCCGTGGCGAACTATTTGCGAACCGAGACCTCTGCAAATACATTTGGCTCCCTACTTTGCAAATATTTGACCAAGATCTTCAGTCGTCGAAAATTTACGGAAATAGCCTTTTGAAATAGGAATTATGTTTATTTCTTTTGCGTACGTTTATTTTCCGCCAGTCCCAGGCGTGTATATCACAAAACATGATGGGTTTGTGAAATACCTAGTATTGTGAATTACAGTTTGTTTATCTAATTCTTTGATAAGCATATCCATCCATCTTATAAACGTTTCCAATCTTATTTAAATTTACTTTACCCCATCTCTATTTTTTTTCTAAACGCCATTCATCATTGAACTCGATTGGAACTATTCGCAACAAATCGTATAATTTGTTTATCCTCTGTGGTAATTACCGCAACGGGCAGTGATGGCGCTTTAATTGTTTCAATTACTCTCAATCCTAACAAACTCATTTTTATATTAACCTTTGTAACCTCTACCACCTCTGATTGCATTTTAATGGATAGTTTCAATCTTCTAAATTGTACAACATCAATATTGTTGGGTCTGTCATATTCTTTCTCACGACAAATGGTCTAGAATTGGTTTAAGATGAATCTGTCTTTTATTGTAGAGTAGATGCTGTCGGTCGATCATATGAGTGTAATGTGACCTGTCACAGCATCTTCTTGTTTTGGAGAGCAAAAGCAAGATAAATTCGACTCGTTTCGTATCCATTATTGATATATAGAAAAATATCGCTAGTCTGTCACATACTGTATGTATGGTCCCAAAAATCTTCTGTAACACTGCTATTGTCACATTTACAGACGAAACTATTGACAAGTCCAATTGACCCAGAAAGCAGGCCAGAGGCAGGAAATTAAATGTCATTCTGTCTGACCGCTCCCTGAGTTGTTGGAGTGGCCTTCGTATGACGCGCTATATACCTGCATATCCTGAGGGAACTATTTGTACGGCTACGTTTTAGTGGAATATTGAGTGGGGTTGCACAATTATCAGGGTACTTCACTCCTTGCTAAGGTAGGACGTGTAGTCACTAGGGGACAAATGTACCGCGACTCGTGATCCAGAGACATCGCACGATGTCACGCGACGTCGCTCAGCATCTTGTCTCACAACCTTTTATGCAGGTGATTATATAATGTCGCTTGAAGAGGTTGTGTTGTGTGTCGCTTAACAATGAATGAGTCGCGCATAGTCGTGCGAAGTCGGGAGACATCGCATGTTTTCGCGCGATGTTACGGGACATTTGGCCCATATATTCAAAGGTCTTTATTTGTTTATTTTATAAGGCTTGCTAACTAAATCACATACATAACATTAATTTAAAACAAATTAAATAAATACCCATTACAAGTATGTTTTTTAACTTTATTGTGGCCTAAATATTATGAAGCCGTGTGTCACACGTCGCCTTATTGTGAACCCTGTATAGCTGGGTTAACAGTCCAGTATATAACAACATAGGTAATATTAATTTTGGACTAGCATATGCACTATTCTAAGAATGGTCTGGAACCTTTACGAGTGGAGCACGGTGGCAGGTTATCCGTCAGTCTGGTATCCTTTGGAGGGCTCTACTGAAATGTCTCGTTGCAAACGAGCCCATGAACTACCTTCGATCACAAGGTGATAGGGTTGCAAACATTTAATTATGAGTTTAATAAAAAAATAATGATTAACGTATTTATAACTGCGGCATGTATTTCTATGAAATGAAGACGTTCATAAAATAAAATCTGCGGGCCTAATATGTATCTCTGTTTCAATCATTTCGCGTATTTCTATCCACTAATCTTAAAAGTCCATAGAAATACGCGAGATGATTGAAACAGGTTCGCATTCCAACACTGTTGTAAATCTGTTACAATAATTTCTTGTAAGTCTATCGACTCATTAGTCGATAGAAATATACGATATGATTGAAATAGTGCTACATAATAACTTTCTGATATTGATGTTTCTCCCGAAGACATGACACAAAAGCTAATTTAACTTTTAAACCATTTAACCCAGCTGATCCTTATTTATAAACACCATATACTTACTCAGTTTTAGTATAATTAAGAAAAATAAAATCGACTTGTCATTGCATGTTTTTTTTTTTATTGACGCCATTAAATAACTGTGGCAGCCCTACATGTCTTCGACAGCTGAGGTAGGCAATGATGGATGGCACTTCAAGGCCCCCCGTCGTCTGACACTTCGAACGTGCCTATGCGATCAGAACCACATTCCAACGATAATAGAGTATAATTTGCCTTCTTACAATCGTGATGAGGGACATGTGTCTGGGATGATCCAACCATATTTCAGAAGACCTGTGAAGTTTTCAAAGTTGGCTAACCTGATCGATGTTCGCCATTACTTCACTGTCTCTTGAAAACTTTTTAGCCCATGCTATTATCTTCAAAATTTTGATTCGTATTGTGATTTCATTTCAAATTGAGCATACGGTACATACATTTCGAAAAAAATACTGTTTCGATTTGGCAGTAAAGCTTCCTAATAGGGTACTTGAGTATATCTTTTTAATTTATAATTAATATTTTAATTGAGTATCTACTTATCTTATTTTCTGTTACCTTCATCGCACCAAACAGCGAGTGTTACTGGTAAGGTTGTGTATTATATATATATATATTATTTGCGCTAATTGTGACTGTTGAGTGCGCGTGTACTTGATAACAAGTTAATTGGGTGTACACGAGCTTCTGTGTGTTAAAAAGATTTTTCCTTTCATTATGTTTTATTTTTTTATGTGGGTTTTTGTTTGAAGTCATATGTTGTAACGCTAGTTACTATTAGAAATTGTATTTTATCGTAATGTGCGAAAGTTGTTTTTGCGGTCACACTTTTAAACCGCGCTGTTATATTATGTCAATCTATGAACTGCAATAAGGGTTGCGGTACCTAAAGAATAAATTTGCTGGACTCATCTCCGCCATCATCTAATTACTTGCATTCCTCGACTACGCGGTTACCATGAATTGGTTCATTTTTTGGGATCGAAATATGTATTTTTTTAATTTTACTTTTTTAATACTACTAGACTAATATAGTACTGATGTACTCTTGAGATTATATAAACGAATATATCCATACAATTCATGCGTGAGTTGTAATCTATTGACCGTTTTGTAAATAACAGCATATACGAGAAAACAAAAACTTGAATCCTTTCATTTCTTAATTAAATATAAATACCAATAGCACTTGATAATTCGTAGTTACTTTATTAGTAGGTACCATAGGTTACTAAAGTATTGACCGTCACGCGAAGTTTCCAGTCTTTTCATAGAAAGTTGGTCACCGCACTTAAGCGGGGCGTCGGAGCCGAGTTAAGAGAAGCTACAATGTATAGATAGACAGCTTGCCGCCGGCGGATGCGGAAATTGGCGAAACCCCCGACCGCAGCTCCACTGGCAATTTTAAATTGTGTTGGCACAAACTTAGAAAAAATACTAAGTGCAATGTTGCTGACAACATTTTTACAACTAAAATAACATTGGTAATTTATAGTAATAATAATATCGCTAGGTACCAACTATACGAATTGTAACTTGTGTTATGGGCACTGTACAATGGAATGCGGACGGACTAAGTATATAAGGTGTAACAATAATTGTGTAAAATATTTTAACACGGCCAACTGGGTACTAGGGCACTAGGATGATTAATGGAATTCACTCTACAATTTAAATCCACATACTTATAGAATATTCAAACGTAGAACGGCGTGCGCTTCAAGTGACGCCAAAATATACTCGTCTAGCATGTAAACACACGCACTCACGCATACATGTATAAAAAACTATGTCCAACATTCCTTAGTCTATGCCCGGCTACATATTTTGCATGTGGTAACATTTACCACTGCAAATTCATTGTAAAAGTGGTTTCACTTTGTTAGTAGGAACGTTACGTCTGAATATCTAATTCGTCTGTGTTTCATTCACTATAAATACTTCTTGGAATGATTTTTGTTTGGCTGTGCTCATAATAGATAAATTAAATACGGCTTTAAGTTTAAGTATCTCCTTTAATAGGATATCATATTTTTGTTTTTCATAATCATACATTTATACCTCTATCTCTGTCATACATATCTCACAGTTTTTGTGTCACTGTGCCCTTATGCTAAGCAATCAATATAAAGTATGCCATACAACCTTAGAATACCATAATAAGCATAGAGGAAGCATGTAGAACTGCTAAGTGAAGGCCGCCAAAGGAAGCGTCTGTCCAATCAAAACACTGCAGCCGAAATGGTATTTCCATGCTATTTGGTATTCTTTTAGCGGACTTCCCTGGTAGTTCTACATGCGCCGTCTGTCCTTCTTAGAAACCTACCTACATGTGTGTCTATGCCCCTACAACCCTTTGTAACAACATCCTCACCAACTAAAGCAGTCTCTTTCTGCCCCGCAGGTGAAGAAGATGGCGGAGCGAGTGGCGAAGTGTCGCGAGGAAGTCACCAAGAGCAGGGAGAAGTACCAGGCGGCGCTGGCGGAGATCAGCGCGTACAACCCGCGCTACATCGAGGACATGACGGGGGTGTTCGAGCGCTGCCAGCAGATGGAGGCGCAGAGACTCAAGTTCTTCAAGGACGTGCTGTTCAGTTTCCACAAGTGTCTTAATATCAGTCAGGAGCCAACGTGAGTATTAGCCGTCTCTTACTTAATATGAGTCGGGAGACCAAGTGAGTATTAGATGTATCTTTCTTACTTAGAGTACATGTGAAATGAAGCAAACAAGTTGATCGATAAATGCAAAAACCAACAAAACCGAACTTCTCTCTTAGATGTCTATCGAGAATCTATCTGTCATAAGTCGGGAGCCAGATATACAATTATCCGCGGAACGAAGTGAATTTATAAAAGCATTCGTCTCTAAACAAGGCACAAGACAGCTAAGCTTGTGCCTCGTTTAGAGACGAATGCTACCATACTGTACTGTACGGAAAACTGTACTCGAATAAATTTCTTCTAGATAGCCAAATCATGTGGGTACTAAATGCATTTTTCATTCACACACGCTTCTATAACCATAGTTTTAACTCAAATTCCAGGTTACCACAGATATACGAAGAATTCCACCACACAATAAACAACTCTGATCACCAGAAGGACCTCAAATGGTGGGCCAACAATCATGGCGTCAACATGGCTATGGCGTGGCCGCAATTTGAGGTAACACATACATCGCCGGCTTACCACCGTCGCCTGCCACCATACCCCTCAACTTACCACGCAATGTATAACTACCTATGCGATAAGTCAGTCTGTGCATCGTATTAACTTGAGCGCTTGATATTATTAGGTAGGGTTAGTGCATTTGATAATGTAGGAAATTGATTGAATCAGATTCTGTTAAACCATGCTTCTTAAACTGAGAAATAGGATTTGTAAAATTATACTTATACATAGCACTGAAAGCCAAGTTGTTATATTGCTGGGCCAGTTGTCTCAATCATGGCTCGTACTTAACAATGGAACATTAAACATGTCAGTTGTCAAAATAAAAAAATAAAATTATTCCTAATCTGTATGAATCTGTTCCCAAATATACATAAACATAACCAAGACGGTTTGTAATTTAATTAATAAATAAGTAATAAAAATAACAAACTGTCAATAAGTTATTTAATTAAAAAAATGCATGGTTTAATAATAATCTGTGGCTGTAGTCTCTTAGCCCATAGTTGTAACTAAGGCATTCTTCGTATTGTAGTAAAGTATAAACGATTACTCTTTTAGCATGAATGAATCTTAGAAACTCTTCTATTATTTCCTTTTATATTTATTTTTCTTTTCAGTAGAATAGTTTTTTTTTCGATGGTCCACACATTTTAATTATAATATCTGTATAATAAAAAAATAAAATGCTGCGCGAATCAGTTGAGATCAATTGTACCGATTGTCCAACCTGGTTTTATGGTGAAAAAGTTGTATTTAAACACCGCAAAGTCTTTCGGATCAGCTAGTTAGGAATAAGTAAAAAAAGGATACGTAGCCGTACAAAATTATTCTACCAAATTGGTAGAATTTTTTTAAATTTTCGCAACTGAGTATGACCTTCAAATTTATGAAAACAAACCCAATTTGTGTGACGCCACCATCTGCCGGTAGCTAGAAACCTTCAGCAAATCCTCTATATCAGTAACGAGGCAAACCAAATACTGACGCAATCTGTTTGATCAAAGATAGTCACGCTTGAGTCGACCGACCCTCGCGCGAATAGCTAGGATAACTACGAGCGGTACGCAATAAATGAATTTAAAAAAATATGTTTAAAATTCAACGGATTTCCCTTGCTAGTGGTATTTGTAATTGCGAAAATCCATATAATTAATTAAATTGACCCTAATTTGGTACAAATGTTGAGTAATAATGTAAAGGGTAGGTAAATTTAAATGCTATGGTTAAGTAATTTAATAATTAAAAGCTGTAGGCTATTTAGTTCTTCAGGCAATTTTTAAAGTAAACCTAAAACAAACCAAAAAATCTATGGTTGGTGAAATAATGAAGAACAGATCTAAAAAAAAAATCATAGAATATATCAAATATATTTGTCAGACCAAGTACACCAACAATCACAGACAATAAATAGATGTTTTTCAATAACATACAATTAGAAAAAAATAATTGCAAGGTCGATGACCCGGCCACGGATCCAATACGTTACAAATACATCGCGGACGCGTCGGCTGCGCTCGCGCTCGTACTCGCGACCGCCCGCCGACCGCTCTCGATCCCGCTCCCGCGACCAGCGACCGCGTGGTCGCAGCTCGCCCGCCGCCTGCGCCTGGCGCTGCCCGGCTTCTGCTTCGGTGCGGATGAGCGCTCCAGCCGAGTGGCACCCTCGGTCGCCAGTAGCAACGGCTACGGAAGCAGCCGGTTTTATAGCAACCCGCTCATGGTAGGATTGTCGTGGTGTAGGATCGGTGTAGAGCTGTTTAATCGCGAGGTGATTAGTGTGATCAACGATATTAATACACTGAAAAAAGAACAATGCCCAGACATGGTACCGATTAATCTCAGACGTCAATGTCAAAATAATACAAATAGTTGTTTCCTTTTTTACAGCCAATCGCTAAAGTAATGTGAGTTACACTTAGGGAATTTCAGTCAAGTTAGTCTGCTCCTTCGTTGCGTTTGCGTTCAAAGTTGGGTTTAATTTTCTTTCTTGGCAATTAGTGACATACGCGGCAAAATGGCGGAGCTCGCAGCTCAGGCATTATTCCAAAGTATTTTTTTAATATTTAACTTGGATTTTATATAAAAATACACAAAGGCGAGTTAATAGGTAATTAAGTACGGGTTCCATAGTTTGATGTGCATTGTCCGTTAAATGTGTACTGTAATAGAAGATCAGTTGATCACACAAACATCTATTGATCGTATAGACAGCTTTTTCATAGCACAGGCTTACACTAGGTGGAATGTAGTAGTTTTGTGGGTAATCTGGCAGCGAACAAAATGTCCAAATATTATTTTGAAAATAAAAAACGGTAAGTAATAACATTTACCGTTTTTTTTTCAAAATAATATTTGAACATTTACTTATAGACTACTAAAGAGATGCTACAAAGTAACTCAAAAATATGGAAAAAAAAAATTAATCATTTTTTCAAATTCATTTGACTCATACTAAGATAGTAAGGTACTTCAGTACCGACATTTTTTATAATTTAGAGATTCAAAGAATAATAATATCCCAGAGCCTTTGCCCATTGGCCAGTCTCTCGCATTGAGGGCCCTATACAGGGACATTAAAAGCAACAACTGTGTTTATATGAGCATAATATATATATATATATACATATAGAACTTATGACTAGTATATTATACCTATTAATGATATTACTATTCAGTTTATCCGCAAAAAGCACCGCCAAGTGTAAACACAGCACTAGACAAAATGAAAAATAACTTTCCGACACTAGAAAAGTATGCAAAACAGCACCCAAGGTTTTTTAAGGTGTCACACGACAATACACCGTGATGGTTGGACATAAATATCATTTTTCGTTCATATGTTGTACTCGTAGCAACAGTCATTGCACCAATCATGAATATTTACATCAGTTTGGTTTGGTTACAGATGATGTAGGCACTGACAGTTCAATCTTAGCTTGGCTTCCTGAAAAATAAAAAAAATCCTTTATTCCATTCTTCCATGAGTATAGGATAGTATAGTTCAGGCAGTACCCTCAACCACCGACCAACCAATCTGGTGTAATCGCGAACACTCATCCGCACTGAAGAGAAGGTAGCAACTGAATTGAGCACTAGACAGCAAATGTGGACGAGAGCAACAGAGCAATGGGAAGCAATTTGTTTAGTCACGCAATCATTTAAACAATGTGTATAGACAACCAATGAGTTTTTTTTTTTATATAAAATTATTATGTACTCATGTAAAATGACATACCTACCCGTACAAAAAAGATCGTCTTATAAAACGACAATGTTTTTTATCAGTGTAAAATAAAAACTGAATAAATAAAACTTCGGTCTCCGTTGATTTTAAAAACATAACCTAATAGCATGAATGTGTTCTTGTATTTTCTATCTCCTTTCCCCATACCTAGTGTCGATGCAACAGCAATATTAGCTTGATAATACCTCATTAACGTACACCGGCTTTGAATGGACGTGTTTATTTTTTTTTATTCCTAATTTTTTAATTGTTATTTTTTATTCTGAGTTTGCACTAACGCGGCGAGGCGTTGGGATAGTGAAAAAAAACATAACAATCTTATGTTAAAGTTACTATAGTAACTTAATAAATTTTGTTTCAAGATCATAATTTACTGTATTATCTACAACAGTCTACTTCGTGTTTTTTTAAATAACGTATAATTTTAATAATTCTCTTAAAAAGAAACTTAGCTACAATCGCCTCTTGCATTAATCAAAATGGCAAATAAATTATATTAAAAAAACATGTATAAATTTTGAAAAAATATGTATACAATAAAAACATGTGTACAATCAATAAGTTTAGCATTGAAAATATGTACAAAATAATCCCAACGCGTCGCTGCGTTACCGTCGTGACCGCTTGTGACCGGGTCTGTCGGTGAACCAGGAGTACACCGAGGAGTTCCGGGACATCGCCAAGGGCAAATCCAAGGAGAGCCTCCCCACCGGGCCGATCACGTTGCTCAATCAGCGGCCAGTCAGCGAGGATGTACGTTATGACCACCACTAGTCGTGTGCGGCGGGCCGTCCGCGATCCGATTCTCGGGCCAACAGAAAGGGACAGAGCAAACGAAAAAAAAAAACAATGTAACAAAAATAGTGTAATTTTTTTTCGGGGTCAACGACTCCCATCTATGACGTTTATGTATGAAAAAATATTTAAAATTATCTTTGATTTTTGACAATTGAACGAGGAAGTTGTGTCAATTTATAATCTGTATTTTTTATATAGGATTGTATTCTTTATGATCTGCCTTATGATGGACCTGTTGAAACATATTACACTGTTATTGTTACAACTTATGAAGCTCTAATGACCTACTAATCGGACCGTAAACGGCCTGTTTCAATCGTGATGTCGATTTATGTTGAACGTTGATGTTGGTTTCCGAGGGTTTGTAGGTATTTTGCGAAGGTCTTCATGTTAGGTTTGTTACGAAAATATTTTTTAATAGATTTTAAATTAAAATCAAATAGAAAAAAATATACTAAGTTGAGGAGGTCTCAACCTCGCCACGAGATACACAGATGGCTCTGACAATACTCCATAGAATTCCGAAACACGCTATGAGAGTTTTCGGAGCACGTAACATATGTACAAGACCCCGCCAATAACCTTCGGAGCATAGCGGCCAGTCCTGCCAGGCGTACCCGCTTGGCTGGAAAATCTTCCCTTATTCCCTTATCCGTCGAGTAGCGGTCTATTCCCAGTCCAATAGGACTTTGTTTTTTATGTATACATAGTAGTTTTTGTAAATCACCACCATCGTTTTACATAAAGCGACTTGACGAGACACACTAAATGTTATCCTACATAAACACATTTTGTACAAGCTGTGTATACATTTTCTTGTATACTTGTACAAATTGTGTTCAAAACACCGATTCAAATGAGAATGAAGAACTGTGGATTCTGGAGTTGGTGCTCTTACTACTTATAGCGCTTTTTATTTATCAGAAGCATGTAAAGTCGGGTCGAAAAGTAGTTAAAATTAAAAGGGGTAAGGTCATTCTCATTTCAATCTAAATAAGCTATAAGTGTGCTTTATTTTTTTAATTTTGTTTTACTTTATATTTATTTTTTTATCGATGTTGCATGATGGATGTCTGCTTCACTGAAATATTTGCATATTGGCATGATATTAACAGTTAACAATATAAGTAGATGAATATATAAAAGTATTATATATCTAAGTAATTTGATAAAGAAATATTTATGTAAAATTTGTTTTTAAAAATAGATAATCCCCAAATTAAGTATATTTTTATTACATTGTTTCCTTTGCTAAAACAACCAATTGTTGCTACAATAGCCCCTGATTGAAAATGCTTTTGATTTTTCTACGCATATTTTTTTTACCCTCAAAACAATATCTCCACAACCCATTGATTGGTTATTCCAAACTTGAAATAAACAAGTATATACATTGATAACAACAACACAACAGGAGCTACCACCAATAATCGCAAACAACAAAACGAGCAAGGCTACCAACCACACGGACGCGGCGCCGCCGCCGCCAACAGTAGCCAACAACACCGCCTCGACCAACAACACCATAGACAAGAAGAGCATTAGCGCGCCAATCGCTGTCACGTGAGTGTCAAATCTTTATATGTATTTTTATTTTTCTCCCGATTTCTATAATCATCTTTCTCTGCCTACCATTGCCTGACTCAATTATATGAAATATACAGCGTGATTCAGTAACGGTATAACTACACTTTGAACCTGCGCGCGCTGTAGCGCATTTCTAATCATTATGTGAAGTCAGAATTTCGATATGTCGACTTAAAAATATATTATGTTCTCTCGTTGGGAACAAAATTTATTAAAAAAATGACTTTTACATTGAAATATCGAAATGCTAATTACACATAATCTATATTTTTATTCGTAGCACTGATTGCAAATACACTAAATAATCGCAGGTTTTTAGGTAAGTATACCATTCTGGACCATCCTGTATATAAAATCAGTATCGTACTGACTAGACGCTTCCGAGTCCCTCCTTCAAACCACATCGATCCTACATCCCCTCCATTATCCCCTCCCTAGCATAGAGCGTCTAGAGATCTACACCGGCGCGTCGTCATTCGCGCCGCGCACCGCCGCGACGTGCGCAGGCGCATCCCTCAGCGGACACCTGCTGCGGCTCGCGCTGCGCCCCGCCGGCGACGCCGCCGACAACACGCGGTTCACTATCACCGACATGAGCGACCATGTTGTTGCCGAGTTAGATGATAATAATAAATAACTAGATTAGTTCGCAAATTTCTTGCAATGACCTAAATATCCAAGCACTTTTTACACCTTAGACACTTGGCTCCGGCCCGTGCCTTCGGATTTACCTCCCCTTCAACAAGGAGAGAGAAAGATATTTAAAAGAAAAAAAAATATAATAATAATTTTACCCATAGTTATTTCTACCACAGGCGCCATTCCGAGAACCCTCCAGACTAATCTCAATGTACTTCAAATGCCTAATTCCACACTCACACTCATAAGAAAATCAGTTATACTTAGCACTTGCCGTCTCACACGCAAGTTTCTACAAAATACATCATCATCTCCATAGTTCCCCACACGCAAAAGCTGACACACTTGGCCAAGGCCCGTGTGTCAGTTATTTTACCCCTAAAACAGGGAGAAAAAAAACAAAAAAATAATAATAATAATAATATCACCAGAACACACTGTACGGTCCTAGACTAAGCAACGCTTGTATTATAGGTACCGTACAATGGTTGGGAGCGATCCCCGTATGTAATTATATATGATATTAAAAATCATAATTTATCAACTCGCGTACAAACATTCATGCTCATCACACAAAGTTTGCACCTATTGGGATTCGAACCTGGTACCCTCAGTACGGAAAGCAAGGTCTCTGCTACCTATGCTTATCTGGTTGTTAAAAGATGAAATCATAATATGATTGGGTCATTTGAGTAAGTTTCCTCGTCCGACGCACCCTGGGCAATCGACATCCTGTACTAAATAAAAATAAAATTATTACTAGTTTTTGTAAAGTGTAAATGGTGGACTGACTCAGAAATTACTCAGTTGTTATATAATCCAAAACAATTACTCAATATTTTTTTACTCAAATTCCAGTAACGGAACCGCCCCAGCAGTGCCGAAATCGAATAAGACGTCACCCGCGAAAGAACCCGGCAAACAGGAGAACCCGTTCGACGAGGACGAATGGGACGAGGAGTCGGGGGGACCGCTCACCGACACGGGGGAGCCGGGCGTGCCCGTGCGAGCGCTGTACGACTACACCGGCGCGGAGAGCGACGAGCTCAGCTTCAGACAAGGTGAGTGGAGGAACAGGATAGATGGGGGAAGCGAGAGGAATGAAAAAATCGTCAGGCAACCAAGTGTTGTACGATTACACTGGGGCAGAGGGCGACGAGCTCCCGATAAGATGAGTGGAGGAAGAGGATAGATGGGGGAAGCGAATGGGATAAAAAAATCGACAGGCAACCAAGTGTTGTACGATTACACTGGGGCAGAGGGCGACGAGCTCCAGATAAAATGAGTGGAGGAAGAGGATAGATGGGGGAAGTGAATGGGATAAAAAAATCGACAGGCAACCAAGTGTTGTACGATTACACTGGCGCAGAGGGCGCGAGCTACAGATACGATGAGTGGAGGAAGTCAATGATTTGAGGAGATAAATAGGATGAGGAGTCCGTGCACCCGCTCAAGGATACGGATGCCTTAGGCATATCCCTGCTAGTACTATAAGACTACATGGAGTCGGGGAGCTACGAGCTTAGCTTCAAATAAATTGAGTGGAGCAAGAGGCTGGCTATGGGAGATAAATGGAATGAGGCGCCGGCCCTACTTGCCCAGACGAGAGTCGAGCATACCCAGACTTAATAATACTGATTAATCATATTTAACGTGATGTTTGATCGATTCTCAGGTGACCTATTCGAAAAACTAGAAGACGAGGATGAGCAGGGCTGGTGCAAAGGCCGGAAGGACGGCCGCGTCGGCCTGTACCCCGCCAACTACGTGGAGCCAGTGGGCCACTAGCCCCCCACGACCTCAACAACCCCATGCGACCCCGAACCCCATACCCCCTACACCTGTAACTTGTTTATTTAGATATTTCTGTTGAGACTGCGACGGCATCGATACTCGTCCAAGTCTGAACTGAAATTGGTACAATTTTAGACCGGTCGTCCACTGTGAAGGCCTGCCTCTACGAGCGGTCCATCTTGCCTCAGATTCTGTATGGCCGATTTGTTAAATCCTTATCAATTTTCATGTCAATTTACCGATTAGTTAGTCATACAGATTGACTGCCAAGTTGGCTCGTTTGTAAAGGTTTTATGACCAAGACTACTCACTTTGTCGCTATCCTCACTATACATGTTGATTCAGAAAGCGTATACTAAACTTTAAACCTGCGCGTCTCGAGCGCATTTGTCTGTCTTTCGTGACTTTCGAATTGTCAATTTATTAAAAAAAAATTTGGGTGCCAATTTTTTTTTTTCAAATTGACTTCAATATTCATGCTTGACGCTTGAAATGTTATATCCTAGGTGTGTGTTCTTGGACTTGGCCTACATAGTGCACCATCGCTCTTAGTAAATTAGTTTTGCATCTCGTACCTGCGTTTATGGTTGTAGTTAATTTGATGCATACTTTAATTGATTGTAACTGTAATAATATGTATTATTATTTACTTACGGTATGTTTGAAAATTCGTGGATTTTGAAATGAAAGAATATGATTTATTTTCCAAAACTTACAACAGACAGAAAGTCGGATAGATTTTTTTATGAAAAACAATATTATTTTGGGTATACAATTTTATGTTTTTACGTTCCCAACGTTTAAGTACTTCTGTGACCAGTGACCATGGTTGCTGTAAAACAGCTGAAACGCCGGAAACGTAAAAACATAAAATAAACGCGATAAAATCAGCAAATAGTTTTATTTCAATGCGTAGTATTCGCGTAAATATAAGAAATAAATACGATTTAAATGTATTATGAGGGCTGGGACCAAATACTTAACAAGTCATTCATGAAGAGTTATTGATTTTAAAATATTTTTTTTAAATATAGCTACAAATATACGAAATTGTCAGCAGCATTTGCATTGAGATTTCAATACAATGTCTCTTCATTTCAAATTCCATGGCAATGTTTAGTAAAAATTACATTAAACTCCCAATTTATAGAAGATTTCAGAAGAAAAAGTGCATTGTAAATGGATGAAAACTGTATATAAATTTGGGAGTAAAAGTGCGTGACAGTTTTAATAAAATGTTAAGTATCGTTTTATAAAACTCGAGTCACGATGTAGTCATTATGTTAGTAGCAGGTATTAAGTACACTCTGTTATTATCGTTTACTGTATGGGATAGTTTCATTCGTGGAACAACTGACATCTTAATCTTTGATCAAACTGTGGAATAATCATCGTTCATTTCTTCGATTCCTGATGCGACAGGCTTTTTAATCCTAAAGTCAAAATGAACTTGTTAATTTCGTATAGGCCCACGTGAACCCCACAACACGAATTGAGCGAAGTTCATTGCAAATTTGATCAATAACTAAAATCCTTCATAATATATTCCAACGCGTACATATCACTAATCGCGACGGATTATTCAAAGCACAGTTTTATACAGGCTGATTCACAAAGTCTTGAATCTGCTTTCAGTTCCCAGAATGATTACAGAAGCGCCGATTCAAGGCTTAGCTATACTCTTGCTGAATCAGCCCGTATAGTGACTGCGATGGACCAGAACCATGACTCGGTGGAGGGTCTCTCGGTACCATGTCAAAGGAGAGAGTTCAGACCCTCGTAGCCCATCGCATAAGAGCCAAGTCTTATGAACGACATCCAAACCCTTGTTCTCCGTAGATCAAGCCCTTTTTGGATGTACACTGTACTCTTATTCATATGAAAATATTTTGGACCTAAATTTTTTGTATATTTCTATGAAAAATTTCGATTCAATCTCAAACTTTTGAATGTATTTCGAAAGGACAGTCGTCGTACGTGCAACATGGAAGCCAATAAAAAACTGTTTATTTGTGTTTAGTGACTATGCCCCGCGGCCACCGTCACCGAGGCGTACTTTCGTGCTGTAGAGCTATTAATAGAGATAGTTTATTAGTGGAGCGGAGACGAGGCAACGGACACAACTGTTTACTGTATAGAAAACAGAAACGATCGCATAAATCGATCATATATCGATCTATTCTCGATGTCGATGTTTACACGCGACACAGAATCGATCATTTAATACGCTCGCTTTTGGTAACTCGACTTATCGATCGATTTTGAGCTAGTCGATTTCGCATTCGATACTCTAAAAAAAATATATTTGGAATTTAGTTAAGCCAAAAAGTGTGCACCAATATAAATGTTGAATAGGTGAACGATACCTTGAGGTGGCAATGGGATTTATATTTTTGTGATATAACGGTTTTACTCGTCGGCGGTCGTCCCTGCACCGTAGTTGTGTTTATGTACATACCTACACTATAATTATATTATAGTCGTGCTGATATAATATTTATTTCCCATTGTATATAATGTAAAATGCATTAATGAATAAACTTTAAGTTATAACGGGCCGGGCGGCCAGCGCTCGGCGCGTGACTGAACAATGGCCTAATCTTGTTTAGCAGCCGGATTTATTAACTTCCATATTAATTTTGTGGTGCTAACAAACCACACGAGGCTGGCGCCCCCGCGTTGTTTAGGTTAAAAATTAAAATAATAATTATTAATATATTACGAGAAATGTTTAATCTTTTCTTTTTCCCCTTTTATACCTCGTTTTAAATATTGTTGTAATGTGGGGAGGCGTCGTGTAAGTCGAGGCCGAGTGTACACTTGACTTAGAACTGCAACGGTCGTGTTTAGTCTGTAGATGTTTTGTTTTCATTGTTATAGATTCAGCGAGAAATTCTTTGTATTATAAGTATTATCAAAGAGGGTGGTTTTGGACCACATAATGTTAATATATTATGAATATTGGTAAAATAAAATTGTTACATATGGTGCTGAGATGTTTTATTTAGCTTTTGAGCATTTTGGTTACCTTAATAGATTCTCATTTATCTCGATTGTCTACTTCAGCCGACCTGAGTTCGGAGCCTGTTTAGACCGTCCGTCAAGATCATGTCCTGGGGTTGAGTTTCCGAAAATGGAACAAAAGGGTATGCAGTGTGGTAATGTACCATGCAATGTATGTATGTATGTAATGTGTGTGTCGGCATAGCCTGCACCTGCTCTCAAGAGCGTGGCATAAGATCGGGCTGACACTCCGCATAAGCTTTTAGTTTTGAGTCGTTGCGGCACATACGTGTGCAACGGGTGGTGTGAGGCCTTCTTAAGCCTGGTCCTCTCAATGGAACTTAATCCGCTTTTGCGAATACGTGGAGGCGCTATTCCAGCCAGTGGGTACAGTTTTAGTAATGAAGTTGGAACTCACGGGATTTCGAGACGAGAGTTTGGGATGTTATGTAATGTTACTATTCGTTTTTCGCCAAGGGCTTGCAATGCTTACGCAGCGATAATGTTTTGCCCATTGTCCTTGACGTATTTATACATTTTTCCAAGTATCCGAATTCGAATACTACCTTAAAAAAACGAATATTTGCAAGCCCTAGTCATGATGCCCCAGTACTTTTATTATAATTGCACAGCTGACGTCGCAAAATTTTTATTTACCTCTAATTTACCCAACAATTATAATATTGGAAAACTTAAGAAATAAGGAAACATATGACAATTTTAAAAATCTCTTTATTTGATGGAACGCAAGTGCACTGTCACAGGGTTGTTCGAATCGGTCTACTGCCGTACATTTAACTTGACGGTGAATATGGGCTCGGCGGAGGCATGCCAGTGGACTACAAAAGCGAATATTGATGGTGTCCTCTGTACACCATCAATATTCGCTTTACATCAACCCGAGTCTTAAGCCGAAGCCGAGTCACCCAGAAAGGGTATCGGATCCATACAATACGTATGAAGAGGTTGTGCAATTCTTCATACAAAATGTATGGGTCAGATACCAGTCTGACGCTCTTTCCGGCTCGAGACTCAGATTCTCATGACAAGCGTTGAAAGCGCGTTCAAACTGACTTTCCGCATAAAAGCTTATAATCGTTTGCTCATGAGGATCTTATAAACGCGCGTTAAGCGCTTATCAAGATGTTGAGCTTCAATAACCCAGATATAAACACAAAACGATCTATATTTTATTGTTAAACTCGTCTAAAAACTATTTCAACTTAAAAGCGTAATAGTAACAGGTTTGATATTGCACTGAAATGGCCGACGTACAGCAATAGACTTGACATTCGAAGTTACAATTACCGTCTAACTAAACATAGCTTACTAAAACATAGGTACCGTGTGGGAGTGACGCTGTGATGTGCTACTAGAAATATATTTGTATTTTAAAACTTTACAGGTGATTCAGAAAGGGTATACCTTAGTATAACCCGTACAGTATGCGCAGGTTCAAGGCTTACCTTGAACTTGCGCATCTTAAGCGCACTTGTAATCATTATGTGATCTGTGAAGTCAGAATACCGATACGTCAATTATAAAAACATCATAATTGTAATTTTGTTGGGAAAGGAATATATTTTCTTAAATAGACGTATCGAAATATTAATTATTACTAATGCGCTAAAGAAGCGCAAGTTCAAAACTTAGTATACCTTTTCTGAATCACGCTGCAGGTATTTTATATAATGGCAATGGCGACAAACGACCTGTGCATCGCACCAAATTTAAAAGCGACACGATAGACTTCCGCGTGTAATGAACAGCTACTAAGGGAGCGATTGCGATGCGCGCTCATATTGAAGCACTGAATCGAAATTAAAAAAAAAAACAAAATTTGTCTATGAAAGACGTGTGTGTTAAATGGGAAATCTTTTTGAACGAGTTTCATGGGGTTTTGGGTTCAACTTAGCCGACTCATAAACTTACCTAGTATAATAGGAAAGCCCTTTCAAAAGGTAAGCTAATTAAATGAGCAATCGTAAGTCGAATCTGACAGCAGTTAAGTCGTTCAAAAACCCAATCAATTTGGTTTATAGCCGTTTATAGGCTTTCCGGTTCCGGACTCTGGATGCTACATAAATTGGTAGCTTTGCTGGTCCTTTTTAAGCATATAATTTCTGAACTGCTGGTAGCACTCCACAGCGTACCCTTGCAAAGCGTAGAAGCGAACATCCCCAATGCAAACGATAAGGCAAAGGAATATTGCTTTTGTATGTCACAGAACCAGACATTATTGATCAACACTCATATACAATAATATGTAAGTTCTGGCAATAAGAACTCTTAACAGTCTTCACCTTTTCAGTTAAACTGTCTCTGCACGGCGGGATCCACTCCCCACAGGAATAACAGGCTGATAAGAAAAAAGGAGAGAAGTTGCCCTACAATTCCTCTCTCTCCCTCTGTAAGATTAATTGTTTTTAATTTTGTCGTTTGGCAGGATCTACAGTAATCCAACGAAGACTCGATAATGATTGATTGAGAACCTTAAAAAAACTAACAATCTCTCGAAGTTTAAATTGAGTTCAGCCACGATCCCGTCAGCGAATTAATTATTGTATACCAGTGTTGAATATCGATATTAAACATATGCATGTATGTATCGTGAGCAATGCGGTACGTGCACATTGTGCATATTTGGCACAAATAATCTCTGTAACACGCGTACTAATTATACAATGAACATTGATCCACGCGCGATGTGTTATTGTATCGGATACAAATGCGTGATACAAAAAATCGTACCAAATTATTTGCTTAGGAATTCATTATTAACTCCCAGATATCGTTACTAAACTCGACACATACAGATAAAATAAATCTGTGTCTTGAGCCGTAAAAAATCTCTCACCCGATGAATGTTTACCAGTATTTGTATCAATACAAAACAACATCCGCGAACACAGGATCGTAGATTTGCGCGCGCATCCACACAAGGATTAACATTCATAGCCCGCGGCCCGACCTGATAGACACTACATGCGATCGTCCAAAATAACTTGTAATATTTACACAACGAACAAACTAACAAATAGGTACACGATACACAAGTTGTAATATATTAACGGCAACGTGACGAGCATGCAAAATACAAATTTACATCTTGTCATACAATAATGATACGTGTACCATCTGCGTACGGGTTAGCATGCAAAATAACAAACCCACCGCGATTCTGTCGCCTGTTTTGTCGCCTGAAGGTACAAATTTGCATGTTGCATTGTTCGTCCCTTGCTCGCTAAGACGCTAAGGCCTAAGTTACACGACGAGCGCAAAATCCCTTGATATGTCGAACGAAACGTTAAGTCTGTACTTTATTTACAAATCATACAAAACATAAATGAGTATGTTACGAATAAAGCCGAGTACACATAATGTGAAGAAGTATGGAGTCGCCGAATCGCGCGACATATTGTTCAATATAGAACCTAGGACAAGCTTATTGTTGAAGATCGAAGGCTGGTATCTCATACGATGTCCAGAAAATAATTATCCTAAAAGTCTTCTAACCCCCCCATTTCAAATATATGCCATTTGTCTTCTAGTGTTAACTCGGCTTAAAAATGTAAATGAATGGCTCCTTGAAAACTAACGAGATTCCGATTTTAATAAAATATCTTTACAATGAATAATGTAATTATTGTATATATATTTAAAACTAAATATAGCGCTTTCAACTACAGTTATATAAATGTTGTAATAAATATTTGCGTTGGTATGGAATATGTTACGAGACCGGCTTTTGTGGACATTAAGTCGTAACATTAACAACTACAAAAAAGAGTTTATACACCAGATAAATTCCCGGTAATGTCCGGCTTACACGATACACACACAGTCTATAGCTTTAATTCGATTTGCGAAGCACTGCCCCAGCTCGCTAACTTACCAAGCGAGGCCAGTAAACTGGCCACTTGTCAACCTCTAAACTCGGTATACGAGGCCGACATTGACACATAAAACTTCGACTCCCCATCGGTCGGTACCCGAGTCATAGAGGTTTAATATCTATATACCTATATACGGGGATCGCCCCCAGTCCATTGTACGGTACCCGTAATACAGGCGTTGCTTAGTGTGGGACCGTACAGTTAATATTTAAATGCTCACCATAAAAAACAAGTGCCGCGTCTCGTAATAATTAAAACAATAGGAAAAACATCTAGTCTCAACTAAAAACACGGAATTACACAATAATGGAACGAAAGTCTTTACACAACAATAATAATAATTCAAAATATAAATTATTTACAAATAAAATATTTAACGTAACAATTATTAAATATCATTTTATAACCATTTTGTTTGCAGTACATAATATGTGCTAGCTTGTAAATACATATATTGGGGTTGTGTTACAAATAGTTGTGGGAGTTGTTTATGCGAGACATGGTATACAAATATGCTTCGCCGTTTATTTTGTTCCAACAACGGCCCAAGACTTTATACCAGGTGTAACAATGCGAGAGAGCTTCGGGTAGTCTATCACACGCAGGTTGGTGAACTTCACACGCCTTTCAAGAGACTTTTAAATAGTCATTATAATTAGCAATACTTTAGTTCACAACAAGTAATATCGACAATGGAACGGAAGCGGCTCGATCAGTTGGCTCAACAAATCGTGATTATTCTAAAATCTATATAACATAACATACCAACAAATTAATTGAAACATGAAAATTTGGAATAATCTCACATAAACAACTGTTTCAAGATCAATCGCAAAATGCGTAAAAAATATGCGTCGGCCTGACCACCTACCCTAGCAGGGGAATTACTGCCTACATACCTTTAGAGTCATTTTCGCACGGCAATACATAGGTCTAGCGATGTACGGTACGAAACACATTTAAATTGGTAAGAGGCAATGTCTTCAAGAGAAGGAACGCGATGGACAGATGATAGGAG
Source organism: Pheosia gnoma (assembly GCA_905404115.1). NCBI lineage: Eukaryota > Metazoa > Arthropoda > Insecta > Lepidoptera > Notodontidae > Pheosia > Pheosia gnoma. The sequence goes on from FR989915.1 coordinate 6,393,960, forward strand.
ATAGCGCTTGTGCGACCGCTCGCTAGACTGCGCGGTCAGTCGGAACACGGCTGGTCGTCATGGTTGCCGAATGCTTGCTCTACTTCGCTTCAGTGAAGTGAGTAAACACTTTACATAATAACTATGGTAGGCATGTGACTTGAGCGGTCGGCGTAAGAGTGGGAATTGCTTTTCTATGGCTCGTTTTTAGCATATACATGAACGGTCAATGACGCGAAATCATTCAATCGCGTAATCGAACTAGCATACACCACCCGCCTGCTAAGCAGACGCAAACCCTCACTCCTGCGCAGGTGAAGATCATCAGCTCACAAGTTTAGGACCAACTAGTATTTAAACTCTCCGTGGTGGACACCTGGACTTAGTCCAGCTGTAAGAGTCTTGCCTCTGTGGAAATTTGTCAACCAGATCTTTTTGTCTCCCGCTTTGCAATGGAGGGAAATGGATAATTTTCTTCCAACTCCTCCTATTTTTATCTTTCGATGAATTTCGTGCGGGTTCCAAGACAATTAACTTTATCCCGAGACTCGCCGAGGGTCAAACCTCGGTGTCATCATGGGACACCACTGTAGATCCTGGGCTTACAGGAGTAGCAGTGGTGGGAGTGTCTGGCTGGCCTAGTCCCAAAAGAAAAGGTGAAGATCATCGCTCAAGTTAAGTGCCACTTATTGTGTAAGCGCACATAATAACTAATAGTTGTCAGAAACTGATATTTCACTCAGCAAAGACATTTAAATAAATAGCGACACTTGCTACAATGCAATAGAGTGTACTTCAGCTCGCACACCACTGCGTTTAAATGATTGTTACGTTATTATGCGCTTCTCTTTCAACGCGTAACTCTATCTCTTGCAAACGTGTTGCGGCCGACTGCCAGTTGCTGCGTGCAGGTATTTATGGGGATAGAATCGACGAATGATATGCCCTACCAAAAATTCGTCTATTCATTATATTTTACTACTAGCTGCGCCCGGCGGTGTTACCCGCGATAAAAAGTATGAAAAATTACAACATCTATCCCACGGGAACCATACATTTTACCGGGATAAAAAGTAGCCTATGTGTTATTCCAGACTATAATCTATCTCTGTGCCAAATTTCATCCAGATCCGTTCAGCCGTTCAGGCGTGAAAGAGTAACAAACATCCATCCATCCATCCATCCAAACTTTCACATTTATAATATTAGTATAGATTTAATAATAAACATAGGTATACAAAAGAAAATACTAACATCTGTCTGTCAAAGGGCTACTCGTTGAATGCTTGTTCTGTGTACATAATATAATTGTTAAGGTTTTTTGGTGAACGATACACAAACCAACATAATGCACCAACATCTACAAACATTCGGGCAGATAAAATCCACTCACGTTTGGTCACAACGAAATATAGTTATCGCACATCCATGACAAATATCCATGGAATATTTGTCAGATTAAATCATAAAATGTCAGGCCAACATAGATGAGTTGTCGGTCAACGTGTTGGAACAACTTATCCAACATATCGCACTACTGATCATCATATGTTGAACCATTGTATTGTACCTAAAATAGTCTTTTATCGTCGTCGTATCTCGACTGTCAATATCCATCATTTCTGGCGCAGCACGACTCGCGCGGCGGGCGCGGCGGGCGCGGGCTCACTGCAGGCACGCCTGCAGCTTCTCGATCCACTCTTGCGCAGCGCTGGCGTCGCTCGCGCAGAAGTTGTACGTTCGTCGACTCGTGCGCAACTGTTGGATTTGATTAATCATACGTTTTCATGTACGGATGTAGTTATTATTACGGCTATGGCATATGGCACTGAGACATGGTCGGTCACATCTTTGAGCCCCATAAGAAGGCTAAAGGTAGCTTAACATGCGATTGAGAGAGTTAGGCTCGGGGTTCCACTACGCGATAAAATCCGAAATGAGAAGATCCATAGACGAAATAGACTAACCGACATAGCTCAAAACATTGATGAGTCGAAGTGGCAGTGGGCGGGGCATATAGCGCGAAGAACATTGGTTGACACACACGCTGGAAGACGTAGTGCCGGTGGATGCGAGTGGCGGAGAACCGTGATTTGTCGAAGTAATTTGGGGGAGGCTGAGAACCAGCAGTGGACGTCTTTGGCTCGTGAATGGATGTTAGTTATAATGAACTGACGCACTTGTTTCTCAAATTGAAATAATTGCACCAAGTTTAAAGGACGCTTAAAGATACTTACGTCAAAGAATGATCTATCGTCACACTTCTTGGGCGGGCCGGGGGCGGGCGGCGTCTGCGTCACCGTAATCACTTCCGCCAAGTCTGCGAGAGGAAAGACAACATATGCCATCAAACGTGGTTATAAAAGAACATTATCATTTTGTTATTTATCGGTCAATTATAATTACCAATGAATCCTTTGCAGTGTGAGTCCTCCATAGCGTCGTAGTAGCGGAGCTGATGCTTTATGGAGTCCAGCACAAACCAACTGGGAAACAACATACCAAAGATGAGATTCTATGTATTCACTTGAAGCCAACTATACCAGGGACGGCGAACCAATGGCACGCGACACAATATTTTGGGCACGTCACCTATCACAAAAACTCATAATGCACTTATAAAAAAAGTGTGAAGTAGGTACAATATTCTATTTCACGAAGTCCGTTGGGCTATGTATGTCATAAGGAATGCATGTACACATTGTTTTAGTGTGCGTGAGCTCAGAAGCATAGTCAAAATTATAGTAGTAATCACAGTCAAAATTATGTGATGGCACGTCTATGACCTGATTTAACATTACTTTAGAAAAAATGGCACGTTACGTTACGTACATAAAGGTTCGCCAACCCTGAACTATACGGTCCATCACTAAGCAACGCTTGTATTGTGGGTACCCTACAATGCAATGATGGCGAATCCAGTATATAATACTTATATAATGTTGATGTCGCTGCCGCCAACCTTTCGACGGAAACTTTATGAAAACACAATTTGGTATTGTCACCAAGATACATCGAAGATAATCAAATTCGGAAATATTAATAGCGATTGCGGTAATACAGCTCGGAAGTTTTCGATTCCGTTTCCGATATCGATTTCGAATGGCTCAAAATAACCCCTGCAGGTCGCTGGATTTTGGAATGAAAACACAGAACAAGTGATATATAACATAATTTTGGTTTATCCACAATACCTACTTTATGTTCCTCACTTTTTAATGTATGTGCCTATTTGTGTATCTTTGTGTGTTCTTTACTTCTACTTCTACTTCTACTTACGGCCCTGGGAATAGAGTTATTTATTGATAGTGTTGCAATACAAAATTTACCACAAAAAATATTATTTGTTGGGTTGCCAACAATACCTTCTTATTATTCCAGTCCTTTTTTTATGTCCCACTGCTGGGCACGGGCCTCCCCTCTATGTGAGGGGGGATTAGGCCATAGTCCACCACACTGGCCCAGTGCGGGTTGGCAGACTTCACACATCTTTCGAGGGGTTCTCTCAGACATGCAGGTTTCCTCACGATGTTTTCCTTCACCGTTTAGCAAGTGATAATCTTGGTTGAAAATGAGATTCGCACGTGAAAAATCCCAGAGGTGCGAGCCGGGGTTTGAACCTGCAATTCTCGTTACCGAGGCAAGCGTTCTACAAACTTGGCTATCACTGCTTCCTAGGTATAATACCTTCTAGGAATAGTACATTAAACAGAGTTATGGTGTGTGTGGCATGTTTACCGTTGCTTCCATCCCTTGAGCAGCGCGCCGCGCTTGTACAGGTGGCCCTCGTGCGTCCGGTTCTCCGCCACGTTGGACGAGAACTGCTCGTAGTACTGCTGCGAGGACGTCTGCAGCGTCGACACGCCTGCACACACAGTGTCAAACCAAATAGGACAAATAGAGACAAATATAACTAGCTGCGCCCCACGGTGTTTTCACGATTAAAAAGTATGAAAAATTAAAACGAATCTATCCCACGGGAACCATACATTTTACCGGGATAAAAAGTAGCCTATGTGCTATTCCAGACTATAATCTATCTCTGTGCCAATTTCGTCCAGATCCGTTCAGACGTTCTGGCGTGATTGAGTAACAAACATCCATCCATCCAAACTTTCACATTTATAATATTAGTGGGATAATACCAGTCCTTTTAGTAGTTATTCTGCTATTCGGGGCGGAGATAAATAAAAAAAACAATTTAAGATCATAAAAATCCGCCCACTTGTTGTTGAGTTGTAAATGGTGTAACTAACACGACTTTGTTATATATATATATATAACTTTATCAAACGTCACTTCGCACACACACTTCGCAAAGCAAAACTCTTGTGCGCAGTACTACAAGGCGTTAAACAACGTTATAGAACGTCTATAAATTATGGGGATATAGTTTAGTTAGATGGTAGCAGTTGTATAGTGTGTACTGACTGTCGGCGAGCGCGTGGCGGTGCTGGTGCGGGTGCGGGTGCGGGTGCGGGTGCGGCAGGTCGCGCGCGGGCGGCGCCGGCGCCTTGTACTTGGTGCAGGGCGGCGCCCACGCCTCCGCGCAGCGCTCGTGGCACGCCGCGCCGCAGTCCACGCACCGCACCCCCGTCTGCCGGGGAACAACACACCACATGTACTACTGGAACTCCTCATTCATTCAAGGATTTACTTAAAGCACCGCTGGTATACAGAGGCACCAGAAGTATAATAGATAAGATTGGAAAGGCGTTATAATCAGAATTGTCAGTGAAGAAGGTGTGGTACCTTGAGCGGTCCCCAGAGCAGGTCCTGGCAGTGGTCGCAGCGCGCGGGCGCGGCGCTGGCGGCGGGCGCCCAGCGGTGCATGGGCGCGCCGGGCGGCGGCGCGGGCGGGGCCGGGGCGGGCGCGGGGGCGGGGGCGGGCGGCGCGGCGGCCAGGCGGCCGCGCGCCAGCAGCTCCAGCGTGCCGCGCTTGTGCCACGCCAGCGTGGCGCGCCGCACCACGCCCGACGACATCGACGAGTTGCGCTGACGCACACACACACACATATATACACCACCACGAAATCCACACACACACATTTATATTTATACTATTACCAATCGCTTCGTAATGCAATATAAAAAAATACAAAGATTGATTTTTAGAAGAATAGTGTTCCACAGCCACATTGTAAAGGAACGACAAGCTTCTATAAATCGTGGGAATTAATCTTTTACGGCATATACACGTAGACAACAAGCTACCGGAGCGCTGGGCCCCAAGTCTGCTAACACAATCGATTCATAATCGAACAGCAACCACATAGTAGCTGTCACTTTTGACATATATCCCATACAATAGCTGTCAAAAGTGACAGCTACTATGCGATTGCTGTTCGATTATGAAGCGATTGTGTTAGCAGACTTGAAGCCCTAATATATCACCGCTTATCGGTAGGAGACCACTCCATTAAGCAAGGGCATTGTTCCCTTATAACAAATCGCGGCCTACCAACTCTAATCGGACTAATTCGGAACTTGTCGGCCAGATTCGGTGCTTATAGGTGCAAGTTCGGCACAAGTATAGAGACTTGGTACCGACTGGCTGCGCACATTGCCCGCGCGGAATTCAAATTAGTTTTATATCAATATGTAAGTATTCCCGTAAAAATAAGTAATCAACAGCATTTATTATACTTTTTTGTAGATAAATATCTTCTTATACGTATCTGGAGTTCCTGGAATCTTATGAATGTAACTAACCTGCAGCTCCAGCGTGTTGGGAAGCTCGAGCTGGTCCCACCGCACTCGCCACTTCTGCGGCAAGTGGCCCAGCTCCAATTCAAGCTGCCGTATTCTCTCTAACAAGCCGGCGAACGCGTCCGGCATGCTCCGTGCTATACTGTCGTATCTATGACAAAATCCCACTAATATTATAAATGTGAAAGTTTGGATGGATGGATGTTTGTTACTCAATCACGCCAGAACGGCTGAACAGATCTGGATGAAATTTGGCACAGAGATTTTAGTCTGGAATAGCACATAGGCTACTTTTTATCCCGGTAAAATATATGGTTCCGACAAACTTTTTAATCGCGGGTAACACCGCGGGGCGCAGCTACTATTTTATATAAAAACAGATCGCAGATAAGTTATACGACCTAACTAGCTCGGATGGTAGTGTCCTAGGGGCAAACTTTGTATGATTAGCATGAATGTTAGTCCTAATTTTATATATAAAACAGTTTATACACCAGATAAATTCCCGGTAATGCCCGGCTTACACGATACAGACACAGTCTATAGCTTCAATTTGATTTGCGAAGCACTGCGCCAGCTCGCGAACATACCGACGAGGCCAGTAAACTGGCCCCTTGTCAACCTCTAAACTCGGCGTATGAAGACGACAGTCACTTAAAACTTCGACTCCCCATCGGTCGGTACCAAATATCTATATACCTGTATACGGGGATCACGCCCAGTTCATTGTACGGTATCCATAATACAAGCGTTGCTTAGTGTGGGACCGTACAGTCGGTGTATCGTCTGGCGATATTTATTTATTGAACAATATATTTATTTATTCTATAGCTCGAGTCCGGCACCGTCTCAGCCGCCCGAAGCGCTTGGTCAAAAGAAGATCCATTACAACGCGATGCCAGTATGCAAAAGAGTCCTAGTTATTTGATCCTAGACGAGTCGCCGGGGAAGAGATCTAGTAACCCATCGCCTGGAGGCTAGGCCCGCCACACACTCCCACCACTGCTACCCCCGTAAGCCAGGATCTACAGTGGTGTCCAATGAAGACACTGAGGTTTGACCCTCGGCGAGTCCCGGGATAAAGGTAATTGTCTTTGAACCCGCACGAAATAAATCGAAAGATAAAAATAGGAGGAGTTGGAAGAAAATTATCCACTTCCCTCCATTGCAAAGCGGGAGACAAAAAAGATCTGGTAGACAAAGCTCCACAGAAGCAAAACTCTTACAGCTGGACTAATTCCAGGTGTAAGGCACCACGGAGAGTATAAACACTAGTTGGTCCTAAACTTGTGAGCTGATTAATCTTGATTCCAGTAATAGGTATGGCAAAGACGCCTGGAGGCTGCGGTCCTGGTCATTACCCATGTGTGGATCAATGGACTCACCCGGCTGTGACGAGGCGGCGCTGCGGCTGGCGCGCGGTGACGTCAGCGTCGGCCGGCGCTAGCGTCTCCAGGTCGTAGGGCGCGCCGTGGGACAGCTCCTCGCTGGTGTAGTAGCCCCACACCTCCAGGGCACAGATCGAGGACATGGGCCGAAGCACCTGCGCCGAAAACACCGTGTTTAACCGACTTAAAAAAAAGGAGGAGGTTCTCAATTCGAAATCAATTCAATAAATTCAATTTTAAAGTCAAAGTCAAATCATTTATTTCGTATAGGCCTACGGCCTACTTGCAAATTGTCATTACATTTTTTTTCTTAACTCTACAACCGGATCGGAACGCGACCTTTAATTGCCAGTTCACTTAAATGCTCATGTATATTAGTTAGTGATAAAATATTGCATTACATACTCCCGATGGAATTTTTACGAATTTCTACAGCGTCATTCGGAAAGGGTACTAACCTTGGAACCAGCCGATCTTTAGCGCAATTGTGAAGTTCGTTTTTTGGTCCCAACAAAATGATTGTATTTTAAATGATATATCGAAATGTTGTCTTCACACAATAATTACCAATGCACGAAAGAAGCGCACGTTGTAAGGTTAGCACACCCTTTCTGAATCACCTGTATAATGTTACGATTCTCATTCACAATTCAATACTCACAGGGTTGTCGAGGTCTGGCGTGTACAGGAAATTATAGAAGATGGGCGCCTTCTGGTGGTGCTTGTCGATGTGGTCGAACAGCGAGTGACCGAGCGCGGCCGCGCCCGCGCCGCCCCCGCACTCCTCCTCCGACCCGGCACCCGTTTCTATACCCTACGACCGATGGAATAGGAATCTATTTACATAAACGCCACTGAGACACTCAACACGTCATCTCGAGAATGTTGTTGTAATTGTGGCAATCATTACGGTAACGCCCTGGCATTACATTCATTTCAATATTTTAAGTCTTACATTTTTCTAGTAAGCATTTTTTTTGTAACGAAACCTACTTATTCAAAATTTTGCACGCATAATATACACGTAGCTTCTAGGAGCCAAATTTTTTTTTTTTCAAATTTCATCCTTAGGCTTAGGCAGACGGATTACAGCTACACGCAGTCTTTGGTAAACAGTTGATACACTCTCTGTAGCTCTGTTCTCTCCCTTAATCACACCCTCCACCCGTTCATCTTTCTTCAATCACCCCTCGCGACCAATAAGCATGTTCAATCTCTACCCCCTTTCTCCCTCTATCTTTGTGTCTCAAAGATAGAGGGAGAAAGGGGGTACCTCTCTCTCTCTCCCTATCCTTCTCTCTCTCGTGAGTAATGAGGACGCAAAAAAAATTACAAATCTATATAATGTGGATTCTTCGCACCCCCTGCCCTCCCGTAACCATGGCCGTTACCGTGACCAGGAATAGAACGGCTGTCGGGTTTAGGGGCCGTTTTTTTATTGTGCTTATCATTGGGGGGGTTTTGCCATAGTCACCGCGCCTGGCAAGGACGAATTGGTGACCGCAGTGTGTTGTTAATTATACACGGGGGGGGGGCCGCTGCTGCCCGTCCCCTGGTCTGCCCCTTAGTCGCCTCTTACGACATCCACGGGAAGAGATGGAGTGGTGCTATTCTAAGCCGGCACCACGCTGCCTCCCTCCCGAAAATGTGGATTGGTATGCAGTAATTATAAAAATATAGCGCGACTCACCATCCGGCTGGTGTCGGCGCGCTTGTCGTCGGCGGCCGCGATGCCCAGCTCCGCGCGCTGCGCCTCGCTGTCCAGCAGGAACGTGCGGAAGCGGCACGACACGCTGTGGTACGCCACGAAGCGCAGGTAGTACTCGTTGAACTCGAACGCGAGCGGAAATTGCTTTTGGAGCTGCGACAATGCCGAAACGAGACGTCAAAATCGCCAAAACGAGACGTCAAAATCGCCAAAATCGATATTCAGGAAGCCGTATGTGAAAATAAGTTAAAGAACTCTAAAATTTAACAAACAAATTTTCACAACTGTCATTTTGTTGGGCGCGCTGTGAGCTTTCGGAGGTAGAGAAGCGCAAGTTCAAATAGTAGTACAAACTTCGAGATTTCCTACGCTAAAATTCGTGTATCACAGTACAACGCAAGCTGATATTCTATAATAACTATCCCTGTTGTTTTTTCTAGTGGAGACAATCTAAGGACCACTTGCCTGATGCACGGCATCCAGGAACATGAGGAATGTGGGCGTGAAGCCCTGCTGCGGCGTGGCGCCGATGTTCAGCCGCTGCTGGAACTTGTGGCCCAGCGCCAGCCACTCCTTCTCCACCAGGATACGGAAACCTTCCAGCGTTCTGTAGTACGGCTCCAAGCATATCTGGGCTAGTGACGATATCTGGGAATTGATAAGTTTATGAGTTTGGAGCAGTGGCGCAGTATGGGGGGGGCGGAGGGTGCGGTCCGCACTGGGCGGCACTTTGCCGGGGGCGGCATTTCACAGGTGTTTTTTATAATGAATAGCAAAAATAAGACGGCGGCAAATTTGAAATCCGCACCGGGTGCTAACCACCTATGCTACGCCACTGGTTTTGAATATCCAATATCATTGATCCATCAGGCGATAGACGTCTCCCTAATGATAGCCAATCATCGCGGTCCTCGGCACCCCGCATCCATCGGCCTTCTGCGACTCTTGTGATGTCATCGGTCCACCTACTGGAGAGTCTTCCTACACTACTTATAATATGTTTCAATCATTCACTTCGTCTTCGTACTAGGTTGGCCCTTATTACATTGAGACCAATATTTATGTGTACATTAGTGCACTGTACCCGGTTGAAATATTACTTTGACCTTTAAATAGGGCCTTGCACCCGACGGAATACGTGGCAGACGGTGAGGGGTGATTTTATAAAGAGCATACGAGAATTTTCGGGAAGTATTCTCACCTGAGCTGTGACATCCCATCCGTCCTCCAACGACAGCAGCACGGACGAGCCCTGGATGTCCAGCAGGTCCACCACCGCCCCGGACAGTTGGAACAGCTGACGAAGTTGCCACAGCCAACCCGACTCTTCTATTAGCCTAGTTTAAAACACCGATAAATAATTTAACAGTTGTTTTTAACTATTTTTGTTACACCAAAGTAAAATCATTACTTATTTTTTACTAGCAGTGCTCGCGACTTTGAGTTTAGGTACTTTACCGATCCCGGGAGAACCTGTCCCATTCCCAGGATACTTCTTTTTTATTTTTTTTATTACAGTATAGGCAAGTATTTGATCTCAATCTCACCTGATGGTAAGTGACGATGAGATCTACGATGGAGCATACTTGCCTAGGTAGTATGGCGGCAGTAGACAGAGACGCTACATTCACTAGGCATATGCAGCGCAACTGATCTGACCCGCCATCCATGAATGGCAACACTGAACATCATGCCGGAACACGGCTAGGCCGCTTGGCGACATGGCTTTGTTCAGTGGGTGGTGACTAGCCACGGCCGAAGCCTACCACCAGTAGAGTTGTCACCTGGTTGGCACCACCCAGGGTCACGTGTAGGGTATCTCGAGGGTACTTAATTCTCCTACGGACGAAGGTGACTCGACCCCAAAATTACATACAATTACACTACATACAATGACATACATACATGGATACAATTTATACCAGATACCTGTGCCTTTCGGTTTTGTCTATTCCGGAGAAATTCTTTCATTTCACGGGATTAAAAGTACCGTAATACGTTGTTGTTTGTCGAGCAGGAATGACAAAGGGAGTCCGAGTTAAAGGAGGAAGGAACTTCTTGAAGACGTGCTTGGCAGCGTGCAGGCGGTGTGCGCGTGTACCTGAGGAAGCCGGGGTGCTGCGCGGCGGGCTCGGCCGGCGCGGAGGGCACGGCGGCGCGCATCAGCTTCTTGAAGGCGTGCTTGGTGGCGCGCGCCTCCGGGTACTCCACGGGCACGGGCTCGGCGCCGGCCGGCAGCGCGCCGCCCGGGGCGCCGCCCTTGTCCGACACCACGTACAGCGCGGCGCGCCGGGACCCCGCCCCCGCGCCCTCGCCGCACACTTCAAACATATTATCAACCGGACCTTTTAGCTGCAAGATTCCGTGGGTTGTTGGAACCGCCTATCAAATAGTCGAAATCAGGCCTCAATTCGAATCTCAAGTCCGAAAATGTGAACGATTTTCAATACTTTAATGTGACGTCCACCCAACAGAGAATCAACAAAACGTAATTTAAAAAAAATACATCTTCCTTTAGACGTACGTTCGTTACTGGGACGATAAGCTTCGGACGGAAAAGAGCGATTTTCATATAAATTTTTATCCTAACATATAATAAACAGAGTGTAACTTCGATATAAATTTGATACAGATGTATCAAATTTATATCGATGTTACACTTGAGACGGATCTCCATCTCAATGTTGCCAGTTAAATTCAAATCTTTGAATGCAGTTTCCTGAACTCTAAAATCAACGACATGGTACCTTAGAACCTATTTTTCTATTTCTTATATTTTCAGAAGTCCCTGTACTGACTCTTCTCGATTTTAAATCGTGTATATTTCATAGTGAGAAGATGAGTATAAGAGTTGTAGATGATAATTACCGGAGTCTGCGTCGGCGGTGGAGAGGCGCTGCCGGGGCGCGTAGAGGTCGAGGTGCGAGGGCTGGCGCCGGTCCTTGAGCGAGCCCCAGCGCCCGAAGTGCCGCGCCGCGCCCGCGCCGCTCTTGCCGCCGCTGTTGCGGCCCAACACACTATACCACACGGACGCTATGTAGCCCTAACACTATACCACACCCACTCTATATAGCCCTAGCACGGACAGTGTAGCCCTTAATGGGATCTCCTAACAACCTTGTAGGTCCTATTGCAACCCACAACACTATTGAAGGCAGACTCTATGTTACCCTAACTGAGATCTCATAGGGACCATTCAAAGACTACCAAATGGAAAACCGGCACGATGGTTTAAGCGTCGGCTTTCGGGTGCGCTGGGTGATTGAAGATTCGATTCCTGACAGGAAATAATTTGGCAATAATCTTTCTGTTACTTGTCTCAGTATACTGCGAAATTCTGAACATAACCTTTCCCATTGCCGTGTCCGCGTCTCAGTGTAGCGTCACTATGACTATGATATTGTTTCTACTAGACTTTCCCAGTGTTCTGATCTGAGATCCAGACTACTTTTAGATGATTACCGATATTTATACACAACCCAGTATACCACCTTAAATAAAACAGCTTCAGAATATTTTAAAAGTTAATTTAGATGAATAATTCTTACCTCAGAGTGCCGGCTGCTTTGGTCAATAAAGGTGTGTGTGAGTTCTGCTGGTCTTCACAGCACAGTAGCAGCGAGTCCAAGCTTAGGCTGGAGTCTTCGAGTTCGCCCCGGGACGCGGGCGTGCATGCCACTAACGTCGCTAAATACCTTTCCTATAAAATACATACATAATCATTACATTATGACTATACTTCTGGAATAGGCAAAGAAAAAGGGAAATGAGTTTCGGGTGTATGTGATACAAATGAATCCCATTTAAGCTGTATAAAGTTTATCAATTAGCCCCGATGCTCTGTTGCATTTGAGGTCGTATTCCCGAAGCTATACATTTAATTTTATGTCAATAGCTGTCGTTCACATAGCAATATATCGGAATTAGTTATTCCTAAGAAGTAGATGTTGTTATAACTACATAACTTGCAGCATGTTTAAAAAAAAACAAACCAAAAACAAATGATAAAAAAAATTATGCATCTTGTACGGAGTACACGTGTATTGCCCTTAAGGGTTAAGAATTCAAAGGGAAAATATACCTGTTCAAGGCTAGAGGTAGTTTCGGTCCCGCTCTGCGTGGTGCCTTGCGTCTGGTGTGTGGCTTTGAGCATACCCATCACGCCCTTGTGATGGGACGCCGCTGACCTGCGCGCAACATCGACATTAACCACAGAACATTCAGATAAACTAGTTTGTGAAATTTAAACAATACTTATTTCAATAGCGAAGATGGCTGGGTGCTGTCACCGACTTGGGATCTAGTAATTAATAATATTAAATCAAAAACCAAACGACCCGAGTTCAAACTATGACACTAGGACGTACACCTCAGTCCTCCCGTGACCATGGTTGCTGAAAAGTATACGAAATGTCGGGAACGTAAAAAACATAAAATAAAGGTTCATTTCAATATGTAGTATACGCGTGAATATAAGATATAAATATAGTAAAAATGTATCGTTATCAAGATCGTTGGGGGTATCAATCGGGCAGTATATTACCTGGCTAGTAGCGCGTGCGTCCTGGGATGGCGCCACGTGATGACCGGCAGCCGGCCCTGGCGGTAGCAGCGGGCGATGCGCCGCAGCGAGTCGTCGCCGAAGCTCTCCGGCACCGGGATCACGGCCGGGTAGCTGCGGGGGACACAGCGGCTGAGTCACCAGCGTGCGCGAGCGAGTGTATCTAGTTAGAACACTCGGCGCCGCGACAGTACCTGCCGCACAGCGTGTAGACCGCGTTGGCGTGCGCGAGGCGGAAGGGCGAGGCCGCGAGGCCGAGGCGCGCCCAGTCGCGCGCGTACACTCGCTCGCGCACGCGCTCCAGCGTGCGCGCCGCCGGCGACTCGCTGCCCTCGCTCACTGCCACCTCCAACTCCTCCACTGTACACAAAAAAAATCCAAATCCACTTAACCATTGTTGCTTTTGAATCATACAACCCTCGCGAGTTACAAATCTCCACTCATAATCTTAGCAAATGAGAGGAAAGGTTGTACCAATGGCTTGTCAAGTTTCCTAATTATAAACCAAACAAGTAGAACGATAATTGAAGAAGCCAACCACAATTCGATAAGATATTAATCGAGAATCTATCTGTCATAAGTGTTGGGACCCTAACTAATATGCAAATAAAAAAATCTGCACTGATAGAATCGTTGAAATAAAACATTTTTTTCGGATTTTATCGCGTTTATTTTATGTTCTTTATGTTCCCGACGTTTCGGCTGCTTTAGAGCAACCATGGTCACGGGAGGACTGAGGTGGATGACGTCCTAGTGTCATAGTTAGAAACGGGGTACCCTCATTTGCGGTCCGATCTACGCAGAAAGTGCTCACAGGGTCCGGAGGTCTGACAATGGTGCGCTTGATGTAATTATATTAATGACTGGATCCCAAGTCGGTGGTAGCACCCGGCCATCTTCCCTATTGAAATTAGGATGTTTTTTTTTTAATTTCATTGGCCTCACGTATCATCCTTGGTCGGAATCGGTGTTCTTTTGCGAGAATCTGTGGTTTATCAAGTCTATTATAATGGCGGGTGCGATCCTGTACAATTTCACAGATTGCAGACTTCGTGGAGCGCCTGTGTTTCACATCAGCGATGTGTTCTATTACCCGGGTTTTTATTGATCTCTTAGTTTACCCTATATATGTATTAATGTTCGTTTTTTATTGTCTATGACATTTTAACAACTAAGAGCAACTATAATATTTTAAATTTAGCAATACTAAACAAGGCCTATGTCCAGCAATGGAGGTCTTCGGGTTATGTATGGTTGAAATGACTCACGTGACAGCGTATCGGCGGAGAGGGATGACATGAGCGGCGGGGAGGTCAACGACCGCGCGTCCGCCGACGGCAGCACGTATTTCTGCCTCTTGGACGGTTTCGGTTTCAAACCGGCTTTTCGAGCAGTCTTCAGCAACGTTTTCTTAGCAAACCCCCTGTAAAATAATCTGTGGTTAAAGCAGGGTCCCGGGTTCGAATCCTGGTAGGGACATACTTTGTGTGATGAGCACGAATGTTTGTACCCAAGTCATGGATGTTTAATATCTATATAAGTAATATATACTGGGTTCGCCCCCAGTCCATTGTACGGTGCCCATAATACAAGCGTGGCTTCGTATAGTTGGTGTGTTCGTCCGGCGATATTTATTTATTTAACACAATGGACTTTAGATCTAAAAAGTAGTGTGTTATGTATAAGACATATGGCTCCGGTTGCCACTCCGCTGAAGTAGATTGTGGTGGAGCGCACTGACTTGAGCGTGTTGTGCTTGGGCTGGTGCGCGCGCGCGGGCGGCGCGGCGCGCGAGGCGAGCGCGAAGTGCAGCAGCGGGTGGTCGGGGTGCCGCTGCCGCGCCAGCTGCTTGCGGAACACCTCCACCGCCTCGCCGCTCACCTCCTCGTCCAGAGCCACCTGGGGGACCAAACAGACCACTCACAACCACACCAAGGCCTTGCAAAAGGGCGGTAGAATCATAGCAGTTTGTGACATTTCTAACGAATCATAGGTACTTTAATGAATAGAGCAGTCATAACAAATCCCCAAATTCAAGGCGCGGCATTCTAAACAGATGGGAGAAACTTACATACATGAAACATAACTCTGATTGTGACGACAATCTATCGATAGAGGCCGGTTATTCAGTATATACAACATGACTCATAAAAGGCTTAAAAAATAAAATAAGTATCTCTAAATCCATTCGGATGATTAAAAACGCGGTTCGGGTCAATTCACTAGTTGTATAAAAAAACGTTAGTGTAGTTTGAAATTGAGAAATGGAGTCTTCCATCTAATTATAGCAAGAACAAGTCGGTTCTGAGGGACTCTTGCGTCTCGCAGTTACACATCAAACTTGAGCATTATGTTATGTAATCTTTAATGCAACAAGACCTTATGTCAGTCTATTATTGTCTATAATTCTACCCAAACCGAGAAAAGTTTCGGGTATTTTCGGTTGAATTTGAAGAGCTTCGGATAGTTTCGAGTATGTCTGTGTTATTCGGATCGTATACTTTCAAATATGGATAGTTACGGGTAATTCGGGTAGATTCGGGTATTTTCGGTTAGCTCGTTGTTGCACTTGGTCTTGCAAGAATGCAAGGTACCGAGCCCGATTTTGGGGCGACAGTGTGAAATGTTTACCTTGATGAGTTGGAATGTGGCGGATCTGAGCTGGAGCCCGTCCTGCGGCGACTGGTCCAGGTGCGGCAGGTAGTGCGTGCGGATGCTCTTCTCGCGGGTCAGCGAGCATATCGGGAACGAGCGCACCACGGTCTGCTCGCACGCTGCACACAAAATCCCACTAATATTATAAATGTCAAAGTTTGGATGGATGGATGGATGTTTGTTACTTAATCACGCCAGAACGGCTGAACGGATCTGGATGAAATTTGGCACAGAGATAGATTATAGTCTGGAATGGCACATAGTCTACGTTTTATACCGGTAAAATGTATGGTTCCCGTGGGATAATGGAAAATTAAAAAACGACGTTCATTGGTAACGCATCACTTAAAAATGGATAAACCGATATGACTATTATTTTTTTATATATGTCCATTATAGTCCTAATTATGTTTATAGGGACAGAACTATTTAAAAAGTTGTCCTGACAACTGGATAATTCTGAAAAAAAAACAGAAAGTATTTTTTTTTGTTAGAACAACGTCTGCCGGGAAAGCTAGTTAGGTAATAAAATCGCTAGCCATTCATCCATCGATCAGCTGACAGACGTCCACTGGTGGACATATGCCTCCCTAGATGACTTCGACTGTACTAGGAGGATATTCTGTGCATCATGAGGAAGGACTATAAAATAAAAATAATCCACATATTGAGTAGGCGTGTAGTGGCGACTGACCGTACGGGTCGGTGGGCGAGCCCTTGAACACGAGCCGGTAGTTGGTGAGGAAGAGCGCGCCCTCGGCCGGCAGCAGCGGCGCCGCGCGCCCGTCGCGCACCAGGTGCGCGCGCAGCGCCGCCGCCGCCAGCGCCTCGCCCGGCGCCAGCGCCGGCGCCACGATGCGCGGCTGCGGGGGTAAGCACCGTTCAACAGTCACCGGAATACAAACACTTATCTAACTACCCGGGAGGAACGACAGTATTTAATCTACCGGGAACAATAAAAAAAAAATACCGGTAACAACGACAGTTTCAATTTACCGGTAACAATGACAGTTTTTAATTTACCGGTAACAATAACCGTTTTTAATTTACCGGTAACAATGACAGTTTTTAATATACCGGTAACAATGACAGTTTTTAATTTAGCGGGAACAATGACAGTTTTTAATTTAGCGGGAACAATGACAGTTTTTAATTTAGCGGGAACAATGACAGTTTTTAATTTAGCGGGAACAATGACAGTTTTTAATTTAGCGGGAACAATGACAGTTTTTAATTTAGCGGGAACAATGACAGTTTTTAATTTACCGGGGCACAACGACAGTTTCATAATGAACTGACTAGGAATTACCTTCTGCACGGGCGGCAGTCGTCTGCTCTCCCTCGCCACCGCGTCCAATGTTTCCAGGTGCATGTGAACGACCCCAGGTATCATTTGGTGCAAGCACCGAACGTGCTCCGCAGTCACTCCACCTTCAGTGCATACCTTGCAAAAATAAAAGTAATGTAGTGCTGTAAATTAATCTTGGCATTATCAATTATTGATAGGAATAACTTCCACAATGAAAGACGATAATATTGATGATGTGAATTTAATTATAATTTGTTGCACTGTTTACGCAATCGGTACAATAAAGTGGGGATGCTAGATTAAGAAGAAAAAGTTGACATAGATTAAAAATACATTAGGGCTGCGGTCCATTTGATTTATCGATCAAATTGTTTGGTTCATAATTGGGAAGGTCGACAAGCCGAGGGCTAGTGTTGAGTCCCATCCCCCAATTACTCATAGTGATATGGTAAAACTTAAACGGAGATTTGTCGTGTATATTGAAGTTATTTATTTAAAATTAGTGCAGTAGGCTTTTTGAACTAAATTTAAAACATGGTTTTTAAGATTTCTTGTTTGTGTCTTGTTTTTTCAAGCATCACAGAAAGAGTGCTGGGCCAATTTTGAAGGGGTTACCAACAGATAGTTTTAAATAAATAAAAAATAAAAATTTACAACTGAAAAAAGATTTCCTCACGATAATGTAACCTTATGGCAAGTGATAATCATTATTAAACATTGGGATTCGCAGTTCAGTTATGATTTATCCATACCCGTATCCAATCATAATAATTTCATTTATTTTTTTCCGAAATTCATATATTTTAAATTAAATCATTCATTAAGGCCAAAAAAGCTAATACAAAAGTCACAATCTACTACCGGGTCGGTATTTCAGTTCCACTCCAAATACTCACTTTGTCAACAAATCTGGAGACCATTTTGATGACATTATTGCCAGCCTCCCCGGGGTCCGCTTCTTCGAATCCCGACTCGGCATCCACGCTGTCTGACTCGGCAACACTAAACAAACAAAGTTTTATAACAACAAAAACATACCTCACACACACTACACTATTAACCAATCACATTCTACATGCCTATGTCCAGCAACGGACGTATTTCAGCTGATGGATGGATGAATGGAAACCATCTAAAAATTATGTAAATCTGTGAGATTACACCGTACAGAGCCCAGTCTGCTAACATTTTAGAATAAGTAAATTGACAAATGTAACTATTACGATACTATTGTCATTTCATTGCAAGTCAATTGCGTAAATAGGAGCCCATGTACTGACAGATATACGATTATTTAATACAGCCGACGCAATGTATGGAAATCGGATCCGTCGTAGAAATAGATGTTCCATCTCTATCACACTTACCTGTTAGTAATACTATTGCTAGCTCTGTCGAAATCGTCGCCCCTGGTGTCGGCTCTCCTGCCGGCGCCCTCCAGCGGCAGCAGCAGGTACACCATCCTGTTAGCATAGTGTATCGCTTGACTATACAACGTTGACTCTTCACTCGATATGATCTCTCTCTGCTTCTCTGTAAATAAATATAATTGACATTAATTTCTTATATTTACGCGAATACACATTAATATAAAACTATTTTTTTTTTGGTCTTCCCGTGACCATGGTTGCCGTAAAGCAGCCGAAACGTCGGGAACGTAAAAACATAAAATAAACGTGATAAAATCCGAAAAAATAGGTTTTATTTCAATTAATATAATTACTCAAATTAGCCGCGGACTGACCAACTGAGTCGCCTCGCAAGATTGCTATGCCTCACCTAATCAAAATGTGCCTCGCATGAGGCAAACGTTCACGCTGCCTCGCCCGAACGCTGGTATCTGTTATTTGCCTTATTGTACTTATGCCATTATGAACGAGATGTTCACTATTGGATAGACGATGGTTAAAGCAACGAATTACTTGCACATTTCTCTCCACAATGCAGAAAAATACGCAGTAGAAATATATAAAAAATAGCGCAGGAAATAATCACTTGTGGGTATCCGCCGAGAAATTACTGTCTATGTTTCCGTACAGTGGCCACATTTTCAACAAGTTAATAGTTGCATTTGTGGCCGCCGTCAAAGGATCAGAATCAGAATATTTTTTATTCATTCACAGTCCTTATGTATCGTTAAAAGGTTACAAAATGCTAGGCTACAACTTTACCATTCGTTCGGAATGCCCTTCGTACATATAAAATAATAATAATATCGCCAGACGAACACACCAACTATACGGTCTCACACTAAGCGATGCTTGTATTAGTATAAAAGTTGTGCTTAGACCCATGGGTGTCAAGCGGCAGAGCCAAATCGATGGTGGCACGGGCGGTGCCGCGGGTGAAAGCTAGTAACACAATGAACCTCACCTGGTGGAAGACTGGGCCATAGTCTCATCTGTTCCGCTGCTATTTCTAACGCGCTAGGCTCTTGCGCTTTCAGCAATGATATGTATTCCTCATCATCCCTGGAACAACATATATGTATAAGGTTTTACAGTAATAAAATACTTTAGCTAGTGCATTAGTAGGTTATAAGGTACTAAGTACACCACGAAACTACTCTTGTAATAAATTACAAGCACCATTTTTTAAACCACGTAAACGTGATCAAGCTATTTGATAACGAAATTCGTAAACTATAGGAGATAGTGGAAAATCAAATGTATTGTTTTGTTTTTTAATTGAAAATGTTCACAAACCGAGGGTCAGTCATAGATTACTTTCTCCCCATTTGCTTAGCAATGGATTTCTGCCAAGTATCGCCTAGCTCTATCAATAATCCGAAATGAGTCACGAGGCCGGTTTTGATAAAAACTAAAACAGCATCATTCGATTTTTTTTGTCACTTTCCCAAGCCGAAACTTTCCCAAATCAACCGGTGCTATTGCAGCACCGGTTTATTTTGAAAAATAAAAACACTGTACATTGCACTATCAGAAATTTCGCTCATAAGAATAAAATTCGGCAATGCAATGAACATACGGCCAACTAAAGAAAAATGCTTATATTAGATAACATATATGATAATATTACCTTGGACTTGGCACCCTCTGGTGGTGCGCAGGGCTCGGCAGGTACAAAGCCTTGATGTCCCTCTGCACGTCCTGGTAGAAGGCGGCCTCCCAAAACTGCTGGCTCGTCCATACTGGATGTTCCTATCAAAAAGAAGTATTTAACCTCAACGCGTACGAAGTAGCAGGCGCAGGTAGATGGTTTATGAGACACGCCTGTGTCAAAGTTATCAACTTCTGAAAAAAACCCTTAATACATAACGAACTATCCCTAAATCCGTCCATCCATCGAAGCCTAAAAGAACCCTGTACTTATTCAAATAAACTTTACGTTTTATTAGCGTAAACAGTTGCATAAAGCCCTACAATTTGAAAACTTCGACAACAAAAGGCGCACTTTACAACAGGGCAGCCCCGGTTGCCAACATACAACACACCACACCAGACATTTTGCCATTTATCACTTATTTTGGTCAGAACTATGTCTTATTTGATGCCTATGCTTAAAAACTTTATTTATTTATTTATAAAGGAACTATTACATCACTGATAATAATATAATAATTACAGCCCTTTTTAATGTCCCACTGCTGGGCACGGGCCTCCACTCAATGCGAGGGGGATTAGGCCATAGTCCACCACGCTGGCCCAATGCGGGTTGGCGGACTTCAAACATCTTTTGAGGGGTTCTCTCAGACATGCAGGTTTCCTCACGATGTTTTCCTTCACCGTCCTACGCCTAAAAACTACCCTAAATTAATTTAGGACCCAAAAAGCCCAACCCGCATAATGGCGCCATTTAAGGGCCGAAGCCCGAATGTTAGGAAGCCTGACCTGTATACACATGTACGCGTACTGTATGACGCCAGTGCACAGTTTCCGGCAGTACGCTGTCGCTAGTGGCAGCATGGCAGCTGCTATGGAATGTTCGTCCAGGGCCGTCGCAGACTGCAATGCGCAGTTCATTAACCTGGAACAATGGTAATTGGACCCTTGAGTATACAGAAAATATCTTCTAAACAGCTTTATTCAGAATCAGAATATTTTTTATTCACGTAGACCATTAAGTACAGTACTTATGAATCGTAAAAAAAAACTATGCTACTACTTTACCACCCGTTCGGAATGCCGTTCCTACGGAGAAGAACGGGCAAGAAACTCCATGGTTGTTCTTTTTTTTTAAAGATCTTTTACATTTTTGAGCAATACATTGTTATAGGTATTATATTATATATATTGTCCTCTTCTTCATCTGATTTGAGGAAAGACCCTAGTCGGTGTAGCTGGTGAAGCTCTTTCCACTTATCTCTATCTAGAGCAGCCTCTTTCACCTCCTTATACGGCATAAACCTGACCTTATTTCTTTTATCTGGTTCATGGAGCTTAATGGTCCTCGTCCAAGCTTTATTGTACTCTGTCTATTTGGATGGAATCAGACCAGACCCACGATGCTTCGCGATCGATCAGGAGCTTACCATTGGTCTAGTGGGCGCAAGTGTGGCTAGTCGATCATGGGATCTGGTGTCAGATCTCTGGATCTAGCAAGAATTCAAATTAACAGCCTTATAACATAATCGAGTGTATGGTGTTAGAAGTTGGCCCGAGAATACATACCATGGGCGAAATGTGGCCGGCGGTTACATGCGTGATGTGAGCATAGACCTAAACGACCTTTGATAAATAGGTGTGATGCCCTTGGTCCTCAAACACAGGAATTAAATGTGCACGTAATATCCGGGTGGCTAGTTAACGTAAGGACTACAGTAACTATGAACCCCAGATAAAACTTATAATAAAGATACAACCTCAACCGATAAAACATGGAAAGAACCTAGTAGAACTTATGGAATTTCTTAAAGGAGTTGAGCCGTTAAGTTTAATACGGGAAGACTTATGAAGTGTCTTATAGCAGTTCTTTTTACAGATAAAGAAAGCAGTTTCTTAGGAGTAAGTTCTCGGGGTTTAGGACCCGTTGCCACTCCACAGGACGAGAATCATCATAACATTAGGGGAAATATGTCTGTTGAGGCAGAATGGCGACCATCAGCCGGAATATTGAGTGTAGGACGGCCCCCTATAAGGTGGACCATAGCACGGCTTGCGAGTGGTGATGAAACTTGATATGTAGAAATCAGCAATAGACGTCTTTTAACTGATAGATGGATGGGGAATTGTGACAAAGTTTTAACACCAAACTACACATTATTTATTCACATAGAAACAAGTTACTCCATTTAACAATATTATAAGCGATTTTTATTACACGATGTAAATGTACTGTCACGCTATAGATACCATCATAATGGCGGCATAACATGTTATCTTGCATAAAAGAACACTATTATAAATGCACAGGAAATACCACGAATAATTTCATATCACGATAATTAATTGAACTAAAATCTTGTAACTATGCGGAATCTTTATTTCTGTATTTTGGTGGGCTATGTATTTGTTGTTGTGGCTTCGAATAGTGATATGGTAAGATTTAATGGTAAAACTTAATGGCAAGTTTGATATTATAAAGGTGATTAGGAGGTAGGTCCTTTAGCCAAAGGATGTTTATCCACTTCGATACAAGGCCCATATAGTACTGACAACGGACGGTGAGTTTTCAAGGCGAAAACACATCTAGACGTCAAGTGCGAGATTATTCGTATGATAACCGTATACTTCATAGTCTACGTATTTAGACACATTGTGTGGAGAACTGACAGTTATAAATGCTCTCTTCTCAGCTAGTCTTCAATTCAATACACTTAATACCGTACCACGGGCGTCACGTGACGAGAATACCTGGCGTGGCATATTACTATACCATGGTGTTACTATTGTTCATAAATATACAATAGCGGTATAAGATAAAAAAAATATATATTCTCTAGGGACCTGGGGTATGGCGAGTGCTTGACATAAAGAAATGCGAAAAGGAATACCATAAACTCAAGCTTGATATTCAGCAGAGGAAGGTGAATCGCACCCACGACGGATTCGATGGACCGTTCACACTGGAAGAAGACTTCACCGACCTATATGGAGTATGTTTACTTAAAAATTGTTTTATCAATGCTATGTTTTTCATAGTTCTTCTAAGCACCTACCCGACCGGGCAAAGAGGATTACAAATGGCGGCTCGTCGAAACGTGCAGTTTCGTGTCTGTATCTGTATTATATATAATGTATTATGTATCTGTATCTGTATTTTATGTGTAGTATTTATTAAACTCTATGTAAGGAATTATAAGATTAGGCCAGACCCCCTAAAACGTGTTAAGTAATACATATAAATGGAAAACCCCACAGCCCCGCGGGGCTGGCTCGGGAGGCAGCGCGAATCATTTCCTCGGTATAACACTGTCATTTTCCTAGTCAAAATCGAGTCATCCTCGCGAGGCTTCGTGATTGGTCTGGACACAGCCATTCATAAATGAACCACGCCCCTTTAGAAATTGTCCCTCCAACCCTATTTATTAGTTTAGGGGTAGATCTGTGGTGTGGATCTGTAATGATAATTGAATTGAGACCGAAGTAATTTAAGCCAGGTATAGTTATGAGCGAGCTTCGCCCTGTGAATTTTCATTCTAGATTCGTGTGGACATATGCAAGTATGTCGACGGTGGATGCAAGCAGTACCAGATTATAAGCGACGCTAGCGCCATCAACTTCATCAATAAATACGCCAAGAACAATAGGAGAAGCTTGTTTCAAAATGCTGGGGTGGAGCCCCCCGACTTTCCAGTCGAAAAGGTAGTATCGAAGCAAATCATGACAAATAAATAATAAATAAATAAATATCGCCAGACGAACACACCACGGTCCCACACTAAGCAACGCTTATAATATGGGTACCGCACAATGGACTGGGGGCGAACCCAGTATATATTACTTATATAGATATTAAACATCCATGACTACAAACATTCGTGCTCATCACACAAAGTTTGTCCCTACCAGGCTTCGAACCCGGGACACTCGGCATAGAAAGCAGGGTAAACATAAAAATGTTTTGGCGAACATGACGCGTGTTCGCCAAAAACATTTTTATGTCAATGTTGTACATCATTCACAGGGAACGTACAAATTGAACAACTATTTATTCAACTACGAAGAGCTGCCTGAGGACGCCATATACGGTGCATTCTGCGCTGTGGCGCATCTAATACATGGCAATGACGAGGTCGGCTGCATGGAGTTGCAAGTAGAGTTTAAGAAGGTCGAGGACCATAAGGATTGCGAAGATGATGATGATTAGTCTTTAAAGTATGTTGTTAATTAGATAAGAATATTTTTTGTTAAGACGGTAGAATTTTATAAAGTTTACATATTTGCATTATTACAATAAAACAAATTTTACAGATTTTATCGCGTGTATATTATGTTTTATTTTCCCCACGTTTTGGCTGCTTTACAGCAACAATGGTCACGGGAGGACTGAGGTGTTTGACGTCCTAGTGTCCCCTAGGGGCACCCTCATATTTATTTGTTGTTTGCGGTCCGATCTAAGCATAACTTGCTCACGGTATCTTGAGGTCTTGCAATGGTTTTGGATTTAATTATTTTAATTACTGGATCCCAAGTCGGTGTTAAGGCAGCCGAACCGTCGGGAACGTAAGCACATAATCTACACGCGATAAAATCTATAAAATTAGTTTTATTTCAATGTGTAGTATTCGCATAAATATGTGAAATAAATATTTGCATTATGTTTCAAAATAAAACAAAATGAATATTAGTATTCGTATCATTTAATCTATACATATAAATAAAATTGGAGTGTCTGTTTGTAATATTAAAATAACCGCTTTTTACTAAGTGCATTTGGATGTATACACGTTACCTATACCGAAACAACATTTGTTACAATTTTTGTCTGTCTGTCTGTCTGTTTGTTCCGGGTAATCTCTGAAATGGCTGGACCGACGGGAATTTGACGGGAATTTCACTGGCAGATAGCTGATGTAACAAGGAGTAACTTAGGCTACTTTTATTTTAGAAAAAAAAAATAGGATATCTCGAAAAAAAATTAAAACCAATGTTGCAGCGCTGCGCCTGATTAAGTTTGATAGCAACAACCTGCAACGCGTCCCGCGGGATCAGAACGCGAGCAGGCTGTTGCCAACGGTTGAGTCTTTGTTAAATACCACGCGGACGAAGTCGCGGGCAACAGCTAGTTTTCAATATTAAATAGATAACCACCCTTTTCTTTTAGTTGGATGATATTCAGTATTTTGCTCGATATAAACGCATAATAATAACATACACCTATCCACCCAATCCTCAATCCACAGTCCCAATTATCTATCCATATTCCTGCAATAATTCCTCCGTATGCTGAGGTCAATTCGTTGTTTATATTTTCAGCAGTTGACCCCAGCATGTGGATAACATTTTTTTTTGTTTATTTGCTTATCTTGCAATCAGTTTTAAAAACTATGAGCAGATGGGTTGGAGGAGGATTTGGCAGGTATGAGCTTTTCCCCATCAGGAGCAACTCTCTTAATATTAAGTCAACACTCTCTACAAGTTATCCAGCTGTAGGATGTTGCGTCTTTTGAGTCTGCTGACACAATCTGGTATTGTGAGTTGAGCAGCCTGGTGGATAACATAACAATAAAATTCTCGAAAAGGGCATGCACGCCTTCCAAAGATCCGGCCCCCTGATTACGTATCTTGCCTAGCCTAACGATAGCAAAGCGACAGCAATAATCTCGCAATAATTGCTTTCAAATCGCAGATTTGTATGGCGTCGCAGCGCTACGTAATACGAATTAGCAATTTAGAAGCAAATATTGCGCGATTACTGCTATCGCTAGGCTATTGCAAGTTACGTAAGCAGGGGGCCGGTATAACCCGTGTGGAGAGAGACATACATATCATTATTAATAACAATTGCGAAGGATCGTGTAAATCGCAGATACCATCAATACGGCCGTATGTCATGTCAGTGTTGATGTTGATTATATATAGCGATGAGCGGTAGACTATTTTGCTATTACAAGTGTATCCATAATGTGGAAGGTAGTGTGCTTCATTGTATTCAACAGTTTTGTATACGTGCGGTCCACAGTGGACATGATAGTAAGTGTGCTTACTATTAGCTATTCTCTTAACAGTTTTGTGGAATTATTACATGGGGACTGGGGTCCAACGCTAACATTTTTTTTATAAAAAAAAATTAAACAAAGTCGTGTTAGTTGCACCATTTATAACTCAAAAACGGGTGGACCGTTTTTTATGACCTTTGAGTTTTTAATTTGTCTCCGCCTCGAATAGCAGAATAACTATTAAAACATGAGAAAAAAAACACTAAATAAATATTAATAAAGACAATTCATTTTATCATTCAAATGTATGACAGTCATTTAAATCCCAAATCTCTAATGCCTTTGATGTTAATAACGATATATTGTCTACAGGGTGAAGGCAGATGGACAGTGTTGGACATTAAGCTATGCGAGGACCCCGATCAGTACGAGATACTGTTACAATGTTCGCGGAATAAGTTGAACCGCACCCACGACGGCTTCAGCGCTGACGTCGATCTGAAGAAGGAGATCAATGACAGGGAATATGGCGTTAGTTTCCTTTTAAAATAGATTCTATTAATTTTAAACATGATTAAGTCTGCAGTCCCAGACTGGGTAAGGCACTGCAGGGCATCAACTTACCCCGTCGGTATGTGTGCTATGCAAGTGCCACCCACATTTTATTGTCGTTATTTAGTCCTAATAGGGAGCTAGCCTATTGCTATTATACCTCGCACACTTACCCTCAAAAGTGGGAGACGGCCAGGCCACAGGCCACGATTAGCAGTATGGCTTTTGCGAACGTAACATGACTTTCGAAAAAGGTCCAGGTTTCCTAGCCACCAAGCTAGCTATTCAGTAAAATCCGCAAAGAGGATTCTGTGATACATCTATAACTATTTCGCGGCAACGCATCCATTTTCCGGGATAATAACTATGCAATAAGTTGACCCGGGTTATAAGCCATCACTATGCCGAGATTCATCGAAATCCGTTGGGTAGATTTGAAGACAGACAAAATAATTTTTTTTTTTTTTTATTTTATTACGATATAGGCAAGTATTTGATCTCGATCTCACCTGATGGTAAGTGACGATGAGATCTACGATGTAGCATACTTGCCTAGAAGGTACCTGTTCACTCTCGACTTGAAAACACCCAGATTATAGTCGACGGGGAACAAAGACGCCGGTAGCGTGTTCCATTCCTTTGCAGTTCGCACGATGAAAGTAGAGAAATATAAAAAATTGCAGTATCTTTTAAAATTATTACATGTACTACTAACCTACCCGACCAATTTACAGTCTTATTATTTGTATTTTAGATTGCAATAGATGTATTTAAGGAGGTAGACGGCGGGTTCAAGTTGTACCAGAAGATGGCCGACGAAAGCTTCTGCAACTTTACGCGTAAATACGCTAAGGAGAATATGGCAAATGCACTCAGTATGGCCGGCGCGGATTCCGGG
Organism: Pheosia gnoma; assembly: GCA_905404115.1. Lineage (NCBI taxonomy): Eukaryota > Metazoa > Arthropoda > Insecta > Lepidoptera > Notodontidae > Pheosia > Pheosia gnoma. Next base: position 6,421,780 of record FR989915.1, read on the forward strand.
GAATGTCCCATAAAACCGGTAAAGTTAACACAGAACTAACTACAGATGCGTGCGAGTTGAATAGAAATGGTGCAATGATATAATGTGACCGGCGGTCAAATAAAGGCTTGGTGATAATCTTGTTTGTAAATGAGGCTTGGAGATATGAGAAATCTTGGAGATATGAGCCGGTGTTTGAATCTGCATCCTTTGTTAGTTAGTTTCCCTTATTATGGTTTAAAAGAATTGAACTTTTTTTTATTACAGGGTTCGTACAAGATAAAAGGGTTCATTTTCGACTACACGGAGCTGCACAAGACGGCCATATATGGCGTTTTTCAGGTGTTCGTTTATCTTATATATGAATTGCAAAAGGTAGCCTGCATATGCGTGGTGCTTGAGTTCAAGGAACAATACAATTAAATATTATAATCCTTATGGTATAATAAATATGATTGGTTTAAACATTTTGTTTATCATTTTAGGCTGATCAAGTCTATGTATGTAAATCGACAACCGAGTTGGCATAGTTGGCAGTGATCCTGCTTTCTGTACCGAGGATACCAGACCTCAAACCCCAGTACGGGCAGTCTGTGCGATGAGGACGAATTTTTGTATTCGAGTCAAAGACGTTTAATTTCTAAACAGGGTGGACATTTTAGGCCGGTCAGTAAGGGCTACCTTAAGGCATGAATCCAGGCGAATAATCTCAGGATATTTTTTAAGTTTTTGTTAACGGCTTTTACAGATTTACTGAGATAAATATACAGTCAGCGAGAAAACGGCGATGTTCGAAAAATATTTTTAGTAGCTTAATCGCTCTAACAAGGATTAAAGAGCTCTAAGGGGTCAAGATACGTAAGGGCATCCGAAATTCCACAAATCGAAAACAATATTTTCATCTTCAAATTCCTCCCTGTAAAAAATGTATATACGTAGATCGCCCCCTATGGCACAGCACCCATAATATGAGCGTAGCTTAGTATGTGCTGGCACGTACCTGACGAGCAGCTCGAACTGGTGGTGGTGCATGAGGTGCTTGTGGCTGGGCAGGCGCGCGGCCAGGTCGCGCGCGAGGGCGGCGCGCGCGGCGGGGGCGCGCAGCGCGCGCAGCACGGCGGGGAAGGACTTGCGCGCGTCCGCGTACCGACACTCGAATATCGCCGCCACGCACGAGCGCAGCACCTGCCACGACACTGCTATTTTATTTCATGTTGTTCAAATACATTACGGACTTTATGTCGAGGTAGTTAAGGTCGACATTGCCAAGCACCCCTCCAAAATGTATCGAAAGCGGCCACTGAGTGTTTTAGCGAGTAAGAAGAAAATACCCCCCCCCCCCCCCTCTCCGATGAACTATGCACTTAAATTTGCCAGCCAACCGATTGAAAAAATAAGTTTAATGCTTTTTCCATGACATCAATACAAGCGGTCCAAAGACTAAGCCCTGTGAGACACCCTTCGAAACTAGGATAACGGAATGTCCTGTTACTCTTGAAATGTACTACAAAGGCGACACTGAAAGTTTTTAGAACTGGCCACTTGTAAAAGATATAATAAAAAAATTGTTAAAATTTTGAAAATGGAACTCTTTGCCAATATTATTGTGTATGTGTTTTATTCATTTGTCATTTGTTTACGATTTGGCGGCAAATTGAAAATTATCTGTGTCACGTCAGCATAAATTTAACGCGTGATAATTTTCGTACAATGATTTTTTTATGACTTTCGATGTTATTTAAGTCAACAAGAAAGTTCTGATAGACTTCGATTGGCCTTTCACGATGAAGCCGCGTTGCCAGCCAGTGGCACGAGATGGGCCACTGTTTACAACTGGTTTAATGAGTTTAAACGTGGTCGCACTAATCTAACCGATGATCTGCGTGAGGGACGGCCTTCTACGGCGACGACTGAAGATAACATCAGTGTATGATCAGTGTATGATGCGGCGTATGATAGAGACTGACAAAAGAGTGACTTATCAGCAGATTCGGACAAGCTTAGGCATCGGTATGAGTCAAGTGCACAAAATCCTCCATGAACATTTAGCGGTCAGGAAGCTTTGTGCCCGGTGGATACCTCATAATTTGACAGAGGCCCAAAAACTCCTGTTGATTGGTGTCGTGAAATGGTTCAAAGATTTAATGGAGGTGACTCAAATGCTGTGTTCGACATACTTACGGGTGACGAAAGCTGGATTTATTATTATGATCCTGAAACTAAGAGACAGTCTGCTGTCTGGGTTCTGTTGCTGCTGTTTCCTTCCGAGGAGTTGCCAACTAAAGTGAAGAGAAGTCGAAGCGTGGGAAAAAAGATGGTGGCATCGTTCTTCGGAAAGACAGCTCTAATTATTTTAGAGGATCGAAAAACAGTTACTGTTGCACTAACAATTGTTTGCCACTTGTCTTGGAAATAATTCGAGAGAAACGACCTCGCAGTAGGATCCTCCTTCACCACGACAACGCCTCGTCGCACACCGCTAAGCAAGCAATCGATTACTTGGCGACGTCAGACGTGGAATGACTAGGGTCACCCGCCCTATAGCCCCGACCTCGCACCTTGCGGTTTTTATTTATTTCCGAAAATAAAAGAAAAGCTTCGAGGAAAACATTTTATGGACGCCGAGGCAGCAGTGGCTGCGTTTCAAAATGCCGTCGAAGAGACCCCTAAGGACGAGTGGACAAAGTGCTTTTCTCAGTGGTTCCATCGGATGCCGCGATGTATTGATGTAAATGGACACTATTTTGAAAAGATATAATAAAACGAATAACTTGCTAGTTTGTTCAGTTCCGTGTTTAGTTCAACTTTCAGTGTCACCCTCGTATGTGCATGGTTTCCATGAGTTTATCACATAATTATTAGTATAATACGCTAATGTAGAATGTTGAATGAATGAAAATTATTTTATGTTTTTACGTCCCCGACGTTAACATAATTTAAACGCGATAAAATCCGAAAAAAATAGTTTTATTTCAAATAAGCAGTGATAGCCAAGTTGGTAGAACGCTAGCCTGGGTAACAAAAGTCGCAGGTTCAAACCCCGGCTCGCACTTTGGGGATATCTGGATTTCTTGTGCGAATAACATTCACAACCATCATTGTCACTTGCTAATCGATGATGGTAAACATCGTGATGAAACCTGCATGTCTGAGAGAACCCCTCCAAAGGCGTGTGAAGTACGCCAAACTCGCACTGAGCCAGCGGGGTGGACTATGACTCAATCCCCCTCGAATTGAGGGGAGGCTCGTGCCCAAGATTAAGATATTATTAGTTCTAATATTATTCTATAATGTTAACTATCTATCTACTCGCCATACCTCTAATCTCCTAGCAGAGTTAGTAAGTAACAACTGCTCGAGCTCCGCAGCGCCGGTGGGCGGCGCGGCCGGCGGAACGATGCGCGGCTGCGGCGGCCTCAACGCTGTTAACCTGTGAAAATAAACATGCTATTCACCATGCGAAAATGATCCTTAGAGTGTTTAGGCCGTAATACCATTAATAGTATTATCAATGATGATGTGATGTTCAATTATTATGGCTATATATTACTATACAATTAATTTTAACATTACAAGGAAATCTACACGTTTGTCGAAAGTCAAAATCCAATCATTTTTTCTTAACTCAACAATCGGATCAGAACGCGACCTTAACTAAGAAGCTCCGGCGACAAACTCAGCGGGCTTGTATTTTTTACGGTATTTTTTTAAACGCCATTTAATATCATGCAAATTAAAAAGTTTAATTATTTTACTTTATCTCCAGTGTGTTGCCATTCAAGGCGACCTCGGACTAGCCCTTCCAGTATCAATGAAAAAAAATTATTAAAATTTATAATGTTAAAGTGTAGCGCCTCGCATTATTTATTTTGTTAAAACAATGGATTTTAAAAAAAAGACAAGCCCGCAGAGTTTCTTGCTGGATCTTCTCAGTTGAGGTCGCGTTCCGATCCGGTTGTAGAGTTAAGAAAAAAAAATGTAATGACAAGTGCCCCCGTAGGCCTATACCAAATAAACGATTTGACTTTGACTTTGAATGGCGTGCCGGTATGATGAAATACTGCGCGGCGTGTACTTGGGGTTGTTGGTACTCCTGGCGGCGACCTCGTCCATGACGTCCTTGACCCGCGCGGGGTCGAGCGGCGGCAGCGGCGGCTGGTGGATGCGCAGCGACGCGCCCTCCGGCGGCCGCAGGATGCGCTGCTGGAACACCTGCAGGGACGTGGGCTAGTATTGATTAGCATTTGGAAGCTGTAATGCTCTCTTCGGTCATTCCCTCGTGACTGAGGATCGTGATTATCACGGCAGCGCTTTGGATCGGACGAACTGTCTCCATCGGCTCCGGTCTGTGGCCATCTTCACCGCGGCGTAGAAGCGGGACGTTGGTGTTTCTTTAAGCTGGTCAGACCACCTGGTCGGGGACCGGTGAACGTTTCCCTTCCACGTTTCCCACCCACCACCACCCAAACTTATTTCATCTACTGTCCACTTTAAGAATTAATTGTTTTTCAGCGCCCCCATTTTTTCACCTACTTAAAAACCACTATAATTTCAAATTAAATTAATTATTGTAAGCTACTACACCACGCCCCCATTTTTTTCTGGGTCTCTTACCCAGGCCTGCAGCGCCTACAAGGGGGCGTTATCGCCCACTTTGGGAAAGGCTGGTAATGGATGAAAAAAAACAACAAAGACAAGCCCGCTTAGTTTCTTGCCGGATCTTCTCAATTGAGGTCGGGTTCCGTTCTGGTTGTAAAAAAATAATAATGACAGTTTGTAAATACCCCTGTAGGCCTATACGAAATAAATGATTTGACTTTTCACATAATGATTACAAATGGCCTAAAGGAGCGCAGGTCCAATGATAGTGTACCCTTTCTAAATCATCATTTCTAATTCAGTTACTGCCAACCATGAGCAGAGACGTTATACAGGATACTGCTCATAGTTGGCAGTAACCATTCAAAAGGAACTTATAATACCTGTGGATTAGGATTCTCGTTGAGGTGTAACTGCATAGCGAGGTCCTGTAGGTGCTGTATTTCAAGGTCAGGATTCAGGGACTCCAACCGCAACTGTTCTGGCAAATTTCTGCAACATGCACGAAAGTCAATTCTTTATAATATGAGCATGGAAGTCATGTTACAAAGTGACTAATCGTACAACAGGTCGAGCGATCGGTTGCTAGAACTACTGATATAGTCCTTAACATCGAGCTTAGTACGAACATTCTAAACAGTTAACCATATTTGAAATATAAACTCACGTCTGCTAACACAATTGATCCGCAATGAAATGACAATGGAAATGTCATTTTCACATCTGACAATTTTCCTATACTGTCAAGATTGACACCGTACAAAGGTTGGAAGAGGCTGGCTAGGTGGGTCCCCCCTCAGTCTGGCCAAAAGAAATGCCAACGCCAATATGGGAATACCTCGACCATCTCGTCAGGCCCACAGGTACATTCTAGCTGTTGCCATAAAAGATTATCTCGCTCCATTGCCATAAGTCAGACAGAGAGACCTCCGACGTATATATGCCACTCATATCATCTAACTCCGCGCTAGCCCAGCACGTGGCTAGCTAAAATGTATACTAACTGAACTAGTTCGTCCCATATATCGGTGGGTCTCCACGGCGGGCCCCTCTCCGCCACTAAACCGTTGAAGAACATGGAGTCGAGCAGCCGCACCGCGAACTGGCACTGCGACAGCCCGCGTGCGCCCAGGAACCCCATCTTGTGGAACGTCAGCACCGGCGACGGGTGAATGCGGATTATTGTTAGACAGTGTCTGGAAAAACAAAAAAAAATAATAATATTATCAGACCAAAAGTACAGTCCCGAACTAAGCTACACTTATTATCGGTACCGTACAATGGCCTGGAGGCGATACCAGTATATCATTACTAATATAGATATTAAACATCCACACTTGGATACAAATATTCCTGCTCATCACACAATGTTTAGTCCCCACCGGGATTAGAACGTGGGAGACACTGTACAGAATGTAGGGTCAAATTTATTTACATGAATACACACGGCTGGCATGGACCCTGGCTCCGGCTGACGCCGTAAATGCCCTTAGTCTAATCGTTTTTGTAAGACTAGTAAAAACTTCACAATACCTATAGCCCTGAAATAACTTCGCCAATGTCCTCATGAACACAGCCCTGATCTCTTTATCCAGCATATGAGGCAGAGACGACGATGGAGGCGGCGGGGCGAAGGCCGAGTCAGCCGACCTCAGCTCCGGCTGTAGGACCAAGGCCAAGGCTTCTTGGAGGGAAGAGAGTAGCTTCCCCTCTGGCCGGGGGATGTTCACACCTGCAGGGATGTGTAGGGACCCAACGTCCAAGTCTGCCACTATAACGTCCAGCTGGAAAAGAGTAACAATAATTAAAAGTTATAATAAATGATCCATTAAGGACAATACACATTGCCTGATGCTGTTAACAATGGGTAAGATGACTGAATTTTATTATCATCGAAGCGAAGACAGAGGGACACAGTGCAAAGAAAGACCAAGGACAAGTTATTTGAAATTCAGGAGTAAAGAAAGAGCTAATGGTAAAAGGAGATAACATAAGCATAACCAAATGACAGAAGCAAAAGTCTTAAACAATTATTGGTAGGTCTCCTCGACATCATAAAATCGAACCTTGCTATAATATTGAAACAGTGACAGAAACCTTTATCTGCAATTTCTATTCTTACTATTGGTATTCCATACTTCTAACTTACCAACTCAGTGACTTCCTCCTTCAGGCTGGAATGCACGCCGATCAGGAACGGCGTGGGCGTCGCCAGCACCTCCGCCAGCCCCGCAGGCAGCAGCGGTATATAAACATGTGCGTATCTGAACGGGAACATGAGGGCTTCTAGCGCCCTGCAAGCGGCCGCCAGGCGGGCCGCCGCCAGGGACACCAGGAGGACTTTGTGCTCGCTCATGACAGCACACCACAGGGTCACTGAGTTGTGAATACCTGGAGTAGGGGGTTCATGCGTTTTTAAAATTATTACGATGACAAAGTTAGAAAATTAAACATATGAAACTCCTGTATGTGATAAAAGAAGGTCTCATTAACATTACAGAACCTTAATGATGATGATTATAGAGCCCCTTTATAAAAGGAACTTGAAGGTAATGTTTTATATTCAACTGTACGTGTACCTGTTGGTAAAGGACGTAAAAGCTTATGACCTAAACTTTCTTGCCATGGCGCCTATGCAGTACGACAATGGAAACCAGTAAACTAGCCTCTATAACAACTATTCTGTTAAAAGGTGATCTTCTTCGCGCTCAAGTGCCTTCGACTTTTCCTTTCACCACAAGGAGCCCTAAGAAGACGTTTCCTCTTAGTAACTCGTGACCAAAGATAATCACGATACTAGATTAAACGATGATTTCCTCGAAGAAAAAATATCTTACCCAGTAACCTCAGCAGCATATAGACAGCGGTGTGCGTCACAGGCATAGGCGGAGCGGCGGGCGGCTGCAGCGCCTGGCGGTCGCCGGCGCCGATGCTGAAGCGCACCTGCGGCCCGCCCACGCCCGGCACCAGCACGCCGCCCACCAGGTTACCGACCAACGTCTCCAGCGGCACGCCCAAGTTCTCCACCCACACGGTGTAGATTATGCCCAGACAGTTCTGGAAGGACATTTAGTTACCTTGAAATAGCTGCGTGTTGTGTCTTTTCGTAATTAGCCTTGGTCTAGGTGTTACTGGGATCACCTCGATCCATTGTATGGTACCTATTTGATTTTGCACTATTCCAAGGAATCCGTCCATATAAAGGTATCCTATTAGTATGTTGACCCGGGTTATACCTATCATTATACGAAGTTTCATCAGAATTTATCCGTTGATGAGCGTACAGATGACCGAAATTCAACAATTTCGGCCGATTTGAGCTATGTAATGGAATATAATGTCCCCAACGGCATATTTTTGTCCCAAAATACTCAATGTACAGACACGGCCAAGTCACAGTCTAATTATATTATGATACTATGAAATATTTTATTTATAAGTGTAAGGCAAAAACAAACATTTGCTTGAAGATAACGCCACACGTATAACTCATTAGAGATAATACCAGATTAACATTAAAGGATATCTGAATCTTAAGTCAATAAACTTGGACATTATCTTTCATTATGCTATCCAAACTTGAGGAAATATTCAATAATTATCAACAGCATGCGCATGAGTGCATAAACAAACAATTCCCAGTATTGTGTATACGGGCAAAAGATTCAAATTCAATTTGGACTCACCCTGAACGTGTCGATGTAGTCTTGCCGCGAGACGATGACGAGACATTTCGGGGCGTACATGATGCTGTGGTGGGTGATGTTCGCGACCGGCCTCGACGACTCCAGGGACTCCTCGTCCTGGGGACAACGGCGCAGAAATTAAAACCTTAACCTTTATAAAATAATGCAGAAATCACCTTGTCCAGCATATAAGTATGAGCCACATAACTATTATTCCTAAATAGTGTTTGTACCATTTAGTATAAGTTCTTATAATTAATAAAAGAAAGCATTACGTACAGGGAATAACACAGGGCCCAGGAGAAACCATATGTTATCCTTCAAAATTAACCTATGCGTATAAAACTCGAACACAGACGCTATTACTACAATCTACATACGTTGAGTGTCATAAAAAGTGAAACGTGAACCCAAACAAAACTCTCAACTGCGAATATTAAACGAAAATGTCAAGTTGTTAAAGTGGAAAATGAGAAATTTTTGATAGCATCCGACCCCACCACCCACGGCCATAATGGGGGTGTACGCGCGCATTATAAAGATGACGGAATTTAATTAAAAAAAAAAAAAAAAATTACTGTTCACAACGCTTCTAGACGAGCGATAAACATTTTCGGGACGGACGACAATCCTCTTGTTGCTTACTCATTGTCTTTCCAATTAATTTTGCTGCCGGTTCTTGGCTTGCCTTGGCATTTGGGTCGCACAGCTTGGCTTTTTAGACACATCATAGATCTAATGTTGGTGTCGGAGCGAGGATATTCCATTACAAAAATCTCCAAACTCTGCTCGGAAGATATCTTGGGGACGCATTCGTCTGACTACAAGAGTAAACCGTGGTGATAAGTAAGGAACGCATTTGGGTAGCAATGGGACGATTCAGATAGGTAGACTGCTTGAAGCTGTAAGCGAGATGTTGTGTCGTGAGAGTTGCAGCTAGATTCAGTAGACTATACAACCAACTGCACAACAATAACGCTATCGATAACGATCGAACGCCAAATCGATTTTAAATCACCAATTATCGGAACATGTGACGAATGTAACCGATATGATTCGCACGCTCCTAATGAAGTCGCATGCAATTGAATTCTCGCTACACTTTCAGAAACAAAATAATCTCGATAAAAGTGTAAAAGAACCATGTTATAACTTAAATACAATTAAAAACGAAACCTAGCCATTCAAAAATCTCGCCCGGAAAATACGTGTTTGCAGATAACGTGGACCCCAGCTTGGCTGGCGTGGTCCGTTTAATTATTCCACACAATTTAGAATGTCCTTATACGAAGGCCGAAATATACACAGTTATATTGTACGAGTTATTTAGCTTTATTACATTTGGGTGGATGTCTCATTCAGCCCCTGAATTGTCGTTATATAGGAGGCTATAATAATTAGAAGACTAAAGATTTGGTAGGTCGCAATTCACTAACGAAGACCTCGTCATTTTGTCCAATGAAGCCGTTGTAAGAGCAGCCATACCATGCGGCCAGAACGTTTTTCGATTCGAAGTTTAAAACAATCTTTAGGTTGGACATAAAACAATAAACTGTGGCGGCAATAATCGAGAGCGGCGATTAAGATCTCGACGTCAATGAAACACGTTTTGAGGCCGAGCTGAAGACTGCACCGTTAACTTAAGATAAGGTTGAAATTATTAGATTTATATCTAAACTAGCTGCGCCCCGCGGTGTTACCCGCGATTAAAAAGTATGTCCTTTTTACCGGGATAAAAAGTAGCCTATGTGCTATTCCAGACTATAATCTATCTCTGTGCCAAATTTCATCCGGATCCGTTCAGCCGTTCTGGCGTGATTGAGTAACAAACATCCAGCCATCCAAACTTTTACATTTATAATATTAGTAGGATTGTAGGATGAGTCTAGAAGTTATATTCTGTCATTGTGAAGCCATGCCATTATTTTAGTTAATATGGAAGAAACTATTCATCAATTTTGTTATAAATTTCTCTCTCATCATTCATTTAGTGACTGTATGAATATTAGACATCTTTATTCCTATAATAAATATAGTGGCTTAAATTTTGTCGTTTTTTCAGTATTACCATATGAAGACTAAATTGGTATTAGATCATTATAAAAATAAAAAGGACACACTAGTTATTTAATCATAATGTAGATAGCTCTAACTAATAGAATGAGCAGTCACAGAGCAACCTAATTGCTGATTGCTCTGTGACTGCTCATTCTATTCAATCTAGAATCTATGGGAAGGAAACTAGCCATAAGCCATCCAAGTGCGTAAGGTTATAGAGACGGCAGACCGTTATTTAAGGCATAGCTGCCGCTGCTTCCGCCGGCGACGCGGATGCGACGTTATTATCATAACGATGAGTTCGACAGAGACGGAAGATGTCGTTCCTTTTTTTTGGGCTTTATACGTCGTCGCTAAGTAGGTTCAGAGAGTAATTCTTTCCATGGACTCATTTTACCCACATATTGATCTATCCTAAACTAGAGGATTCCACGTAACATAGGAACTAGATAAGGATACATACTTATTATACATACATATTTTTATATACTTCTAGTACTTATGTGATAAACTGTGTGATGTCCGTGTGTTACTGAATCAGAATCAGAATATTTTCTTTCATGTTAACCATTAAGTACAGTACTTATGAACGGTCAAAAGGCTGGGTTCTCATTTTTAACCATGATTATCACTTGTTAAACGGTGAAGGATAAGATCGTGAGGAAACCTGCATGTCTGAGAGCACCACTCGAAAGATGTGTGAACTCCACCGACCCGCACTGGGCCAGCGTGGTGACTATGGCCTAATCCCCTTCGAATTGAGGGGAGGCCCGTGCCCAGCAGTGGGACATAAAAAAGGGCTGGTATTATTATATGAAAGAGTGCTTATGTACAGACTAAAGCCTTCTAGGCTGCCTTCTGAAACAGAGAAGAGGATAACATTGTAAGTAAACACTGGACATAGCATGAAGCAGCAGTTAAGACGAATCAAGTCGGATTTTTTTCTTAATGATGGACAAAGTTGTAATGCTATGCCAACGGCTAACCTTTCAGATTAACAATTGTTGATCGAAACACGATATTCCCCCGTTCAAATACATCTTTATCCCAAAACCAATCTGGTATACAGTTTCCATGCGCGCAAACGCCAATTTACAACACATCAGAAAATTCCCCCGCCAATTTAAATTATACCTTGAAATTACCAGATAAAGTTAGTAATGGCGTGTAGGGGGTCGGTATCTGGGACGGCTTGCGGGCGCCATCGCTTCCTGCGATCAAGGCTGCTTTTACCAAGATTTGTACGTAAACAAACTTTGGATGTAAGCTGTGAATGAGCTTCAATTAGGGCGGACATTTGATTTGGAACGAAAATTAACACTAGTATAGCTTCTTCTCCAATCAGGAAAGAATAGGAACACATCATTTTTTTTTCTTTTTTCTATTAAGTCTTGGCCCAATACAAACATCTTATTATATTATACGGCAAAAAGAAAAACAAACAGGCAAATAAGTCCGTTCAGTGACATAAATAGAATTGGGATTTTCTCATGTCAGTCTGTTCATGCAGCACGGCAAAAGTACCCGAGGGATTTCGATGAAACTTGACACAGTGATAGCTTATAACCAGGATCCAACATACCTACGATAATCTTATCGGGTTACCCGGGATAACAAAAAAAAACTATATCTTAGGACCAGTGTGCGGATTTGACTGAATCTTGGTATAGAAATAGCTAATAATAACAAAGATGAATGAAGAAATAATATTAAGACAAAATTCACCTGTAAAATAAAAGGCTTAGTCCAATAAAGTACACTCGTACATAGTCACACGGGTACTAGTCTTATGCTAACTGGGTAAGTAAGAATACCTATTCAAATACGCGAATAATCATTACATCACTGTTTTTACACCACAATAATCATGGCGGCATAGCGACGACGAACTACAATAGGTACGTCTAGACACAATATGGCGGACAGAACGACGACCCAATTATTTTAGCAGCCACTTAAGACGGCGTCTAATTGAAATATGGATGAATATTTATTTACAGCTGCAGCTTCTTATAATAATAACAAAATGCAACCGTTTATGGCGAATTATGAACGGCAAAATTTGACTTACAATCGGTAAAGTCAATCGGTTGGATCAAATTGGCATGTGAATGACTTGCCAAATTACCTATTGACATGGCAATCGGTGGGTAACCCAACAGAGCGAGAACCAAGTTGTGACGTTCATAAAGGCCTTAAGATTATCTAACTAGTTGGCTGTTACTTTACAAATAAAATCGACGAGCTGTCAATAGACTAAATAGTTACCCTCAAAAATATTTTTCCGAAAGGATCGCCATAACAGCAAACGGATATGAATGAGGTTCCAACAACATATATTTATAGTCTGGACATAATTTATCGATTAGTCTGAATGCATATTTTAACTAGATTGTTAATTCTCGTTAGAACTATATATTAGCAGTCATAAAATACGAGTTGCGCATGATTTTAAACAGGTATGCACATTTTCAATACTTGATGGATGTGTGTTTAAGCGATTGAGAAAATGGTTCACGTGAGAATTTCATTAAGCTTTTAAATTGCGAGCTAAAATACCTCGGATGGATGTTGGGTTGTATTCAGAGAAAACTGAATATTTAGGTAAACTATCAAGCCATCAAATTAACAATGCCGATGCGTTTGTAACAGTGATACTTTTAAGTAATATCAGAAAATAATGTCAAGAAGAAAATGGTAACTAAAGTATATTTAATTGAACAGCCCAAAATTAATTAATTAGCATATGTTTAGGTACACAAGCAACTGCACAATTGCAAGGGGTGACAGAGAGAGATAGACATATGTAGCGCACATACGCTCAAGGATACCACATTAACAATTCACTAAACAACCTCAGTAAAAGTACATTATCGTGCTGTTAAAATCTATAAATACAACCTAACAAAAGAAAGGTTTCTAATAAAAACAATTGTTTCGTGGGTCAAATTGGATCACAATGAATGCTCCATCTTTTACATGGTCCTCTACCTACAAAAACAAACGGTCGACTTTTGCTAGTAATTCGTATAATACACCATGTATTACACTATCTAGTTCACAGATAATGTGCTTAAAATTGCAGAAATTTCATAAAATGGTGTTTTGTGAGCAGATTTCGAACAATAAAGACCGCCTTACGAGCTAGTGAGATGAAAAACATATTTTATGGTTGTTGTTGTTTTATATTTATTTTATAGTTGGATGTACTGACAGAAATTATATGTGTTTGGATGGAAGAGGAAACTGACAATGTTTTTGAATAGTTCAATTGTGATTCGGAACTCCTTTTATGCGGTGCTTCACACATTTATCTAACCACGTACAGCTTGCCAATTGTCGTAACAAAACGTCGCAGCGCGACACGACATTATATACATTCCTCGGCGGTCGTTCGTCTACTCATGCCCCACAGATCCTCACACCCGTCAAAATAATCAGGGCCCCGCAATCAGCACAATTAAATCTACAGATGAAAACCTACGAGCTCAGTACATAAGAACAGGAATTGGAGGAGGCAAAAACATGGATGGATACAATATTTAAATTGAGGTAACATATTTTAGATTAACTGTTGAACGGAAGATACGGAACAAGGCAAGGTATATTGCCTTCCCCAAAGTGCAAAGATAATAGTTTAGGTAAGAAATAGTTACATAGATAAAATGTGAAGACAGTAGAGATAGACAAGTCTTATTCGGGTAAATATATCGAGTAGGGATGAGATATACTTGCCAAACTCAATACCAGAGACTTCAAGTACGAGTATATAAAAATACCAGGTTTTAAAATACTTGAAAATATTTGGCAACTTTCGACCCGGCCGACCAAGTCGCAAGTGCCCGAAGTACCACACAGATTTTGGGTACGTGCAGTGGGGCAACTTTGATATACTTCGGGCACCAGTATCCCAATCGATTCGATTAGAAATTTTCTCGTATCGACGAAGATCTTTCAGAGCCATTCTTCGTCGAATCGAAGATTCGATACGACTACGCAACCGAATGAATGGCTTGATTTGACCACTCGCTGTGTTTACATAGTAAATTTCATGATGCAAGTTTCAATTAATAACCGAATCAATCGGTTGTGAATCGGTGGGCCAGAAGCCGAGCCTCGCGCGCGACTTGCAAGTACTTTCATACTTTCAAGTATTTCCCGCCCGTACCAGGGCGCCGTAATTCGAAGCGAAGCCCTGATTTAAAACCTGGTAACTTAAATACGTCTCATCCCTAATATTAGACAGCCAAAATTCATAGATCCATTGTTTCATAGTAGATGAACTAAATGAAAGTCCAAACTGAAATATTCTACAATAATTATAAATCGCAAATATATTCAAGTGTTCAGACTTTAATGCCGCATCCACATACAACACATCGTAAATCACACATCACATTTCGAGAATAATTCCATCTCATCTCAACAAGGTCGTCGAACTCATCAACAACGAAACTACGCACACCACTTGTACGCAGATGCGTCGACTGACGTGTTTATCAATATGTTCCGCGGGTACAGTCGGCACGAGATCTAGAATTAAGAACACTATAATTTTTCTTAGAAAGTATCTGGCGAGAAGAGTAGAAATTATAAACAGGTGATCTGGATTAAAGATGTGGTTTTACAAAACTATAGATATTAAGAATGACTAATTTGAGGTTAAATTTTTAGCATAGTGCTTGAACGCTGAAGTGCTGTGTTCATTTTTGAGATTATCAAGGTTATACAAAGGAATGTATTCCGCGATCTAGAATATTATTTGCCGACTGTATTTTTGTAACGCTTAAACACTTTACAGAACGGATCAAACATGTGGAAGCCACTGCGAGCTGAATACCGGATGCATAACACGGGTTTTGCGCCATTTAAATATATTCTGCTTTCTAACATCTCGTAAAGGCTAACCCCAAACTCATAACACGATCTCATTTGAAAAGACCCTACCTATTAACACACTACATAAACGCTACTCATCAAAAAGTTATTTCATTGAGTTATTTCCTTACTATAATTTCATGCATTTCGGCTCAAATTTGTAGAGGTTATGAGGCTGTGTTAGACTAGAACGGATAGATTTGACGATCTTAAAACAGCTTCACGTAGGGACGAGGTTAGTCGCCCCAAAAACTATTAAATACCGCAAAAAGTAAACGTTGTCCTAGAGCAGAGGGCGACCAATAAAATACGTGTTCGGTATTTGAATATCGTTAGGAAATTATCTGTGCTTACCGACCCTTAAACCACTCGTCCCCCCATCCCCCAAACCAAATAAGCATTCAACGTACCAAGTCACGTAGCTGTGACGTTATCGCTTGTCGACATGTCGGGGTGGTTCTGTAATCTATTTATGCAGATAGAAAGTATAGCTCATACTAATGCTGTTACATTGAATATACTTCAAAACTCTTTTACTTTTCGGTAATATCCTGAAAAATGTTCAGCATCTGCCTAAGACCACTTGTGTAACCAAATTCTTCTCCATCTTATATTGAATAATAATAAATCTAACAGAAGTATTTTATTAATGTGTAAATTTGATGCCCTACATGCATTAACCATCACACACATTGATCGCGCTATTAAGGTAACAACTTGGCCGACATATTAAATGCGTCTATCAAATTATTAGTCAATATAGAGTAATCCACAAATATTCTATTCAAAATGATTTCATAAAGTTACATTTGGCATTTGGTGGCATTTCGAACAAAGTCTGGAAATTACTGAGCATTACTTAGCAATGAATCTAAAAATAATTTCAAAGATCATTAAAACTCCCCCTTAAAACTAAAGGCACGCACCTGCCTCACATGATCGTTCCCTTCCGCCCTTTCCGTAGGTAGGTAAGAAAAAACTAACAGCGCACTCGGCACCCCCTGCATTATGCGCATGCGTGCGTGACCAACGATAGGAAACTGTAAATTGAAGATCGGCAAGGTAACGATGTTTACAGGAGAAACATGTATTTCGGCCGAGAAAGGCCAGGTAGAGATAAGGTAATACGAAATGCTCTATTTACAGTAGAGACGTAGACGGTGAACGTTTAAAGAAATTTAGAGCAGGATTAAATTTACCAAAAACAACCTCTACCTGAATTCGACTAACAAAAATCAAGTTATCGATGCTATTTATATCTATCGATAGCGTTCTAAATGGGCATCTGTGAATAAAATATATTTCAAAACTATTTGGACATCTCTCAATCTAAAACAAGTATGCGTCACTTTAAAACGTTGGTCTGATTTTAACGCAGGTAACACTATTGAATAGCCTATGGTACGACATATATGATAGGGTTGTATCTTCGCGCTATGACCATTGGAGATCGAGCAGGAGAGCAAGATCGACGAGAAAAAGCTAGTTTCCTTAGAAAAAGTAGAAGAGAATTTAATACTGCCGACTCTACACACCCTAAGAGCTAGCATAGCATAGAGTACAAATTAATATAGAAAGTAAACAAGAACACGGCTGTGCTTGTCACATTGAGCCGATAAAGAAACCCAAAATACATCTGGAATCAACTTATCAAGTGCAGTTGAAATTCTGTATCTACAAACAACAAATTACATTAACAAGCAAGCTAAGTTGTAAACAACAATAAATACATAATTCAAAAACTGAAAATAGGTACACTAAATCGATCAAACTTCTTCAAGAGCGCATTATTTCATGGCAGGTTATTAATAAAAGCCATAGCGGGCATTATCGAATGGCTTCCGCGGTGGATGTATTTTTATTTAAACGACATTTTTATTATCCTCCCGGGCGGACGTGTTATGGGGCGTTTCTGGGAACTATGCTATAAAACGGGTTGCTTAGTATGGTGCAGCTGAGAAACTAGCTTAGATTAAATTAAATTTACGAAGAGTTAAAAGTTTACGAATATCTCATTCGTAAACTTACGAGATGACTCTTAATGGGCTTTGCTCTCTCAGCTACAGAAATGTCACTGTTCAAGCCTTGTTGACAAATGAGATCAAACGACGATGACAGAATCAATTTGAAAAATGCCGGACGTAATACAGCCAGGGTAGCTTTTATGTTAGAAATATATAAAAAATATTAGCCGCTAGTAATATTCAATGACATCCAATATTGTCATTGAATATTACCACCAGCTTATGAATGTAATCAATAACAAGTAGGTATCATGTCTATGAAATCTTAAAATTCGGACGCACGTACGGACGTATCTTAGCTTTATATCGGCCCCGAAAGCTAGGTAGTTCACAATTCATTCCAGTTTCACCCTTCATTTTGACTTTATCAGAAATTATTCCAGAAATTCTGCTTGTTTCATCTGAAACAGCTTCGAGATTTGTTTTGTTGTCGAAACAACTTCATATTCAAACATGTTATAAACTTTTTCCATTTTTTGCATTAATATCCTGTTTTTTCTGCGTAAAATCTTTTCTATATATTGTTTCCCATTATTTATACTTATACAAAATCTACTCAAAGTTTTCTCTCGTTAACTCAAGATTTTAATCATCTAATGATAAATACTTTATTTTTAGACATTTTATCATCCGAATTCCAGTTTCTTGTTCAACAAATACCTGATGCCATATCTAGGAGAATATTTAGAGACAATTCCTACAAAACACATTAATGACGTGAAGGTTGTATAACGTAAGGGAACTTTCATTGCCAAGAAATTGCACTCAGTCACGCAAGACATACCTAGACGCTCTAGAACCATCGCTACGGTGATATTGGACAATGCATAAAAATACAATCTTACGTAATGGTAATAAAAGCGCCGAAAAAGAATATATGTCCGGTGATGACGAATGATTTGCAAAGGACACTTGGTTCTTTATGCATTTAGTGCAGACAGATTTGAAAGACGACGACGATATTGAATGTGAACATTTGATAAGCTATCAAACAACCTTTCAATGATTTGGCGAGCAGAAAATACAAGTTAACGATAAAAATCTCTTTTTTTACTGTAAATTCAACATTTATCAGTAATAAACGCTTTAACAGCCTATAAGTAAGTCGCAAAGGAAACGCTAAAACCGCAACATCAACATAGACAGGTATTCTAGACATGCAGAATGAGTCATAACGCAGCGGCATCGGGCTCATTTGCCGCAGATTGCGCGGCGTAACGACGATGCGATCCAAGTCACTGTCATTAGCTATCCTACTCTCAATTTTAAACCTTCGAGCTAAGTTCCGAATGTCGATAACGGAATGCTTGAGGAGGCAGAAGCTAAACAAATTAGGGTCGTTATCAACGGCCACTGAGTAAGATAATATTGGCATAGTTATTTTGTGTCGTTTGACAATTTTCAAAGGACCCACCGCACGTTGGTCTTCGGTGATTATTTTTCGTTGCCAATGTTATTAGAAATTAATTTTGACACAACAATTAATGTTTTGAAAATATATGATTGTATTTTAACTGACAAAAATGTTCATAGCTGATTCTAAAACAGTATTATTGCTGTAAGTTATGCTTATTAATGCAATTTAGAGTATTATTTTTCCTTCCGTAAGTACTTGTGTAACAACAGCAATGACAATTACTAATACTACTACCATCTTGGATACAAACTTAACTTTATAAACTTTTCTGCTTTATGCATAACTCATCCTCACACACACCACATAATGAGCTCATATTATCTATGCGAATTGAATTTAACGGCAATATTAATAATACGAGCTTTGGTTAACCACACAGAGTGTCAGGTAATCCAACACCTTCAAGTACGCAATTGTCCACATTTTATGACTCCAACGGTTCTGTTCACACTACGCTGTAGTAATCGTTTAATACAAGTTGTATTAGGATTTGCTGTTTAGATTGTTATTTAATAAACAATCCAAGCGCGGCACCTGTTTGTTTAATGATTATAATCTACAACTTTACATAATCATCACAATATATTGTCATAAAAGAATTAGTACTTACGAGAAACGACCAACATTAAAATGTGCTGATAAATCATATCCAACAAATACTTTACCCAATTCGTATGAGCCAAATTGGTGGAACAACAAATCTTCATAATTTGATAATATTCAAACACCCTATTATTTTCCGCTCTAGCTGCAGTTGCAGCGGACTTAAGGAGGTGACAATAAATATGACAAATATCCAGAAACATATCGAGCTAACATCAAAATCTTATTTAAAGTTACTTAACAAGCGGCCATTAAACACTGAAGCCGTCAGTGAATAAATTATCGGTACGGAGTGCAGCTACATCACAAACGCAGGAAACGAACCATACAAATAAACACAGAACACATTCAAGGAAAGCAACGCTATAACTGATGGCGCAGTCGTCAATCACCATAGGCATAAACATTTAGATTATACAAGGAATAGCGGAACATTCAGAAAATTTACGGTGAGATAAGCCTACATAAAATGTACATTCATAATTATTATTGTTAGCTTATAATGTCACTTTTTCTTTGAAGATCCGTACCTTCATCATGAAGTGTCTATTTGTACTATACAAGCGATTATTTTCCTTTCGGTACGACGTTGCAGTGAACATAAGGTAGGAAACGCTCATTACAATGAGCTTAGTTTCCACGTGTATAGAATAATGAATGACATTGAAAATTGTGTCCTTGCTCCCGTCACTATGGTATCTGAACGGAAGCTTCTAGCGTTGATGCGGACAAATACCACCGGATGATAACTAAGATTAGGTCAATGTCAATGTAAAACCGATATCATAGTATAAATGAGTCCATAGATTCATCAGTTCATAACATAATTACTCATTAGAGACTAAGAACCAGTAATAAGATACACACAAACAGTAAAATAGTCATAAGCTCTCACAGACATGTTGGAGATATACTTGAACGCCCTTCGGTAGATAAAAAAAATATTAGCGCCAGTTAACAAAATTGAATTACTTCCAGCTCTTCCTATCAGCTCAAAGACCCTACACCTAATAGAGGGACGGAGATATACAAAGAAATAGGACACAGCTGCCTACAAAGAGCAAATGAGTAACTGACCTCGTCTGCGGGCTTGGTGGGCGTGATGGCGACGGTCTCGTTGAAGCAGAGGCAAGCACAGTAGTGCCGGTTCGCGTCCACGTCCGTCAACACGGATACGTAGAATCTTGGCTCCGTGCGTTCGGTAGACAGCGACCATCCTTGCGGCTGGCAGAACTGCAACACAAGAAAATGATATGAATCGAGAAATAGAATTATGACTTGGTCTGGGGGTCTCAAATTCAAATTGGATTCCGTTTCTTCCATCTGCTGTAATATCTATAATGGGAAATGGCTTCAACATTAACAATCACTTCCCAACATTAATAATTTCGAACAGAACATTATTGGTAAAAGGGTTTTTCTTCTAACTCTTAGCAACTTTTTCTTTATGCCCGCGCTCCCACAGAATCATTACCTCCGCACTTATTTTCGGCGTTACAAATGGTCGCCCTTTACTCCTTCCTTACAATGGAAGCTTAAACCTAGAAACGGTTTAATTAATCTACAGCGTCCATGCGGTCTAAAACGTATTAGTAAGTCTTCTGTATTGATTAGGGCAAACCTGAAAAAGCTTTACATAGTAGGGTGTTCTATGAATACGAATTCATGTGGAAATTATAAAATATTTTGGTAAAAACCGGCAAACCTGGTTGTTATACGAGCACAGTAATGAATATGGATGTAGACAGGTGTAAGGGGAACATAGATGGACTGTTTGAAAGACAAATAGTATGAGACAGAGTGAATGTGTAGCGACTGACCCCATAGGTGAGATAGGGACAGATCGATGTTGAGAAATATATTCAATCACTAATGGATCTCCTGAGTTATCAGATTTGTAAAATCTAGACAGCACCGATCTAAAACTTGTATATTGCTGTTGAATAATTCATGAGCTAAGTAGGCAGGTGAGACAACCCGACTAAAGCGGTCACGCTTTTGACTGTGTATGACGTAATTCCTGTATTGTATAGCGATAATAATAAACATACCAGTTATACCAATGGTGATTCAGGAATTGAATACATGAACTTAGCTCTCAGGGCCACTAAACTAATTGTGTGGGAACATCTTCCGATGGTATCCTACTTTTCAAATAGAAATATCAAATGTCAAATTCAGATCTTTTGTGTAGAATTGAGGTATTGCATGACTTCATAATGATGCAAGGTGAAAACTTCTAATGTAAAATATTGGCGAAAGAGTATTTAAGCCACTTCAAAATGGTAGGTAGTATTAATTGTGAACTAGATGTAGGGTGGTGACTACTTGCTACCCCATAAACCTATTCAAAACCCCTATTAGAGAGGGAGATGTACTCACCCATCCTATACCGTCATGAAATGGTGTGTCCTCCCAGCTGACCTCGGGGAATCGCTGGAGGACCACGCCGCTGTTCAGACCGCCCCCTGTAACAATACATGAAACATTTGTTGTAATTAAAATTGATGAACTCAAGCCCGTCTTCTTCGAATGAGTCTTCTTCGAATGAGATGGGTCTTCGTGACATATCCGCCAAATTTAGCCCTCGCAGAATTGTTATATGAAACTAGTCATAGTTGTTTTATGGCTGAACTAAATGAGGTTGTGCCAAAATAATTGCCTAGGCACGGGAGTCTGTTCATATTTTCTTTGCTCCTTCAGACATAATTTATGAACTAGTTACATTATAGTCAAAATAGGGGCGTGCAAGGGTTAAGGGAACTTTCTCCAAATGTTTGAAGATGAAATTGTCGTACTGTCGGAAATAATCTTTAACGCCGAGATTCAACGAACCAAACGCCAAAATCATATGTCGTTTCGGAGAAAGTGAGTTAATAGTTCCGGCGGCGCCCCCTACAGGAAAACAATGTATCCGTTACAGAGTATGCAAAACGTTAAAGTATACCAATAATATTGCCTTTGCGTCCTCATATAGATAAGACTTCCAGGAACACACAAATTATAATGTACAGAAGTCAATTTTGTTAATATTATGCCGTTCAATAATTGTAGTCCTATGTCCTATGGTAGACTTCATAACAAACACAAGTTATAGGTAGGACTGGAAACAATCCAAGTAACGTAGTTTACAAACGTATTACGTAATTTGAATTCGAATTTGTAAATATGGGCTGTGACGAAAGTCGACATGGTTTTTGATGACAAATTCACAATTGTGATCAATATAAAGTAACCCCAATGTATCTAGAACATAAGTTGTTTTAAAGCTCGTTTAAGGAATTGGTTTGGGTACTAGAAGCGCTTAACAATAGAAACAATGTAACTGTTATGCAAAGTTTGTTTGAACACATTGAGGCCGAGACCTCACCGACTGGGGACGTTCTTTTATCGATATTTTTTGATAACTAGAAAATTCTATCGATAATTATTGATGCGTGCCCACTTCTTAGACTTTCTTTAATTAACTCAAGATTTTTTATTGCTATTAAAGTGTTACTGGAGTGGCTGCAACGAGATTTAACCTTAGCCAAATATACAAATAATAATAGTTAAAGCACTATGAAATCAGACCATGTACAAATACATAAGTCCCGGCATTACTTTAATTATTAATTGATTACAGTTTAAGACAGCCAAATGTGAAAGAAAATTTTACGATTATCCATAAAAATAAATAATATGACCATGTAAATCAATTTATTATAACTAAAATCAGTTGTGGTATCTGAGAGATTTTTCCTTATACCCTTACAAGTTGTATAGAGCATCGAGCATCGATATTCGTGGAACATCCCTACAGCACGCGTGTTCAGATCAACAAGCAATTGTGTGGCGTCGGGACAATGTATGTGGACCGGTCAGTAACACGTAGAAAATAGACGCAAAAGATTCCATGAAACATATCAATAAATCAGTCAATTTTCGCTGACACACTCCACACAAAATTTACGGAACTATATAGCGTACAAAATTTGCCATGAAAAGGTTGAGAATGTAATAATCAGTAAAAGGTTGTATGAGAATATAACGCTTGGAAACAAGTCCTTTTCGTTAAAAAATAATAAATTGGTTGCTGGATGGCTATTAATTGACAACTTGATAATGTCATGTGTAAGTGTCCCACATTATATTGATAAGGTAACATAATATGAACAAGTCGTAATTCTTTCAGAGCGTGCGACAAGTGTGACCGCATTGCAAAAATCGAAAGCTAAATTGGTCCCCCCTACTCTAGGCTTAACATTTTCGTGACTGACAAAATTGGAGTTCATTAATACAAAAAGTGATTTAGATTTGGTCTTACCAGGCATGGAACCCCTTGCAATAATATTATATTTTGAAGATATAAAAAGAGCGCAACGCAAGTAAATAAACCTTTGGCTACGTCGAATCAGGTGAACGCAGCAGCTGATTCTCCATCTATCAATCGTCACAAAAACAAAACAATTCCACTCACAATTAACTCAATTTTTAGTTACAACGATACACAAACACGTAAAAAAAACATTGAATAGTTACAGCGTATGAAACACCGAAGGATACATGCCCGGAATCCTTTAAAATCCTTTAGAATCCTTTAAAATATCATGTCGCCAAGCGGCCTAGCCGTGTTCCGGCATGATGTTCGGTGTTGCCATTCATGGGTGGCGGGTCAGATCAGTTGCACTGCATGTGCCTCTATCTACTGCCGCCTCCCTACCTAGGCAAGTATGCTCCATCGTAGATCTCATCGTCACTTACCATCAGGTGAGATTGAGATCAAATACTTGCCTATAATGTAATTTAAAAAAAAAAAAAAAAAAATGAGGTCCCATAAATGTTACAAACTTAGGTGGTTAAAATACAATTGATTTGGTTTTTGGCAGCTTTCGTACGAACTTTCATTCGGCATTCTGGCACTCAAGTTGGCGCTGACCAAGGTATAATTAAAAGAAAATCCCTTTCGGAAGTATTTATAATTCAATTCTTTAATTGTGTACATATTAAATAGTTGAGATTTAAGTGCGAAAAGGCAGACTATGGCGTACTTTAGCATTCCCTTTGGTTTGAAATACAGTAGATCAAATTGTTTAATTTACGATACAATCATCGAGAGAATAGTAAACACCAAAAGGATTATTTCCGAAATTGGTCATAGCGAAAATTGTGCTCGCAACCCACGTCGTCGTGAGCACTCAAAGCGTTTACTTCAACAATGGCAACTCCTTACTTTGTTGAGAGCAACAAAGTAACCACTCAATCAGATTGCTCCCAACCTGCCTAGGAAAATAACTTTTCCAACCAGGAAAGAACAAAAGGAGCAAATAGTCTGGCCGTTGCAAAATCCGTAGGGAGCGTTGCCTTTTTACACTTCTTATGATGCTGTCTCTAAAAATAGGAGCAGCGAACCGAGTTGCTGAGGCATCCTCGACGTACGGGTCAAGGGCGTAGTCAACCGAGTAGGGAGTGGGCAATCGAGTTTAATTGGAGATGCTTCCTGGAAATCTAGTCCAGAATTAAACCGTTAATTGTGCTAGTTGCATTAGGATGGTCTTGATGAATACACGTTTTCCGCATTGCATGTAAATATAATTAAGGAGCTTTTAGCAGATATTTATGAATCTAAATAGCATCGTTTCTGTTATACTCTACCGTCTAGTCTGTTACACAGTATGGAGAATATTCGTCTCTATAGTTGAGACATCTTAGGAGTGATACTTATGGAACGCAAAATGAAAAAAAAGGGAAGCCTAACAATAAAATGAACATCTGTATAAAAAATTGCTATGCTAATGTTACAATATGCAAAGGCAACTAGCAATTTCCGCGCAATCAACAAGTTACACAAACGTTGTATTAAAACACAAACGATTCCATATTTCCGGACCGTTACGAGATCTTTGCTGGCCTCATAGCCGATAGTCCCTCACACTTCATTGATCGCCACGTAATTGCTTTCCACGTTGCTGAGTAAACACACTTTTTTATAGGACAGGATCTTAGTTATAAAGATGATTTCTGATGCGTTATTTATGTGTATGTCGTCTTAAAATGTCTTCCATGCCAAGTTATTCAGTCATTTTAGAAGTAAGATTGACTGAAACTGTCTATTTTAATAACACAACTATACATAGACCTAGCACCTTTGTTATTACTCATAATATTTAAAATAACCCAAAATATATCTTTACTTCTGTTTGACATATGGATGGCAAGTAATTATTATATTTTATTTTATTACATTAAGAATATTAGATATCTTTCCTCGTAAGGCATTCCCAAAAAACAATTTCTATTTCATTATGACAAACAAGCACTTTTTTAAGTCCACCCGAAATATATAGAGATGTTTTCCCATTTTTAGGGACGGCGCCCCAAATAACGCTGAGAACGCACGCGATAAATAACGATTCCTTTGCGGAACACAAAGGCTTGGAGATTTCTTCTGAACTGTCCTTGAACTAAAGATGAAACCTAACACATATTGGTGTATATTGCTGGTCTCTTTTCACCCAGAGTATTGAATTGGATGTGGGTATATCAAGGTTTGACGTACAACGCGCATCGTATTGATTACAAAATTCTGAATAAAATAATTTGAAATATATAAAAAACCACACGACAGAGTTGATTAAATATTCATTACAGATATCGAGATTCGAGGACGCCATGCATATTGCTGGTCACGCGTCAGCCGGCGTATTTCCAATTATTTAACCACACAACTTTTAAGAAGCCTAGAAATACATTTTTACAAAGTTTATTCTTACCATAATGGCTACCTGTAACGCCCATAAATAACGTAATTAGTATGTATGCCGATGCACCGTAATGATTTTGTGGTAAGACGCCAACATTTACGGAGAAAGCTTGCTTTCGGAAGGAACGAATTAAATTTCACTCTACAAAATTAATATTTGGATGATTTTGTATCGAATAAAAATCAAATACTGAATTTAATATATTTATAAGACTGACGACATAAGGAACAATATATTATACAAATCAACAAGGCCATATATGAATAAGCCGTCCAATCTGTATATAAATCATTAATTTGCCTTTCATCAACAAGTTCCCTAGTGATACCGGTCCAGTAACGGTAGGCAATATATCTGAAGGCTTCACTAGAAGATATATCGATCTATGATCCGGCTGTTTTAATTAAAATGCACGCGACCAGACGAACTTTAGCGAGGCGTTGTTGTTTTTTGCAAATATTACGTCATCCGAGAGCGCTAACCGCAGGTGTGACGTCAAGCTATCAAATCATGGATTTTATTCCGCAGTTGATGATCTTAGAAAGCATTACGTTAACATTTCAAATAATGATTGGATTGTCATTACTAATTTAGTGGTAATGGTTTTTTTAATATATGTGTACATACTGGAATGAACACATCAAAGTGATCCATACTAACAAGCCACGAATTTTGATCACACATGCCTAAAGGAGAAGGAAAACACCCACAATCCCAAGCAATAAATAAATATTGGCTGTATCTAACTCTTTTTCAATATATTTAGACAAGATTATGAGGTGCAGAAGATACCTTCACATGCCAAAGAATTGGGTTAATATATAGCTAATACCATAGAGCACGAGATATTTTATATCTAAACGATGTTTACCTGTATTGGCCACAGAGCCGTCATAAAAAAGAGAAAAAGAAAGAGTCACTAAAAACGATAGCCGTCGCTGGAGTTATGGCTTTACCAGATATACAATCAACGACGTAATACTTGTTCACACTTGGATTATCAGTAACGGTCTTTTTAGGGTTGGGTTCCGATTTCAAAGAGAATAAATCTATGACATAAAATTAAGTATTTTGTTAATGGAAAATTTTCAAAATAATGATTTTACCCCCCATATTGCGAGGACGGGTCTGTGCTGTTGTTGCACTACATAGCAACAGTCTGCGGTGTTCTCTTAGTAGTCATGAATCTATATCTAGTATTAAGTCTAAAAAGAATGCTGCTAACATTAGCATTGTCTTAACTCTTTCTCATCAGACAGAGAAAAATATCACATATTTAGAGCATATGATGGGTTGGGTTGCAAGATAGCTATGTGTCGGACGTATGAAACAAATGTGTCACCCAATCAACGGGTATATAACAATGATATTATGAACCAGGCAAAAATATGACAATCTAGATTGTAGCCCGTTCCTTTATTTTGTTGCAACAAACCTTAAATCAATTCTAATAAAGATTAAAACGCAGTATTTGTAAGTACGGAACCCGCAGCATAAAGACCCAATTCACATTCCAACGGGGTTTTTTTATCGCAAAACAAACGCTTCATTGAACATTTTGTCGCAATTGTACTTCGGCTATCAAGGACAAGAACCGTGTCGCTTTTAGGCGACTTTATGGTTCTATGTGGATTGAGGGGAGCATACGGATATAGAGCGTACAACATTTTTGTGTCGTGTTTAAGGAAATTGTCCATCCATTTAGGCTTTCAAAAGTCATTGGACAACAAAGCAGACTTGTTCACGAGTTCTGAAGGGTTGTTGATGAAATAATTAAAATTACCGACGAGCTTTTTGTTCATCGGAGTAGGTGGACTGAAGTCATAATCAGATGGACCAAAATTACTATTCAAATCTACACAATTCTCCAATATACATAAAAATCAGAGATAATCTTTTCAAAAACGGAACCATGGAGTTTCTTGCGTGTTATTCTCCAAGAGGGCGGTAGAATCTTAGCACCATTATTCACACATAAGGTAGACTCTGTGATGAGACCTATCAGATCTCATTAAAAAAACCGATTCTAGTGATCATAAGTCGTTCCAATGGTTCTGATGTTACGCTTCTCCACTTTAAGGAGAATATTTAACAACTTGCTCTGGATCCTCGACCCAATCGTAAATGTCGCGTTTCGATGTTTCGTAACTGGAAGGCAAACCAGTCACAACTTACAACCGCGTTTAGAGGTCGCGCGGCCGGTTCTCACAGTCTGTGCACCAGTGCTTAAATACTCATTTGGGCTGCACTAAAAATATTAACAAACGATCGAACTTGGTACAGGCGGACCATAGATTTGGTCCGATCTTTACCAACCGTCCGTACCGTATTGTCGGCAGACGTACATATTCGGTACGGAGCTACCAGATCCGCAATCCGTCCCGTACGAAGTCCATGGTCTGTTAATACTATTAGAGGATATTATTATAGTACTCTTGTCAGCCAAGCTTTGGAACGGCCATCACAACACTTAGGTTTCGCTACTCAAAGCACAAGACGTATATTTACGCATCAATTGGAAAAAATATGTTTAGAACAGTGATACACAATAGTATCTCCTTATTTCCGGATGGTTGGCACAATCGACTTTTATGCCTGGTTTATGTGAGGGTGTTTGTCTGGTTACCCGATTCATCGAAGCCCCACCAGGAAATTGCCCAACTCTTGAGACTACCGCAAGCCTGGCGACTACCCAGTTAACCCAATTAGCTTGCCGAGTAGCTGGCCATGAACAACCAAATGTCAATAAATAAAGTTCAGATAAGAAAGCATGAATGAAAACTCCCATATCCGAGTCGTACCCCAGACCAGGATAAATGTCGTATAAAACAGCCTGAGTGTCAGACAACAACGGGTTTATTATATTATTATCTACTAGCTGTTGCCCGCGACTTCGTCCGCGTGGTATTTAACAAAGACAACCGTTGACAACAGCCTGCTCGCCCATTCTGAGACCGCGGCACGCATTGCAGGTTGTTGCTATCAAAATTAATTCAGGCGCTGCGCTGAAACATTGGTTTTAATTTTTTTTCGTGAGATCCTATTCTTTTTTCTAAAATAAAAGTAGCCTTAGTTACTCCTTGTTACATCAGCTATCTGCCAGTGAAAGTCCCGTCAAAATCGGTCCAGCCATTTCAGAGATTAGCCGGAACAAACAGACAGACAGACAGACAGACAGACAGACGGACAGACAGACAGACAGACAGACAGACAGACAAAAATTGTAAAAAATGTTGTTTCGGTATAGGTAACGTGTATACATCCAAATGCACTTAGTAAAAAGCGGTTATTTTAATATTACAAACAGACACTCCAATTTTATTTATATGTATAGATATATAAAACAAAGTCGTGTTAGTTACACCTTTTATAACTCGAGAATGGGTCGGCCGAATTTTATGATCTTTGTTTTTTTTTAATTTGTCTCCGCCCTGAATTGCTGAATAACTATCAAAACATGATAAGAAAATAATAAAAAATAACAATAAAGATAATTATCTCATTTGATGCTGAGGCGGTACGAAGTCCGCCGGCCGTACAGCTCGTTTTAAATAAAACCAATCTACCCTCAACAAAAACATACTTGGGAACACATTCAATGAATCAGAAAAGGTAATAATTGGTGGCATACGATTTTATAACAAAGTCATGTTGTCTGTCGGTCATTGTGTGAGTCACGTTACATCGTTCATTACGGATGGTTACATTGGTGACGTCATACTGACTGATGTCAGAATTCCACTAGGAAACGAATAAAAAATGCAGTATTGCTGTAATATGAACCATGGTTTCAAAATAATGTGTTCAACATGAAGGTCATTTGTTTTTGGTGTGCTGTAGGTATCTGAACATAAAATAAAATATAAGATCCGCAAAACTAATAAAATTTACTTTAGAGATGTCACAGCGTCGACTTGGATGTGATGTAAATCTATCGAATAAGGATGTTCGACATCGGTCGATGTCATTAAGACGTATATTCCGAAGAAATAAAGCTGCCTCGGATCACCTGGCATGTCGAAAATGTGGAAACTTTCCTATCCAAATATTGCTAGTCTCAAATTCCGTCATAAACACAATTAGATACTATTTTTTTTTTCTAGAACCTTAATCCTCGTTTCAAACAACGCAATAACAAAACGGTTGTTCCACAATAAATTTTAAACGGATAAAGGAATTCCTTGGAATTATTAGTTCAATAGCTAGGTATGAGGAAATTGAAATTCAGATAACCTAGAAGCCGGGTAACAACTGTGAAGGCCGTTATATATATTTTAGTTTTTCAATTAAATTTCCAATCCATTATGATACGAGCATTTTGATAAAACGTGTGTTGAGACACCTAATAGTTTGATAGTAGTTATTAAATTGACGAAGTCGAACTTATTAAACGTATTATATTTGCAAACTCATAATTATTATTCAATAAGTTTCACTAAACCAAGCGGGAAATAACTCGCAATTAATTTACGAACGCAGCTAAAAATTGCCATTGAGATTCCTTCGCAAAAAATACTTCAATCTAAATAAAGATTATGGCACCGATATTCTGCTGACATTTTTTCTATTGAAATTAATTGAGATAAGATGGCTTGGCCTCCCTGCCTAATGAGGGTAGCTTTGTAAACATTTCGCGGCTACGAGGGCGAAGCGCGTGCCTGCTAACTGAAATAGGTCAATCACATCAATTACTGGCCGTCGAATTTATTAAGTATTTTACCGGACGCACCCTTATAACGGTTGGTACACACTTAAATAGTACTCAGAATTTTGTAGAGTTTGCAACTAAATTAATCATCTTTTATGAAGATCTTGTGTATGAGGAGTAAGCAGTGATAACCATGTTGGTGGAACGTTTGCCGAGGTCTTTGTCCGAGGACCACGCATACGAATTCGCAAGCACTGGCAGTAATGAATAAATAGCTTCCATATACAAAACTCAAGCACTCGTGCTTCTGAGAGCTCATAAAAATTTTTAGACTAGCCAACGCTTTGTAGATCCATAAAAAAAATAAAAAATAAAAAAAATACAACCGAATTGAGAACCTCCTCCTTTTTTTGAAGTCGGTTAAAAAACGGAATTAACCGCTCCCAGCCGAGTTTATGAATTTTAATTACTAAGCCCGGTTAATTTGAATTGGTTTTGCGTTGCGTAATTATAGATGTGGCTTTGAAGGTGGAGATAATAATAGGGACGATTTGTTGGGTCCTGTTGCGGAGGTTGGATGCTCACCACCAACACTGGCTGGTGGAAACGGAATATTTATATAAATTAACAAATAAAATATATGTCACTCACGTCGTCAGCTTTGTGCAGGTCGTATCTGTTTCCAATTAGTTTATTAAAATATATTCGTTATAATTGCCTTTTTATATTTACAACAGGTCCCTACAAACTGGCATGTCAAGAGCCAAATTGGCTGGTCATTGATATGCCAATTGGTAGTGACTCTAAAAATCGGTCCTGCCGTTCGTATGGACGTCAAGTTTGAAGTCTGCGCCGATGTCTGTCCGTTTGTTCACTCGCGCCGACTTGGTCTGCTGCGCAGATATATATGCTGCGCAGCAGTTATCATTAATACGAGGAATAGTTCTACCGCTATCAAGATACACGCGAATGTTTTATTTTCTCCACCATTTTGTATAATATTAGTGGCGATAGAGTCTCTAATATTTATCGCGAGCCTTGACAATATTAACTACAAATCTAAAAGTCTTCAAAATGTTTTTAATAGGCCCTGAAGCCATTAGCTGAAGCAATATAAATAAATCAATTCAATGAGATCAGTTCTTGTGGAATAATGTGAATAGTGGTTACCAAGGCCGAACGAATTAGGCATCGATTCTGAACCGCGGGCGCCGGCCGGTTTTATAAATGTATAGCTTTGGCCGCGGCTACGCCCGCGCAATCGATGATTATTCTCTATAGCTGGACATCTTCTGCTCGGTTTACACGTAGTAGCAAGTGTATGTCATCGTGAATAGCTTGACAAATAGGTACGAAGTAACAAGTGATCGAAATATATATTCATACATTTGTAATTTGGCTACATGTTACTTCCCTACGTGCATACCGTCCTTGTGAAAATCGATCTTAAGTGATGATGTCTAAATAACTTAAAATTTCAGACATTGTTGTGGAATATTAAAGCTTTTAAAGCCATGTGAACCTACCAATTTGCTGTAGTGTTTTCTCAAACATCATAAGTAAGACTGGACATATTTTATTTATAATTTTATTTGTAGGCACACGGGACAGAGCTATATGAAAATACAGTCAGCACTGTCACAGTCACACATGCACTGTGGCATGCATAGTCTTCTACAATTTATTTCTGTCAACATCCCTTTCTCTTGGCTGCCATATAGACTAACTTGTCCATGTGAGTTCGACAAATGCCTACGCTGCATCCAGCTTAACAGCTGTATTGACCAAACAAACCAAGGTTTGCGCATATTGCTGACCTCGGCTGGGCAACTTTATGCTCACTTCATATAGCCCTAGGCTTGCTCGATAAAATAAAAATAAAAAGCTTAGAATTATATTTTTTTTTTAATTCAACATTTTTTTTTCTCAAATCGCCTTTACATCACAGACTATTGGGATGTTGCTTTACAGCTTCTGATGTAGCAAGCACTTGGTGTGTTCCAGCTAGTGCTTAAAAACATTTTTTTATGGTCTGGAAACATACTAACTAAACATTCCATCTATGATGCATCTACTTATTTTTATGTAACTATCTGTACCATAGATAAGTGTATTGATGTGAACAACCTCTATGACTCATATTATCAATACAGTTAATTGGTTTATGAGGGTACCATTATGGAGGGAGTAATGTGTGTACACTTTTATTTATTTGAGATTGTTTATCAATGTAAGGAAGAATTTTTTTCTGCATATAATAAAAGGCAGCTGCTAGTGTCTTATTTCTTTGCATAGCTTTATTTTTTTGCTAACAGCATCATAGCATATTCAAATGTATCCATTTATGGTTGTAACAATAGGAAATATTTAATGTATTTATACTAGTACCGATATTACTACATAAGGCAAAAAAAGGTGGATTATTTTTAAAAGCAGTATTTTCAGTAGACGTTTTCCGATAACCAATCCTAAAATTTGAGTCATAATAGTCATTAATTGTGAATTCATCCCACCATTTATTTTATTTACTTAAATATTTCAAAACAACCACTTTTTAAATTTATACTACCTGTATAGTGTTGTATGCTAATTGGCCAAGTAATTAATTTAATTATACAAAGATGGAGTGTGTACTTATAATTATCAGTGATCTATTAATTACCTTTTGAGTAGGTACCTACAGATACAAACAGATTGTGACACATAAATTACTGCTATGTATTCTGTCTTGTACCTCAGAACGTGAACTTTTCAGGATTCCCATTGGATGGATCCTAATTTCATGATGCCTAGCTTTTACAAACATAGCGAGTTCTACTTAAAATACTTGACAGTAACTTGTTTTTTTTTATGTAGTTAAACACCTCAAATATCACAGTGAAATCTGTCCATCAGAGAGAACTAAAATCTAATCAGTTATATGAAAATATGGGGAGCGCACACAGCACCAAACCAGTGTAATAAACCAGGGCTATGATCTGAAACCCCCTTACATAGCAGGGAGATCAGTGCAATATTAAAAGGGACTAATAATTGTTATTATTATAACTACAAGCCTATTCAAAAACAAGGTTATATGTATAGATAAATGTTTCTCCTCGGAAAAGACATCTATTTCAGCCTGTTGCTTTTATATGCATTAGCATATTTGGCTTTTTCGCGCCACATAAGACTCAAATAGTAGGTATGTAAAGAATTTATAATGCATAAAAGTACTCACTCTCCTTTTCGTGGTCGAAGCCCACAATAACAAAGTAGTCGACGAGCCTGGACATGGCACTCCTACGGCAACATCCCAGCACAAACACAGCAAATACACTTTATAATTAAATTACACAAACACATTTTAGACACAAAGATTCTTGCTCGCACATATTCGATCACATTAACCGATTCGCCGATAGTTCCGTACACACAGCGAATAGAATTCGCGCACCATACACTTCGAGGAATGTAAACAGTACTTTCATTTATCGCGAGCTCAAGAATACTATCTCCGTTTACGAGGAAGATTAAAGATTGTCCAGTCACAGAGGTTACACAAGATTGATACAATCCGAATCGCTGCAGAACTTAATATCGTAATGGACAGGGGCATCCGCCCAAAAAGGATGGTTAGGACATTAGATAATGATAAACTTGGATATTTTAGACAAATTTTGTAATAACGTCACAGCAACCTACACCCGACCCGTTCATCCGACATTTCTAAAAAAACTACTAAAAAAAAGAATATATCCTTGCGTGATTGCCAGTATATAAAATAACTAAATTACTATTTATTATATTTTGGCTTCTATAAGCAACAAGGTAGGAACTACGAGAAACTATCGTAAGATTAATGATCATCTAGTTGAACGGACTAGCATAACTGTGGACCCTATACATACATGCAATTAAAATGGGTAATTAATGTAATATCATTAAAAATTGTTTTAATAAAAACAGAAGGTAAAAGCTAACTGTGTGTGTTATGTATTATATTTTTCAAAGTTTCGTAGTTACTACCATGTCAATACAGTACAATGGCAACTTGCGAAGGACACCACAGACGAATAAATACAAATAAATACTTCTGACACTTTATTAGCGTGTCAGTCACAGTGACTAACATTGACAGAAAGTAAGTAATGCCAACATGAAGAAAGGTGAATATAAAGCTGGGCACAGACCCACCGACTTATGCCATGTACACGTCGCGCAGATTATATCCTGTCGTCACACATGGCGAAGATAATGTAAACGTAATATTATCTTAATCGGCTACCCACGCCTAAGATACGGAAATATATATCATATGTTGCATAGTATCGGAGGCCATCTCGCAATCTGCCCCTTGATCGTATCCATTATAAGCACATATTGTAACTACACCGACTTTTTCATTAGAGTGTCAACACCTTTTTTCACATGTCGGTAGTATCTAGTAGTATACTTATACGGTAAACTCTTTCCAAGCTGATGATAATCGATAAATGAAACTGATAATTCTAAGATTTTATTGGATTTATGCCATGCCATCTATATATTGTAAATAAATTCATGGTAGTTACACCATTTATAACTCAAAAACGGGTGGGCCGATTTTTATGATCTCTGATTTTTTATTTTAACTATTAACGCATTTGAAAAATTCACTAAAAATAATAATGAAGATAATTCGTTTTCTTATACATTTGATTCTGAGGCGTTACAAAATTCGGCGAAACAGCTAGTTGTAAATACGGATTGAATACTGACTATAAAGTTGGGGTTATGCCTACTTCCCTTATTTTTGTGCAAGAGTATATAATCACTACGTTTTAATATTTGCTGCTCCGACATAAGTCGGTACTGTTGTGTGTACCCAGCTTAACTAAACAAATAGAAATAACATGCTTACCAACCAAAACAATATTATTATTCATTCTTATTTACGTTGCTTTTTGACACAGATAATTTGCTGATAAATTTCAATTTAGTTGATATTTGCGGTAAATATACCTTTGAACGCCATCTGAAACGATGGCCGACACATCTAGTCAACAGATACCGGGATTAAAACAGAGGAAAGTGTTCAAAATTATAGTTTTAGGTGATTCGGGAGTTGGAAAAACATGTTTAACTTATAGGTTCTGTGAGGGACAGTTTTTAGATAAATCAGAGGCTACAATCGGTGTGGATTTCAGAGAGCGTAATATACAGATTAGCAACGAAGATATAAAGGTATATTAACGCATATTTATCTTATATGTGTGACGGTAATTATCTATGTATTATAGTACTGTTATTCGGTGACCTGTGCCGTTTTAGCTCCATTTCGAAGAGAATCGAAAATGTGGCTATAATTTGTAATCAATCCCCAATTAGTATATACCATCTATATATTCCATCTGCTCATAGTTTTTAAAACTGATTGCAAGATAAGCAAAAAACAAAAAAAAACCATCCACCATATATTATCCAATATCCTGTACTTATGTGAAAATCATACAATGTATAACTGTAATAAAAAAATGTAGTTTAGAATTAAATAATTGTTTATAATGTTATTTTAGCCGGATAAATCCTAATAGTACATGATTTTCAGCTTCAATTATGGGACACGGCTGGCCAGGAGAGGTTTCGCAAGTCCATGGTGCAGCATTACTACAGGAATGTCCATGCTGTAGTTATAGTTTATGATGTTACTAAACCAGAAACATTTCATGTAAGATCGCCATTTATTTACACTTATAAGTATCATATGAAGAGTAAGGCAGACAGACCAGCTAGTTAGCAGTACAATATGTCAAATTGATTCGCAGTCGGTAGTGATCCTGATTTCTTTACTGATTATGATATGATTCCTGGGTTTGCATCCCATTAGGGGCATACTTTGCGTGATGAGAATGAATGTTTGTACCTGAGCCGTAGATGTTTAATGTCTATATAAGTTAATTTATACTGGGTTCACCCTCAGTCCATTTTATAGTCGCAATAATACAAGTGTTGCATAGTTTGGCATCATTTTTTTTTTTTTTTTTTTTTTAAATTAAAGGGCTTTGTCGCTTAGCGACCACACCGCCCATAGAAACGATATAGAAACTCCATACAAAAATAAACAACCAAATTAAAATAAATAACAAATCAACATAATAACATTAATCACTCCTTAACCAAACCTAGGTCTGCTAATTTATATAAAATTTGAGCTTTATCTGACACCGGATCAGATAAAATACTATTACAAAGCCCAATATCCAAATCTCTCGTAGAACCAAAATGTGTATATCTGTACACTTCGTTCCTCACACACTCCCACAGAACATGTATGACATCTTCTATCACCCCACAATCCTCGCAGTTAGGAACTTGTTTGACGGGATGTGACCAGATCGCAGCCTAAAAGCAGTCACTAACGATTTCCTACTCAACGTTACCTTGTCAATCCATGGGTATGGCATGATTTTTGACTGTATTGTACGGTACCAAATTCCTTTTTCTCTCGATCTCTCATCAAAATATTCTTGCCAATACGCGTTAGTTTGGCATCATAAAGTTGGTGTGTTCGTCTGGTGATAATAAAAAAAATATATCACAACCTGTATACTAGTTTATAGTGTCATAAAAATAGTTGTTTCACCATCTGCAAACTCAATCTAGAACTTATCTGATTGATGGCACAAATCAAGTCTGTCACATAAGCTCTGCAAAGGGTGCCTGAAGTATGATAATAAGATTTAAATATGATATTAAAGGCGCCCAATACATATCCTAATTACAGTCTATAGCAAGTTGGATGCAAGAAGTGGAGTCTCATGGTCTCATGAAGTCACCAAGAGTGCTGGTGGGCAACAAGTGTGATTGCGGCACCCCAGAGTCCCGTCTGGCGACTACGTATGCGCAGCGGCTAGCTGATAAGTATGGGATGCCTGTGAGTATAATTGGCATAGAGTTGATGTCTAGGATTTAATGCTTTCTCTTCTTTCTTCTTCTAATTTAAGGGTTAGACCCTTGTCGGTGTAGCTGATGAAGCTCTTTCCACCTGTCTCTATCTAGAGCAGCTTCTTTCACCTCCCTATACGACATGACACCCATCCTTTCTTTTATCTGACTCATGTAGTTTATTCTTGGTCTTCCTCGTCCACGCTTTCCTTCTATCTTTCCCTCTATGATGTTCTTTATAAGGGTATCATGTCGTATGAGATGGCCTATCATCTTCCCCCTTCTATTCCGTATGGTTTCCATTAATGATCTTCTTTCATGCACTCTCTCCAATACATCCTCATTAGTTACTTTTTCTGTTCAACTGATCTTTTCCATTCTCCTCCAACACCACATCTCGAATGCCTCTAATATTTCTCTGTCTCTTTGTGTCATAGTCCACGTCTCACACCCATATAAAGCTATGCTCCAGACATATGTTTTAATAAACTTTTTCCTTACTTTTTTAGATATTTTTGATGTAAAAATATATTTCTTATTGTTAAAAGCCTGTTTGGCAAGTGCGATTCTTGATTTAATATCTGGTGTGCATCTCGAGTCTGTAGTAATGATGCTTCCTAAGTATTTAAAACTGTTTACATTTTGTATTTTAGTGTTTGCTATTACTATTTCTTGATTTGAATTTTTTCCTGTTTTGGATGTGGTAAGTACTTTAGTTTTACTTGTATTAATTTTCAATGAAAATTCTTTAAAAGTGTCGTTCATAATATTTAATATTTTTTCTAAATCTTTTGTTTCTGTAACGACTGCTATATCATCTGCGAATCTAATAAACTTTATCATCTCTCCATTGAATTTTACTCCTATATCTGATAATTTTGAAATTTTCATAATAGCAGCTTCTATAAAAATATTAAATATGAGTGGTGAGAGTGGACAGCCCTGTCTTACGCCTTGTCTAATTTTTGCTGTTCCTCTATTGTTTCCTATCTCTATTATAGTCTCTTGGTGTCTATATAGCTCATATATTATTCTTCTATCTCTAAAATCCTTTAAAATGCTTTCTACTTTCCTCTAAAATGCTTTCTACTTGTTCACAATTAGGTTGTTATTTCTACTGAGAGAGACAGAGGTATTAGAGAAGAAGAGGCAATTGCTGTGTGCTGAAACAAGAGTGTTATATATATGCATAGTTTACACCATATGGTATATAGTTGGTGTCTTCTTCGGGCAATATGGTTGTCAAGAATAGTAATCTTATTTTTTATATTTCAATGCATGTTCCTTTGCTATTATGAGTGTATTGATCCCACAAAATGTTATTTTATAATTTTGTTGCATTTGTATATATTTATACAATGGTTTTAAAATTTTGCAGTTGTTTGAAACGTCCGCTCTCCTGGACTCTGAGTGCGACAACGTTGAGTCAATATTCATGACGCTGGCGCACAAGCTGTACTCGAAGCAGCCGCTCCGAGTTGTCAGCGTTGAGGTAACACTAAACCAATATTGCTAGACAAACAATAATCATATGAACCCAAACTAATGAACCCTTGTATTATAGGCAGGACTAGGACTAGGGGCGATCCCTGTGTCACACAGACAAGGGTAACTAGTGAAAAATATATTTCCGTAATTCGCACATATCAGAATCGAAGCCGCAAATACTTAGTGCACTCAGCTGAGCGCGTTGATCTGTAAACAGTGTTACCAACCCTACTGTTTTAACAGTAGATTTGCTGTTTTCACATTTATCCCCCTGTTTTCTGTTTCATTCCTAATTTTTACTGTTTTTCAATTAGCGTTATATTATACCTACACTATGAAAATATTTTTTGATAACCACTATGTAATAAAACGCAATGACACTAGACGGCAGTATCTACTCTTGTCGAGATTCGGGATTTCCCACATTGTGTGAATTGGTGAAGAAACTTTTGTGGCTACCACATAGCAGCCCCACCGTGGAAAGATTATTTTCAGCTATAAATAATATGAAAACTAAATTACGCAACGGAATATCGACTTATTGCACACTAAATCCGAAATAACCTAGTGCTACTCATTTTAAGCCACAGAAAGGCAAATGAAGAAATTTAACAAAAATATGTATGATTTTAATAAGGAAAATGAGTCTGAAAATACTGAAGATGAGGCAATAGAGGATAAAAGTGGACAATAATTTTACTTTGATTTGTTGTTTTTTTTTATATGTTGTGATCAATAATATAATATAACAATGTACGTGAGTCCTGGTAACTAATAAAAGTAGGTGCTTTGTTTTAATTATATCAGGAAATTATGAAATCTGCCCTTTTTTACTTTACCTACTGTTTTCTCCTGTTTTTTTATTGGTGAGCTGCTGTTTTTTAGTTTCTTGGGGTTGGCAACACTGTCTGTAAATAAATCAGGACTTCATTTGAAACACCCTCGGACGTTTTCGGAGCTTAATTTGACATTTTAATGAAAATGGCGGTCGTCGCGTTGTTTGCAGCGTCTCCGTAAGGTGTAACAATAATAGTGTAAAATATTTTAACAGGGTCAACAGTAGGTTATTAAGATAACATTCCCAAACAAACAAATCAAATTATAGCACGTTTAAAAATTATACCCTGCACTGAGCGCATGGCCTCGCTACTGGTTCGCCATGTTTAAAAAAAACATCAACATTGTAGCGTATGTACACTACATAGATGTAAACAATTAAATACATCATTGTTTACGGAGATATAAATATAAGTAATATTTATATGTGGCATTATATATATTTATTGTGTCGTCTCGAGCTACGGACTGTGCGAGCTGTCAGTGTCAAATGAATGACAAGAGCAGTGTTGCCAACCCCAAGAAACTGAAAAACAGCAGCTCACCAATAAAAAAACAGTAGGTAAAGTAAAAAAAGGCAGATTACATACTTTCCTCATATAATTAAACAATTACCCACTTTTATTAGTTACCAGGACTCGCATGCATTGTTATATTATAATATTGATCACAAAATAATAAAAAACAAAAATCAAAGTAAAATTATTTTCCACTTTCATCCTCAATTGCTATTTTCAGACTCCTTTTCTTTTTTAAATCATACATATTTTTGTTAAATTTCTTCATTTGCCTTTCTGTGGCTTAAAATGAGTAGCACTCGGTTATTTCGGATTTAGTGTTCAATCAATTCTGTTGCGTAATTTGGTTTTCATAATATTTATAGCTGAAAATAATCTTTCTACGGTGGCGCTGCTATGTGGTAAGCACAAAAGTTTCTTCACTAATTCACACAATTTGGGAAATGTTTGAGACCCGTCTCCATTTTTAAATTTGTGTACATTTTTCCAGTAGATACTACCATCTAGCGTCAATACGTTTTACAAATCTACAATCACAAAATATTTGCATAGAGTAATAGGTGGCCTTGAACGCTAATTGAAAAACAGTAAAAATTAGGAATAAAACAGAAAACAGGGTCATCAATGTGAAAACAGCAAATCTACTGTTAAAACAGTAGGGTTGGTAACACTGGACAAGAGATATATAACCAACACGCCGGAGAGCGGCGGTAGGATATTGTTGGTGGTGACAAAATAAGTAAGACGCAGGCCGTGAGTTAGAGCCGATATTATTAGGATAATTATGTACATTACAAACATGATTCACATAACTCACTGATTCATCTGTTAAAGTATTTAACACTATTTTTGTTATACCTTATGTATTTATCTGTGTATATTAGTGAAAACATACTTGCAGAATATATTTTATAAAAGGTATACAATATAAGTATATTATTGCTCGGAAAGAAAGTAATCTATTTTATCGAATGTTTGAATGTTTGTGGTCGCATGTCCTATCTCCATCATTAGTTCCGTGGACAATCACTAATTGTTTCTGGCACAATACAACGAGGTCTAACTCCAGTCCTAAGAGTAATAGAGGTCAATGGCCGAGCGGCATACGCTCAAACCACTAGACTAATATGTTGCTTCCTCATTATTAATGTTGATAATCCCCACAGGGTGAAGCGGGCCATGTGGTCACACTAGCCCGACATAAGCGGCCTGCTCCCAACAATGATGGCGGCTTATGCAGCTAGAGGCAGCTAGCGTGAAGATGAACAACAGTACAACACTCCGTCTATGAGCCATGACTTTATATATACCATAACTGGAATGGATTTAATTGAAACTCAATCGAGAAGT
Source organism: Pheosia gnoma (assembly GCA_905404115.1). Taxonomy (NCBI): domain Eukaryota; kingdom Metazoa; phylum Arthropoda; class Insecta; order Lepidoptera; family Notodontidae; genus Pheosia; species Pheosia gnoma. Next base: position 6,463,514 of record FR989915.1, read on the forward strand.
CGATAGATTCTTCATTCAAGTGTACAAGGTACAAGTATACAAGTATTTTCTATCCGTGTGGTAAGCGCCTCTGACAGAGCGTTCCTTCGTCAAATGAATCCCCAGGAGATAAAGCGGAGAAGGTACCTAAGGATTCCCAGGAGATTGCTGTCGAGACAGCTAAATGTAACAAATAGCAGTATTTACCGTAAAATATAATAATAGTCCCCCTGGCCGAATTTCGGTCACGGCGGCCAATCTCAACGGAGACCAGCCATCTGCACAGGAGTTATATGAGTGCATCAAAACAGAAGAGGTGCACTCTCTTCCCTCATTCTCATAGTCCGATGATCCGACACGACCGGAGAGAGATCAGGCGCAAGACCGAAGGCTTTACGGCTTTGCTCTCCGAGACACTAGCAGTGAGAATTATGGTTGAAAATCAGATTCGTACATGAAATCCCAGAGTTATGAGCCGGGATTCGAACGTGCGAGCCATGTTACCAAGGCGAGCGTTCTACCAACATAAATAATATAATATAAAATAATAAAATATATGATACCAAAGCGATACGTTTCGCGAATGTGGCGCCGAATAATACAAACAAAATAAAACCACCCCTATTTTGATCTCAATAGAAGCTATTTTAACTATACCACTTCAATATTTTGTTGTAACCGCAAATTTATGTAGTTTTTAGAAATCGTGGTTGTTGTATACAGCATGATTCAGACAAGCCTGCAACCTGGGCTTCTGTAGCGCATTTGTAAACACTATGTACAGTCAAAATTTAAAGGTCGATTTAAAAAAAATAATTCCCAACTAGATGACAATTGTGAAGTATGTTTTAAAAAAAATGTCGTTTTCTTTTTCATTTATTAAATACTGACTTCACGTAATGATTAAAAATGCTCTAAAGATTTGCAGGTTCAAGGCTTAGCTTTCCCTTTCTGAAGCACCTGTATATAGGTCCTAGTGGATCGACTATGTAAACCAATTTAACTCCATTAGAGGGTAGATTTTAGTCATGTGATGTCCGAGAAATGACCTGCAAGAGGTTTTAAAAGTAAATAGCCGTGACCAGACTGGTCGCGCACGGGCACGTGCCTCGCGAGTCTTCACGACCGGTGTGTACGCGGCTGATGGTAGCTGTTAAGGAAAACGGGAGGGTATAAAATTTTAATAGTGTTGTTTATAGAATTATCTCCGAGATCGGAAATCAAACCCGCAATGTTTAATGATGATTAAATATCTGTGCCAATGTTTTTAAAACCCAAACAGTATCATTAATATTCCCGTAAATATCAATGTGTTGTCTTTTTATTGCTTTTTGTCTATATAACTTGGGGTGTTGATAATAAAATCTTGTTTTTTTCAACAAGGATTTCAGTTATGAAATGTCATTCTTATTTAACCTTACTTAGACCAAAACTGAATTAATGTAGCTTGACAAAATATGTACTACAAAGTTGTTTCAATGTTATAACACTAAGTTTTGTTAGTAGTGGCGTAATCCATTAAGAATAGTAACTAATTTCCCCAAAAGAAAGTGTATAGTATCTGGTGATACTATATACACTGAGCCAATATTATTGTGTCTCAATATAATGGAAGGCGAGTATAATGCCAATACCGAATAAAATTAAAAAAGCCCCAGCTGCTAACAATATTAATTCACAATTGCAGTTCAATGGCATCATTGTCACGTCTGACGGTTTTGCTATAAGTAAAACACCTGTCAAATGTTACAATTACGAGGTCATTGGGATTCTATTGCGAGTCAATTGTGTATGCAGACTTGGGGGTCTAGATTGCCCGATTTCATTAAGAAATATCGATTAAGTTTATTGTCTTCTGTATAGATTATTATGTACAATTTAAAATATATTTACAAGAGCAATTACTCAACTGTGAATCAATGAATTTTAATATTGCCTGAAAATGTTCATTACTTAATTTATTTTTGTATTTGTAAATTTAGCGATAAGGGTTATTATTATTATTATGATATAGTATTGAAATCATTCAGAATTAAATATAATGTTCTATATTGTTGATACAGAGTTTGATTTCATTTAACAGCCGAATAATTAAACGCCATCCAAATGTAAAGAAAGACAAATTATCATATATACCATTGGACAAAATATATCAAACGGGCCATTATATGTATTATCATATATTTAGGCCGTCCTTTTTATATTATAACGTTATCAGGACATATGAAGGTAATATTATGTCTATGATCACATATTTGGTCCTAGATATACTAGATAATGTAATATCCCACCAGAAAGCCATGGAAATATTTACGTATCTACATAATAGAGGCAGGCGAAAGTTATCCTATGGTATCAGAGTTTCGAAAGCACAGTGTTTTGCGAAGCTGGCCTCCATCGACTCCGTGGCGCAACGGTAGCGCGTCTGACTCCAGATCAGAAGGTTGCGTGTTCAAATCACGTCGGGGTCAAATACTCTTTTTGTTACAAAGTCTAACAATATATCATCACGGCCTTATAACAAAGAGTTGGTCAGAGATTTCTGACGAACAAATATCGAACAATTTTTTAGCAAATCTACCGTTCCTATGAGATAATCTCACAGCTGTATTCCCCATAGACGTTGACAGAGTACCACTACCCCATTTCGCCGATGGTATTTAGTACCGATTTAGGGAATAGGGAGCGAGCCTATTGCCATAACGGAACAACCGCACCTTAATGCGGGAGGGATTCGAGCCATAGTCCACCACAACATATGTTACTCTATGGTCCAACACACTGGCCCATTGTGAGTTGGCGAACTTCAAACACCGTTTACTGTCCAAAAGAAAAGTCTAAAGGGGCTACAGTTCCCGATAGTGCACTATATAAATGAGTAATTATAAATTAGATTTCGTTACCGAAATTGCGGTTCAACGTAAAATTAAGTTTATTATACAAAATGCATAGACTATTCAGTTGTGAGTTTGCTAGTGAAAGAAGCCAGTATTTCAGTGTTTCAGACACAGTACGTATTTTTTGAATGCTTACTCATCGACTCCGTGGCGCAACGGTAGCGCGTCTGACTCCAGATCAGAAGGTTGCGTGTTCAAATCACGTCGGGGTCAAACTATTTTTGCAAAAAAAAAAACACATTGTCGCTAGACTTTTTATATGTGATCAAGTTGGTACATAATATGTATTCTATATCTTCACGCTACGACTACGAGACACTGACAGGACCACCAAATTGTATCAAATAAGACTCCGTTTTGTATTATTTCATAACCGTTTATTATATTAATTTATAATTAGTACATCGGACATCGGGTCCGCTGCGTACATTACAACCGTTTAAGCAATCATCATCATTACACGAAAGGTCAAATTGTAAAACGTTAACGCTAACATTATCACACGAATCGACTCTATAATAAATTAGGTGCAACGCACGCGACAGACGAGCCCTCACACGAATAAATAAGAAAGGCACATGCAACATATTGAAGCACAACCCAAGCCGATTTGTGTAGTACACGCGAATTGCGTCCTTACGTACATGCGAATTGGCGTGTTCTACACCAATCAGCTTGGCGTATTATGCTTCAGTATGTTGGTCGCGATACTCCCGTCTAAATTATTTATTCGTCCGAGATCAATCCGGCAATCGCGTCGACCGTTGCGTGCAGTGCGGGCATGTCGACAGACAGACGCGTAGTATTTTTAAAAATTAATTTCAATGCTTGTTTATACCATAAATTAGCCAGGGCCCCAAGTCTGCTAACACAATCGATTCATAATCGAACAGCAACCGTTTAGTAACTGTCACTTTTCACAGATATCCCATACAATATCTGTCAAAAGTGACAGTTACTATGCGGCTGCTATTCGATTATGAATCGATTGTGTTAGCAGACTTGGGCCCTGTATAACAACAATCGTTCAGCTAAAATTACTACCGACAATATATATTTTTTTGTATACATCGCTTTCTTTGGCAAACTTTTGATGAGTAAAAGTGCACGCACACCTCATTGTAAATATGACAAGGTTTACAACACAGTGTTGTAAACCAAAATGGTTTCACAAAAGTATACTTCATAATAAAAGTAAGTAGCTGTTTACGGAATTTATTTTTAATTTTGGATACGTATTTTATCCAAAAAAAAACATCAGCATTCCGGTTCAAAGTGAATGCAACGATAACGACATACTACTCCTAGACTTATTTTGAAAAATCTTTTATAACTTGTGCAGCCGTCTCTCCAGCGCGTTAGCAAAATTTTAAATCACTACCTATCTAATAAGCCCGTAGCATAGTTTTCTTTATACTCTTTCAACTTTACGAAATTCAATTTCATGTTATTGATTTTTTTTTAAATTCTGAAACACCCTCGAAGGTAACATCTGTTGGCGTCAGTCTGGGAGCGCCTTAATGCTTTCAAAACTGTATGAAATATTCTCGGAACTCTAAAAATAAAATCCTACCGTAACTTGAACGAGAATTTTTAATTTTATTATGAAGTCAGTCATTCGAAGTCAATTAAAAAAAATAAACTCAAAAAATCACAAATTGTCGTTGTGTTAGGAACAAATATTTTTTCAATATCGACATAAAACGAAATTCTGACTTCACATGCACCAAAGAAGCGCAGGTACAAAGGTAAGGATACCCTTTCTAAATCATTCTGTATAATTTACGGTTCTGTGAATATGTATTTGTTAGCCAACTTTTTAATTTCATTAATTTGTAAAGGCTCATGTGGCAAGCCAGAAACTGCTTATATTTTTTTACAATTTTTTAAATAAATTCTACGTTCTATTATTACCTAGTCCTTTAATATCATTGAGAAGTATATTACAAAAAAAAACTCAGTTTTAGACCAAGCGTCCATTAAGAATATTTTATTTTCTATTTTTAGCATAAAAAAAACTAAACAAAAATACTATCTAAGGTACAGATTAAACAGAAAAAAAAACAACACAATACTATTTGATAGATTGCACCTAAATGTATGAATGAATATGAAGTTATTAATTTAAATAAATCTTGGACGTACCGAGGCTGTAGAACTTAACACGGAGAATATGGGAATAGAATTATTCGGGATAACAGACGATCCGACTTGGTCGGGGCCGACCGTCCAGCAGAGCGAGACAGAGATAAAAGAGAATGATTCAGGTCTTAACGATAAGGGACCGAATAGATTCGCTTTCAGAGCCGTTCAGAATAATCTTACTAAACGGAATAAGATTTTAGTTTGATATTTTTATTTCGAGACGGGTATACACAATCTCGCACAACAAAGCTACCGACATCGGTTCTCGATGGCCTATAAACAATCCAATTGCACACACTTCGTTACAGCTTATGCGTAACTTCAAAATTTTCACTCACATATAATTTAAATATCGCGCCGTCACTATAAACGAGGCTCAGGAAGCGCGACAAGTGAACTACAGCGGAGCATCTCTGTGCGGCGCGTGCGCAGTTATATATCGATATTAGTCTCAATTTCGTTGCCATGTGAAAGGACGCAACTCGGACATCGCCAAAAAGGTGCGTAAATGAGCTATAAATATTGCCTCCTGCTTGCAATATTGCCAGCGATACTTGTTTGGTGCAATTTTATTGTCAACAATATTAGCATCGATTACGGCAAGTGTTGCCCGATGAAGACGGCAACTCCTCGAGTATAATGCTACAAATTGCCACAAAATGAGTCCGTTTACGATCGCCTCAGCAATATACGTGTCAACAGTACGAGCGTCCTGGCGTGCGCGGCGTGCGGGGCGTGCGGGGCGTGCGGGTCGGATCACAAGTTCTGCCAGGTGGTGGTGACGAGCATGTTGGTGTCGAGCGCGCGCGCGATGCGCTCGTGCAGCCCGTGGCTCAGCCACAGCATGCGCAGCGTCTCGTAGCGCTCCGGGCACAGGTGCAGCGGGTTGCCGCGCCGGAGACCCTGGGGAGGAGAAATAGATTGGAGCCGTCGAATTGATGCAAATCATGGTATAATTCCCATGACAGTGAGTCAACGTGATCGGCCCAAGACTACGTCATTGACTGTGGAGCGGTATTATATCTATTGAAGTTGTCAATCTATACAAATAAATAAAACGAGCCAGACAGCAGAAGGCGACCCGCCTACTGCACGGGTCCTGGTTTGGAACTGGGAGGAATGTTTGTACTCGTGTCGGCATAGGTGTGCGGTGTACCTGGTCGGTCTCGCCGTACGAGTCGAGGTAGGGCGCGGGCAGCTTGGCGCCGCGCGCGGGCGCCGCCAGCAGCAGCAGCTCGCAGTCGCGCACGCGCAGGAACGCGCCGGCGCCGCCGCCGCAGCGCGCGCAGTGCGCCACCACCGCGCCCACGCGCTGCACGTCGCCGCCGCCGCCCCCACCGCCCCCACCACTGCCGCCGCCGCGACCCGCCTGCAAGGACAACCGGATGAACATTCAATGCTTGCTATGTTGCTCGTACATTGCTCAAGCTATGATACGAGCGCGCAAATTTCAAAATTTATTTTGAAAAGGTTTCGCATCGAATTCAAATAATTTAAAATAGCCCTGCGCTTCATATTAGTTTAATTTATCGCGCAATTGTTCGCATCGCATGTTTGTTTGCGATTGCAAATTATGCCAAGACCATAGCGCGTGAAATCGAGTGATCCGAGCGCACTCCAAGGACGGCACCCGATCAGAGTGGACTAGGAGTGCGTTTTATATTTACATGCCGGTACATATGTTTCCAAAATTGCATGCTTCAGGCTCATCGTTGTTCAGTGTTAAGAATTGAATATGACATCATTCTCCTTAATACCACCAGAAAAGCGCATTATAATTCTAAAACTTCCATTTAAATTATACAATCTATCCCTGTATTTTTTTTATTATTTAAGTACATTTCCAATGGTCTCAAGATATTTTTTTCTTCTAAAAAGAGTTTGAGAATGCCGTCTTCCATAGATAACAATGTCTACGCAACTTACGGACATGTTTTTGTATATTTTTTTACACTTCGCAGTGCGAATTCTTTAAACATACTGCGGGTTACTAGCAAACTTCTAAATTGTTTTCGGAAAAATGTTCAAGTTATAACTTTCACCATATTGTGGCAGATGAAAATTACAGCCATAAAAGCAAATTTAAAACCACTTTAATGTCTAGGAATACAGAATATAATGTAACATAACATAGAAGCGGAGTTCTAATTCCCTATTCCAAACCCACATTCCTTTTGCGAGTGGATGCAAAAATTAAGAAATAATAACTTTTTTTTTAACATTAATGCATTAGACAAATTGACGCCTCGAGCAATAACCTTCAGGGAAATATATATAGTAAAACCTCACTCACCTTTGGTATATCAGCCTGGCAGCAGTAGCTCTGCGAGCACAATATCTGTCCACACACCAGACACATCGTCGGCTTCTTGCTGTCCTCGCGCTCCGAATTCGGACACGAGAACTCCGAAACTATATTCATTAATTCCGAAAAATCATCAGGCAGTGGTATCAACCTCGGCGGCTCGCTCGGCTCCGTAACAACCTGTATAGGAATATCACCGCTGAACCATGCGGCCGACATGCCAACCCATTCGAACATCTTGTCCTTAACTACGGGCGTATCTATCAATTCCTTGTACGTGTTCGGCAGGTTCAGATAACTGCACATGGTCTCCCACGAGTCTCCGTTGTACACCGTCAGCTCCGTAGGCGGTATGATATCACTCAGGAAGTGATAGAACAGACAACAGCACCGCAAGAACGCGTGGCATTGCGATTTAACCATCTCCCACACTTCCGACGGGTTCAAGTCCTCTTGCAGCTCCGTCTTGCGTAATTTCTCCATTAGCGGTATTAATGTGTCCAATTCGGATGGGGTCTTGAAGTCCTCGTGGCCCTCCATCGTTTGACTGCACGCGCTGATATCGGTGACGAGCATGGCTCTGGTGAGGGTTGCCCGGAAGCATTGCAGTGTGATTTGTCTCGCTAGATGCGTGGGGCGGGCCGGGCCGGCGGTTCTGCAGAAGAGGGATGGGGCTGACAGCACGAGTGGGACGAGGGTGCCGAAGGCGTCGTGTGTGAGCGGGGATGTGTTCTCGAGGGTGTTGAGGGAGCTGAGCGCGTGGTGCGCGAGGTGCTTGGGCGCGGGCCACACGGCGGGCAGCGCGGCCGCCAGCCGCACCAGCGCCTGCAGCGCGTCGCGGTGCCGCGCCGGCAGGTCGCCCAGCAGCGGCCGGCTCTCCGCTTGCAGGACGGCGTTGGTGCTAATTATTGTGTAGGAGGTGGACCGGTAGAGCGCGGCGCTCGACACCAGCCCGCCGTGCTCGGATATCGGTAGGATCTGGGAATAAAAAAAAAATCATTGGATTGATGATGTGAAATACCGGCGCCGGTATTTTAGAAACATTATCCCCAATATCCACATGCAAAGACAACCATGATTAGTTGCCTCCACGCGACACATGCTTTAGTCTGCTGGATGTAGGCCCGAATGCCCACACGCGCGGGTTGTTCTTATTCGATTTTTGTCAGACGATTCTTTCGCGCGCGATTTCTCTCTGCTTTTGTTCAGAAACGATAAAGATTCTGTATAGTGAGATCCTCTTCGGGAGACCGAGCCATGACGTTAACATTATTATTTTAGAATGCCATATTCAATTACCTCGCCGTCACATATCAGTCCTGTGTGATATGTGATCAGAATCAGAATATTTTTTATTCATGTGAACCATTACAATAGCTACTTATGAATCGTAAGAAATGGCACAAAATACTCTGCCGTCTTTACCGCCGTTCGGAATACCGTTCCTATGGACAAGATTGGGGAAGAAACTCCATGGTTGCTCTTTTGTCGCGTTTATTTTATGTTTTTACATTCCCGACGTTTCAGCTGCTTTACAGCAACGATGGTCATGGGAGGACTGAGGTGTTTGACGTCCTAGTATCATAATTTGAACTGGGGTACCCTCATATTTAGTTGTTGCTTTCGGTTTTTTTTTGTAATAGTTTATTGTAGTAAACAGATGTTGGGTAGTAAAATACTTACATTGGCAAAGTCCTCAATCAATGTCTTGGTGAGTTCGTTGTAGACCGGCACGGGCCCGTCGAAGTGGTCGAGGAAGTCCTGCGGCAGCAGGTTCTCGGAGTGCGTGGACACGTACACCTCGGCGTCCTCGGGCGCTTCGCCCTCCTCCATGTCCGAGGACATGGCGCCCACGCTGCGGGCCCTCGCCTGGTGGGACTTGGACTAAATTAGTAATGGCAATATCGCCAGATAAATTAATATACAAATATATTTTTAGTTTTATTTATATGAAAAAAAAAAAAACACAAATACATCTAATATGACCGTACGTAAGGGCCTATGGCAACTTAAGTTATAATTTACAGTATAACTTAATTTTTTACACCTTTACACTTAACGTAAATTGTGTAAAATTATGATTATTTTATTCAAATGTAAGCCCGTCTTACGATTGCCGCTTTCCAATTGAGTAATCTGAAGATTTTAATAATATATTGATAATAACTTTTATTTCAATGTGTAGTATTCGCGTAAATATAAGAAATCAATATGCACCATTAAATGTTTGAATAAATGTGTGTATAATCACCTGACAGTGCATGTCCTCGCACATCTCGGTGCACACGTGCAGCGTCTCGGAGCAGACCTGGTGCTTGAGGCGCAGCACGAGCGCGGCGGCGTCGCGGAACAGCGGCTCGGCCAGCGGCGGCGGCGCGCGCGGCGGCAGCGCCGGCGCCGCCAGCAGCGGCAGCGCCGTGTTGCTGAGCCGCTCGCACAGCGGGCACAGGTACTCCTTCTTCTCCACGTCGAACGCGGCCGGCTGCCGCCCGCGGTACGGCCTGACAACCACACCATGTACACACACCGCTTAACTATCCAGCTCAGTCGGTAGTGACCCTCATTTCTGTGCCAAATCCTGCTAGACTCAAACTGAGTCATGAGCTTGAATGTTTGTACCCGAGTCATAGACGTTTAATCTCTATACAGCGTGCTTCAGAAACGGTATACTAATCTTTGAGCGTGTGCTGCTTAGGCGCACTTGTAGTAATTATCTGAGGTCAGAATTTCGATGTGTCCATTTATTTTAAATAAATTTTGTTCCCAATTTTTGTTAAGCCAATTAAAAAAAAAATTACGCTTCTAATTTTGAATCACGCTGTATAAGTTATTTTATACTGGGATCGCGCTTATTCCATTGCCCAGTACTCAAAATACAATATTACAGGACGATGCAATTGGGTGTTTGTATGGCGATACTAATGTATCGATTGTTTGTCGGCACGCACCTCCTGTTCTCCTTGTCCTGCACGTTGTCGACGTAGTTCCGCCAGCAGTGCGCGTGCAGCGCGTGGCCGCAGCTGGACACGTGCGGCTGCGCGCCCAGCCCGGCCGGCAGCCAGCCGGCGCGCCAGCCGCCCGCGCCCGCCCCGGCGCCCGCCCCGGCGCCCGCCCCGGCGCGCTCGCGGCTCAGCACCGTGGACTGCTGCACGAACGCGACCAGCACCAGGGGCTCCGCTTTTATGTCCACACGAGCCTGGGGGAGACAAATCAAAATCGGTATTATTTTAGAGTTCCGTACCAAACGTCAAACACATGACAAAAGTATACATTCCAATTTTACCACCCGTTCGGAATGCCGTTCCTATGGAGAAGAGAGGGCTAGTAACAGCATGTACAGCATCCTCACAAATATTGTGAGTGAACGAAAAATGTATGGAATAATCTATACTAATATTATAAATGTGAAAGTTTGGATGGATGGATGGATGGATAGATGGATGGATGTTTGTTACTCTTTCACGCCCGAACGGCTCAACGAATCTGGATGAAATTTGGCACAGAGATAGATTATAGTCTACAATAGCACATAGGCTAATTTTTATCCCGGTAAAATGTATGGTTCCCGTGGGATAGATGTTTTAATTTTTCATACTTTTTATCGCGGGTAACACCGCCGGGCGCAGCTAGTATTTTATATGTTACACTACGAATTCTTCACCCTAATCGATGGCGCTGCGATCCTGTAGTTTGATCTAGTAGTTGTACATGTGAGGGTAAAGGCTAAGCAAGTAGTCATGTGAGGCTTTTTGGCGGGAAGTTGAACAGTGAAGTTGTCAATTTTATTTTATATTCCAAAAAATGTGTTTTTCTGATAAATAATGTGTAATATTAGTGTGATATTAATCATTATGTTGATATATGTGCACAATTGAAGGAAATTTAAATTAAATAGTATATCTAGACTTTTCAAGTTCACCCAAGATGTCCAGAAAATGTTCAGTAGAGTATCCTCAGCTTTACTGATAGGGGTAGGGGATTCAGTTTATTATCATCTTCATTATCATTATTATCAGGGGGTACTTATGGTCCCGTGGGTCCCGGGTTCGAATCCTGGTAGGGACACAAGCTTTGTGTGATGAGCACGAATGTTTGTACCCGAGTCATGGATGTTTAATATGTATATAAGTATTATATACTGAGTTCGCCCTCAGTCCATTGTACGGTACCCATAACACAAGCGTTAAGCTTAAAGTGGGACCTATAGTTGGTGTGTTCGTATGGCGATATTTATAAAAAAAAAATGAACCAGAAATACTCGACACTGGCAAACATGGGTCAATGTTGTAGCTGATTGGCGACTTTAAAAAAAGAAGTGGTGATGGGCACCTCCTCCTGGCACATGATGCAGACGCGCGGCGGCTCGGGCACGCCGCCGCCCCACACGCCCAGCGCCGCGCCGCGGTACAGCGGCCGCAGCTCCTGCTCCTCCGCCGTCACCTGCACATCACATCCGACATTAGACCACCCGCCCGTAAATATTGCAAGTAGAGCTTTAGAAAGAGACCCTCTGCTAGAGGCAAGAGTGAAAGAGACGACGCTCTACAAAGATGAATCTTTTGCTATTGCCGATGTGCAATATTTACGGCGGGATACTGTATATACTTTATCATACCTACCCATCGGGCCAAAACATTGCATCAGAATCAAAATATTATTTATTCATGTAAAGAAGGCAGGCCCACAGTGGTCGATGTCGACCCCTTGGGGTTGATATTGGTTTCCCAGGGGTCGCCATAAACGAAGACTGATTTTGTGGGTCGACGGGGTCAAAAATCGACCCATATTTAACACAAGTTCTTATTTCCAAGTTGTGTTACGTGTACCAAATTGTTATAAGTAATTTTTGTAGAACCTTATATTGTTCGCGACAGTCCGTCTATACTATTTCCTCGTCTAATGGTGGCGACATGTATTTGTAAAGGTGTTGAATGGCTGCCAGCACGCCAGTCGCCTCTTGCGTTGTAGTTTCTTGGGGGTTTTTAGTATGGGATATTTTAACATTTTGGTAATAAATGAAAGTTCGTAATGCTGTTGAGCTTTGCTGTCTATAGTGTATTGAATCAACTTTTGTTATATATCACAAACAAATACCATTTGTCTGTGGTCTTACACAACTAATTGTCTAATGGTTTGACTTATAGATTAAAGTGACAGTGCCAGGAGTGCTATTCATTTTTGCTAGCGCCATCTAGTGTTCGTTTTGGTAAGCGTTTTGAGGACACTAGATGGAGCTTACAGGTGTATTTACCTCGGTATTCGTCTCCTCGAACAGCGTGGCGTTGTTGGATATGAAGTTGTTCATCTGCGTCTGCATCTGAGCCATCAGCTTGGCGCGACGCTCCGCCGCCAGCTTCGCGCGGCGCGTCTTCTCAGCTTCTATGTGGAACACACACATTGCTAACATCACGGAATGCCAGTATCAGACCGACCGCGTAACTGGGCCCCAAGTCTACCAACACAATCGATTCATAATCGAACAGCAACCGCATAGTAACTGTCGCTTTTGACAGATATCTCATACGATATCTGTCAAAAGTGACAGTTACTATGCGGTTGATGTTCGATTTTGAATCGATTGTGTTAGCAGACTTGGGGCCCTGTAGACATGCTCACAAGCTCGGGCACACGCCGCGCTCACAGCGAGGTGAATGAGAAATGACTGCCGCTCGGGATAGGCAACAACAATAAACAAACCTCGGACACAAATAAAACAATCTTTTTTTTAGCTGGATTTGTCAGTTTACAAAGTTCGGTACAAAAAAAAATACACCTAGGCCTAGAAACATGACTATCAAAAAAAAATGTTAATGTCGCTCGCGACGAGCTTTCCGAAGGAAATTTTTTGAAAAAACTATTTGGTATTGACATCAAGATACATCGATGATAATCAAATTAGGAAATTTTAATAGCGATTGCGGTGATCCAGTTCGGAAGTTTTCGATTCCGTTTCCGATATCGATTTCGAATGGTTTTAAAATAACCCCGCTGGTCAGAGTGCGAAATAGACATTCTGGTCAACTTACCAGCGGCTTCATCATTGGCCGGTTTCTCTTCCTCGTCGGTTTCCATGTTGTCCCCGTCGCCGAGTTCATCGTTCTGCCCCAGCAGGGCCCTGAAAATATACCTATGAGATTATGGGCTCCCAGAACCACGCCACCACAATTATATTACGGTTTCTATGACAAATAAATATGTTTCAAGTTCTTAAGGGCAAAGTCTCTTTGGGGCCATTTTTAACAAGACGCTGTACATGGAGGCAAAACAGAGTCATTAGTCGCATCATTAATTATGCGAGCGAAAGAGATGACTGGTATGAATGAGCGGTACCCATATACAGGGTGATTCAGAAAGGGTTTATTAAGCCGTGAACCTGCACTTCTCGCTTTATCGCGAGGAGCGTTGTGCTGTGATTGTGTTGTTCACGTTAAATTGCGCTCTCAAATATGCTATAATTTTAATAAAGGCGTTATGTTATGTGGAACTTTTACCCAAAGCTTTCGTTACCATGTCACCTATACTCTGTATGGAGCTGGGTACTCACTTGATCCTGGCGAGCACCCAGCGCGCCAGGTGGCGGTGCGCGTCCACGCGCGGGCTGGCGGCCAGCCGCTGCAGCGCGGCGGGCAGGCCGGCGCGCGCGGCGCTCTCCGCGAACGCCAGGAACTCGTAGTGCCCGCTCTCCTCGTCGCGCAACGCGTAGCCCATCAGGTGCAGGGCCTGGTTGACGGACAACACTCGTATCAGCGGAAAAGGGAAGGTCTGCCAGCCAGGCTGGTAGTATGCCTGGTGGGGCTGGCCGCTCTGACCCTATTTTTTGTCTTGGCCCTGAATATATGTTACATGCTCCGAAAACTTTCGTAGCGCGTTTTAAGAGGAGGTATCCCGATTTTGGTTGATTTTCTATTCCACGTATTTCATTAAGTTAATGGACTATGAACCTAATTTTTGGATATATATATATAATTTAAGTACATGCTCTAGAATTGCTCAAAAGGAAAACACGATTACGGGAAATTTTCTAGATATAAAAAAAACATTTAAACTAGTCTCTAATTATTTACAATGTTCCTTGCCACCGCGATATTTTTACGAATTAGATCACGGAATTAATTTTAAAACATCTATACTAATATTATAAATGTGAAAGTTTGGATGGATGGATGGATGGATGGATGGATAGATGGATGGATGTTTGTTACTCTTTCACGCCCGAACGGCTGAACGGATCTGGATGAAATTTGGCACAGAGATAGATTATAGTCTGGAATAGCACATAGGCTACTTTTTATCCAGGTAAAATGTGGAAGCATACATTTTACCGGGATAAAAAGTATTACTATTACTATTACTCTACTTTTTATCGCGGGTAACACCGCCGGGCGCATCTAGTAGATAATAATTCTTTCTAGGTGCACTTAAACAATTTTTTTGATCCATTAAGTAGTTTTGTTAAAAAATAAAGAAATGTTGTTTGGCGCTTACGTCGTTTACTTCCGAGCGCGCGCTCACTATGGCTATCTCATATTTTCTGTTCATAAAGTAATTGTATCACGGTCATTTTCAAATCCGCCCACTGCGCAGTCTCCCGTGAACTTCATCGACGTCGGACCTATGCCAATTTGTTTTCGAGCGGCGTAATCGGTTTTATCGATTTATCGTATAGATATTTATAATAAATAAATATTAATTATCAATAAAAATATGGAGAAAGCGAACACGCAAAAAACTAAGAAAAAAAAAAAATTTTGAGAATGTATTATTTTTTTTCTTAGTTTTTTGCGTGTTCGCTTTCTCCATATTTTTATTGATAATTAATATCGCTAGATATTTAGCGATATTACTCTGTGCGAACGCGGCCACAAACCACGCGCACAATTAGGATTCATTCCATCGTTGTATCGTCTTAAGATTGCACGGAGAATCGTATTTATCGATATCGGAAACAACTTTATCGATAACTAAAGAATCCAACAGAATCGAAAAGACATCTGTCGAGAGTCTGCCTGCCATGAGTGGCGGGACCCTAACTGATATGCAATTCTCCGCGGAACGAAGGGAGTCCAAATAAAACACCACTTACACATATTGATTTCTTATATTTACGCGAATACTAAACATTGAAATAAAACTAATTTTACGTTTTTTAACGTTTCCGACGTTTCGGCTGCTTTATAGCAACCATGGTCACGAGAGGACTGAGGTGGTTGACGTCCTGGTATCATAATTTAAAACCGGGTACCCTCATTATGTAATTGTTGCTTGTGGTCCGATCTACGCAGAAAGTGCTCACAGT
Organism: Pheosia gnoma; assembly: GCA_905404115.1. Classification (NCBI taxonomy): domain Eukaryota; kingdom Metazoa; phylum Arthropoda; class Insecta; order Lepidoptera; family Notodontidae; genus Pheosia; species Pheosia gnoma. The sequence goes on from FR989915.1 coordinate 6,479,136, forward strand.
GTCTTGAGGTCTTGCAATGGTGCGCTTGGTTTTAGATTTAATAATATTAATCACTGGATCCCAAGTCGGTGGTAGCACCCAGCCATCTTCCCTATTGAAATTATAATGTTTCTTAATTTCAATGGCCTCGCGTATCTTCCTTGGTCGGACCACTTACACTATCGAACTAATTTTGGTACAAACCAAATGGGACTACCTTCGAGGAATATCCTATTAAATATAACAAAGAATCCTTGAAATCGAACTGGAAAACAAAATTGTATGGTCAACCCAAAATAATAATCGTGCCGCATTAAGAAAACTCCTTTTTTTCGTCGGTTAAAAATACGACACGTGTTTTGGGCTGTAATCGAGGCATCCTCGGGCGTTACCTTGTGCACTTGCGTCTCGGAGAAGCAGCGCGCGCGCAGGTCCAGCGCGCGCTCCAGCACGCAGCGCAGCACGTGCAGCGCCGCCTCGCTCTGCAGCAGGTGCGCCAGCAGCCGGAACGCGCCCGACAGCTTCGGCAGCGGCGGCGGCGGGCAGCACTCGGGGAGACCTGCCGGCGCGTGCTCACGTAGCATATACATGACACATCGCACCCTCAGAACGATAGGGGCTCAACTCAAAAAACATTTTTTTGGGGAAATCGCAATCAAAGATCTTTCCAACTGAACGGGGAGGACGAAAAGTACCGGTGTCAAAGAGACGGAAATATAATAAGCTTTTTCTATCATAAAAACACCTTTGTTTTAATATTCATCGGATAGAACACACATTAAAACCATAATTTAGAAGCATCATTTTGAATTCATAATTTTGAGTTGCCCCTATTGTTCTGAGGGTGCGATGTGCACGGTATACGGGGCATGTCAACGAAAACTATAGGCAAAAGTACCTATTATAAAACCATAGAATTCCATAATGTCGTCGTGGGTTACAAGTGTAGTAATTTTTGAGCGCGCAATGTATTGTAAACAACGCGATCACAACACAACACTCCGCGTGATACCTGACGCGTGCGAAAGGCAAGCGCGCTCGAGCGTATCGACATATGAATTTACATTGCAGTTTTAGGCCTAAATTAGTTCCATGATTTCATACTAAAATCAATTTAAAAATAGGTATACAGTGTGATTCAGAAATGGTAAACTTATCTGTGAACCGGCGCTTCTGTTCTGTTACAAACAAAATTACATAATTGTAATTAAATGCCCTGCACACGATACATTTTTCAACACGGATCAGTAAACAAATTAAAATGTCCGCGAACACAAAGTCTCGGGTACTGCTAGGAAGTAAGTAAACGGGTTTGGGGTCGAGTCACCTTCGTCCGTAGTAGAATTAAGTACCCTCGAGATACCCTACACGTGACCCTGGGTGGTGCCAACTAGGTGACAACTCTACTGGTGGTAGGCTTCGGCCGTGGTTAGTCAGCACCCACTGAACAAAGCCATGTCGCCAAGCGGCCTAGCCGTGTTCCGGCATGATGTTCGGTGTTGCCATTCATGGATGGCGGGTCGGATCAGTTGCGCTGCATGTGCCTAGTGAATGTAGCGTCTCGATCTACTGCCGCCTTCCTACCTAGGCAAGTATGCTCCATCGTAGATCGCATCGTCACTTACCATCAGGTGAGATCGAGATCAAATACTTGCCTATAATGTATAAAAAAAAAAAAAAAAACTACTCTCACCGGCAACCTTCCTCCGGTTCCTCTGCTCCTCCTCGCTCCTGGACAGCTCCTCCCTGGTGTAGTGGTAGAAGAACGTGTCGTACTCGTCGTACAGGTGCGGCTTCAGCTTGTACACGCCCCGGTTGGTACCGCCGGTCGGCTTCGTGAAGTCGGCCACTTCATGAATCACGGCCTCTAAGCCGGTCTCGTGGAGCTGGTCTTCCGGCAGCGACCTGGGACGTGGGAGCCCATATTATACACCACCGAGGCTGCGATCCCCGAAGGGGAAGACAGAGGTACAAGGTTCTTAGCCTATTTTAGACATCTACTAGCTGTCCCAGCGAACTTCGCACCGCCTCAGAATGACATTTTTTTTATGATTTTTTTCCATGTTTTAGTAATTATTCTACTATTCGGAGCGGAGACAAATTCAAAAAATAAAAGATCACAAGAAATCGGCCCAATCATTCATGAATTTATACATCTATACTAATATTATAAATGTGAAAGTTTGGATGGTTTGTTACTCAATCACGCCAGAACGGCTGAACGGATCTGGATGAAATTTAGCACAGAGATGAATATAGTCTGGAATAGCACATAGGCTACTTTTTATCCCGGTAAAATGTATGGTTCCCGTGGGATAGATTTGTTTCAATTTTTCATAGCGCAAAGGATCGACATGATTTTTTGCGCGGTTAACACCGCAGGGCGCAGCAAGTAATTCTATAAAGATAATTCATTTTCTCATACATTTCACGCTGAGGCGGTACGAAGTTCTCCAAGACAGCTAGTTATACATAAATTGGTCAACTTACCTGTTAAGTTCAGAATGCGGCATTGGCTTGACGCACAGCATCTGAATTATCTCCTTCTTGGTCTTATCTTCGTTTGTCACCTCGCCCACGCCGGGGACAAAACGTGAACCGACAACTAAAAAAAAAAAAAGTTATTTATCCACCTCTCATTGGGCATGCAGAATCCCACTCGCATTGAGGGGAGGCCCATGCCCTGAAGTCAGGCATTAAAAAGCTAATAATTAATACATTAATTACCTCCTACATTGTTAAATATATTACTTAATTGCCATCACTTTGTTCACAAATTGATTTAGCTCCAAAATAAATGTTTCCTGTATCATGGTCAATAAACACCCATGAAACGTCAATGACTCTGGTACAAACATTCCCGTTCATCACAGAAAATTTGCCTCTACCGGGATTTGAATCCGGGATCAGCATAGAGAGCAGGGTTATTACTTTCGTCGTTATCACTTTAGTATTTTTCTATGGGACATCTGTATGTCTGTCTGACTGTATGTATTTCTGTCCGTCTGTCTGTACGTCTGTATGGCTGTGTATTCGTATGTCTGTCCGTCTGTCTGTTTAGTGTCCCTTTGTCCGTAAGCATGTCTGTCCGCATGTCGGTTCGCAGGTCTGTCTGTGTTTACGTCTGTCTGACTGTTTGTATGTCTGTATGTCTGTCTGGTGTTAGCATGTCTGTCGGCATGTCTCACTGGTGATGAGCAGGCCCAGGAACTCCTCGACCATGCTGATGGTGTGGCGCAGCGTGTCGTCCTCGATGGCGCGCTGCTCGAAGCCCGGCGCCGCCCACTCCAGCAGGTTGAACTTGTTCAGCACGTGGATGATGAACTCGTTGCTCTCTATTAGCGACGCGCCGATCTGATCGCAACGTTCAAAGGGTTATTAAAACACCATCACGTCTGCTATCCCCGAAGTGGTGGACAGAGGTGCATAGCATCGCTTTATTTTTTTTAAATCCCATCTATGACGTTTTTAAAGTCCTATCTATGTCGTTTTTTAAATTCCCATCTATGACTTTTTAAAATCCCATCTATGACGTGTTAAGAATTCCCATCTATGACGTTTTTAAAATCCCATCTATGACGGTTTTAAGATCCCATCTATAACGTTTTTAAAATCCCATCTATGACTTTTTTAAATTCCCACCTATGACGATTTTAAAAACCCATCTATGACGTTTATAAAATCCCATCTATGACGTTTTTAATAACTCAATATCGCTCCGTATAATAGCGTGAATATCCACACAATCCTGAAACGCGGTATCAGAGTTGACCAGATAACATGTAACATAAATAAAATAGCCGAAAATAACATTTGTGGTACAGAGGCCGGCCAGTTGGAATTAATGACCGTATCAGTCGATACATAAGGTTGTGAATCGGATGGCATGGCAATGTCTCACCTGCAGCATCACCACGTCCCTGTCGAGCATCTCGGCGCGACACTTGACGTTGTGGTAGAAGTAGAGCTGGTTGAGCAGCGCGAAGCCGTTGCGCCGCCACATGCCGGCGTGCACCTGCCCGATCATCGCCATCGTCTGCAGCACCGGCTCTGCGGGTATACACTATCATGTCGCAGGCAAACTGTAAAACCAGCTCCTTTAAAATATAGCTAGCTGGTTGAAATGAAACTAAATTTTAAGGATTTTATCGCGATTTTATTTATATTTTACGTTCCCGACGTTTCGGCTACTTTACAGCAACCATGGTCACGGGAGGACTGAGGTGGTTGACGTCCTGGTGTCATATCGGACCACAATCAACAATTAAATATGAGGGTAGCCCGTTTCTAACTATGACACCAGGACGTCAACCACCTCAGTCCTCCCGTGACCATGGTTGCTGTAAAGCAGCCGAAACGTCGAGAACGTAAAAACGAAAAATAAACGCGATAAAATCCTTAAAAATAGTTTTATTTCAACATATTATGCGTTCTTTTTTTTCCTTTTTCACCTTGACACTAGCAAAATCACCGAAGATCGGTGGAGCCATTTACTCTAAAAATTGAATTGGGATATTTTCAAAAGCGGCAGTTACTATGCGGTTGCTGTTCGATTATGAATCGATTGTGTTAGCAGACTTGGGGCGCTGCTAAAATGTTGTAGCAATACGTTTACCAAAGGCTTTTGTCCATGATGAGTCACGTTGTAAATAGGTTATCCATTATTATGAATTAAACAGTTATATCGGGTGTAACAAAATAGTGTAAAATATTTTAAGGAGTTAAACAAGTATGTGTATACATTGTTGGATTTTTCTATGAGAAAGCGAGACAGTACCACATTGACATTAACCCCCGAATTTATAGACATTTTATAACTTTATCAAACGTCATGTAGTACTGCGCACAAACGTTTTTCATTGCACAGTATTATATGACGACACAGACAAAATTTTTAAAAAATGTGGTTTCAGTATAGGTAACGTGTATACATCCAAATGCAATTAGTAAAAAGCTGTTATTTTAATATTACAAACAGACACTCCAATTTTATTTATATGTATAGATGTATTATAGTAGTTGCCTATGAGTTCGTCGGGCGTCGGCTTGGGCCGGTCCTGGCGGTCGAACTCGCGGCTGTGGTAGGAGAGGCCGTGCGCGTGCAGCAGCAGGTGCAGGCCGGCGATGTAGCGCGACAGCGGCCGGTGGATGGACACCGGCTCGCTCGCCACGTCGTACGGTATCACCGACGCGCTCTGGTTGCCTAGCTCTGCGAAATCACAATAATATTATAAACTAGCTGTTGCCCGCGACTTCGTCCGCGTGGTATTTAACAAAGACACAACCGTTGGCAACAGCCTGCTCGCGCGTTCTGAGCCCGCGGGACGCATTGCCGGTTGTTGCTATCAAACTTAATCAGGCGCAGCGCTGCAACATTGGTTTTAATTTTTTTTCGTGAGATCCTATTTTGTTTTCTAAAATAAAAGTAGCCTAAGTTACTCCTTGTTACATCAGCTATTTGCCAGTGAAAGTCCCGTCAAAATCGGTCCAGCCATTTCAGAGATTACCGGGAACAAACAGACAGACAGACAGACAAAAATTGTAAAAAATGTTGTTTTGGTATAGGTACCGAGTATACATCCAAATGCACTTAGTAGAAAGCGGTTATTTTAACATTACAAACAGACACTCCAATTTTATTTATATGTATAGATGTGAAAGTTTGCATGGATGAATGGATGTTTGCTACTCAATCACGCCAGAACGGCTGAACGGATCTGGATGAAATTTGGCACGGAGATAGATTATAGTCTGGAATAGCACATAGGCTTCTTTTTATCCCCGTAAAATGTATGGTTCCCGTGGGACAGATTTGTTTTAATTTTTCATAGAGCAAAGGAGCGACATGATTTTTTGCATAGGTAGTGGTAGTTTATGGGTCAGAAAATGACATAGGCTAATTTTAATCCCGGAAAAATGCGCGGTTCCTATGGGATAGCATACAGGAACCGTGTGTTTTTTTAATGTTTTTTAATGATGCAATAAAAGTAGACATTAACTCAATAGGCATACAGTGCCGCAGCCCTGTAAAGCTTGCGTACAAAACACAATATGTGCCTCAACGTTCTGGGAATAAGGACGGGTCAGATCAGTTGCGCTGCATGTGCCTAGTGAATGTAGCGTCTCGATCTACTGCCGCCTTCCTACCTAGGCAAGTATGCTGCATCGTAGATCTCATCGTCACATACCATCAGGTGAGATCGAGATCAAATACTTGCCTATACTGTATAAAAAAAAAAAAAAAAAAAGATGTAATAATTTGTTCGCTGACCTCTGACGACCTTCGGCGGCGCGGTGTAGGTCTCGCTGTGCTTGCGCAGCGCCATGCGGTACACGGCGGCGGCGAGCGCGCGCTCGGCCGCGCACCACTCCAGCGACAGCGTGATGCTGTGCGCCAGCTTCACGTGCAGATTGAACGCCGACTCCCATTCGGGCTCGTACTCCATGTGCTGGCCGACCTGGAGGAAAAAACACGTCAAATTTATACATACAATAAAAATTTTTACTAATCGCTGTCTATACATCTATATTATAAATATATATTATTTATATTATAAATTTGAAAGTTTGGATGGATGGATAGATGGATGGATGGGTGGATGTTTGTTACTCTTTCACGCCAGAACGGCTGAACGGATCTGGATGAAATTTGGCACAAAGATAGATTATAGTCTGGAACCATACATTTTAATGGGATAAAAAGTAGCCTTAACACATTGGCTACTTTTTATCCCGTTAAAATGTATGGTTCCCGTGGGATAGATTTGTTTAAATTTTTCATTGAGTACCAATAAATTAATTTTCTCATAAATTTGATTCTGAGGCGGTACGAAGTTCGCCGGGACAGCTAGTGGACGATGTATGAGATAAACTATTATTCGTAGTCTTTATCAACACAATACCCAAAATACGTCCACTGCTGGACATAGGCCTCCCCCAACGACTTCCACACATCGCGGTCCTCCGCCACTCGCATCCACCGGCTTCCTGCTACGCGTGTGATATCATCGGTCCACCTTATTGGGGCCGTCCTACACTACGTCTTCCGGCTCGTGGTCGCCATTCTAGCACCTTTCTGCCCCAGCGGCCATCGATTCTGCGAGCTATGTGCCGCCCACTGCCACTTCAACTATGAAATACTTTGAGCTATTTCGGTTACTGTAGTTCGTATACGGATCTCATTTCTGATATTCCTTTATCAACACAATAGAATCCAAAACAATTCATGCTAGAAATGTATGTCTGCTTGTCTGTGCGTAGGCCTAAACGAAATATATACTTTGAATCTGAAATTAGCAGACGAAATCCTTGAGATACCAGTTAGGAATCGAACCTTCACATCATTCATTCAACCGCCATTTAGTAAACTTTAGTCAGCTGGTCTGGTCACTATACGAAAAAACACATTAGGTGTGTACAGACCGACCGCGCAGCCTTGCAAGGCTATCTGACTTACTCGAGGCAGACGCTCAGCGCATTGCTGTCAGCGCACGCGCTCGATCTTGCGCGGTCGGTTGGTGGCCGGCTATCGCTCACCTGTCTCACGACGGAGTCCATGCCCTGCATCATGACCAGCAGGTTGAGCATGAGCGACACGCCGTGCATGAAGCCCTTGCGCAGGTCGTCGTCGAACGAGCTCGGCACGGAGCTCAGCAGGTACTTCACGTCGTACAGGATGAACTGGGCGCGCTTGAACGCCAGCGGCACGTGGTTGCGATCGAACTCTAGACGACCCTGGGAGAGATAAGAAACATATTATATACTAGCTGCGCCCGGCGGTGTTACCCGCGATAAAAAAAATGAAAAATTAAAACATCTATCCCACGGGAACCATACATTTTACCGGGATAAAAAGTAGCCTATGTGCTATTCCAGACTATAATCTATCTCTGTGCCAAATTTCATCCAGATCCGTTCAGCCGTTCGGGCGTGAAAGAGTAACAAACATCCATCCATCCATCCATCCAAACTTTCACATTTATAATATTAGTATAGATTAGTATAGATGCTCACACTAAAATCACAATTGTCATTTAGTTGGGAACAAAATGTATTCTCTCTCTCTCTCTCTCCCTCTTTCAGTCGTAACCCAAAACACCAAACGCATTCGATCGGTAATTATAGACATACCCCCAAATTTATAGACAATTTATAATGTTATCGACCGTCACATAGTGCTGCGCAAAACAACTCTTGTGCGTAGTACTAAGTATGTGACGTTTCATATAGTTAGAAAACGTCTATAAATTACAGACCAACCACCGAATTTATAGATATTTTATAAATATATCAAACGTCATATAGTACTGCGCAAAGCAAACCTCATGTACGCAGTACTATATGACGTTTGATATATTTATAGAACGTCTATAAATTTGGAAGTAAAAAAAAATATAATTCTCACATTATTGCACCTCCGATTACACTCGCTGACGAAGGTGTTCATGATGACGAATAGCGCGTCGTGTTTGGCTATCAGATGGTGCGCAAGCGTTGGCGTCGTGTAGAGCTGCACCGATAGCGATGATATCGAGAACGAGTGGTCGTGGTCGTCGCGGATGAAGTCCTTGAGGATTGACCCTGGAAGAAAGACATCGATGAATATCTATATTTTATTGGGTTCTATCATAGTATATAATACTTATCTATATATATAAAACAAAGTGTTCTAAAAAAGAACGGTATTCTTTCTCAAGGACAGACCCCAGCTGTAGAAACTACATGAAGCGTAGGCACAAACATGCCGACAAATAAACAATCTAAAAAAAATATTTACGAACTCACAAATAAATGTTGTTAGACACACAGTACGTGAAGTACGAGATTATTCGTAAGCTAACCGTATACGTTATAGTCTACCGTATTTAGGCATTTTGTATGGAGAATTGAAAGTTTTAAATACCGTCCGCTAGAGGCGCTTTCCAATTCTCCATAGAAAATGTCTAAATACGGTAGACTATAAAGTATACAGTTAGCTCGCACTTGACGTGCACATATTATTTCAATGACCTACCATAATTCTTAGTAAACAATATCGCCATGGTCCTCTTCGTGGTATAATCCATCAGGGTTGTCGCTATGAGCAGCCGATGCCACGCGGTCCTGGCCGCCTTCCACATCCTAGAGTCGTTCTGCATCACCCCTACGGCCACGCCCCCGCCCCCGCCCACCGCCGTGGACGCCCCCCACACTTCCTCGCCGAGAGCCACTTGGCTCACGGCCAAACGGAGACTGGGCTCCTGACTCACGAAGTTTTGGAGCCTGCGATATGAAATTATTTATTGAACTTTGAGACTCTCTGAAGCTCAGGGTCAGGGCGCGAAATTCAAAATGTCAATGGTTTTTATTTTTTTACGAAAAATTTGGACATCTTTACGATGTAATTTAGTGTTTTGCGATATTAGCATTCTGCATTGGAAGTCTCGATGTATTAAGTTTGCTTAAAAAAGTACCTAATCCGATACAATACCATAAGGTTTGTAAAAACCGCTACTTTTACTAACTTAATGGTGTTGTATCAATTTGGCACAGAGATAGATTATAGTCTGGAATAGCACATAGGCTACTTTTTATCCCAGTAAAATGTATGGTTCCCGTGGGATAATTTGTTTTAATTTTTCATCGAGCAATGAATCGACATAATTTTTTGTATAGGTAGTGGTAGTTTAGGGGCATCGACATACTTTTTAATCGCGGGTAACACCGCGGGGCGCAGCTAGTGTATTATAATAACGTTTGACTCACCAATGCAGCAGCTTCATGGCGTATATCTGGTGCGCGATGACGTGCGCGTGCATCACCAGCACCTTGAGGCTGGGCCCGTGGCGCGACGTGAACCTTTCGAACATCGCCGTGCAGCTGAGCGTCAGTCACAGCGCGTCACACACACACACACGCAACGACGGACACGCTCTTATTACAAAGGACCAAGGCCAAACCCGAACTGTACCAGAGTCTATACACCGTATGCCTCCAAAGCGTTCCCCAGTACTTTGCATATAGCTTGAAAACCCTTAGACTATATAGAAAACTACAAAATAAATAAAAACTCAAGGGTTCGGAGGCCGAAGAGATGGACTTACTTTTAGGGTAGGTAACGTCATCAAGAAAGCATGTTGTCATAATAACGTGTCCGTTCAGAAGGTTAGTATTAAAAATTAAAACTAATGTTATTTAAATGTATATTAGTCCAGTTGCACTTAGTACAATTTACTTTTAACTTCTTGAGCCGCCTGCAACTCGAGCACGAGCGAGTGATAATCATGGTTGAAAATGAGATTCACAGATGAAATCCCAAAGCTGCAAGCTGAGTGGGGTTTAAACCGTTGACCCTCGTTTCCAAGGCGACCGTATTACCAATTTGGCTACCACTGCTTGTCTACAGTATATACAGGCGTGTTGCTCATTGTATTATGACAAATGTAACCCAAATGTGACTTACATCTCAATGTCCGTCTTGAGTTTATCGCACACTTGGAAGGAGTTGCACTTGACGAGCGCGCGACCCTCGCGGTCAATCAGACTGACCAGCTCCAGGGAGTCGCGCTGCGAACACTTGGTCACTCGCCCCAGGGTCGTTATCACCTGGACAAAACGTATTCATAATATCGCCAGACGAACACACCGACTGCACGCCCTAACTAAGCAACGCTTGTATTATAGGTCATACAAAAATGGCTTATTTGGTTTCTTTATCAAAAATAATGTCTCCTACCATAGATTTTTTGGATGATGCAAGGAAACATACTTTCAGATATTATTAGTAGTTGAAATGTTAACGCTGGGCACGGATTTCCCCCAAAATTTTAGACGCAATCAGGCCCAAGGCCGTAGCCAGGAATTCACTTGGGGGGTGAGGGGGGGGGGGGGGGAGATCGAGCTGTGGACCAGAGACTATGACAATCCAAAAGGGTCAATATTATTTTACTAAGTACCTATATATAACGCGGTATGTTGGCCGAGGCATTACGAGGGATGTTTAAAACCTCAAAACCCCCGCCCTGCCTACGGGCTCCTTCAAGCCCATATTGGAATGTCCGACTATCCGCCATGCTGACCCAGAGCTGGTTGGCAGACTCTGCAGGTCATTCGACGCCTGGTAAGGTTTCTCAAGCATGCAAATTTTAGTACAGCGCGCGGAGCCGCGAGCTAAATCTATGCTTATATTTATAATAAATAACAAAAGTACCTGATCAAACGTGTGCGTTTCATCATTATATAAAACTGTGCAATAACAGTCCGGTTGGTCTAATATCTGAAGAAGATCCCGTTCAGCATCCTTCAGCCTGAAAACAAAAGCACCATGCTCTTTTATCTTCCTATCCTATAACAATGTACTGCTCAAAAATAAGTAAAAGATCTTTTTAAAAAAAGAGCAACCATGGAGTTTCTTGCCCGTTCTTCTCCATAGGAACGGCATTCCGAACGGGTGGTAAAGTTGTAGCTTAGCATTTTGTAACTTTTGACGATTCATAAGTACTCCAATTAATGGTCTACGTGAATAAAAAATATTCTGATTCTGATATCAGTCTCTGAGATGTCTCTTTGAAACGGGACTGAAGCCATTGACAATATTTTTTTTTTAAATTAGTGAGAAATCATCCATATGACATATAATATATATCGCACCCTCAGAACGATAGGGGTCAACTCAAAATTATGACTCAAAATTATGGTTTTAATGTATGTTCTATCCCATGAATATTAAAACAAAGGCGTTTTTATGATAGAAAAAGCTTATTATATTTCCGTCTCTTTTACACCGGTACTTTTCCTCCTTCCCTTTCAGCTGGAAAGATCTCTGATTGCGATTTTCCAAAACAATATGATTTTTGAGTTGAGCCCCTATCGTTCTGAGGGTGCGATATGTTCAGTACGGCTTCTTACCTAAGATCGTTAGGCAGTCCTGGCGCATGGTCGTGTGTCAGCAGCCTCAGGCAGTAGGAGAGGCAGACTGATGCGACGATCTTCATACGCTCCACCACTTCTGGTTTAATGTTGGCTTCGGCTTGGTCGTCGTCCTCGGACGCCTGGAGGAGTTACATCTTTAAGTATACATTTACAAATACAGACCATTCACCGTAAGATGACCCCTGCCGTGAAGCTCCCAATACCCAAGGCAAGGGTCATCTTATGGTGAACGGTCTATATCACTGTGTAATTAAGCGGCTTCCACCGTGATTGGATGGACGCGTTCGAGAGTGTCTGTATTATGGTACCGATATAGCCTATACCAATACTGGTGCGACAGAGATGGAAGACGGCTCCACTCCCTCCTCACTAGTTGCTTTTACCAAACATTTATAGCGAAAATGTTTTAAATTACGAAGCACATTAAGTTTTTTTCTTTGATAGTATATAATAAATGCACTAGTACCAAACAAAAACGCATTTCCTCTATTGCACCCATTGTGAATGCTTGGGGACTCGAGCAGACAGTAAGGAAGGACTAAACCTAGTGATATGACCACATAACAAAACTGTTTGATCTACTACTTATAACTTGAGTCAACAGCTTATAACTTGAGTCCTTCTGGACGGATTTGATGGGGTTTTCACCATTGTCCAGGATATTTTATTTATGGCCTATTTCACAGTGTGCTCATAGTTCCTATCCACAACTAAATGAGCTTTATCAAAAACAAACCCGTATTCATGTCATTGAAGTAGTATTAGCAACAGCGTGTTTTTTTAAAGCCGGCAACACTATCATCCCCCCCCCCCCCTCCTATTTACCGTCGCCATGCCAGCGCTCAACGGAGTGTACTCACCGCGTGCAGCTGGCAGAAGGGATCCCGCTTCCAGGCCTCCGTGTCCCCGCAGTCGCAGCAGCCACCGCCGCTGGACTGACCCATCTTGTACTTGTGGTGCCTGTGAGCGGACACCTTGAAGCACTCCACGCACAGCACGCACGTGTTGTCCATGCCTGAGGGTTGAACTTGAGATTATATTCGGGTACTAATTGTGCCTGTAACTTTATACGGGAGGACCTTAGTTTCTCGACTCGTGGGACAACCCTACATTAATTATGCTATTATCCCGCAGTAACATATTATGCCAATTCTCCGTTGAAATTGTATGGAACATCCCGCAGTCTGGCAGCGTGCACTTACACCTAGGGATGTGCCAGAGTTAAATACCATTTCTTATACTAAAGATCCGATTCGAAGATAGATTCACTGCACATTCATAAGTGCATTGAGAATCTACATCAAAGAAATTCAACCCCAACCCATTGAATAGGCCCGCCGAGGCGGACCCACCGATTCATAAAAATAAATATAAATTACGTGTCACGGTGTTTGTCCGCTATGGACTCCTAAATTACTAAACCGATTTTAATAAAATTTTGCACACTGTGTGCAGTTTTATCCAACTTGAAAGATAGGATAGTTTATATCTGAATTTATTTTATATGGCAAAACAACGTTTGCCGGGTCAGCTAGTAAAAATATATATTTTGATCAATAAAAGTCCAACTGACCGCACTCCCTGCAGCTGTAGGCGGGGTCCCCCTGCTTGAACACGCGGCCGCAGAGCGTGGAGCGCCGCGGCTGGGGCGGCTGCGAGCCGTCGCTACTGCCCCATATGAACGACTCGAGAGGCTGGATCAAGAGTTTTGCTGCCAGTTCCTCGTCGAATGACCAGTCTGGAATTTAAAGATTTGTTGAGATGTGGGAACACGGTGAATAGAGACATTGAATACTTATTTTTTTTGTTACACATTTATATATTTTAGTTAACTTTAACTATTACTAACTGTGAAACAATTTTAGATAATTAAATGACAAAATACAAACGTTCAAAGATTCCGATCAGAACAACAATGAAAAATGTAGTCAGCTACAGGTCTATGGCGTCACAGCCATAAATCAAGGGATACAGATTTCTTCTATTTACGCGAATACTACAAATGGAAATACAACTAATTTTACAGATTTTATAACGTGTATATTATGCTTTTACGTTCCCGACGTTTCGGCTAATCAGCACAGTTCATAGTGACCAGTAACCCTGCTTTTGTGCCAAGGCTCCCGGGATCAATCCTGGTGCAGGCAATCTTTGTGTGATAAGCTCGAATGTTTGTACCTGAGTCATGGATATTCAATATCGATAGTATAATATTCTGAGATCGCCCCCAGTCATACCATACGGTACCCATATAACAAGCGTTACTTAGTCCGGGACCGTACAGCTGGTGCGTTCCTTCGGCGATATTTATTTATCTTATACTAACCTAGACAAGTCCTATTCGGCTGTGGTGAGTACATTCTCGGCACCGTGACCCTCCAGTGGTCCAGGAAGTGCGCGGGGGCGAGCACGCCCTCCGCCATCTTGGTCCTCCACAGCTCCACTATGGCGTCAGCCCGCGCCGGCAACGTGAACCTGTCGGCACTCTCATCATCACTCATTGTCACTACCCTCAAGTCACTCACTAACCAATATAAATTATAGTAAAGTCACTCATTTGCTACCAACTATTGTTGGGGTTAGTCACTGAGGAACTGGAAAAAATAATTGTTGGACATACACTGACATGTTTTTATAACGGCTTTTTCATAGTCTAACGCAGAATTGGATGTGTCTTGCATAAAATGCAAGTACCAAGACCACCATATTATATCAAGAACAAGATTGATTCCTCGAGACTCTTGCGTCTCATCGACCTTTAGTATGTTTTTTAATAATGTTTAATAGAACAAGACCCTATGACAGTCTATTATTTTCTGTAATTGTAGGTGCATTCCCGCAAGAGGACGTTCGGTATTGACAACACAATTTTTTTTTTAGTCCGTCAGATTTTTTTTTAGTTTAACATTTCTTTAAATTTACTGCGGTGGTGTTGTCTTTTACGCCTTTTTATGATGAGACATGAATCTTTATTGTTCGGCTTTGTTTGTGAATAGAAGTAGGTCGTACCCAGAACTAAATTTTAAAATGTTGTCTGTTTTTATACGATAAGTCAATGGCATTCAGATAATTATTGGATTAAGACAATGATAGTTTATCCATACATTTTGTTCACACAAAACACAATAATTTATAAGAGTATTTTTTTTTTAACCACTGTCTTCATAAAATGTTATCATTCGCTCATACAAAAAAAATAAGCCCACTTATCACATATTTTCAAACTACGAACGTACTTAAAAACACTAGATTTAAAAAAAATTTAGGCGGGCATAGGCCATGAACTGTAGCGACCTCTCGCGCCCGTAGTAAACACAGCACTGAATAAAACTCTGGCATTACGCCACCACGCGAATACTAGTCTATATATAAAAAATCTAAACATCAAGAACAAATAAAAACAATAATGTTTAATTGTGAATTTATATCCTGTGCCGTGGAGTTCAATATTGTGTGTCAGTATATGACATATACCTTATAGGTGAGTCATGATGGCATATGCAAGTAGGTATTTGTATGCGGATTTTCTAAGGTGACGATTGATGACAATAGAATGCTTTGATCGATCGATTTCTAATCATATTGATTTAGACTAGCAGTGCCCGTGGATTCATACGCGTGAACTGATGAATCCACGTTATTTAGATATTCCGGGGAATGTCCATTTTCCAAATGGAACAGAAATATCCTGGGTTTGGATTTCACTGAAATATTTAGTCATAATGGATGTCCATTTTTATTAAAATCTGATAAGTGAATTTTGGGATAGTGTTTTGGCTTTCCCACGAGAACTGATCCATTTACGAGGATAAAGAGCCTATACAATATTGACCCGAGTTATAATCTATTACCATTCCATGTTTTATCGAAATCAGTCTAGTAGTTTTCCGTGACACGTGTTCACACATACAGATAGGTAGCATAGCAAGGTAAACATCAGTGATCGTTTTGTCGTTCCTTACCGCCTTGAGTATGCGCTCAAACAATACTCAAATCACTAACTCTGTCTCACTAACGTCGTTATCTTGAGCTTTTATAAAACGCATTAAAATTAAGTAGATTGGCCGTTAAAGACGCCATTGCTCCCAATATTCTTATATAAACAAGACAAATAGCACTTTCAATGCAAAACACATAGCCCCATTTCTTCGCAGTCGGATAAAAATAACACTAACGAGTATTTTAACTTAGAGAACCGTAAATACGGCACATTATCGGTGACATTATTTTTCGGAATGAGAACAAACATTATTTATAGTTGGTTGGTAGCGGAAAGTTTGCACACAGCCTAGTTTCCGAGATGAGGGCCTATAAAGTATTTACACTGGACTGGAAAAATAAAATCGGTCAGGGACGAAAGCACGGTCTACACCAGGGATTCCCAAACTGGTCGACATAAACAAAAACTGATTTTGGGGGTAGACGAGGTCTAAAAATCGACCCCTATTAATTAACACAAGTTCTTACTAGAATCTTTCATGATACTGTATAAGTTGTGTTACAAACTTGTTATAAGAGTGACTAATATTTAGTAGGAAGTAGTATAGTAGCATTGTTGCACTTTAAAAAAAACTCAACAAGTCGATAAGCGTGCACAAGTTCGTACAAGATGAATTTACTATTTGTATCAATAGGAAACGGAACTAGAGATAGGATTATTTGGTAGTAGGTAATTTGGCTATGGGGGGGGGGGGTCGGGGGGTCTGAGGTATTGAGGTTCATTTTGGAAAAGGGGTCTCTTACCCAAAATAGTCTGGGAATCCCTGCTGTACATAATGAAGTGCTATTTACTTTTGAGAATTGGCCCATCGCTTCCAAAATTGTCAATCCCAGAAGCAGTCTATTGCTTAGCATTGTTGCCTTGAAACATTTGTTTCTTGTATGTATTTCATGACTTTGGCTCACCAATCTACATACATATGTATTTTTTGTTGAGAAGGCTACGGAGCCTTAACCTTTTCTATCACCACACGTGTATCTATGTTACCTTTTTTTTTTGCAATCGATTGCATATTTTTTTTATGGCATTACGCTACATCATTAAGCCACTGCCGTATTTATGTTATGCCAAGATTAAAGCGATAATCCATCGAATATTGTTTTAATTAAGTCAAGCAACGTCTGTGTTTTGGATCCACAATCCAAGATCATACTAGACAGCCTCATGTCCACTAACGCCAACAAACAGTACTGCATCTAGAATCTAGATCATTACCCACTGAAACTCGGTCAAACGTTACCATTCTAATCTGCACCCAAAACATGACACCGTAAAGACTAAATTTCTGGATGCGGGGATGGTATAGGATGTTGGCGGTACGCCAACAGCCGCCTCTTCAAGCACTACCTGTTCCCTGAGGGGACCTTGGATGCGACACTGAACCCATTCGGCGAGGTCGCAGTTCAAAGCGAATAAAGGAATGTATGTGTGTGTGTGTATTTCTGTTTGTCCGTTTGTGGAGACTGCAGGTGAAACGGGTTTTATTTATAAGGCATTTTGTTGCATTTCTATGATTATATCGCAAACGAAGAAATAAGTAAGACTGTGTGTTGCGTCAACATACTGAAGCACATAATACAAAGCCGATTTGTGCTTCAAAATATTGTTCGCGACAGTCCGTCTGTATTATTTCTTCGTCTAAGGATTGTAAGGTAAAATTGTGTGCTGTGCCATGATTCAAAAACTAAACCCGCCTTCTGAGGTAGTCTGGTAATTTTTGTTTTATGTTTGCATATCGAAATTCTGACTTCACGTAATGGTTCCAAATTGCGCTAAAGAAACTTAAGTTCAAAGGTAAAGTATACCCTTTCTGAATCACCTGTATAAAATAGGATTTCATGTGTTGTGTTTACATAGTAGTACATAATAGTATTACTATAAATCTTACGTACAAAATAAAATAACATTGATATAGGAAAACCTTCACAATAACAATATTTAACAACCTCCTTTGGCTGCGTCGTCGATATTCCTCTTAGGTGCAGTAAGGGCGTCTCTGTCACGCATACGAATTAGTTATGGCGATGACGTTTTACTGGTGGTAGGCTTCGGCCGTGGCTAGTCACCACCCACTGAACAAAGCCATGTCGCCAAGCGGCCTAGCCGTGTTCCGGCATGATGTTCGGTGTTGCCATTCGTGGATGGCGGGTCAGATCAGTTGCGCTGCATGTGCCTAGTGCATGTAGCGTCTCTATCTACTGCCGCCTTCCTACCTAGGCAAGTATGCTCCATCGTAGATCTCATCGTCACTTACCATCAGGTGAGATCGAGATCAAATACTTGCCTATAATGTAATAAAAAAAAAAAAATGACGTCATTCCCAGTAGCTTCGTACTCTTCTTGTTTTTGCTCCGATTGGAATACGGTAACTGAGTAAAGTATTCAAGAGTGGAACGACATCACAATAACCGCGCCATCTTGTTGCAACGATGTTGATTTGTAAACACATGTGTATTGATAAGTGCTTGATTATTGTAGGTCAATGGTTACGCTGGGGTTCAATGCATGTGTATTACAGATTAAAAATACATACACTACTTAACGCTATCTGTTTTAAAAACAATAAAGGTGCTTATACATGGTATCTATTGCGGAAAAAAAACTCGTACAACGTTGTCAAATCTGTGAATGACGCCCGCGGACTTTTTGTACATCCACATATAAATAGGCCGCAAATGAATAAATAATACAGACGGTGTCGTAAAAATATTGAAGAACAAAAACACCAAGCCGATTTCTGTAGTACATTTGGAGCAAGGAATGGAACAAGCTCCCGGCGGCGGCGTCTTTGTTCCCCGTTGACTACAATCTGGGTGTTTTCAATTCGAGAGTGAACATGTACCTTCTAGGCAAGTATGCTCCATCGTAGATCTCATCGTCACTTACCGTCAGGTGAGATCGAGATCAAATACTTGCCTATAATGTAATAACTAAAAAAATTACACGCGAACGTGTGTACAAATATACGATTAATATTTATTTATTTCATTCGTCTAAGAGACTACCTTACTTGTAAATTCTTAATGATTTCACTTCTAAACTCAGACGAATGAATAAAATACGTTCGCTGTTCGCGTGTACGTAAGGACGTAATTCGCGTGTACTACACAAATCGTCTTGGTATTTAGCGCTTCAATATGTTGTTCGCAACACACAGTCTGTATAATTTCTTCGTCTGAACGTATCTATATATATAAAACAAAGTCGTGCTAGTTATACTATTTATAACTCAAGAACGGATAGGCCGATTTGTATGATCTTTGATTTTTTTAATTTGTCTCCGCCCCGATTAGCGGAATAACTATTAAAACGTGGTAAAAGGTCACCAAAAAATTTGTAATAAAGATAATTCATTTTCTCTTACTATTTGATTCTGAGGCGGTACGAATCTTTCCAGGACAGCTAGTATAGTATCATATAATATTTAATACCTTGTAGTAAAATTCCTGCCGCCATATTGTCGCTAAACCTTATTTTTATTTACTACTACTACTATTACTTTACAGATTTAGAAAACAATCTATGGCACGTCTATTTAATTTAATTCGTCATTCACAATGATTATTAAAAATAATGAATTTAAAAAAAAAAGACAAGCCCGCTGAGTTTCTTGCCGGATCTTCTCAGTTGAGGTCGCGTTCCGATCCGGTTGTAGACTTAAGAAAAAAAAATGTAATGACAATTTGTAAGTGCCCCCGTAGGCCTATACGAAATAAATGATTTGACTTTGATTAAAATATGTTTTAATTACAATTATACATATTTATTTTAAAAAAAAAGGAAAACCTATTTGCGTGTCGTGTACTGGTAATTCTATTTTTTAAACAGGTATTTAAAAAAATATCAATAACGAGATCTACCAAGATTGCTGACTAAACCCGTAAAGTAATGAAAAATAAGTTGTATCCGAAATTATTGTTGTGCAAATCCATGCCTTTGACATTTATATTGTTAGCTAGCTTGCACCCGACTTGCGTTGCAATGTCACTTAAGCCATCGCGCGCGTGCGCTCAACAACTCACCGAAACTCATCGCAAAGGAATGAGTAGTATAGGAACGCATACGGGACATTCATACAGATAAACATTCAACTTGATATACTCGTAGAGTATTTATAGAATCAGACCTTAAACACTTACTACACTACAGACATATTCTCGACTAAGACGTAAGTTAGGGACTTCGGTTATGTTGGGCATTTATATTATCGATCTGTTAATTTGGTAACAAAAAAATAGATAGTTTGATATGTAACAGAACATAATACTGAAGGGTTATTTTACTTCGACATTTTGTAATTTTATTTGTAGGTTTATATACATAAAATATAGCTATACATATAAATAAAATTGGAGTGTCTGTTTGTAATATTAAAATAACCGCTTTTTACTAAGTGCATTTGGATGTATACACGTTACCTATACCGAAACAACATTTTTTACAATTTTTGTCTGTCTGTCTGTCTGTCTGTCTGTCTGTTTGTTCCGGCTAATCTCTGAAATGGCTGGACCGATTTTGACGGGACTTTCACTGGCAGATAGCTGATGTAACAAGGAGTAACTTAGGCTACTTTTATTTTAGAACAAAAAATAGGATCTCACGAAAAAAAAAACCAATGTTGCAGCGCAGCGCCTGATTGTTTGATAGCAACAACCTGCAATCCGTCCCGCGGGCTCAGAATGGGCGGGCAGGCTGTTGTCAACGGTTGTCTTTGTTAAATACCACGCGGACGAAGTCGCGGGCAACAGCTAGTATATATATAAAAGCGAAACCCACTGACTAACTGACTCACTCACTTCCTTGAAATTTGGCACGCGGGTTCCTCTGGGTCCCTAGGTGCACGCTAAGAAAGGATTTTTGAAAATTCGACCCCTAAGGGGCTAAAAGGAGGGGGTCAACATTTGTATGAAAAATGTTTTGTTTAATTTTCTACGCGAACGAAGTCACGGACAAGAGCTAGTGAGGTATAAATAATAATAAAAAAAACAATTCGTTACCTCCATTTTCTTTTAAGTTCATTCACCATCTCCTCATCATACACCCAAACATTGGTATCCTCGCGTTTACAGCACAGCACATTAAATAAGTCCTTAAGCACCATATTCATACAGTTCACAATACCATACACTTTATTGACTCATAACGGGTTTAACTTTATGAACTGGAGTAAACTTTCATTTACTATATTCAAATAAATGTTAAAATATTCAGTTGAATAGTAAATTATTAGGTATATCGCGACAAATTGTATGTTGTTTTTATAACATAACTCATCAGTGTTCCTTGCTTTGTTATTTAAAATATATTTTTTAAATTATCCGTAAAACTTAGATTTTAAAGCACTTTACCCGTCAGTTGTGATATTTTAAATCAATCCTGTACTTTTTTATGTAACGTCACGTATCTCCATTCAACGCTCGCTCGACATTATAAGTATTTTCCAAAATACATGTAAGTGTATTAGAATGGAAAATCATTTCCATATTTAGCGAAATATATTTCAATATATTCTCTCGTCTACCTCACAGCAGGACAAATCGGTTACTGGATGGATATGCGATTTGTTTACTTCCCAAGTCTCGTGAACGATAAGCGAGCGGTAAATACAATGTATGGCTATATTCCCGATAATTTCATACATTATTTTCCTATGACCTTTCCTCCGAGACTATTTTCTGCATACTAATGCGTACACTTACGTATGCGGTTTCGCGTTTTTCGTTTTTTTTTTAACCTAACCAGTGTAGTTTTGCGATTAATAATAAACTAGTTTTATCAGTGGATCTGTTCGCGTCCACATTGAGGATAGCCAGCCAAAATGACCAACATTAATATTTCCAAACTCCAAATTCCTGGTCATTAAGCCCCAAAAATTAAAATTAACCCCCCCGGAAATGCCGTACACAACCCACCGTTTGACACTTACTTATGTCTGTGGTCCAGAGCTCAACTCTCTCCGAAGTAAACTCTACCCCAAAACTACGTTCCTGGTATCCTTGGGTATATCCGCAAAAAGTAATTGAAATTCAGATAAGCCGCGCAAAAGAGCCGGAATTAATCAATCCAAGGTCTTATCTCACGCAGTCGAGTCTAGGTAAACATAAAGCCAAGTACCACAGCTATACAAATTAATTCAATTATGTTACCATTATGATTTTATTATAGGAACATCACATTACCGGTTCCACTGCCTCCATGAATATAACACTTCATTTATATAATGTTTGATCAAAGGTACGTCGTCGTCGTACGTCGACCCGTCGACCGGTCGACGTGTACCTCAAAAAGGACGTTTGGGACATGAGATAATCGCATCGGAACTCCATTTCTTTATCAATAGATCTCATATGAATCGATCAATATCATTCACTAGCTTTTGTTTGCGGCTCCACCCGATCCACTATCGATTTTGTAATGCTGCTCGAACCCCAATGGTCATAGCTTGATGATACTACCCTAAGCTTTCCAATAGTGAAAACCCCGTTAAAATTAGTTTAGTAGTTTTCCATTGGGGCATGTACAAACATACACACAGACAAGAATTCTCAAAACACTTATTTTGAATGTAGATACGTCCAAATATATTATTACACCAATTTATTTTGCACTTATCATTATCAGACACAGTCCAAATCAAATAGTTTTGTAGTGTTTTGTGGCGCATTATTAATAGAACTACGCGATACTTGGCGGAAATCCATTGTTAACCAAACGGGGGAAGAGTAACCCACCACCGACCCTCGGCTTGTCAACTTTTCCAATTATAAACAAAACAAGTTGATCGATAATTTAAGAAGCCAGCAACACCGAACTCCTCTAAGAAGTTAGTCGAGAAACTGTCTGTCACGAGTGTCGGGATCCCAATTAATATGCAATCCTCCGCGAAACGACGCAAATCTAAAAAAAAATTCGTTGTTTGGTTGACAAGCCGAGGGTCAGTGGTGGGTTGCTCTTCCCCCATTTGTTCATAGTGTCTCCAAAATAGAGACTCTAACGCATTCGACGTTAACGTCGCCAAGCGCTTAGCGAAATACGCGAATACCTTAAAAAAAATAGTTTCGTGCGTGCACGCAATTTCAGTGAAACGAAAGTCGCATTCCGTTCATAATCTAAATATAGATATTATAGTTTTCATGTTAACCCAAGTCGAGGACGAAGTTGTAGGAAGGGTGGTTAGTCATGCAGTTTTATATATTTGTAATTCGCTTTGTTTTACAGCTACACCTTATTTTGCACGTAAGTGTATGACCACCGGAAAGTTTGATGGATTTGTAGAAATGATTGAATCATGAGACACAAGAAAGATTAGACTATTAGTCAACTCGTGACAAACAAGAGAAATGATACACCATCTCCGACGAAGAAATTGTATAGACAGGTGCGTCGCGAACAATAAATTGAAGCACAATTAAAAATCCAAGTCGACTTGTGAATTACAAGAGATTTCGCGTACGATAAGCCACGATTCGACTTGGTTATGTGCTGCAATGATGTTGTGAACCGAACAAATAAGTTATTAGATATTAAATTCTGATCGTTTGCCCTTTCGATTTGCAACATAAAATACAGAATGTATTTTTTCACGTTTAGGTCGGTTTGATTCCCGGTAGAGGTAAGAGACCTTACACAAAATGTTGCATGCAGTAAGAAATAAAGGTGTGTTTCCTTTGTGTACATTTTTCTATCGTTAATATGTATGAAATCATTTCGTATCTTCCTTCCTTCCATCTATCGTATGTCTATTCTTCTACCTTAGCTTTCGACTAAATGAGTCGATATAAATTATTGAAACAGATTTGCAACAGTATTGTTATTTGTTTGCAAACCTGTTTTAATCATCTTGCGTATATTTAACGACTAATTTAGTCGATGGAATGTAGGAAGGTACGAAACAGAGTTACATAAAAGGCCAGCTGTTGCTTTTGTTACCAATTTCTTTTTTTCGTTGGAAAATTTTAATACAAACATTATTATATTTCAGAATACTGTTTGGTGTAAGATTGTTTTAGTTATCACTTTGGTACCTAACAGTTCAACAACATGTCGGCGTAATTAAATTCTCTCTGCTAATTTTAACTGCTTTCTAATTAATCGCAATACTTTTGTAGAATATATTGTTTACCTGTCAGCTGGCAGCATGTCGGCGGCGTCGTCCTCCATAGACTCGTCGCCTACCTCCACCTCCAGCTGCACCGGGGGCGGGGAGCTCATGTCCGATGATCACCAGACGCCGGCACCCTGAAATCGACAGACTTTGTTCAGACACTAACGCATAAAGACTGCATTCTACGACGTGACAGCTTGGGCAAACCTGGATGTCATATAGTCATGCAGCCACGCGCCACATGTGATTTTCGTCACACATGACGCACTGTTTATTCTGAGGTATTAATAAGTACGTACGATTATATTATGTTTTTTACGTTCCCGACGTTTCGGCTGCTTTACAGCAACCATTGTCACAGGAGGACAAAATTAAATTAAAGTTAGTTTTATTTCAATGTGTAGTATTCGCGTAAATATAAGAAAAGAATATAATAATAGACATAATAAAATAATTTAAGCTCTACTGATTTAAACTCATCGATTATTCATTATGTCGTCAAAAATGAGATGAGATATAAAAAAAATAACAAATTTTAATGCTAATACTATGAAATTTAATTATGCAAATATGTAAAGCACCAGACCCCCAAGTCTACTAACATAATCAACTCATAATCCAATTGTAATTGTCAATTTGGAAAATGTTATTTCACAAATACTGTTAAAAGTGACATACACTATACCTAATCATAACCATTCAAATGTGAGTGATTGTTAACTGGCACTGGATATTGCTGATAAGAAAAACAATAGGATGTATAAATAAAATCCAGACACAAAGTTGATTAAACTTTAAATAGACTGACACTTACATAGACCTCTCTTTAAGTACACAACATCATGTCATTCTAGGTCACAATGGTCATTGCCCCTTTGAGAAACAAAACAAAAACCTAAAGTTGCTTCATACACCTATGACCTATCCAACCGTCATTGGACAATGAAAAATCACAGAATTTTATATCTAATTGTGATATAGTTAAGTGAGATAATAGATTGCAACAGATATCAATGTGTATAGGATGTTATGAAGATTATTTCAATGTTGGCTCATCAGGTGTGGCATTGTGTTACTTTTACATGCAAATTTGTAATTAATGGTGATAGGTATGTTGTATTTGTATTTTTCTTAATGCCTTATTACTCTATTTATTGTAGGATTTATATTACTACATAATATAAAAAAGCAATTTTAAAAACCATTTTTTACAATATTTAAATAAGATTAGAGTTAAAATTAAATATATATTTTCACATCAGTCCATTGCTCGTGTTTTGAGCATATCCTGTGGACAAAGGCCACCTCCAACTCTCAAAGAGTTTGAGGATTGCTGATATATCTATTGCTAAATAATTTATAAGGCAGGTAGACTTGTACAATTATATAAATACAATAATAAATGTTAGACTAAAAGTCAAAATTTCTGGCATTTCTAAAATGAATCAACAGATTATTAAATCCAACAAAGTCAATGATAGACCTGTGCACTGGACTGTCACTGGACCTCTGGATACTTCTCTATTGGTCATTGAATGATTACATTGCAAGAAAATTGATAAATGAGTGATCATATTGCATTCACTGCAATGTCATCATTATTAGTATACTATAAGTGCTAAAGTAACAGGTATCTAACTATAGTTTTATGTGAGTTTAACAATAATAATATCTTTGCAAGGCAATGACGATGTATGATGTCATCAGAACATATTGAATCAATGAAACTGTTAATATAAATATTAAATAGAGTGTCGATTTGTCAATTTCGATTGTTATAAATCGATTTGTTATAAATAAACACCTATAAAACTATTATCATTTTGTATTGAGCATTAGCAGGGAGATACCTAAATGGGAGAGTGATCTTTGAATTTTAGTGCTTACAAAGCATTTGAAAACATAATTTTCCTGTAACCTCCTTTGCTGTTACATGGCATTACAAATATTTTTTAGAACACTGATAGTATATCTTTTTTTGAGTTATAAAACCCTACAAATGCTATTTAAGTTGTAATCAGACTAACTATGAATTACAATAACTATTGTATGGTAACCCATACATGTTTATTGAGAAGTGGAACAAAGCTTCCTAATTCCCGTAGCAAAGCTGGCCACAGGCCCACAGATGATTTATCCTACATCTTTGAATAGTTCATCTGCAGACCGCCGAGTAGTTCCTTTGTCTCAAACCTCATGAAGTGATCTGAGTGGCAATATCATGAACTGTGGTTCATGATATTGCCACACAGATCACATCGCAATGGCACTTGCAACATCATAGTTAACAATATCTGCATCTGGTTATTCGTTTTTACGTAAATATTTACATTTCGATCACAACGAACAATAGGAAGTACCTACGCAGCTTTGTCAACGGCTCGCGCACATTCCGTGCAAACGTAGAGTCATCATATGACGATAAAACTAAGCGATCCCACGCTGCAAAGCATCCCACCAATAAGTAGCAGTCACAACAAAAGAAAATGACCCATTACCTTCACTTTCTCGAAAAGTGTAATATCATGCACTTGGCACAACGAGTAATCCAAGGGCGAACGCTCGCTCGTTAAATACACATCCAACTGTTCAAAACTCAATAATATCAGCAGTTCCCGAACGCACGTTCATCACAAATTTTCACAGTAGAAAAATTTCACGACCATTGGCTGGCACAAATCCATGAAAATTTTGACATTTCATCACAGCGCAATAGACTTGAGTGAAGCCGTCTTCAGAAAATAACATGCCCGATTAGTCACTAAACAGTGAACTTATAGGAAATTAATCAATGCGTGATAATTTATAAGATTTAGTATTTTTTATAAACAATAAAAATAAAAACATGCAAATCAATCGACGGATGGCCGACTGATTGAGCCATAGAGAACGAGCGTTACTTTTTTTGGATGTGCGTAATGATGTAATGACAGCTGTACTATAACCGGTATAGTAAATCAATTACCGGTTTTTTATCCCCATGAAAATCGATTAATCCAGATCTGCAAGTAAAACTAAAACGTGTTTAACTAGCTACTAGGCCCAACCAGCTGCCGGGCAATTCTTACATAGAATATATTATTATACTCAGACTCCAACACACACACGAAAACGTTCAGTTTTGTGTGCGTACTTATGAGCTTATACCACCCGCGATAGCAGACGGCCAGCACAAATACATTTTAAAAGATTGAAACGCAGAATTTAGCACGGATAACTGTTGGGCCTCTCGTATTCTCCACAAGTTGTGCTGCATCCAGACGCTGGTCAATGAAAATTATACTTTATTGCCAAAGCATAATTTCCATATCTCATTTTTTGTATGTTGTGATAGGAAGATAGGAATGAAAATAATTAAGAACTATTGTATAAAGTTTAATATTAACATGACTACTGTACATAATTTTATGATGTAGGAGTGGAAAATCCTAAAGGCGGGAATTTATTGAGTAACTCTCCCACAGCAGATGGATAGAATGCCATGAATTTGAACCTGTCGCCCATTTTATTTGGTTCTACGAGCATTTCATACGCACTCTTGATTTTTTCTTTTTCCTCTTCGGTTTTCGCACTGTCCATTAGAATCTGAAAATTAAGAATGCTAGTCATAAAATAAACAATGAGAAAAATAGAAGGGAAAAAGAGAGGGAGAGAGCGAAAGAAAGAGCAAGTTAAGTCGTTCAATGGCCCAATTTAAAACCGTGAAGAGGCTTACTGGGTTCCAGGCCCGGGTTTATTCAAAATAATTATGACCAATTGTCAGCTGGTGGGCTATTCCAAGCGGGGTATGCCGCCGCGCCTGGCCAGCGGGTACGATGTGTGACATCTTTAGGAGTGACCATAAAGTTATTGTTATTTTTACCTGAAGCCTTGCATCAGCTTGACACCTCTGTAAGAATTCCTTCTGTTTCACAGGACCCATAACTAATGCATAGTTTTCATGACTGGGAGTCTTGGATGCTGCTATTTTCAGCTGACTGAAGTCCACGTCAGCAGTAAGGTCGCAGCTCCCGGGATTCTCTAGAGGGTTGACCACTTTATGTTTGTGGAATGCCTGTGAATTGATGTTATGAATATATTTAATGTGAAGTATTTTCACATGTTAAACATCGTAAGGAAACCTGTGCATAAACGTCTGACATTTGCTGAAGGCCCTAGGCCAGTCCCTAGGCCTTCCTTGAGGGGGTGTGAGTACAATAGCAATACAATCAACTCCTATTACATTTAGGACTTTGGCATAACTAGGTCTTTAGAGTTGATTATGTTTTTGAATTATTGTATTAAAAGAAAGATTAATATATTTGAAAATGCGCCAAAAGTACCATCTACCGCATAATAATAATATTTGTTATCCATGGCGGAGTTTAAACGCGGCGGCGGAATTGAATGACGATGGTGAACTTTCTGATGTCACAAAGTGGACATAGTAGAATTGGATAATTTCGTTGTCAATTGAAATTGGTTTTGTTTAATTAATTTATCATTTACATTAAAATTGATTTTTAATGTCTATAATCAATATAATTTATGATACTTTATTAAAAGCCCATCTCACAATGTGCTGATAAACCCTATCCACAACTTATTAGATAATTTTTGTATGGGACATCTATCATATAAAACTTTAGTCACCTACATCCAGCACAGGAAATTTGCAAAGTGTACTTAAAATGAAAGCCACAAGTTCCCGTCAGATAACCTGCTTTGCCTTCACTTACCCTAAATGTATCTCCCTTCTCTCCCTCATGACCATAATCAGCAATCAATGCCAAACCACCATACTGGTCCACCCGTTCTGCCAACTGCCTGGCAATGCCAAGACTTCTGGCACTGATCTCCAGTTCTGTCCGATCCCCAGCATCTAAGGGTGGTCTGACTAGCATATTGACGGAGGCAGTTTCTTTTGCCGATATCCTGTAGTACAGCTTGTTGTCAACATCTAAGTCTATTAGCAGTTCCCGCCAACCATCTTCTGTTTTCTGAAAGTTCAAAACATACTATATAAGTGAGATACATGATTTCAGACTTGTCTAGACCACTATCCAGAAAAATCTTCTTCTAATCTCTACTTATTCAGACGGCAATATGATGAATCATGGAACTTATATAATAAGCCCACTTTGGACAGAGTTTCTAGTTTGACGTGAGAACCTAAACCAGCATGAATGCCTGTAAGGGTTTCCCTTAGCTTAATAAATATTGTAACACTCACTTCAAACTTATGTATAGGCAGTACATCAAAGAACTCATGTGCTATGTACCATGAAAAATTTGATGGCACTTTTTTTAAATCATTATACCAATATACTTTGATACCGCTTACTGTTTCACCCTGAAAATGAGAAAGGGACAAACATGTTTAATAATTGTTTTATAATTGTATTGCCAAAGGAGGGACTAATAAGGTAATACCATTTTTTTTTTATAACATTATCCGGCCATTACTTAGTATATGGATTTGATTTTGGGATGAGGATCAGTTTATGTAGTATGATTGAAGTGGACAAAAAGTCAACTTACAAAGTTCTGTCTTATGAATTGATCAAGCCGTCTCTTACAAGGCCAACCAAGTTGACTTGCTACTTGTCGACTTGTAAACAGGAATTATAAAAATCTAAGAAGTAGAAACTCACCTCATGATTATGCGGCATCTCTATATCAACAGGTCTGTGGCCAATGCAGAGTCTGTTGGCTTGGATGTTCTGCATTGTTGATGAGATTTCCACTAAATGCAGACTGAGGTCTGGAGCTTTATATCCTAGTCGGTTGAGAACCTAAAACATTACATGGGTACATATTTATTATGTATATAAAAAAAAATGTATGAGCATTTTACTTACACAAAATAAATCCAGTAACTAGAAGTTGTATGCTCTCTTGTGCATTTCAAAATTAAAAGAATGGTAAGTAGACGGTGTCCAAGCAATTCTGACCATATTAGAATTTTAATATCCATGTAGGCCAGCAAGGATCCAGGGTGGTATATTAGCGAGCCAGGATCAAACATGAGGAAACCATGCTGCATGCGGCCAGTATGTTAATATCATCGAGCTACTTTTCACAGGCATGTGTAAACACATTTAAATGTGCAATTATTGAGTAATATTTTTAAAATTACCCTTAAAACATCAATAAGTAATGTTCCTTTGCCGGGTCCCAGCTCCACAATTTGTAGCGGCTTTCCCGAACCAATTTTTTGTGTCTCTGCATAAAACCATATCGCCAGTATTTCACCGAATAACTGACTTATTTCAGGCGATGTTATAAAGTCCCCCGCCTCCCCTATAACATCTTTCTTCATGTAATAACCTTCCGTTGGGTTCGTAGCTACGATATGCATATATTCAGCCACTGTAATGGGCCCGTTTAATCGTATTTTTTCTTTGATTATCTCCATCAAACTGGGCGCAGAACCCGGTGTCGGCATTTTCAATGTTTTAGGATCCGGCCGTTTTACTATTTTATATGCGTATCCTCTAAAAATTGTTTGAGGTATTAGTACTTTGTTGCACATTTTAAATATACAACGGGAATTCATTATTTTACAGTAAATTATTTGAAATTCGATATGAATTTGCGAGCCTATCCGTCACGTTTGACCTTTTTTTTTTTTTTTTTCCCTAATGGCCTTTTTCCATTGAGTCAGGCTCAACGCGATTCTGCCAATGTCGACGTAGTGGCGAAGACACGATGGAGATTGCTTGATCGGTTTTACTTTAGCTTATTAGTTCATGTTGAGATTGGCCGGTTAGTGTAGTGGAAATCATCTAAAACAACACATGATAAAACATACACACGGGATAGACGACACAAGCATATATATACAAAACAATACACAGTAAAATGTTATAATCTAATATTATATTTAGTAATATATTTCATTAAAAGGTTAATAAAAGGAGAATCAACAAGCATGAGGAGAGATTGGAAGTTAGTAGGACGGGGAATTTCAGGAGGAAGGATATCATAAAGAGAGACAGGATATTTGGGGCAGGAGAAAAAAATGTGGTCGATAGAACCCTCGTCATAGCCACACTCGCAGAGAGAATGATCTCTCACTCTAATCTTGTTTAAGAACAGAGGAGTACAGGAATGACCTAGTCGTAAACGAGAGATAGTAGACGTAGTGACTTTTTTATTTTAGGCCCATAAAGTATTTTAAAGATGTGTCAGCACTTTGACATTGACAGTCAGCTGATTGCTTCTATCTTTTTTTTAGCAAGATATTGCCATTTTTCCAGTGGTGAATATTTCATGATAATTGTTATAAAATTACTCCTGATGATTATGATTAAATGAATCCCCCACCCCTATCAGTAGAGCTGTGGATAATTTACTGAATATTTACCATCTTGGAAGAACTTGAAAAGTCAAGTTATACTATTTTATTTCAATTTTTTTTAAACTTTTTCGCTCACGTCTTTTGTTATCATTATTTTGTTTGGATTCATTTCATCTTCTTCATCGTCACTAACATCAATAGTGTACTTTTGGATTACCTACTTACACTAAAAAACAATAATCAAGACAAAAACGAAACACTGGTAACAATGTATCTATTTTGTAGGCAATTGCCATAAAAAAATTAAGTGTAAGTAAAATGTGACAGAAACACTACGAAAATAAATAAACGCATTTCATTTCGTATAGAATAGAAAGAAAAAGAAATATATAAAACAAAACTATAACTGTACAGAGCGTGTACAGTATCTTAAAGTGAACAGCACATTAGAATTTATGTGAGCAAAAAGATATTGATTTCAATAAACTAAGTTGAGGGAGAGGTTATGTTTTGGTTACCCCATACCCACGTGAATTGAATCAACAGAATCAATACTGTTAATCTGTGATTTTCTTTTCAAAGTCACTTTAAACATGGGTCAGATGGATGACGAATATTATGCAGGGGTGGACGACAGTAAAAAGAATATATCGGATGATGTTCATAACGGCAGGCTGATTGTCAGAAATATATCGTTCAAAGCCACTCAAGAGGCGTTGAAGGAACACTTTTCTAAGTATGGAACTGTGATAGAAGTCAAGTTACTGAAGAAGCCTGATGGGAGGCTCGTGGGGTGTGGGTTTGTGCACTATAAAGATGTTGAAACAGCTGAAAAAGCTATAGCAGCTACAGATAAGAAGCCATTCTTAGGTGAGTATCATAAATATATTGTATTTCTATACTGGTTAGAGATAATAAGAAAAAACATAATTAAAAAATAACAATTAAGAAGTAGAAAAAAAGAATACTTATGTGTTAATTAATTTGATGATAACTTACAACTTTTCTCACAAAATGTGTCTCTGCTATCTGTTGAGAAAATGATGAAACAGGCCCTTAGTCTCAGTTCCCCTATCCTTTTACTTGGATCACCTATACAGTAACCATTACACAAGCATTACTTAGGTCGGGACTATGCCTTTGAGTGTGTTTGTCTGGTGATATTTTTAAGTATATAATTGTGTCATGATTATTAAATCTATTTTGTGTTCTTCAGACCGCACAATACATGTAGCATGGGCATTATCAAAACAAAAGTACATACAGAATATAGACAAAAATGATTCGAGGCAAACGTTTCAGAGTGCTTCCACCGATGATGGCAAGAAACCTCATGCAAAGAGTAAGTTACTATTTAAACATTATTGAAACTATTGTACACCTATTCTTGTGTTTAATACACTATACCTTACCTTATTACAAACTATATATTAGGATTTATAAATTTATTGTATATTATTTATTTACTCATGGCATCCAATTATCAGCCTTATTTTCCTATCCGGATAATTCAGATACTGTCTGGATAATATGGATATTTATTTAGGAATCCACCATAAAACAGGTAAATCAAACTAATGTGAGTCCTAAATCAACATTTTGATTCCCAAAACTGACCATACAGTAATTATCAAACTAACAAATCATAACATTTGAACATACATGATATGATATAATTAAACTTTTAAAATAACACTAATGTTCTTTATTAATATGGCAACTTCCATATTATTTGTTTTATCCGCTTAATAAAACAAATACTAGGTACAAATAATTGGATGCCCTACTCATGGCTAGCAGAAGTTTGATATCCAGCAGTGAATGTACATTTGATTAAGTCTCTAAATTATATTTTACAGAAGAAATCACAGAAGAAACAGAAAAGTCAAAAGAAGAGAAGAATAAAATGAGAGTCAACAGAAATGCCCGTCTCATTGTGCGTAATGTATCATTCAAAGCCACTGAGGAGACACTGAAAGAGCATTTCGAACCTTACGGCACAATATTAGATGTCAACTTGCTGAAGAAGCCTAATGGCAAGCTTGTTGGTTGTGCATTCGTGCATTACAAGAATGTGCCGATGGCGAAGAAAGCTTTGTTAAATACTAATATGAAGCCTTTCTTAGGTAAAGCACTTATACTTTCTTTAAATTGTGTGTAAAATATGTCATAGATTATACCAGTACCATCAGCTTATTGTGCCCTCTGTACAATAGCGCCCAAAACTCGACCAAGCCATGCTTCGAACCAGCGGGCTTTATAACCAACTCAGATCGGGCATTTCATTAATTTTATTTGATGACCCGTGTGATCAAACTAAATCGAGTAAATGTGTAAGCAATAGACGATGAACATTGTATTTTTTGTCAATCGCTACTGTGGATTGTTACTGTCGATCAATGAATCAACAATCAATATTAATTAGGTCAATCGTTATGTAGAAGTAGTTGACCGTAATGATCAATGAACACCATAAATCGAGAGATAATAACTATAGTAAAAATCGAGAACATCTGTTAGTACCTAACCAATCTTATTGATAGACAAAACAGCCCGTCGAGACATAATAACGTTAATCAAAAATCTAGTAAATGTGTAGGCACCTTTATTCAACTTATTGTTACTAAACTAATCATTGTTATACCATTTCCCAGGGCGGCCGGTATCAGTGGATTGGGCGGTTGCAAAAAACAAATACATGCAACATGTGGTAAGCCAGCAGATTGAGATGGAAGAGACCATCAAGAAGGAGGAGTCAGACAGCGATGACGATAACAAGCCACCGCTGAACATATCCAATGATGATTTGAAACAGGAGGTTAAGAGTGAGAGTGAGTGAGCAGTTTGATGCACATTACATTGAACCATATGCGTTATACAACTTTTTATTAATACATTAATTGTTTGTTAGACTTAAAGTTCACTTTTCTCTAGTCTAAATGGTGTTCCGTGCCGTGGTGAGTTGATTTGTATGTGTGAATCACATTTTCAACCATTTATTGTTGATGTTGCCCAACATCTTAGTTCAGGTCTTGCATATTCCCAAACCCGAGACTCAACCTAACTGTCAACAAGTGTTTTTACTTTTGGAAAGATTAAGAGACAAATTACGTTAAATATATTGTGTACTGTACATAATGCTATGCTAGTTACAAATCTTCGCAAATTGGTTTAGTATGATGTTTAAAAATAAAGCGATATAAAGTAGACCAAGAAAAAAAAAACCAATTTCATAACTATCCTTACAATAGGTATAATTACTTTAAAGGAACAAAGAAAATATGATGAGATCTTAAAATACATGAGTATAAGTTAGCATCTTAAAAATTAAAAAAAAATAGTTAAAGAAGGGCTATAATAAATAGGGTTCCCCAAAGTCCTGGTCTTGGTCTTGAGAAAAGACCACTGATGAAGGCATGTTGTGGAAACCTGAAGTAAACTTTATGTCTTTGAAGTCCAATCAGATATCGAAAGCCATTGTGAATCTGCGAATCCTTATTATATTATTCTAATTCAGGCGATTCAGATGCAGAATCCGACGATGAAAGTGCAGATTCGGATGGCGATGTGAAGGATGAAAGCGATGACAACGATGAAGATGATGATGAAGACGACGAAGAAGATGATGACGATGAACAAGACGCAGAAGACATGGACCAAGAGAATGTTCAAATTGAACAGGAACCAGAGGCAAAACGGTAAATAGTACACTGTTTAACCGTCACTCATAAGCATGGGATTATCTATACATACAAATAAATAATATTGGAGTGTCTGTTTGTAATATTAAAATAACCGCTTTTTACTAAGGGCATTTGGATGTATACACGGTACATATACCAAAACAACATTTTTTTACAATTTTTGTCTGTTTGTCTGTCTATTTGTTTCGGCTAATCTTTGAAATGGCTGGACCGATTTTGACAGGACTTTCACTGGCAAATAGCTCATGTAACAAGGAGTAACTTAGTACTTCTAATTTAGTAAAACTTTTTTGTTAAATAACACGCGGACGAAGTCGCGGGTAACTGCTAGTTGGAAATAAATGGCGTTTTATCGTGACTACAGGGTAATGGCCGCGATGTAACACCAGCAAATATAAACCTTATTCCTTGCAGTATAAAGCTGAACGACGCCGAAGATGGGTGCACTGTGTTCCTGTCAAACATAGCGTTCAGCGTCGACAACGATCAGTTGAGGGAATTCGCGGAGAAGACCGGCCCAGTGAAGTACGCGCTTATATGTATGGACAAGTTGACCGAACATTCTAAGGGATCTGGATTTATAAAATTTGACGTAAGAATATTGCAAGTACTAGTTTTTATGGGACTGGTCCAACCATTTTCCAATTGCCAACATTGTTTTAATTATTTGTTTGCATATAATCTTAGCTAGAAATAATATTTCGTTGCGATCCGGTTGTAGAGCTATGTAAAATAAATAATATAATTACGATTTGCATGAGCCCCCGCGTAAGTCTTAACAGAATAAATGATTTGGCTTTGACATTGATTTACGTATCTAACTTTTCTAGAACAAGGAGGCCGCTGACAAATTCCTGGCGTTACCTGCGAACCAGTTGAAACTTGAGGGTCAAGCGGTGCTGGTCAAACCGGCGCTGAAGAGAGAGAACCTCGTAAAAGGCAACAAGAAAGAGTCCAAGGATAATAGGAACTTGTATCTAGTTAAAGAAGGCGGTAAGTTTGTACTACTAGTTTATATCGCCACACCAACAATGTATGGTCCCAAAATATGAAACGGTTGTATTATGAGTACCGTACATTGGCTGCTCCCTGGCCTAAAACTCTTCATGTTATCATGCTAACTACAAATATATATGATTTCTTAAATTTAACTAAATATGAGGGTATCCCAGTTCAAACTATGACACTAGGACGTCAACCACCTAAGTTCTCCCGTGACCATGGTTGCTGTAAAGCAGCCGAAACGTCGGGAACGTAAAAAACATGACGAAATCCTTAAAATTAGTTTTATTTCCACAAAAATATATACTTTGTCAGCAAACGTTGTTACGTTCCTAGTGATGAGTATGTTTTATTGAGTTCAAATATAAAATTTTCAGGCAATTCTGTCTACTTCCTGGTACAATTAGTCTTGGTACTACGCCCCTGTAGTTAAGCATTGTCTTAATTCCTTGTTATAGTGGTGGTGGCGGGCACGAAGGCGGCAGTAGGCGTCTCGGGATCTGACATGTCGAAGCGGCTCGCGCTCGAGCGCAGCAAAACGCAAATGCTGAAAAACTTGAATAGGTATGTCTCAATGCCGAGTACAGGTAGCATCAAATAAAATGAATGTACGAGAGTTATATTGAAAATATACAGTGTGATTTCGAAATGGTATGCTACCATTTGAACCTGGCCCTAATGGTGTAACTAACTCTCTAGTGTAGTTACTTCATTTCTATGAACATGTCATACAGCAGAGCCCATCAAAACACAGCTTCCGCTGAGTGAATAAGTAATAAGAATAATACGTGTAAAGGGTTACATTGAGTATATTTTAAATTATAACATCATATAACAACAAAAGTTTGATTAGCCGTTCCTACATTGTTCTCACATACCTATAACAATGTATTGCTCAAAAATGTAAAAGATCTATTTTAAAAAAAGAGCAACCATGGAGTTTCTTGCCCGTTCTTCTCCATAGGAACGGCATTCCGAACGGGTGGTAAAGCAGTACCATAATATTTTTGTAACTTGACGATTCATAAGTACTGTACAATAATGGTCTACGTGAATAAAAAATATTCTGATTCTGATTCTGATTCAAACAAAAATGTACAATTTTCTTCTACGACATTCTCTGTCATAAAATTACAAATATGAAAAACTTATTCTATTGTGCCAGTCATAAGTTTAATAAACCAAAAACAAAACCTCTTTGCTTCAATTCTTTGGTGTGTGTAATCATTATGTTTTATTTAAGTTTATCTATACATATACAAATAAATAAAATTGGAGTGTCTGTTTGTAATGTAAGCTTTTACCAAGCGCTTTTACTAAGTGCACCGTGTATACATCCAGTATACACGGTACATATAGCAAAACAACATTAAGAAAAAATTGTCTGTCGATCTGTCTGTCTGTCTGTTTGTTTGTTCCGGCTAATCTCTAAAATGGCTGTTCCGATTTTGACGGGACTTTCACTGGCAGATAGCTGATTTAACAAGGAGTAACTTAGGCTACTTTTATTTTAGAAAAACTTTTTTTATTAAATCCCACGCGGACGACGTCGCGGGTAACAGCTAGTTAGAGATAAAACTGTAAATGCACTAAAACATTATCAATTAGGCGTATGCACCCATATTTTCCAAGTCAAACTCGACAGAAGGTGAGGTGACATCAGGTGAGATCGAGATCAAATACTTGCCTATAATGTATAAAAAAAAAAAAAAAAAAAAAATTCTTTTCTCGACAGATTCGTATCGAGATACCGTATTGTAGTGTCCAATTTGCCGACGCACTTCGACGACGCGAAGCTGCGGCGGGTGTGCGTCAACGCAGTGGGTGACAAGGCCACCATCACTGAGGCCAGGGTCATGAGGGACCTGAGGTCACCGTCCGGCAGGGATGGGAAGCACCCGTTAGTATAACTCTGATTAATACAACCCAGCAGGATTATTTTAAACCATTCGAAATCGATATCGTAAACGGAATCGAAAACTTCCGAGTTGGATTACCGCAATCGCTATTAAAATTTCCGAATTTGATTAGCTTCGATGTATCTTGATGACAATACAAAATAGTTTTTTTCAAAAAGTTTCCGTCGGAAAGCTCGTTGGGAGCGACATCAACATCGGAAAGTTTCAAATCCGTTTCCGATGTCGATTCCGAATAATTTAAAATAACCCTGCTGATTAGTTCAGTGGGTAGTGACCCTGCCTTCTGCGCTGGGGGTCCCGGGTTTGAATCCTAGTAGGGACAAACTTTGTGTGATGACCGCGAATGTTTGTACCCGAGTCATGGATGTTTAATATCTATACAAGTATTATATACTGAGTTCGCCTCCAGTCCATTGTACGGTACCCATAATACAAGCGTTGCTTAGTGTGGGACCGTATAGTTGGTGTGTTCGTCTGGCGATATTTATATTAATATTTATTTATTAATCGGCTCATTAACTTAAATTATATTTTGACTATTATACCTGGTACTTCATACAAGGATCGCGTAATACCTACATATTACCATTACGTAAGACGGTATGTGAAACAGACCAATTGTATGGGCCGAACAAAATAATTGGGTGATCCAATTCAAAATCACACAGTCGAATTTTGGCGCTCTTGAGTTAGCAACACCGGCTTGTTTTTTTGTTCAATCTCTTTCAAATGATTTATATCAGTTTCTTCAGAAAAATCTATCAAGTGCAGTTATTAATATTTTAATGTAAAGTTAAATTTTAATTAGAACCCCAAGGTCCAAGAAATAATGCTAACTCTTAAACTGTCCAAATTGGACTTCGTGTTTTGTTGAATTAGATCACCCAATTGTATTATAATAATACCAGCCCTTTTTAATGTTCCACTGTTGGGCACGGGCCTCCCCTCAGTGCGAGGGGGACACAATTGTATTATGGATAACACATAATGGACTAGGGGCGATTCGACTAACGCTCCGACGTGGGCTCATTGATAAACGAGCATTTCAGTAATATGCCCAGACGAGAATCGAACCCGCTAAAATCCGGTGCAGCGCGCCGAGCGGTCGTTTTAAATCTCCAATTAAAATTTTCAGCTCGAAAGGATACGGTTTCGTTATGTTTATGCGACACGAAGACGCTTTAGTGTGCCTTCGGAAGCTGAACAACAATCCGGATATATTTGACAAAAATAATGTAAGTACAAGCCTAACTAATGATCGGTATTTACCGTCAACACCCTTGTTTGTCGTGTCTGAACGACAAAAGTAGATATGATACCCCCCTCCTCCCTCCCTCTCTCTCTTTCTCTCGCTCCCCCCCTCCCTCTCTCTCTCTCTCACACTTCCCCTACCTCCCTATCTCTTTCCACCTCCCTCCATCTCTCTCTCTCTCTCTCCCCTCCCTCTCTACCTCTACCTCACCTCTACTAACGCATAGCTTCTGTTAACCCAGGCCGTAGTCTGGAATTCACTTCAGGGAAGATCGAGTTCAGTTCAGGGAGTATGAGCTCTTGACCAGAGACATTAACTATGTATAAAACGGTGGGTTGACTAAGAAATTTCAGGAGGGGTTTGAACCCCAGAACCCCCCTTGCATCAGGCTTTGCTACTAACATAACTACATGGCAATTAAGAAATAACTTAAAAATAAAATAAACGCGATAAAATGTGTAAAATAGGTTTTATTTCATAAAAACGTAGTTTTTTCTTTCTTTGTAAATAAAAAACATCCTTGTTGTTAGTCAGTTGTCTGGTGAAAAAGTCTGGCGACTCACCCAGTAGTTTCATATCAACTGTTATCTCTCTCAACAGAGGCCCATCGTATCGTTCTCCATAGAAGACAGAACAGCCTTGAATGCCAGAAAAAAGAGACTGGAGAAGTCCATCGCCAACAATCCTCAAGCCAGAAAGGACGGCATCCCTGACGTGATAGGCAAGCGGGGCAGGAAACGGAAACAAGTTTCACCCGACGAGAGTTACGCCAAAATGAGGAAGTTCGGCAAGAAACCGAAGTTCGATCGGCAGGAAACTGGTCAGTTTGTTAAAAACACCGGAAATGATGAAATGGGAGAGTATACAGGGTTAACTGCACGGCAAGGGTCTCAACACAATATGAGGAGTAACCATAAATTGAAAGCTCAAGCAGAGATTCATAAACAAACAGTTAAAATGGAGAAGAAGAAGAGTAAGAGGTCCATGCGACTCAAAATGGCGGCGAAAGAGAGAATAAAGCAGCCGAAACAGAAGATCAATAAGGATAAAAATAAGAAGAGAAATAAGAAATTTAAATCGTTTGATTTGTAGAGAGAGGTAGCGACATCGGATTATAATAAATGATCCCCCAAATTAATAGACAGTTTTTCTCAATTCACAATGGTATTTAATTGTCCGTTTATGGTATGTGTTTTTAAATTGATTTGGCAATTTGATTAAACTTCCATTAATTTGCGGGTATATGTACTTCTGTTTAAGGCGCAACGCAAACGTGCGATTTAATATATAGAAACATCGATGTTTCGCCCGGATAACACCGACATACATAATATATAACCCAATAATGTTCCCATCCATTACAATCGGACGTCTACACTGCACCTTTAACTTGTAAAATATAAACAACATATTTAAGTACATTTTTATTTTCAATTTGTATAAAAAAAATATATAAATAAAAATGCCACGAACCGAATTATGTAACGTTTCTTTTAAATGCCTTTGTCATAAATATTACAGCGCTTACTACTACTACTCAAGCATTTTTCTCCAGCACCACATCTATCATAGAGCGTCTATCCTCTTTCTCTCACCATCTCTCAAGGTCCACGTCTCAGCCGTGTAATGGTAAAAAACATAAAAAATACAATCGAATTGAGAACCTCCTCCTTTTTTTAAGCCGGTTATAAAGCGGATTCTACTACTCGGCAAGACGTACACATAAATTCCCCGATGGTAACCATCGTTATACCATCGTTAATTACACCAGTGGCGTAGCATAGGTCATTAGCACCCGGTGCGGATTTCAAATTTGCTGCCCTCTTATTTTTGCTATTCATTATAAAAAAAATTGGGGCATGGTAACGACGAAAAAAAACACTGAAAGGATTTTTTTTGTACTAATTGTTTTTTTCATATCCTATTATTTTTTCTCTAACCGCCACCTGTGAAATGCCGCCCCCGGCAAAGTGCCGCCCAGTGCGGACCGCACCCTCCGCCCTCCCCCATGCTACGCCACTGAATTACATAGCCTCCCACCGGCAGCGTTTACTTTACCATTGCGATCATAATTGCTTGACGTTTGACGCTGCGTACACCCATCCACCGAACTATACGAGTGAGCGGACATCTTTGAAGATACGATGCATTGTCATATAGTTCTAGGACGGGCTATTTATACGATAATGTAATATAGACGTGTACTTCTATCTATGATCATAGGCATATATGATTCAAGATCCTGATCATAGATATGTTCTGTTCCTACATTGTTCTCTCATATCCATAACAATGTACGGATCTTTTTAAAAAGAGCAACCATGGAGATACTTGCCCGTTCTTCTCCATAGGAACGGCATTCCGACCGGGTGGTAAAGTTGTAGCTTAGCATTTTGTAACTATTTTGACGATACATAAGTACTGTACTTAATTGTTTAAATGGATACAATATGAATGATGCAATTGTCGCCACAAACTTTACAAAATTGACAACAAAACTTTATTCTTAGAGCGACAACCTTAGTTTCTATTTTAGCGTTCGGCACAAATTTGTGACATCACGCCCCATATCTCCCGATGGGGTCCGCAGAAGTGTACTGCAGTTGTGCAGCAGTGAACAACATTCCGCAGAACCTTAAATATCTACACTTGTTATCACTTTCATGCAGTTGTATTGTCTTGTTTTCTTTTCTCTTGTCCAATGACACCGCACTCGTGTAAATGGGAGAAGAGAGCTTCTTTGTACTCTTTCGGATGGTATATATAGTGTGACACGTGTGGAGACTTGTCCCAGCACTTGAAATTGCACTGAAAGAAAAAAAAATATAGTTTATGGGATAGTAATAAGATAACAGAGAAACATGCGCACGCCGCACGGCTTACAAAAAGTGTCGTTACAACTTTTCGTCTTAATTTTTTCCGTCTAGCCCCCTTTCGCAACGCGCGATAAGGAACTTCGTTCCAATAATAATATCGCGAAACGAACAAACCAACTATACAGTCCCACACTAAGCAACGCTTGTATTATGGGTACCGTACATAGGACTAGGAGCGAACTCAGTATATAATACTTCTATAGATATTAAACGTACATGTCTCGGCTACAAACATTTATGATCATCACACAAAGTTATTATGTTAACCCGGGACCCTCAGCGCACAAAGCAGGGTCACTACCCACTGACCTAATCAGGGCCCCAAATCTGCTAACACAATCGATTCAAAATCGAACAGCAACCGCATAGAAACTGTCACTTTTGACAGATATTGTATGGGATATCTGTCAAAAGTGACAGTTACTATGCAGTTGCTGTTCGATTATGAATCGATTGTGTTAGCAGACTTGGGGCCCAGGTCATCTGACGGACGTCTGGTAACGGAAAACATCGTAAAACATGCATATCTGAGAGAACCCCTCAAAATACGTGTGAAGTCCGCCAATCCGCACTGGACCAGCGTGGTGGACTATGGCCTAATCCTCCTCCCATTGAGGGGAGGCTCGTGCCCTGCAGTGGCTGGTATTATTATTATATACATACCTTGATCCCCATGTCGCGCCAGGTGTCGTGCGCGTGGCGGCTCCTGTGCGCGGCGCCCACCGGGTCCGTGGCGGACACCAGGAACAGCCCCGCAGCCCTGCACGGCGTCGCGTGGTACACCTCCGTCGCCTTAGTGTAGTGCTTCGTCGCTACGTTGTGGAACACCTTCATGTGGGTTCTGGAATAACACACCATCACGCCTGTTAGCAGACAGGCACTGCAGTGCACCTACAATTATGATAAATAATAATTATATCGCCGGGCGAACACCAACTATACGGTCCCACACTAAGCAACGTCTGTATTATACAATAGACTGAGGGCGAACCCAGTATATCATACCGGTAACCGCGCACTCTTATCAATAAGAATCCATCACATCACGCGGCCCAGTGCGGATTGTTGAACTTCACGCAGCAGGTTCGGGCAGGTTTCCTCACGATGTTTGCTTTGACCGTTATGAGCTCTTCAAATCTTTTATACATTATATACCCACTTGATATAGGATCTGAAGGTCTCCTGCATGAACTTGTTCCGCGGGAAGACAGCGCTGGGGAAGCCCACTGGTATCTCGTGGATATCCGCTGGCGAATCCCACACCTGGGCGACGATGCGGTCCAGAACTGGTTGGTACCTGGAAACCATGTAACGGAGTATAGATAACATACCGATGGTGTCCCCACGGTGCCTGCCCCTTAAGCGCCTGATGTGTCTATACACTAGATTAGACCATGGTATATTGGGTGACCTTGTAAAAATAAATGGCCAGACAACCACACCGACTGTTCGGTCCTAAACTAAGCAACACTTGTATTATGGGTACCGTACAATGAACTGGGGGCGATCCCCATGTCGATATCGATCGAAACATCCACGACTCGGGTACAAACATTCGTGCTC
This sequence comes from Pheosia gnoma, assembly GCA_905404115.1. NCBI lineage: Eukaryota > Metazoa > Arthropoda > Insecta > Lepidoptera > Notodontidae > Pheosia > Pheosia gnoma. The sequence goes on from FR989915.1 coordinate 6,522,727, forward strand.
ATCACACAAAGCTTGTCCCTACCAGGATTCGAACTCGGGACCCTCGGCGCAGAAAGCAGAGTTACTACCACTGCGCTAATCAGGCCGTCATATTAAGTTTGCCCTCTGCGCAGAAAGCAGGGTCACTTTTCACTACCAGCTGTGCTAAGCGGGTGGTCAAGTTCAAAGATCGTCTTACGAGTGAGACTCACCTGTCTTTGTCCATAGTGGTGTGCACGAGCAATTCCGCCCACACGTAGGCTCCTACCGAGAACCCATGGAGCACGATGGGGTTATGGTCATTGACCTCTAGGAATTTCAGTAGCTCGCTGGCTAACACCTGAAAAGGATGAAGCCCATCCATGATACCACTTGCCTCAAGCACTCGTCACGATCATAATAATATACTCAATTGGTAATTCCCACGGAGCTTGAATATTGCAGTCACACGGCTTTAACTCTGTTATTATTATAAAGTATATTTTTCGTTTGTCTATTCATCTAATCTAATCTAAAAAATAAGTAGTTTTTCCGTGGGGAGCGGAGCGAGGTGGACCGGAGTTGGGTGGAGTTAAGCGGGGCAGAGTTGGGTGGAGCGGAGTGGAATGCAGCGGAGCGGGGTGGAGAGGAACGGGGTGGAGCGGATCAAATCGAATCGATATCGGTTCCTTATCAAAAAGATCTGATTCAAGGGGCTGACTGGCCTCAGTACCCAGGATCTACCAACCTGCGATCCCTTAGCCGGCCACAACAGCTGCCAAGGACTTAAGGACACTGAGATCACGTCGAACCCATGGTCCAAGTACAGTTTGGCGTATTTCTGCACATGGTTCGGGCGCGCCAACATCCAGTTCATGATGACGCATAATGGGTTTTTTATGTGTTTGTTCAACCTGTGGACAAGATTCTTTTCGTTTGAAAGCTGGTGTTCCATCGTTTTTGTAATTAGAGGCACGAATTCAGGGGGGGGGGGGAGGCAATAGGTGCAATTCCCTACCCGCTGATTCACGAGCACTTTGTTCTGGTACTTTGTGATGGTATTTTACACGATCTGGTGGGTTACTTTAATTGATTCGGAATCGATATCGGAAACGGATTTGAAACTTTCCGAATTTGGTGTCGCTCCCGACGAGCTTTACGACGGAAACTTTTTGAAAAAACGATTTGGTATTGCCACCGAGAAACATCGAAGATAATCAAATTTGGAAATTTTAATAGCGATTGCGGTAATCCAATTCGGAAGTTTTCGATTCCGTTTCCGATTCCGATTCGATTTCGAATGGTTTAAATAACCCCGCTGCATGCTTAAAAGAATTATAGTAAGTTATGTGGCAGCGTTCTCAAAGCTGTTGGGGTGACAATATTATTGCTAATTCTGCTTACAAGAATAAAATTTGGCTGGACTTAAATACTGCTAAATAGTTAACACCTATTTATGGGTTTCGTGTCACCAGAAACCTAACACGAAAGGAATGACGGGGGCGTATCACTTGCTATTCAAATGGCAAAGACAAACTTCATGAGGGATCCTAAAATGTAGCCTCAAGACTGGGGCTGACCCACTTTCATTCAACTATTGGCGATTCTGGGGCACTTTAGGCATTATTAAATTTTTGAAATATATAAATACATTTATCGGTTATCGGTATGTGATCTGACATGAACTAAGGGGCCTCATGGATCGCGTGGCCCTGGGCACTTGTTGTTCAGAGTCGCTAACGGACATCAAGGCGCTGCTCAAGACCTAGGCGGTTGCCCTATTTCGTGTAAAGGGGTAAGAAAGACACGTACATCATGGTGTTTATATCCGCTTTAAGTTTTACGTTGTCATTGCTGATGTAGTGTATGTTCTTGGTTATCTGCTGCGTATGCGCATATCTCTCGGAGCTCATCGTGACATGTGGTAGGCGGGCTAATAGCGGACGGATTGATGTCTGGAAAACACAAATCATTTGTGGCTTTTTTTTTCGAATTAAATTGGGCTCAAGGACTCTGACATCCTCTATCCTTGGCTCAGCCAGTACTATTCATCGGTATTGCTACTGGACTCGTGTGGACATTGGTTTCAAGCAAGCCCAGCGCTCAAGCTCGAATACGGGGTGAGGGGGGGATGGGTGCTATTTCGCCCCTGGCTAAAGTACTTTATGTTGAGCAGTTTCAATAATTTATCTGAATGAATATCGAAGGGAGAAATGCCAATATATAATTAGTTACATACATATTAAACGTCTATGTTTCCGGCACAAAGTAGGCCCCAACCGGGATTCAAACCCGAAACCCTCGGTAGAGGAAGTAGGGTCACTACAACTATGCAAATCGGGTACAATCGTAAAATCTTTAAAAAATACTTACACTTTGCACTAACATTGCGCCACCACGAATGCTAATAGCGACCATGTTTTGCACAGAGACGCCCATTAGCACAGTCTGTTGAGAATAAAGCATTCATTAACATTACGACGATAATAATGCACTATCTCTGAACATGTGCGAAATTTTTACATTATCCTGTTTAGCGTAATGGTATATAATCAAAATGTCGCAATGCCTGGATTACACGTGTAGCGACCTCTTCAAACTCGCCACAAGCTACGCAAATGGCGCTGCAGACGACATTCAGAACAAATGACGAGGCTCCATACAATCCTGAAACGCGCTATGAGAGTTTTCGCAGCAATATACATGATACCGACAATAACCGTCGGGGCATAGCGGCCGCCCCGCCAGGCATACCACCCGCCTGGCTGGAAGATCTTCCCTTTTCCGCTAAACCTCCAAGAAAGTGAAACAGACGAATCAACCGGGCCACTAGCGTTGTTGAGCTTAACTCAAGATTTGAGTAATTACTCAAAGATTTACATGGTACGGTGGTCTAGCTAGGACTTGGCTGTCATGGAAGGAGAGTGTGTTAGGACGGGTATTTGGCCCGAGATATCATCGGCTGTTATTTCGGTATTAATTGTATTGAAGGTAGTGAGATCGTGACGTAGTCTTGGGCCACTGTAGGATGAGAATACCTGGCGTAGGATATTATAGAAACGTACCTATTGGTCTGTCTGTGCCTAGTCACTCCGCTGATTGGTCTGTCTGTGCCTAGACACTCTAGTGCGGTTTGAGCTTAACTAATTATATTCCAGGTTTGAATAATTACTCTAAGATTAACTCGCTATATTCAAGTTATGAGTGCATTTTGATACCTGCTTAATTTTAATTTGAATCTTAATTTATTTTTAATTTATTATACTTATTCAAATAAATGTAAATGATGAGATTTTGAAACACAAAAGTTATGAGTTATAACTAAGATTTCCATACAATATAGTTAGTTATCTACTTAATTATCATTAACTATGGATCTATTTGTCTGCGACCGTATTTAGCGCTGGTAGGTAGATACTAGGTCATTTAAATTGAAACCCATCCATTGTATGGTCCTATACATACAGAATTATTCAAGAGGGTTAACCTTTGAACCTGCACTTATTTAGCGCACTTGTAATCATTATGTTTAGTCAGAAGTTTATTTCGTCGATTTAAAAAGAACCCAACAAAATTACTATGGTGATTTTGACACACTAAGAAATTTAATATAAACGGAGTGTCACGAACAACATGTTGAAGCACAAAATACCAATCCGAGTCGTGTAGTACACGCGAATTACGACCTTCTTTTAGAATATTTTTTAGGTTGACAATTGGCTACAAAATAGTGTCGAGCAAAACCTCTGGTGATAATGATGATGTCGATGACGATGATGAAATGAATCCCCTAGCCCTATTAGTAAAGCTGTGGATCAGTGTTGCCAGATTGGGTAATTTTTTCGCAATTCTGGGTAAACATTTTGGCTCTGGAGAAATTTTGGAGAAACGAAATTCTTGGAGAAAAATTTGGAGAAAAAAATACCCATGCAGTAACGTACAAAAATTGGGACAGGGGATGCGTAAAGTAAAAAACAAAAGTCATTCTGCTGCTTCAGTTTGGAAATTAGAACAGTATTTCAAGGAAAAATAAGAAAAAGGCAAAAGCTAAGCCGATATTATTAACTTTTTGCCTTTGGGTAAAACTAAAGCAAATTGTATCATTTTGGAGAAAAATAATTTCAAATTTGGGTAGAAATAGAAATTCACATCTGGCAACACTGCTGTGGATGTTTTACTGAAATTTTACCGGACATATTGGGAGAACATGAAAGTCAAGTTATACCATTTTATTTCAATTTCCTTCATTCTGGCATGTTTATAAACACGCAATGGTTTCCCACAAATATATCAAAGAAACACATTTTTGGCAAAATAAAACAAAATTGACAACTTCACAGTTCAAGTTCCCGCCAAAAAGTCCAATTACGTCCTTAAAAATCAAGTGAATTCTTACTTGTTTTTTTTTTGCTTTAATTTGTTGTTCGCAACTCTCCGTATATAAGGATTATTTCTTCGTCTAAGTCTAAACGGCGGTACCGACAAAACATTAATTAATCTGGTCAAGTGCAAGTCGGATTCCTACTATACGGGTTCAGTACCAGATTTAGCGCCAAGTTAGTGTGTATATTATACGTATAACATCTTTAGTTTGTGTCTTTAGCTCGGGACCTACATACATAATTTAAGTATTCACATATGTAGGTAATAGGACCCAACCTTCTTACTTTAAATAAATGACATTCTACTGTAATGCATCATGCATATTATTAGCCTTTTGTTATTGTTGATATTATGTATATAAAAATCACAACACGTACCTTAAAAATAACTCTTTTAACATAAAGCAAACAAAAAAATAACTTGTGTAAAAATGTCTGACATAGATAACAAAGATTGCTAAATAAACACGATTGGAAGTGTGTCAATTGCGCATGCGCGGCGGACGTGCACTATCCGCGCAGTCGCAGTGGAACTGAGTACCTACTTACGAGTACTATATACGTACGACGCGCCGACGCGCCATGCAGGAAGCCGGCAGCTCGCGTGAGCCAACATCCAAAATGTCTAAATGAGTTCAAGGGCATCATACAAGCCGAAATTAGCCGTAGAGTTCTATATTCAAGTGACCACAGATATATTAATAATAACAGAGCAAGTGACAATCTATTTAAAATGGCATAGTGGTTAAGCCACCGCCCAGCCTGTAAACAAGAGGATCCGGGTTCGATCCCCATCATGGTCGTTAAATTCGAAAATATTTTAGAAAGTACCAATGTATAATACGATGGATTATCTAAGGCATTTCGGGGGGAGATTGATCACCTTAATCCCCTCCCCCCCTCCTGCCTAATGCCTTGTGCTCGACGGTTAGCTGGTAGCTGAAGCACTTATCTCAAATATCAGAATATTATGAGAGATTCTATATTCAGAAATAACTTATTAATTATAATTTAATTCTGCTACGTTGGCAAAATACTCATTCGTGACGTCATTTTATAAAAAAAACCAATTTATTTCATATTATTTATCTCTCTTATACAGCGTGATTCAGAAAGTGCACTTATTTAGCGCAATTGTAATCCCACTAATATTATAAATGTGAAAGTTTGGATGGATGGATGTTAGTTACTCAATCACGCCGGTACGGCTGAACGGATCTGGATGAAATTGGCACAGAGATAGATTATAGTCTGGAATAGCACATAGGCTACGTTTTATCCCGGTAAAATGTATGGTTCCCGTGGGATAGATTTGTTTTAATGTTCCATACTTTCCACTTCCACACCGCGGGGCGCACCTAGTACTTATATATAAAGTCAGGATTTGGATGTCAATTTAAACATGTACGTTACGGAAGCGCAGGTTCAAAGCTTAGTACACCCTTTCTGAAACACTTATACACAGCAAACTATGACCACCAACCACATAGTAACAGCCAAACGTGAAAATAAAGACAGACAACAAATATATTTAAAAAAAAAAACTTTATTCTGCTAATACTTAATCTTTTGATTACAGCTCTCTAAACTAACGTAATGCTAATTTATAAAAATACGTTACGTGCTAAATATAATTAACAGAATAATATGCGGTGATAGCAAAGTTGGTCCAACGCCACCTTGCAAACAAGTGTCACAGGTTCGAGCACCGGCCCGCAACACAGGGATTTAATGTGCGAAACACATTTTCAACCACGATTATCACTTGCTTAACGCTGAAGGAGAACATGCAGGGCCCCAAGTCTGCTAACACAATCGTTTCATAATAATTGAACAGCAACCGCATAGTAACTGTCACTTTCGACAGATATCCCATACAATATCTGTCATTATGAAACGATTGCGTTAGCAGACTTGGGGCCCTGCATGTTTGAGAGAACTTGATCAGTTTCCGAAGAAAGAGCGAAGTCCGCCAGTCCGCCGTCAACCAGCGGTGGTGAAATACAGCCCGAGTCCACCTCGTCTTGAGTGGAGGTCCGCTCGCGCCAGTTCTCAATTCATATAATGATAATAAATTCATCAGTTTAATACTAGATTTAAATTTTATTTCACATTCTTTTTCGTGTTTTCCAAGTGCACTTAAACATTTGCACCGTTACAAAAAGTGATTTTTCGGATACCGAAACAAGTGTTGTACCCCCAAGGGTTTGATTGCAAAAAAATTATGGGATCAAACTGGACATATTCTGTTTCAAACTAAAACGCGAGCAGTCATGGAAATTGCTTCACAACACACATAGGAGACAATGTATACTCCTTTTTTGAGTCAGTTAAAAATAGGAATACGTTTTAAATTATCCTATAATCACAAAATCTCACGCAGCCCGAATATAATAATGAAACTTTTTTTACTTATAAGCACTTTCGTATACTTAAAAACTCCATAAATACGAGTAACCTAAGGCTTGAATGGATATAACATTTGTATTTTTATATCTATATATATAAAACAAATAACATGTTAATTACACCATTTATAACTCAAGAACTGTTGGGCCGATTTTTATAATCGTTGATTTTATAAATTTTCTAAAAATAAATAGATAAAGACAATTCATTTTCTCATATATTTGATTCTCAGGCGGTAAGAAGTTCGCCGGAACAGCTAGGTATAGTATAAAACTACAAATGTTTTGAATTAAAGTCTCAGGTTAGGGGGTAGGAAAAGAAACCTTATCGCATCACATTTTACATAAATGTTGTCTCTAATGACAAGACAATTTGCCATTGGGCAATCTGATAAGTTTTCGATCTACTCCGTAATTTGGTTTCGAACAATTTTTTTTTTCTTTAGTCGTCATTTTGGTAGAAAATGAGGAAAGAAGTTGGTTGAATACCGTTACTTCTACCTTAGTAGACAAATAGTCGATAACGGATTATACTTGGCATGGCAACACACTGGAGCTTACTTTTATATTTTGTAAAAATAATGAATTTAAAAAAAAAAGACAAGCCCGCTGAGTTTCTTGCCGGATCTTCTCAGTTGAGGTCGCGTTCCGATCCGGTTGTAGACTTAAGAAAAAAAAATTTAATGACAATTTGTAAGTGCCCCCATAGGCCTATACGAAATAAATGATTTGACTTTGACTTAAAAAACATAAAAAAGTCTAATAAAAAATTGTGTTCAATTTTTTTTCAAAGTTGTCAATTCAAAGTAGCACCTTACAAGACAACATTTGAAGAAAAATAAGTTACTTACATCATAAAATAATATTTTAGATTACAATTCTCAAATTGCTTTTAAATAAAAATCATCATTAGAACCTACTATTTAACCACCTGGGAATTCATTTCCTTCCACTAATAATTAATGGTGCATCAGTATCTTAATGAGGGAACTAAATATTCATATTCCACTTTCAATTCTATTCCAGTCCAGTGGAATCTAATCCACGATACATTTATAACGTTTAAATTTTCCCATCAGTAAAAAAACTAAAACATACATCGCAGTGTGATGCGAGCAGTCACAGCCTAAGGGAGCGCGTGTGCGACAGAGAAAGAGCACGACACGATCCCTCTCTCTCACGCCTACGCTCTCCACTACTTGCTTAACCAAACTTTTATATATAAGGTGTAACAATAATTGTGTAAAATATTTTAAGGGGTCCATCGGTAGGCTGAAAGGGTCACATTCCCGAAAAAAAATCATCAAATAAATTGAAAGGTTAAAATTAACATTATACTAAGTCCGCGACGGTATCGTCTCGCTTTCTCACAGAAAAATCAAACACGGTATACGGATATATTTTATAGATAAACGCGATCGTTATCACGTACTTGTTGAAGCCTCACAATATTTTTGTTAAGCCTTATATATATATTGTATATATATTAAATATCTTTGAGCAATCTTATGAAAAATATTTAGATTTTTTTTGCATTATATTATACGTCAAATTAATTCATATTTAGGATTACTTTAACAAATATAAAAGAGCCCGTTCAAGAATTACGTAACGTAATTTTTGGAGATTTTTGACCCCTCCCCCCACCCTCCTAGTAAAACGTAGTCTCTACGCGACCGTTCTGAAGGGTTAAACAATGTTACGGAACGCGTAGTTCAAACACCCCCTTCCCGCCCCTGTAACGTTTCAGAAGACCCCCCCCCCCCCCGCCAAATTCGTTACGTAATACTTGAACGCTCCCTAAACGGGCTGTTAAATTACATCTTGCTGGGAATCTCACTGAGCACCATAGGTCAGCAATATTGCCAGCGATACTCTCTTGCTACATATTATTGTCTGTAACGATTTACATCAATGGAAAATATTCTGAAACCACAAAACTAGGCTTAAGAATATAATGATAAAGAATAATAATAATATACCTTAAGTAATTAACTATCAAATAAATAATCTTTATAACCGCATCCTCATCTTCTCCGGCTGCGAGACGAGTCCGTTCGCGTCGAGGTGTGCGTACAGCGCCGCCAAGTACTCTTTAGGATGGTGCGTGTAGTGTTGCACGTGCGGCGACTTGGCCCAGCACTTCCATGTGCACTGTGAACCAAATTGCACAATTAATATCTGATAATAGTCTCATTTTCAACCACGATTATCACTTTGAAATAAAACTAATGTAACGGATTTTATCGCGTCCATTTTATGTTTTTACGTTACCGACGTTTCAGCTGCTTTACAGCAAACATGGTCACGGGAGGACTGAGGTGGTTGACGTCCGATGTTTAATATTTAAACAGTATAAAACATTTTTTTATTCCCAACAAAATAACAAGTATTATTATCATATTGAGTTTCTGATTTCACATAACGATGCGCAGGTTCAAGGATTCATATACCCTTTCTGAATCAACCTGTATACTGGGATCGTCTCTAGTCCACTTGACGGTACCCATAATACAAGCGTTGCTTAGTTTGTGACCATACAGCTGGGCCCCAAGTCTGCTAACACAATCGAATAGCAACTGCATAGTATATGTCACTTTTGACATTATGGGATGTCAAATGTGACAGTTACTACGCGGTTGCTGTCCGATTATGAATCGATTGTGTTAGCAGACTTAGGGCCCTGGTGTGTTCGTGGCGCTATTATTATATTACCTTAACGCCCATCTCGAGCCAGCTGTCGTGGACGCTCCTGTTGCTGCGCTCGGCGCCGACCGGGTCGCTGCGGGACAGCAGGAACAGCGCCGGCGCACGGCACAGGTTCGTGTGGAACAGCTGCGAGGACCGGATGTAGTGGACGGTGGCGGCGTCGTGGAAGGTCTTCAGGTGGTATCTGAAAGAAAGATAATTAATAAATACAGTATAATCACACTAAGCCGGCACTTCAATGTCAAATCGTTTATTTCGTATAGGCCTTCGGGGGCACTTACAAATTGTCATTACATTTTTTTTTTCTTAACTCTACAACCGGATCGGAACGCGACTTCAACTGAGAAGATCCGGCAAGAAACTCAGCGGGCTTGTATTTTGTTTTTAAATCCATTCTTTAAAAAAAAAAAAAAAGTAAGCTCCAGTGTGTTGCCATGCGAAGCACACACGCTACACTTTATAATAGACCGATACGTCCAATAATCCGGCACCCTCCGCCCGCGCCTCCCTCGCCCCTCTACCCCTATGCGCTCCGCCGCCGCGTCGTATAAGTAAAACTATGTATGTAATTACATGTTAATTTTGAGATATGTTACAGTTACAATAAAGCCTGTCGAACAAGAACACAAATTGTATGTACATACATACATTATATTATCTTTATGAAATGCTTTATTTTATTTATCACTAACTGTCCCGGCGAACTTCGTACCGCCTCAGAATCAAATGTATGAGAAAATGAATTTTTTGGTACTCTATGAAAAATTCAAACAAATATATCCCACGGGAACCATACATTTTTCCGGGATAAAAAGTAGCCTATGTGCTATTCCAGACTATAATCTATCTCTGTGCCAAATTTCATCCAGATCCGGTCAGCCGTTCTGGCGTGATTGACTAACAAACATCCATCCATCCATCTATCCAAACTTTCACATTTATAATATTATTATAGATGATTTTTTCTATAGAATCCAGTAATCCGAACATTCCAATAATCCGGCACCCTCAGGTTTTTAATAGTGCCGTATTAGTGAGATTCTACTGTATCGCCAGACGAACACACTAACTATACATTACGACCAAGTAACCGACATAGCTCAAAGAACTTCAACATTGAAATGTCAGTAATATTTATTTGATAGGCGGTCAAAATAACTCGTCAATCACGGGGTTTACACCATCATGAATGAATCTGGGAGAGAGAGGCAGAGAATTGATGCATTCGAGATGTGCTGGAGGCGTATGTTGCGGATACCCTGGACTGCCAAGCGCACCAATGCATCAATTCTTGCGCAGCTCCGAATAAAAATCCGCCTGTCCACAATTTGTCAGCAGCGCATTCTGACATACTTCGGCCATGTAGTACGGAAAGGAGATGAGAACCTCGAAAAGCTGATCGTAGTTGGTAACACCGAGGGCAAGAGAGCTCGAGGACGGTCCCCAACCAGATGGACCGATCAAGTAAAGGACTCATCTTCAACCAAATTCAGCTCGATGGTCAAAAGCGCCATGAACAGAGACCGATGGAGGCTAATCGTTCGATCAAGTGTGGACTATCCAGCGATGATCGCGATCCTCAGACATGAGGGACCGACCATAGAGAGAGAATGAATCTATCATAATCAATCTATACGCAATATAACTATCACAGATAACACTATCATGTAAGCATACAGTATTAAATAATTCTGATAGGATTATAACATTACAGCTATCGGGAGGAATTGCGGTCATGTGTAGGTCAAACGTATCTTACGTTACGCTTATGTGTGTTAATTAACATTTAAATATCGTTTATCTTTGGTTTAAGTCCGCCATGTTGTATTATTATCGTTTGGCGGTAATTATATTCAATACCAATGGACTTAAAGCTCAGTTTCGCTGGTCGATAACTTAGTTGATCGTTATGCCCCTTGCGGGGAAATACTCTCAAGCAGTGAAAGGGTGTAACGACGAACCCTGTATACGGGGGGGGGGAGCCACTGAACAAACTGAACAGTAAGTATCGTCAAAGAACCAAAATGAGTGCAACTTAGACAAAGAACATATATATATATATATATGATAGATGCGAGTGGTACCAATAACATATTGATGCACAAAAACCGAGCCAATTTGTGTAGTGCACGCGAATTTGCACGTACGTAAGGACGTAATTTGCATGTCCATTAAGACGTAATTACTGTACTTAAGGACGTCATGCGCATGTACTTAAAGACCTAATTCGCATGTACGTAAGGACGTCATTCGCGTGTACTACACAAATCGGCTCGGTTTTTTGTGCTTCGATTCGTTGCTCGCGGCACTTCGTCCGAATTATTTCTTCGTCCGAGGTCACTGTATGCTGTATATCGAACGACCAAGAAAATTCATCGGTCTCATACATTTCAGTATATCCAGCAGCCAGCATGCAGGCCTCTCAATTATAAATAATAATTAAAAAATATACGTCCGAATTAATAACCTCCTCCTTTTTGAGGTCGGTTAAAAATGAGCCTTTACACGTCATACACTTAACAACGCGAAAATATGGCACGACAGACTCGTTTTTTTTTCTTTTTTTTTTTAATAATAAACGAGGTTTGTTACATAATATACTTATTTGTATGTTACAGATACTAATTACCATATTGAGTTAAAGTAAGCAGTAACTTACTCCATATAAGTTTGAAGCGTCTTTTGCATGATCTGGTTCTTCGGGAAGACGGCCGCAGGAACCCCGATGGTGATCTCACTGATATCGGCGGCGGAGTCCCACACCTGGGCCACCACGCGGTCCAGCGCTGGCTGATATCTGAAAATCATTAAGAATTGTTAAGAGGAGAGACCTTCTTTAGCTGGTTGTATACCCCTAGCCATTTATTCAGGAATACTTTAATATAGATTTTGATGTAGACTCATGTTTTAGAAAAAAAAATGTAGATCGACGCAGATATAAAAAAAATATTTCAAATCGACCCGGCTTCCTGCGCATAGGTAAACTGTGTTCCATATTATTATTATTTTTTAATGTAATTACATTTTTCGTTCAAATATTTTGGACGAATATTTTTCTTGTTATTTGCCCAAATATATCAAAAAGATTCGCGATACACATTAAGAAGCTAAGCAGAATACCGCTTCAAAAACAAATCAAATTATAAACGCATTTTCAGATGCGTTCATAATTTGAATTTCATTCCTAGTAGGCGCCTGTTTTAATTCACAAACATTTAACTTCAGTCATTATTAAAAAAGAAAATAATAGAGGATGAGGTATAAGGTTAACTAGATAGTCGTTACTTACAATTCCTTATTATTCATGGCGTGTGCGCAGAGCTCGCCCCAGATGTACCCGCCCACCGAGAACCCGTGCACCACCAGCGGATGCTCGTTCTCATTCCTCGCTATGAACTTGATCAGATCTTCGGCAACCAGCTGCGTGGAGACATAAGTCATCGGTCATCCAAACCCATAAAATTATATGATTTATATTATCTTAAGATTACTGAGATTGAAATAATTTTCGGAATAGGGACTTCTCAACCTAATCGACTACCAGATCAACAGAATAAATTATTTTGAAAGTATATAATCTTTTCAATACAATGTGGAAATCATTGTTTATAATACATTAGTATACAATATTTTACATATTATTAAGTAACTTTTTTAACCCGGTTTATATGTGCCGAATAAGTATTTATAAATATTACATTATAGAGACCTAATAACATTGTTGACCTTTTAGGACTAATAAGGAAAAGCAGGCTATACGATCCTATAGTCTAGTTGTAACAATAATAGTCTAAGATATTTAACAATTCAAGGAATGCCTATTCCCGTAAATTTTCTTTGTGCACTTAGTACGTGGTACTTTTTTTATAATTATATCAAATTTTGACCTACTGATGGTCACCTTACAACATGTTAAGCTGTAATTATACACCTTATATACAGTGGTGGTACATCAATGGAGTCACCCTTTTCAGGGCAAAGGGTCGCATACCTGTGAGCCTTTAAGCGGCCACATGAGCTGCCAGGGCGTGCAGGCCACGGAGACCACGTCGAAGCCTTGCTCCAGGTACAGCGTGGCGTACTTCATCACGTGCTTCTGGCGCGCCAGGAGCCAGTTGATCATTATGCAGATGGGTCGATCGAGTGGTTTGTCCAGCCTGGATACAAATTTGAAATGCTGGGATTCTGTGCTGTGGTTACGTACGTGTGTGTGTGTACGCTTGTCTACCACAGTCTAAGGGTAAACGGAATATAAATAGTGTTGCCCATTATCGGTCTTGGTATTTGATTAAGACCAGATATTACAGACAAAAATAGTGACACAGGCAAGACTCGCAGAATTAGCCTTGTTCTTGTTATAACAAAGTGGTCGACCAAGACCACTTAATTAAAGACAACAGGAGACTGTCAAAGGGTTCCCTTTCCATTATTAAAAAAAAATCTATGAACATTATTTAAAAAAAATGGTAAATTGACGTAAGTGCGCGACGCAAGTCTTTTGAATCAGTCTTGCTCATGCTATAATTAGATGGTCGACAAAAACAGCAATAGACTGTAATAGGGTTCTGTTCTATGCTATCTATAAAAAATGCTAGTTCGACGTAACTACGAGACGCAAGACTCTTGACGAGTCAGTCTTATTCTTGCAATAATTAGGTAGTCTTGGTCTTACGAAAATGCAAGGCCAACGTATACTAGAAATAATGTGGAACGTAGAACGCTGAACGCCGTCATGTGTTGAAGCTCGTTTCCAAGAATTACTTATTTTTCCCGCTACACCAAACAGGTAAAGATGACGGAACAGCACGACTTCGCGGTTTAGTTGTTTCCCCTTTCGTCGTACAAAATTATAATGGAAAAGTCATATTATAAGGGTAGTAACAGTAGAGCGACGAACTTTTTAATCTCGAAATTTGTGAGTGAGTAAATGACCGAAACCTTCCGAGCTCAATCGGATGTTTTCGGTTCAGGATTGAAAATGACAAAGTGGATTTACCGACATAGCTAATAGAGACGGTGAAATGAACATGGTTATTTTGGCAGAAACATTCTAGAATGGCGACCAGGAGCCGGAAGACGTAGTTTGAACGGCCTCACGCGCTTCAACTATACTAATATTATAAAGAGGTAAAGTTGGTTAGTTTGGATGTAGGGGGTAATCTACGGATTGACTGATCCGATTAAAAAAAAAAAATTACTGTTAAAGAAGTAACACTGTCCCTGAGTGTTATAGGCTATGTTTCAACGAGGGAGTGCAGGCGGAGCCGCGGGCAGAAGCTATCTATACAAATAAATAAAATTGGAGTGTCTGTTTGTAATATTAAAATAACCGCTCTTTACTAAGTGCATTTGGATGTATACAGGGTATATATACAAAAACAACATTTTTTAAAAATTTTGTCTGTCTGTCTGTCTGTTCCGGCTAATCTCTGAAATGGCTGGACCGATTTTGGCGGGACTTGCACTGGCAGATAGCTGATGTAACAAGGAGTAACTTAGGCTACTTTTATTTTAGAAAACCCCCAACCCCCGCCAACGATTTAATATCACAAAGGCTGCCGGTCGCGGGCTATTGCTAACGGTTGCGTCTTTGTTAAATACCACGCGGACGAAGTCGCGGGTAACAGCTAGTATATTATAAAGTTGGTGAATGCTAGTAGCCACATACATTAACGAGAAAGGTCTTATGGAGTAGAGGATAAAGTATCAACAGAAATAACACGTACACCAAACTTGCGCGCGTCAAGGAATATTTTCCCATGGGTGAACTATTTGTTTCCGCCATCCGTTGCATGCTGTACTTACTTCATGGTGGCCGGATCGACTTTAAGCTTCACCTTATCGTTGCTGATGTACTGTATGTTCTTGGTGATATCCTGAGTGTGGGCGGAGCGGTCGAATCCCACCATGGCGACCGGCGCGCAGGAGAGCAGCGGCCGGAGAGACGCCTGCAGGTGATGGAACAATGTGAGCTACATCCGAGTCCATTAAATAAGACTACATAGTCTTACCTCTAAGTAAATGTTCATACTTTTTACTCAATTTATAGGAAGTCTTAATTAAATTAATAATAATTCTCGCAACACATGATTATTTTAAGAGGCCGCCTATAGTAATTTTGCTGACGCTTATCGATCAGATCTCGGTATCTATGTAAGCTAAGAGATTTATATTTGAAATCCTGAAAACTGAACTCAAAATCTTAAAAGTAATTACTATATTCATACTACATTAAAAAAAATTGCCATTTATTGTGTCGTAATCATTTTCTATTTTTTTTTCTCAAAACTTGCAAATAAATAATCTCACACATTACATAATAATACAATGGTATTCAACATTGGACATTTCCATCAGCGGTCACGTGATATCATGTTGGGTTCGTACCACGAACACAAGTTCAATGCCAAGCGGCGAGTCAGTGGCTCGGCGCGGGGCGGGGAGACGCTGGGTAAAAAATATAGAGACCCGTCCATAATGAAGCCAGAAGAACGACACCTATCGTTACGGTCGCGAATTTAACAACACTTTTCTTATAGGAACACAGGTTTTTTTTCTCTTTGACATAAGACTGAGTGACACGAGGACCAGAATAATAATAATTACGAAAATCAAAATTATAGGTAGAGAGAGGTGGTCTACCAGGATTGACCGGCCTGGACTTGGTCGGCCTTGTAGAAGGTCCGTGTCTAAGTATAATATCTAAGCATAAGCTTAGAAATTACCTAATTATATCATAGGTACATATCACAAGATCATTACAAGCCGTGCTGCGAGGCTCACGTGGAATTTAAGCAGGCGATGTAACCAATCAATCATCAAGCTATCCTCGAGTCCTTGCTCGTTCCAACCCCGCATTACCGCCCCGCAATCCCGTACGTTGGGACAGAAGGGGGCCTGCCTCCCATGGCTTCAAGGATCATGTAGTCAAGCGAAAAATAAATTAAAATATCGGTTTTTTATGATTGTAAATTCCTGCTTCCATTTCTAGATATGACTCTTGTCGGAGAAATATCTTCCTGAAGGCCTTTGCCCTAATAGATAGTGCTCAGTTTCTTTGCCTTTGCCTCATCTAATGCCCGCTATTATTTACGAAACTTACGACAGTTTACAAACTGAATTGTCAAACTGCGCTTCGTTCATTGTATGGACTTATTTAACTATCGAAGGTTAAATATTTGCAAATTGTCGTACTTATCGTTTGTATCATCTGAGTTACATAATAGGGCCTGTAAGTCTGATAACAAAATTCATACATAATGGAATGGCAGTGACATTATAAATTACACATTTACAGTGTTCCCATACTGATAGTGTGCAAGTCGCCACTTATGTATGGGTCAACATTATGACATGGTCCCTTTATATCATAAAGTACCCATTCAATTGCCTTATGGAACACATACAACGACGACTGGTTTGAAATATAAAACGACTATTTAACGACCAACGTGAAAACGTCTTTATAAATGATTAAAAATACAGCTAGCAGGCGATATTCACGTGACTACGTTCGCTTCGATTTATGAAGCGAGTTTGAATAAAGATAAACTGAGTGTGGAGCACGAATCAAAATACAGAGCACTGACCAATAGGGGCGGAAGACTGGGGCATTAATTCATAATCGAATATCTAACATCAACAAAATAAGATCGCATGATTGATCCATAAAATAATAGTCTATACAGAATCAGAATATTTTTTATTCATGTATACCATTAAGCACAGTACTTATGAATCGTCAAAAGGTACAAAATGCTAAGCTACTACTTTACCACCCGATCGGAATGCCGTTCTATTGTAGTTTATATAGAGCTCAGTGTATTTCCATGGTGCAACTTGGTTTATCAATCAGCGGATCTGCTGTCCGAATGGCCAAGGGAATATTCTGATATCGTATCAAATAGGCGATAAAAATGACATAATTGTGTTTTAATACCTATTTTAAGTTACTTATGCAATGGAATCTGAGGAAATATGGTATTGAAAATGGGGCGCGGATACAGGAGGGGTAGAGGGGGATGGGGATGGGCTCCCCCTGAACGAATTGCCCCCCTCCCCCTCTGTATCTGCGCCTTTAGGAAATGCCTGTAGTGTGCCTGTCCAATCCATTTACCTTATACAGTGCCTGCACCATTAAAGAACTCCTTCCTAATGGTATTATGACGGTATAATGACAAGTGCAACTAGTTCTAGGGCTAATGCTAAGTTAAAAATACATTAGTGCTTTCTCCCTCGATCCCTTGCGTTATAAATAGCGTGCACCTTATCACACACCTTCGAGCACGTTTAAATAAACTATTACCGTTACGTGTTCAACCTTCGCATACTTCTTTGAAACCCTCATGGAATAAGTGTGTATCAAGTCAGAGGGAGCCAGCACTTTTGTTATCTCATTCAGCGTGACTGCTTAATTTAATATCCCAATCATCATAGGAATACTGGCATAAACACGCATAATTATTTGAGTTCGGACGAGTAGAAATGTTGATGCTATTTACATTATCACTCGGTTCATAGTCCATTGCTCGCACGCGTTTGGCCGGCTCCGCGATGTGATTATGAATAGGCACCTACCTATTTTTTATTCGACCCTATTGAGACTTTTCTAGCTCCAATCACCAACTGAATAGCACAATGTAAAGTGGTCCTATCGTTACAGCTTCCTTGAGCAAAAATAACACTGCGCTGACTACAAACGTTACACTTATTGAGAGAATGATTGTTTAATTAAAGTCATTGAACTTAAATGTTCAATGACTTTAATTACGTTACATCAATGATCGGCGTGTGTTATTACTTATTATTTATGTTATTTTAAATATCTAATAATATATAAAGAAAATTACATTATTACAATAAACAAATATAAATTAAAAAGAGAATAGACAAGAAATGAACGTTTTGACTTCTTGAATACGGCCAACTATTATCTACCGGAGTTAGATGCTGGCGAGCGCTTGATACGCTCAAGGAAGGGAACGACAACGTCTTTTATCTACCTTTGATCCTTCAATATGAATATACCAGAAGAGAAAACGAAACCCAGAGGCTTTTGGTCGCAGAACTAGCTCAGGCCTACCCCAGATGTAGCAAAATGGGTAAAATTGTCGCTCCCCCCGCATGGTCGGCGGGGAGTCACGCCCGCTGCGTCCCCCAGGCAGTCATCGTCATCGGACGTCTAGGTAGACTCCAGACGTCCGCTAACCCCAAGGTTATCAACACGTCCATGAATTACGTTGTATCTGCAGATGTAGTTCTGAATACAAATAGAATGCTAATATCATCTCATAGTAGTAGCATTATGCGGTGCGCTTATGGCGTGATTTTCACGAGTTTGCGGCATGCTGTGACGTCATATAATAACAGTGACAATTATAATTAGTTATTTAATTATTAATGTTATTTTAACCCTGTTAAAAAAGACTATCAAGCCCGTATATTCAAAGGGGTAAGCGAAGATGTTGTGCACCAACATTTCGCCATTAGTATTTAGTTCTCCGAGCTCCAAGATACAGACAATTGTCTATATTGATTTCTTATATTTACGCGAATACTACACATTGAAATGAAAGTAATTTTAAGGATTTTATCGCGTTTTTATTTTGATTTTACGTTCCCGACGTTTCAGCTGCTTTACAGCAACCATGGTCACGGGAGGAGGAAGCAGCCGAAACGTCGGGAACGTAAAATCAAAATAAAAACGCGATAAAATCCTTAAAATTAGTTTCATTAGACATTGTCTAGTTTGGAGCTCACTAATACTTTGTTGTTGTAGATGTTACTTGGTATTAGCCTATACTAGTCTATTGTAATGTAATAAGGGCCTATTACCATTATAACAAGCACACTCCCTAGAATGCGAAAGGGATTCGGGCTTCCTATGTTGATAAATTGCTACTTTATACAATATAGTTTTCTTTGTCTTGTCCACGTGAATCAATATTGGAGAACAATGGCAGGCTATCATTTGCACCTTTGCAAATTATGTTATCGTATTTTCTTCACTCTAGCCCTATTAGATATCGAGGTCTGATCGAGACCCTATTGTTACAATTTGTTTTATAAATAATTAGGTACTTATACTATAACTTCCTTTTGGTAATGCGCAAACGATTCTTTTTAGTAAATTACATAGAAGAACCTTAGTAGGTTGGTGGATGACAATTAATTATGTGCAATCAAATGACACAGAATAAGTAATATGCCTTAGGCCTCAGCCTCGAATTTAGCGGGCAGCGGGGCGGCGGCGGCGGCGGCGCGGGAGCGGCAGGATCTTATGCGTAAAATCAAATGGACCGGTTCTCGAAAACAGCGGCGCGGCAGCGGCGCGGGGCGGCCAACGAGCGCCGCTCCCGCCGCCACCCCGCTGCCCGCTAAATTCGAGGCTGAGGCCTTAGGGTCAGTTGAGTCTAGAGACCTTTACTGAATATGTAAAAGCTATGCTACTGACCGACGATTGCTTACGACAACTCTCGATCGTGGCCGATAGTTAACGAGATTTTTGTCTAGAACCAGCAATGGTTTTTCTATGTTTGATGCAAACAATGTTGTTATAAAATAAATACTCACACATTTACCATTGCTCTTCATTCCAACTTTACCATGGTTTAAAGCTAACGACACTGCGGTTTTTAGGACACCCATTGTTGTTTTAACCTGTGAACAAAACAAAAACTATTACAATAGCTATATGTCATTTATAGATAAACTCAAAATCCCATCTTCCAATCTGATAATCTGGAATATAATCTACAGGTAGGCCGGTATTAGTACTGCATAAACTTGAAGGTAAAATTGGGAACCTCCACTAATTGGATGGTGGTTTTACTTCGAAATAGCAGATGGTTGTGAGTTTTACCATCAAAGTAATGATAGTTAAACAATAAAATGATTTAAGTACCTGGCTAATGATGATACATCATGCAAGTTACAAGATTTATTATCTTAATCTGGCTCTAGCGTGTGTTGCAAGTGACAAGGTGCAGAGATCAAAATGTCAGCATGAGTTTATTGTTTGAAAACATTTAAGTATTCAAGAATTAGAAATTACAACTACAATAAAAAATTAAACTATGTTAGTGGCTTTTGAAGCTTAAATTTTTTTTTTTTAACATATTGAAATACATACAAGGCTAGTATTTTTTAAGTAGATCCCAATATACTCCAAATTATAAAATGAACACCTGTCTGTGAATATTATATTTTTCTTATTAAATTACTGAGTACTTATAGAGATATTATTAGACTTGATAATTGAATGCATTGCACACATTCTTGGCAAAAAAGCACACTGGCCATGTGGTGTTTAAGTAAGCCAGGTAATTTTTGTCCCAGGTAAAAATTACACTATCAGGGGCTAGCGAAATGGTGCCATAGCTTTATATCAATACTAGTTGTCAATTTCTATTGTTAATTTATCAAATAGTTGGCTCCATTTACCGGATAATAATCCAGATCTAATCTGGAAGCAGAGTAAAATTTAGCGATCTTTTGAGGTTGCTAGAACTTACACTTGTCAGGGAATATATTCATTTCTTATATTTACGCGAATACTACATATTGAAATAAAACTAATTTTACGGATTTTTTCGCGTTTATTTTATGTTTTTTACGTTCCGTCGAAACGTCGGGAACGAAAAAACATAAAATAAACGCGAAAAAATCCGTAAAATTAGTTTTATTTAAATTGTCAGGGAATATTTATACAGTGGCTGTCCGTAAACAGAGCAGTGTAATTTTTCCCTTCGCGGAGTCTCTGAATGGGGTGTTTGGCGTTTAACCAGTGTAAATTTTACGCTGGGTGAGTACCGTAAACGCAGCCCCACAATGGTCCATCACAAATAAGGCAAATATACCTACCTACCTATAAGTATACTGTTATGAAAGGCTTATATAACTTCAAATCAATTGTTGTTGTTCTTTATTTAAATAAGTATTAGGTAGTAGATGCATAGTACTATTCATACCATACAAATCAATTCTGTAATTAGGTAAAATAGAAGAATAAAATAAGTTGAACGTATTGCAAATATAGTTAGCATTTAATATGAACGTACATACGTAAAACTAGATCATTACGACAAAGCATTTTTATCTTTTATAAAATGAATTAAGATTTATTTCAATACTACTAATAACATTCTGCTTTCCTTAAATTTACATAAATATGTGAATTATATTCAATCAAAATCTTTACTCACCGACAAAAAAATATTACCAACTCGCAGAAAAAAGCACTGTATTATTATATAAATATAAAATGAGAACCTAACTTTATACTATTACTAATAAGTACACACGCACGCACCCACCAAACAACTACATAAAATTTATTAGATTAGATACCGGATTTCGTCCGCGCCGAATAATTTCCAATTGGCTGACCGACCTGACCATAGATAATACATAATATAGGAGACCTGACCACAGAACAAAATTTCTAAAGTGGTCCTGACACTGACAAAACAGCGAACATGCAGCTGTCAGGAGAAATTAGTCAAGTGACACACAGCCATCCGTGCATAAGTGAAGTAAAGGATTTTTTCACGCCATTTTCATTTCATCATGTCACATTCATTATTTTATTTATAATGTGTATTTATTGAATTTAATATTGCTATTAATTACTTGACACTGGCAAAATACCCGCTAAGTTGCGGGTGAGGCCATATTCATATCCATTTTATTTCATCGCATTTCATTTCGTAAAGAAAGAAAGAAAAGAAGTGAAGTAAATTAAAATAAAATAGTATATATAACTTGACTATTCAAGTTCTACCAAGATGTTTTACTGATAGGGGTAGAGGCGTCATTACATTATCACCATTATCATCGACATAATTATTATGATCAGGGGTACTTTATTAATTCAAAAAAACGATGAAACAATTCAGAGAACACTGGCAAAATGGCACTATTTTGTAGCCAATTTAAAAGTAGAGAAGACATCAAGAAAATGTCAAAACCACATGTTTGCATTGTTTGCGCAATTCTTCGAGCTAGTGCATTTACCTCGGAAACTACTATTTTATTTGACCTCAGTTATTTGTTGCCTGTTTTTGGGTCAATTTACCAAGATAATATGTAAAATTCATTCTAATAGTACTCGGAAATATCAACATGAATGAAAACGACGGCAAGGAATTCGCTCAGCTTGGCGTCAAAACTTGGCTCATAAAACAACTGTTCAGTGTAGGTTAGTATTAGTGATCGAAGTTTGTGCTATAGGTACCATAGTGGAAATAATAAATATTGATAAATAAAATATCTATTGCGGTGCCATTTGTACCAACTTCAGAAGGGCAGAGATAAATGGTATGACGTAAATCCCTCCGGTCTAGAAGGAATAGGCCCATATACTTTATACTGGGTTGAGGAATATAGAATGTGACCATTCTCTACATAGTACTTCACAAAGTTTTTCATTTATATGTAGCTTGATTACTGGGTATGTTTACTCCAGCAATGTAGGATAGACCATACTGTGACTAAACCAAATCAGATTCCTCTTATATTCCACTATTATGTAGACTGTTTGATATAGGACAGATTAAATCTGCTCAGTTGTTTCTGAATGAACAACATTTTTTTTCAAATTATGAATTGTTTTTTTATCTCTAGGTGTTAGAACACCAACACCCATCCAAAAAGGCTGTATACCACAGATAATAGCTGGTGATGACTGCATAGGGGCAGCTAAGACTGGTTCAGGAAAGACATTTGCATTTGCACTACCAATATTACAACACTTGGCCGAAGACCCATATGGAATATTCGCTTTGGTGCTTACTCCTACGCACGAGTTAGCATATCAGGTAAATATTGTATAATATATTACTTACTAGCTGCGCCCCGCGGTGTTACCCGCAATTAAAAAGTATTTCTATCCCACGGGAACCCATTTTACCGGGATAAAAAGTAGCCTATGTGCTATTCCAGACTATAATCTATCTCTGTGCCTAATTTCATCCAGATCCGTTCAGCCGTTCTGGCGTGAAAGAGTAACAAACATCCATCCATCCAAACTTTCACATTTATAATATTAGTATAGATAAATTAAAAATCTTATAAATAGAGTAACCATTGAGTTTCCTGATCATTATTTTCCATAAGAATGTCATTCCAAATGGATGGTAAGATTTTCTTTAATGGCTTACATGAATAAACCATATTTTAATTCTTATCATTCTACTGTAAGTATAAGGTGAAACCTAAAAATGGTATGGAATATTTTAGGAGATCCATCAATTTGTTTTTATAATTAAAATCCATAAAAAATATATACCAAATATTGTAGGTTTCAAAATCACACCATGTACTAGGTGCATGGAGAAAAGTAACTAAGCTACGGCTAATAATGCTTCTAAAGAAAAGTAATTACCATTAACACATTTTTTCTGTACACCAAAATGTGGTTGTATTTTTGTTTATGAATAAAACAACTCTGTAAAGATGTCATTTGTATGGTCAGGTTTAGACTAACACAGCTTCTCAAGATTGACTTGGACCCATTTTATGCAATGATTATCTTTCCAGATAGCAGACCAATTCAGTATCCTCGGTCAACCCCTCAAACTCCGAGTATGTATAGTAACAGGGGGATCTGATCAGCTGGAAGAGTCACTGAAGCTATGCAAGCGGCCTCACATAGTCGTTGCTATGCCGGGCCGGTTGGCTGACCATATCACGGGCTGTGACACATTCAATTTGAAGAAGATCAAATATTTAGTGTTGGATGAAGCTGACAGGTAAATATTAAGCTTGGGTGTCATGGCCTGATTCGTCACAGGCAGATGCGGTAGAAATAGATTGTATCTTATGTGGCCTGAACTCAGCTCAAAGCGGTATTATTTGCAAAGGCCTCAACAGGCTTGGTGCCCTCTGGCATGTGCATAGACAGGCCGTGAGGCCAGAGCCATGTGAACAAGGTTATGAACTCAACTAGTGTATACTGTTGTGCGTGTTGATGATATTTAAAAGTAAATCTGTGCAATGTGCTAGTTAGCTTCCACTTTAAACCCATTACAGGTTTTGAATTACCGCTTATGGTTGCAGGTTGTTCAGCGAGTCCTTCCAAGATGATCTGGAGACCATATTCAACGTGCTGCCAGCCAAGAGACAGAACCTGTTGTTCTCGGCAACTATTACTGATGACCTCAAAGAAACCAAGCTGTTGCAGCTTAATAAAGATGTAAGTACGCATAAATGATTAAAGTTTGCTTTATACACGTAATGTTACATTAGAGCTACTATGCATGCCACATATGCGGATAGTTGTTATCTCTTTCTGAATACATAAGAGGGAATGAGATATTATCATATTCCTTGTTGTAATCGTATCTTAACATCCTTGTGGTGTCCACGGTCACCATTTTGGTTTTTGTCTAACGTATGCTTATAACTGTGCCAATCAGGTTGTTATAATATACAGCATGATTCTGAAAGGGTATAAACTAGGGTATAAACTAACTAAGGTATAAAACTGCGCTACATTAGCGCATTTGTAATCAAAATAATTATTTGCAGCCAGAATTTTGATACCTCAATGTTTTTTTTATTTTTGTTCCCAAAAATCACAATTGTCGTAAATTATTTTTTAAAACCAACATATCGAAACTCTGACTTGACATTATGATGCCGAATGCGCTAAAGAAGTTTTCAATACCCTTTCTGAACCACGCTGTATCACTTGTCCCGTCCCCAGAGGCTGCTGACCTGGTCGGAGTCGGACCCCCAACTGACAGTTTCTACGCTGGACCAGCGCTACGTGGTGTGTCCGGCGTACGCACGCGACGTGTATCTGGTGCAGACGCTGCGGAAGTACCGGGAGGCCACGCCCAGCTCGCACATCATTGTGTTCACTGATACTAAGAAGTGAGTTAACAGGCTTATAGTCTGACCACTACCGCTGTGCCGCGCCCTAGGAATGCGGGGCGTGGTGGGGGGCGGGGTAGGAAAGAGAGTCGGCGGTGGATTGACGGCCGATACTCGCCGCGCATACACCAGTTCGGTGTTGTTGGCTTCTTTAATTATCGATCAACTTGTTTTGTTTGTAATTGGAAAATTTGACAAGCCGAGGGTCGGTGGTGGGTTACTCTTCCCCCGTTTGGTTAACAATGGATTTCCGCCAAGTATCGCGTAGTTCTATTAATAATGCGCCACAAAACACTACAAAGCTATTTGATTTGGACTGTGTCTGATAAAGATAAGTGCAAAATAAATTGGTGTAATAATTAAGTTACTCCTTGTTACATCAGCTATCTGCCAGTGAAAGTCCCGTCAAAATCGGTCCAGCCATTTCAGAGATTACCCAGAACAAACAGACAGACAGACAGACAAAAACCCCTCTTCCCGCATTTGTTGGAAAACGTTGAAAACGTATACTAAGGGCCCCCTAATGCCAAACATATATCGCTTACAATATTTTAATACGAGATTTCGAAAAAAACCAAAGGTGTAATAAGCTTTTTTTTCTTCAGGGTGTGAACCCCGTAATAAATTGAAGTTACATTTCACGAGATAAAAAAAATGTGTAGCTATGTATGTTGTTGTGTAAATTGAATATATCTGGAATACCCTATATACCGTTTGCTTCTCAAAGGTATCAAGAACGATGTGAAGCAGCTACCCTTCCCCCTTCCCTCCCGCTAACCCTTCAGTCATCCCTCCCTCATAAACACATAGCTATAATTAATTATATGCCATAATAAATTGTCCCCAGAGAGTGCCAAGTCCTCTCGATGATGTTGAACGCGATATCCATGGACAACGTGTGCCTGCACGGGTTCATGCGCCAGCGCGAGCGCGTGGGTGCGCTTGCGCAGTTCCGCAGCAACCTCAAGTGCACGCTGGTGGCCACCGACGTCGCCGCCAGGGGGCTCGACATACCTACAGTCCAACTCGTTATCAACCACAAGCTGCCGCTAGAGCACAAGGAGTATATTCACCGGTAAGAGATAAGTGATTATACAGGGTGAAACAAATTTATGACATAGTATTTGAGGAGATGAACATACTCCTTAAAACTAACAAGTTTTCCCAAGAAGCCATAGGTCGAAATATTAAACAGATTTTTTTTATATTTACATTCAAACATACGAAATATATTTTAATTGCAAATCTTAACAAACCTACGGTGTAAATCATGCTTATAAACAAACCCCGCCGCCTCCTTGCTACTTGAGAGGTTAGTGCCATAGTCTCCCAGTGTATGTCCCGATGCAGGTTACCGCACGATACTTGCCTTTACCATACAGCAAAGAGATAATCATAATTGTAAATGAGATTCGCACAAGAAATCCGAAAATAATGTGTAGTAAACCTGAGTTTGAACCTGCACACCTTGTTAAGTGACCATTCGACTATCTTGGCTATCACTGCTTTTTACTATTAACTTAATTTTTTAAACAAATATGGTAGCAAATCATTTTATCTTTATTTCACCCACTAATCATAGCAGAGTACACTGATAGATCGCTACAAGCGAATTTATGTCATATTTCCACCAATTAAAGTATATTATCGTCGTTTAAAATTCGATGCGACCGGCTCAAATGTTCGTTAGACATAAAACTATTGTTGTTTCAGGGTGGGTCGTACAGCGCGCGCCGGCAGGAGTGGGATGGCAATATCTCTCATCACTCCGTACGACATACTGAGGCTCGGCGAGATTGAGGAGAAAATTAACACCAAACTCACTGAATACAAGATTGATGGTGAGTTATATCACAGAGCAATGTTCCCATTATATTATGAGTTATATGTTGTGGACTTTATCCCTTGCCAATATAAGAAATACTGCCAAACGAACACCATAGTTGTACGGGCCCAAACTAAGCAAAGCTTGTATTCTGAGTACCATAGGTACAGTGGACCGGGAACCAACCCAGTATATAACTACACAGTATATATACTTGTATGGAAACTAAACATCCATGACTTGGTCAAGGGACCAGGGTCCCTAATTCGAATCTGTACCAGGGTACAGAATGAAATAGCACTACCAACTATGCCAATTAAATCAGAATCAGAATATTTTTTATTCATATAAACCATTAAGTTCAGTACTTACGAATAGTCAAAATTGTTACAAAATGCTAAGCTACAACTTTACCACCCGCTCGGAATGCCGTTCCTATGCAGAAGAACGGACAAGAAACTCCATGGTTGCGATTTTTTAAAATATATTTTACATTTTTGAGCAGAACATTGTTATGGATATGTAAGCATAGGAACAGCTAGGCAGGCTTTAGAAGCTGGCCAATACAGTACTAACTTAAAGTATATAATTACATGTTAATGGCTACATGGTACCCACATTTAGAAATTACTATTAGGTCATCAGCCCTTGCTTACCAAGTTATTACTAAACATTCATTTTAATCTAAATACACCTGTATCGCATGGAGGCAGAGTCCATGATGACCGCATGATGACCACATGATGCCCGCATGCTACAATCCTGGCATACCAATATCGGGTGATCGACATTCATACATCATCTCATACACTTTCTTCGGTTCAAGGTGCTACAGACTTACCCTTTCTGGAAAAGATCATTCCAGAAACAGCAATGCGGTTCTACCCACACGTTTTTAGAATTTCTGCCAATGATTGATTAATTCGTTGTTTACAGACGACGAAGCGGTCAAAATCTTCACAACGGTGAGTGTGACGCGTCGGGAGCAAGAGGCCCAGCTTGACAACGAGGAGTTTGAGCAGCGCAAGCGCAACTACCGCATCAAGCGGTGGGTCCAGGCGGGAGTCGACCCAGACATGATGGAACAAGGGTGAGCTCTAGTCGTAGACTCTGACCTCAATTAGCCTGGACTTGGCTCCGGAATCAGACTATTTTTTATTCATGTAAACCCATTAAGTATAGTACTTATGAATTGACAAACAAAAATATAGTTTTTATAGGGAAGGGGCAGGGAACTCCCATGAGTGTGCACGCATACTTGGTTGAGTGCTGTACGTGTTTACCGACGCTCCCTCAAGAATTGGAAGAATAAAGTCTGTACAGAAACAAGCTCTTAACAACTCTATTACTCTGTATATTAACACGCATTAGTCGCTTTTAAAAAATACCCATATTTCGCAACTCCCCCGCAGGCTCGAAGAAATGCGTCGCAAGCGCATCAAAGCTGCCAAAAAGGTGAAACTAGCCAAAATCAAACAGTTACAATCGGACATGAAGAAGGATGAGCCCCAACACGACGACCGGCTCCAGAACGAGGCGGACATCGATAGTTCCATCAAAGAGGGCCTGAGGAAACTAAACAAAGGTCTGATGAAGAAAGACGATCGTTTCAAAAATGTTATCGGCAAGATCAGTAAGATTAAACGCAAGGCGGATAATGTGAAGTTGACAGAAGGGGCTGGTAGTAAAAAGAAAAAGCAAAAAATTTATGGAAGTAATAAAGGATGATATTTATTTTATTGTTTTACTTTCGATTTTAGTCCATCTGATGACTTCCCCTCATGACTTCTTCTTTCTTTACGAAATGTGATGCGATGAAATAAAATGGATATGAATATGGCCTCACCCACAACCTAGCGGGTACTTTGCCAATGTCAAGTAATTAATAGCAATAACACATTCAATAAGTACACATACACAAATAACTAAAATTGGAGTGTCTGTTTGTAATATTAAAATAACCGCTTTTCGCATTTGGATGTATACATCCACGGTACATATGCCAAAACAACATTTTTAACAATTTTTGTCTCTGTCTGTCTGTTTGTTTCGACTAATCTCTGAAATGGCCGGACCGATTTTGACGGGACTCTCACTGGCAGATAGCTGATGTAACAAGAAGTAACTTAGGCTACTTTTATTTTAGAAAAACTTTTTTGTTAAATACCACGCGGACGAAGCCGCGGGTAACAGCTAGTTATAAATAAAATATTGGATGTGACACGATGTTATAAACATCTTTAGTAACGTTTTAATCTATGTCTATAAATTCAAACGATACAATCTTGTTTGGTTGATGAGACACTGTTTAAAAATAGCGAATACGAATACGCGACTTTTAATGAAAACAATTGTATGAGTTGTAAGTAATTTATTTAAATACATTGTAAAATTACAAATGAATTATAAAACAATAAGTAATCGTTTCTTGTTGAAGCAGTTGCGTCGATGGCAAAATGATTTGGCACAAAATCTAAGCTAACGAGTGGATTATGAATCGGGATAGCTATAAATCATTCCGTACATTCCACATAAATATAAGTATTTTTATAAACTTTTCGTGTTTTTTGCTACAGCACAACTTAGTAAATTTGTGTTGACTGTGCCTAGAATCGATCGTAACATTAAATACATTTTATATAAATTCTACAACAATACAATCACATAATTAATTAAATCTAGATACTATAGATTGGAATAACACAATGTTGTAACACAACAATACAACATAAAAGATAATTAATTTTGAGCATGATAAATCATAAAGAAAAATTATTATACAAATAATACCCAGGTTATTTACCAAATTACTAATTTAACTTTTTGTTTCTTTTTATAATGCAACGACACACAAAACGGTTCGCGAAAATAAAATTTGAAACAACGAAAACTCTCACTGACTTGCTCATAAATGATGACCACGAGAAGCACGACAATAAGTTGAAATTAGCGCC
This sequence comes from Pheosia gnoma, assembly GCA_905404115.1. Lineage (NCBI taxonomy): Eukaryota > Metazoa > Arthropoda > Insecta > Lepidoptera > Notodontidae > Pheosia > Pheosia gnoma. The sequence continues at coordinate 6,552,839 of FR989915.1, forward strand.
ATGGTTATTTAAAATATTAAAAAAATGCGTTGTCAAATATTCAGGGGTTTATAAATATCAAAAGCTTATACTAGGCAGTTAAGTAGGTATGTGTTTAAGTTTGGGAGGCTCAAGGCTTATATTAGCACCGTTTCAAGCCTTATCCTCGGCGCTAAGCTTAAGAAAAAGTAAATTGAACTTGTTAGATAAAGTTATAATCGTAGGGCTTAGTACGAGTTCCGAGACCCTCAAATAGTGATAGAGTCATCAAATCCTGCCACACATGTCGCACCAGCGCCCCTAACGGAAACTTACAGCTAAACATTCGATCGATAAGACCTTGTCCAGAAGGGGCGAATTCGTCGCGAATCGTATCGCGCGAATTCATACGCGCGTTGTCGGGGTACTAGACATCAATACATCGCGTCCACAAGCATCGCGCGAATTCAAAATACGCGCGTAAATCGCGTGCACTACGCCAGACTCTCGACTCGCGCTTGATTCGCGCGTGTCGAGATACTAGGGACGCCTTGTTGCGTTAACGCGCGAACTCTAGAGCGAGTCCACGTATCGAGGGAAATGGAGCGCCAAAATTTTGACACTTCGTACTCAATTCCTCCCCAAATGCTCGCGCGTTGGTACGCACCTTGTGGACGCAAGGGTCGCGCGTAATACGCGCGAGAGAATCGCGGTGAATTCGCCCTTTCTGGACAAGCTCTAGGTTCAAAGCTAAATGCCCGGACATCGATACTATATAAAATATTCAGTTCTGTCAAAAGATATATTATTTGCATTCAGAATATTAAAATAAGCTGATGATTTCCCGACAAACAAGTCAATCCTACTAACTACAAGAAAAATATATTGCTGTACCTTTCATGCCTTCTAGAAAAGACAGGGACAGCAATACACAATTCACGCACCGGACAATATGAGCTGAAATTTCTCAGGATTTGTCTTCAATTATAGTAGGTCTGTTGTCAAACCATTCAATGCCAATAGAATTTACATAAATTAAGCCTTGTATAATCATAAATATCATAATAAGTAGATGTAACATTGACAATACTGGAACACTCAAATGTTCTAGATCCTCAGCCTGCTAACAAAATTGACTCATTATTTTATTGCAATAGGGTCGTTATTACCACTTTAGACAGTTTTCTCGTACAAATGTGACAAATATTATGCCATAGACGGGACTTTAAAAAGTGATGTTGGCAATTTTGTTCAGATATTGATTTCTTATATTTACGCGAATACTACACATTGAAATAAAACTATTTTTAAGGATTTTATCGCGTTTATTTTTCGTTTTTACGTTCCCGACGTTTCGGCTGCTTTACAGCAACCATGGTCACGGGAGGACTGAGGTGGTTGACGTCCTGGTGTACCACCCGTCCTGGTGTCCTGGTGTGACACCAGGACGTCAACCACCTCAGTCCTCCCGTGACCATGGTTGCTGTAAAGCAGCCGAAACGTCGGGAACGTAAAAACGAAAAATAAACGCGATAAAATCCTTAAAAATAGTTTTATTTCTATTTTGTTCAGTATACAAAAAAATATTTAATTGAATTATTCAATTTCATCAATAACTTAAATTATTGTTCATCAACATTGGTGATAAGGTACGCCCCTTAACGTGGGGCACATTTAGCTCAAGCCAATAACCTACAAATGCTTTGAGTGTTCATTTAAAACAGATATACTTTACACTAGACACTGGCAAAATACCTAAAATGGTGATGCCATTTTTTTTTAAAGATAGCCATTTAATTATAAGTGGGTTGTGTTATGAGCCCTGGCTCAAAGGCATCGTTCAGTAACAGTGTAACATATACTCACTATGTTCAATCTTAAGGTCTATTTTGTAATAATATTTAAAGGCAATGAGTGAATTTACTCTGACATTTGCAGCAGCGAGTTGATGGTAGCGTCCTTATTGCCGTTGTTCGCTTCGAGGACAGACCTGATCACCTCCTTGTCCATGCTCGGGAACATTTCCTCGATCTGAAAGAAGATGGGCAGAATATTATCATTTAAGTGTCTGGTCTAGCTGCATACCATGCTAAAACATTCAACAAAAACACATACACATTTTCCAGGTAGAGAAGCAGAATACAATGAACTGTTGTAACGAAATAAAATGTTTTGTGTATATGTTTTTAAGTGTTTCAACAATATTTTTGAAGGAGACGAAGCTTTCTACTCCTAAAACAACAGGTACCGTAAACAAAAGATGTTTCTTCACGCCTGTGTACAAGCCAAACACGCGTAGATCTCTGCGGGCGACACGATTACGCTTTGTCCTTTTCTATCATTACACGCGCGCTCTTTCCCGCTTTAAAGCCGATTCACACCGAACTGAAACCTCGAAAGCGGAGCGTACGTGTAATAGCAGATGTTACTAACCTGTTGCAACTGTTCAGCTGTGATCGGTGGTTGTTGTGGGGGCATCTGCGCGGGAGCCTGCGGGTTGGCGGGGGGCTGCGGGGCGGGGTACACGGGCATGGCCGCGTAGCCCATGCCGGTGCTCGGCACCATCAGCATCGGGGGGAACGTGGCCACCGCGGCTGGGCCCACCTGTTAACATCAAGTAATATATTACCACTCCATATTTAAGAAGGTTTTTATTGACAATATGATTGGCACATTTGGTAATGAGCCTGATCTATGTGCAGAAGGTCCCAGGTTCTATTGCCAATACATGCAAACATTGTAAATTGCACCCATTGCCCCCCTAAATTGATCTCAATTTGGAGATATGGGACCGATCCTATAGAGAGCAAGGTCACTACCATCTGTGTCAATCCGGTGATGATTAGTCAATGGGTCATGTAAATATTCAAAACACTTACCGAATAACTGAGTACCAGGTTGATCTGACCCTCCTTGCCATCACCCTGCTTGCCGTTGAGGGGGAACCAATTGTCATATGTCTCACCCTGAAAGGAACATGCACAATTGATTTCTTATATTTACGCGAATACTACTACACTAAAATAAAACTAATTTTACGGATTATTATACGACCTTGCATTGCAAGACCCCAAGACACTGAGCACTCTTTGCGTAATCAGACCACAAGCAACAATTAAATATGAGGGTACCCCGTGTCAAACTAGCAGCCGAAACGTCGGGAACGTAAAAAGCATAAAATAAACGCGAAAAATTCCGTAAAATTAGTTTTATTTCAACATGCACAATGTTTTTATATCTTGACTAGAACTAACGTTTTGTTAATATTTAATAATACTATTAATAATTATCTTGACCGAATTTTGGTCATGGATGAGTTGCATAAGACCGTGAAGTGTTGAAGCCATTGGGGGAGACATATGTCCAGCAGTGGACGTCTTTTGGCTGATGGATGGATGGATGGAACATAGGTAGTACAGGAGTATACATACATTGAGGACAGCTTGTGGGATGTTGATGTGGGTCCACGCGATCAGCTCGTCCATGGTGAAGGAGCACTCGTCGAAGATCTCCAGGTACACCGAGTTCACGCCGGGTGGGAGGAGGCTGGTCACAGAATACAGCGTAATTCAGAAATGGTATACTATAACCATCAAACCTGCGCTTCTGTAGTGTATATTTAATCATTATGTGAAATCAGAACTTCGATGTAAAATAAATGTTGTTCCCAACAAAATGGCAATAATGATTTTTGAGATATACAGTTTTTTTTTTAATTTACATTGCAAAATTCTTACTTTGCATAGTTATTATTACAAATGCGCTAACCAAAGCCTCTGACTTTCTGAATTGCTGAATCAGGTCAAAGTGAATCATGGACAAAAAAAAATATTTCAGGAGGTTAAGGTTGATCATATAACATACCGTCATGTGTATGAATTAAATAAACCCCAAATTTATTACTGCCTTACAAAGCATTTTGCTTCCGAAAAATGGTCCGTAATGTCATTGTAAACTTCTATAAATTAAGGTGTAAACAGTGTTTTCTTTTAGTACACCTGAAACTATACTTACTGAGAGTTTTAAATTATGTTTACTAATTAGATATGCTTCTTCATACTAACCAGTGAATGACCTTATTCCAGCGGGGTGTCCTGCCACCGCTGGGGTCAGTGTGGGTCTCGTATATGCAGTGGCCCACGCGCAGGCGCACATACGGATCCATGCGGGTCAATCCTGCCACAAAATCAATAAACATACCAACTGTATGGTTCCATACATGCCTATGATGGTCCCAAAGCATGTTTAATAGGTACCATACAGTCGCCCCAGATGAACCAATGGACTGGGGGTGATTTAAGTAACATTCAATCAAGACAAATTAAGGTGTAAGCAAGCAGTTTCATACATATATCACCACATCAATACTTGATACATACAGTTTTCTAGTTGTACAAACATTGTTATCAACTCTCCATGAATTATTGAACTTGCGACTGGAATATTAGCCAAAATTGTACAGCAATAACATTATAAAATCAATAAGAAATCATTTCCGAAATATGCAAGTAATAGTTGGATTAATTTAACATCTCCAAGTTAACTTACCATAGTTTTTAGAGAGCTTGGCCTGTGCTATTGTGATGCTTAACCTTGCGGTCAACGGTGGGCCTGCAGCTGGAACCTAGTGGAAGCAAATTATTGTGAAGCCTACATTGTAATTGTTATAAGAAAAAAAAAATGATGAATGATAAGTGCTAATAGTATTTTTTTTAAATTAAATACCTACTTGAAATATACGCTAAACATGTTACTGTATCTGCAACAAAGTTTCATCATCATTTCACAACTGTTCAAAAAGATTTTGCATTGCATAAATAGTAACCAAGGTTTTTAAGGGTATTCCCCCTTAAAAACCTTGCTTACTATATTTAGATTTTGGCTTTTGTGAATGATGGAAAAAAACAAAAATATTAAACTTGCAGAAACAAAATTGTTAGTCTTATGTATAGATAATTACCGTAGCACCACATAACTGCTGTTGTAGTGCCAAAGCTGCTTGGTAGTCTGCATCGAGGGTGTCCATTGCACCATCAGCACGGAGAAAGCCAGAGGGTAGTGGGCCTAATAGCACCTGGGAATTAAAGTATGTTTGTTTTATAAGCACTAGATCCATGCCTACTCCTTTGAGGATTATTCTTGTTCACCTTGCTGGGCAACGCTAACCAAAGATAAACTAGAATTTTTATTGGTGATGGATAGTGCAACTAAATATTTTTATTATTTATAAGTAAAAAAAGATACTGTACATAATGGTTTTATAAAATATATATTCTTTTATATTCATTAATTCTATGATAAATCAGCTGTAACATAACCCACCAAAGTACTCTTGTACTAATCTAATAACAGGTATCAGGTTAATGAACACCTTTGTCTAAGATATGAAAGAGATAAACATAGATGACTGGAAAATTCCTTTAACAATGAAATCAATATCAAAACACAGTTATAATTATTTTTATTGCCAAAAACCGGTTGCAAACATGTTTACACACCCAAAATGGAACTAATTTGCATAATTTTCGTCGCATAGCGCAATACTAGCGCAGTTCTAGAAAAAAATAATTGCACAGTGAAATTATTATGTTTAGTTGTATATTATATAGATACTTACCCTGCGTCGCCGTTCCTCATTCCTTTCAGTAGGCATTGTTGATGTCATATTTGTAATAGTAAGTCTTTTTTTCACAAAACACTAAAGAATAATTGAGAATAAGATAATACACGAATAAATAATAACACAACACGAATGAAGGCTACTGCGGAGTAATGTCAAATTGACTTGACAGCATGACTCACAGATTAGAGATCCGATTAAAAGCCAATCTTCATTATTTATGGCTAGTCATACTCATACTATCTCATACTCTATCGGCCATGCTCTAGCTCTTATCATCTCCTGTAAATTTTCAGTACTTTTACTCTGTGTATACCTCCCTTCGGTATTATTGGCGGGGAGTTGAACAGTTGTTTTATTCAGTGTTTGTGCTATGTCTAACATTAGTGATTATTGTGTGTTCATAAACGTGCACGAGTGTCCGGTAAATTTTCAGTAAAGTATCCACAACTTAACTGATAGGGGTAAGGGTATTCATTTCAACATCATCATCGTCATCGACATCATCATTATCATCAGGGGTACATATAATTTTATAACAATTATCAAGAAATATTACACTAGCTAAAATGGCACTATTTTGTAGCCGATTGCCAACCTAAAAAAAGATGAAGCCTTCCCTTTCCCTCGCGAGTTCGCGCAAATCGCAAATGAATGAATGAATGAACAATAATTATAATCCTTTGTGAATGAATGAGTAGAAATTTCTTATCTCAATAAAAGGAGATAAAATAAACTTTCATTTTGCCTTCTTTCCTCTGATTTAACTGTTTACGTTGTTATTTCTACCTGCTAAATGAAAACTAAAAAGTGTAGACTTTTTTTTTGTTTTACGAATTTTTGTATTCAAGAACTTGTTTGAAAATTTGTACTTCCAACACATATGTCGTCTTGACTTGTTTTGGTTATTTTATCGATTTTCGTGTACTGCTGTTATGGATATCATCAAAACACCTAAGGTAAACTTAGTATATAACATTAATTTACCATCATGTGAAGTTAGAATGTCGTCTATATTTTTTTAAATAGATTTAAATGATAATTATATCTAATTCATACCTCAATAAATACCTACCCACCTACATATTTCTAAATGAATGTCCAGTGTTTTTTTTTTAAGGTGGGCAGTGAGTACAATACCTGCTATCTTCTTTGTTGCTTGTTAGTCTACCTCTGTAGCACTACAGACTTATGATTTTTAAATCCACACTGTCATAAAAGGGGTTGATTTTAACCTTCCATACACTAAATTCTGGAGCTGCAGATGGAAAGCTTTAAAAGTTGTACAAGTTTGGTATCTGAATTTGTTCTGTGTAGCTTAGCAAGAATACTGATAGCATTAAAAATTAATTGAATGTTTGAACTTTTTTCATACATTTCACAGCAGCACCTATCTGAAAATTTTAGCTTTATTTCTATTGTTATGTGAATATGATAAATAATCATGCTAATTGCCGCTCGCATTGCGGGAAGCCTCATCTCTAATAGTGGTACATTAAAAGGTCATGCTAAGTCCACTCAATGTATGAATGAACCAATTCTAACACATTATTAATTTGTTTTTTAGCCATTATTGGCAAAATTCTCCTTTTGCCTAATAGTAAGCACTGTAGAATCATGTTATGTTGTATTTTGTCTACAACTTTTCCCATTGAATCAGGCCCATCTCAATATATCAAGCTTACACAGGGTTGGTCAAGTGGACTTGCTACTCATCAACTTCAATCATATAATGTGGACATTAGCTATATTTCAATATCTACTAATAAATAATATTAGAGATAAGTGGCTAAGTAAGTATACACACAAATAATATTTGCACAGATTATGCTATCAACTGTGATTATGTATATAGACTATGTAGGTATACATATTTTTAGCTTATCAATAATGTTCCAGTCTCATTGTGTGATTAACAATAAATTGTCCTTAAAAATTGTAGAAATATTGATGTAATACAGCCTCTGATTAGTGAAAAAAAATTAGGCAATTGTTCTACGTAAACCAACATGGCGTAATGTAATTGACCTATTACAATAGTGCGCTTGATATTTTTTTACATATTATATTACCTTAAGCCAGGTACCCACTGGGAGCATTCATATTTAATGTAACAGCTTGGGTTTGAGCATTGTCAGTGAGTTGGTTGAGATGGGACCAATAGTGCTCAGACTTGTAATTACACAAGTTTGAACATTGCAGTAGTGGGTACAGAACTGAGAACACTTGTAACATTATAGCTACACATTGTAACAAGTAATATACTTTTCAGGCGCTGCCATCTCGAATTTGGTTATAAAACGGAATGCTCCTCAGTCAGTTAGGACTAGTTCCCACACGTCACAACATTCCAGTTGCATTATTTATGTTACGTCATGTGTGTAATCTTTTTCCAAGCCCCATATGTAATGGACAGATATTTGCGGAAGTCGCTCCGTCTCTATCGAACTTAAAACCATCTCTTTTGGGTATCTCTTTCTAGCGCGCATGCCCAAACATCTGATCCCACCCCTTTGGCATTTCAAAATATACCGTAGTGGAATACAGTAGGGCGTAAGTTGGCGTGATTCGCGTACCCCGTGTTAAAAACGGCGACAATTTTATTAAAATATCAGTGAGTCCTGATAATTATCTGTCAGTCGTGTTTGCGTCGCTGTCGAGGGTGGACGTATTTGTAGTAGATCGTGATGGGAACTTAAATTGAGCAACTGCCGGACTGTTCCTGCGGGACCTAATTGGAAAAGTTTATGTGACGCCGTAGTAAACTGATTCTTATTTTATAGCTCGAGAGGGAAAAAAGTTATGTTAAATTTCTTCTGGCCTTAAGTGATTGAATGAAATTGAAAAAAACAAATTAAAAGAAGCACTTTTTAAAAATAATTTTACGATTTTTTTTCCATAATCACTCTAAAACGACTAACGGTTAAAATTCCAATGATATAAGTTCTAAGCTAAAGTAAGTAGTGCACTTAAGATATGGCGCTCAGCTCACTGACCCCGTCGAACATGCTCGGCGAACTAGGCCGGCTAGCAAATTGGCTGAAAGGCGATTGCCTTGCACCAGAAGAGTATGCCGGCTTAGCTGTCACTGAAAAGGTGAGAATTTCTCCTAAACTCTTAGAACTTGGACGACAAACGGCAATCTCCCATGTAGAAATTTGTTAATATTCCTTCCATGGCTAGAACAGTCTTACCAAACTGCTTAACCACTAGGCCTTAGGATTTTGATGTAATACATCGTCTTTTATTCTGCAGGCATACATGGGAGAACAATGTAAATAGTTAATTCATTTCTACGTCTTACCCCAACAAAACGCCGCAGTAAAACTCGTAGAAGCCGTTAATCCAGTATCCAATTTGGTCCAATGTGTGCTGTTATCTGTTTGCTTATAAGTAGTTTGACGTCGAGTGCGGTCGGTCAACCGTGAATGCCGCCTGTAGCCTTTTACGACTTGCTGTCTCATCGTTTTTATCTCAAGATTCCACACGAATGGCTTGATGCGTCGATGTTTGTATGTCTCCTAATCTCAGAACATAAATACTTATTTTCGGAGTTATGTTTTTTGTCCTTAACAATTGGACATCATTGATTTGTAACCCAGATTAAAATAAAGATATGTGTGATATGTGATATGTACGGCAGAAGCTGAAAGCGGCAAGGCTTGCTTATTAAAAAGTAATAACATCTTTAAGATGTTCCAATAATATAAGAGTTCCAATAATATTGGAACTCGAATGACATGCAATATATGATATTAAAATTTTCTACGTATCTTCAGATGTAGCCTTCACAAGCTGCCGATAAATGAATACTGAGAAGTGAGGATAAAGTCTAGTTTGTGGGCTGAAAGGTTCTTTTGGCCTAAGGTCTGAGGCCTAAGGCCTAAGGTCAGAAATTCAAAATAGTAGAAACTACAAATATATTTGCAGTGATTATATTTGATTTGTTCGGATAATCTGTTTTGGCGTTAAAAGATGAGATAGGTCCTCTACGAATTAAGTACTTGTAAAAAAGCATACTTTTGATATCGACTCCACTTTGGGAAGATGAAATGCCCCCTTTCAAGGATTATGTGTTGAAATAGTTTTCATTGTATCGTTGTACAGCCTTTTGTTTTTAATATCTTTTAATAAAGTATTCAGTTATTTAGTACGGATTCCACATAAAATCTTGAATGGACACTTGACCGCCTTTGTCGCAGTGCCTACGTCGATGTAGACTTCGAGATTCTTTTTAACAAATGCACTTTACTATAATCTCTTAAAATTTATATCGCTGCATTGATTCGTCGTCATTCCAAGCGCGTCCCAGTTTAGTTTGCATCAGCGCAGCTAGAATGAGTGGGGGAGCACCAGCCGGGGATGTCCTTACGTCATCTAGTACAACTCACCAGTTCGTGAAATTGAATTCTCGGAGACGGAAATTTTAACTAGGGCGCTCGCTATTCCAACTAAAATCCTCAGCCATCGAAGCTGAAGTTCCGTTCAGATTATATTTATTAACGTTAAATAAAACATTTTGAAATGTAATGGTCCACCAAGTATTAATCAACAATTTGTTAAGTGGACTCGGCAGTGGTGTAAATAAACTTTTGTACCTGTTATTCGTTAGCAATGTTGAACGATATCGTCATTTATGTGTTGTATTCTCTCATATATCTGTAGTTGTATTTCTATTAAGATGATATAGTTCTTCCATCGTGTCTCCTTTCTCTGACTTGTTTAGTTGTAATTCTTTAAAGGAAATTACATTTGCTGCTCGCTGTATTTTCCTGTACGGGCATATGCCCTGCGTTCCACATTTGAACAGTATTTTTTAACGAGACACCATTCGGATCGTTAATGGATGTTTTTTTCACAGCAATAACATTTTTGTTATCTTGAGACTTTTATTTTTTTATCCTCGAGTCCTTATTATATTTGTAAGATTGTACCTTCTTAATTAGTGATGCCCAAAGTCTTTTTCTTGGTCTCAGATTTTTGCAAGACTAAGACGCAAGAGTTTGGGCAGAGTTTTTGGGATAAAACTGCGATAGTCTTACGTCTTGCGAAAAGTCATTTTTCAATTAAGATACAACTATAAATAACTTACGTAATGAAGAAAAAAACCATTGCTGCATATAAGATAGTTTGTTTTATGCAATCGTGAATAGGCCATGTGTGAATATAAAACGAAATGGCGATGACATATCTGAAATACTGCTGCAAATGTATAACTATTATTCACTAAACGTTTGGTTAAGATTTCACTTGAATCGTTCAGGCTGCATAGCCATAAGACACTTCAACGAATCCAATACTTTAGCTTATAAAGCTTGAATAAACATGCTCTTTACTTGCGTGTTGTAGAGCAATATAGGTATAATTTCCAGTAAAGTTGTTGATAAAGTGCAAATAATTGAAATTGACTAACTTAATTTAACTAAATAATTACCATTATGAGGTGTTATAAATCTCAAATTTATAGCAAAGCAACCTTGATCCATGTTTTATGTATTTTAGGGACCTATTATATATTTTTCCATATGCTCCTACTTCCAACGTACATAACTACATTACGTATAAGTACAAATATTATCCTAAAATACACATATCCTTTCACCCCTATGAGACGCTTTGCGAGATTGGATAAATATTTATTTAGGATTAATATTGGGTTGTTATTGCGTTCAAATTGTACCTCTATTTACAATAGGTACAAACTTACATTTTCGTAAATACTTCCAATATACAAACCGACTGAATAAAATATCAGATTGGCACTAGTCTATTTATTGACCTACTTGGCAGATACGTCCGATGAGAAGACATGGGACAACCCATTAAACTTTCAGATATCATAAAGTTTACGAATTTCTCGACGAAATGGGCGCCGTCGGCGTACTCTCAGCAATCATATTAATTTTGGAGTTTCCTCAAGAATGAGTTATAATCACGGAATGATTACCACGAAAGACACAAAGGAAATCGTTTGTTATGCATATTTAAAGAGATATAATGTTTTGTACAAAGTACAGCTGATTGATTTGCAGCTGATACAAGAAATTATAAAGACTTAACTAGAAGCTGTATTTGACAAAATACTGATTTGAGGGTGCAGTTCCATAAATATACGCCCATTATTCTGCAATTAATAAGCGCCTTACTACGCTATGCCTCGTATTCCTTCGGTTGGAAAAGAGCCATAATTACTGGACGGACTGGACGTGTTTATTCAGATCAGTAGGTTGGAAGAACGCTTAGCATAATACAACTTGGCGTTTGGGATCACTTCACAACTAACGACACGGGGGCGTAACGTCATGAACCGTTTTTTTTATAAAGATGAAATAATCATGAAGACATTGTTCTATAAAGCTGAGATTATGACAATATCCTGAGAGATGTGGAAGGAATGTTTTATGAAGTTATTCAGGAAAATGGAGCGGGTACTGTTCTCTCAAGGTCACATGAAATGTGCCTCGGTATGTTTCTTTCCAATGAATAGTAGCCTTCTACTCTTGTTTTGACATGACTTTATCTATTTATTTGCAACAATCTCTCCTGGTACGTTGACTACACTAGGTCGTTCTTTTGTTAGCCCCATAGATACATTTTCAGTATTTCTGTTACTGGCCAGTTTGATTTCGCACTTATCAACCATCTGCTGTGGTCGTTGCGATTTTTAATTTTGATGGCTATTCGTTTACCTTTGATATGTTTCAATTAATCGTGTATTTTGCGGGCTAATTGACTAATTGAAAATTCAGTCCATATTATTTATGTTTTCAAAGGATTACCATGATTTCATTGAGATAAATACACTTAGCTTATTTAATAAGACTTCTTTTGATGTTAGGCACGCTTCGTGACGTCACTTGTCAAGTTGTTCAGCTCCTTTGATCTTCAGCTCAGTTGTAGTTTTATGAATCATTATATCGTGGATCAACTAATATATCGTCGAGTGTGTAAGTTAATTTCACTCTAATCGTCTCAAATGCTCTCTGAATAAGATTTTACTATTTGAAATACCCCGGGAAATTCCCGCTGCTCGTCACTGCAGTTCGTGGTGCGTCCTGATTTGTGTATTAGGTTGAATCGTGATACGGGCACTTTGTCTGGATTACGGCGTTTTAGGAAAATATATTATGCTATGAAACTTCCTTATGAAACTTTCTCCTTTCTTTGTAACTGGATAAAGAATTTTATTTATTAACCTTTGAGATACCGAGGATAAGTCAAAGTCTATAATTATGAATTGGATCGAAGGGATTAGTTACACATTTAATTAAACCAAAAATAAAAATGAAGAATGAATGTAGCTGCTAGGATGCTGATGATTTATGGAATAGCTATTTTGGTAATTTAAATGGATTCTCTAAAATCCGCAGTCAATTAAATCAAGACTGTATGTAACGCAATATTGTTAATATAGTCAGAATGTAATAATATAAATTATTAATCCACTTGATATTTGGCCGAAGGTGCCCGCAGTATATTAGTATTAATTTGAAGTGATACCCGAGATTCCGATAACTTGATTTTTTTTGCGAATATTATGAATGGTTTTGGCGAATGGCTCGATATTTTGTGAAGAATGGATGTCTATTTAGGTCGAGTATCTCAACTACCTACTCTAAGTAATATATTCTACATGGGTGCAGTAGTTCCTGTACTATATTGCATAAGTTTCAAAATGCTTTGTTCCGGTATTAGCTTGGCGTATCTACATTCGGCTTCATTGTGGTGCTTTAATGCAAAAGCTATTCATCTTTATGAGTTTCAACGTTTGCGTTGTTATGTTAATATAAGTCATTTGAATGTTGGCTAAATTATTAGAATGACTATTATGTTTTCATCGTTAAATTATAGTTATTTGACTTGGTTTCGGCTTGAACCCTTAGATCATGATCTTTAAATCTGATTCGACGCAGTGCAGTTCGAATTTGTTATTGAAGGAATTGATTTACCTTCTAAGTCAATATTGCGTTTTAAAGAGCTTTATGTTTTGATGTCACGATGAGGATCCATTATATCATATCATTCATTTAGAAATACTATAAGTAAGAACTTTATTGAAATTAAAAATGCTGTTTAAATGGAATATATGTCACATCGCTAGCTAAACTTCGCACGAGTAATTACATTATATGTCTAGTCATATTGATTGGCAAATTCTCATGGGTGTTAAAGAAGATTAAGAATTGGGGACAGTGATTCTTTTTTCGTTTAGAACTTAATCATTAATTTGCACCGTGCTCCGGGGCAAAACTCGATTATATGAGGGTGGAATGTCCAACTACCATCAAGTTTGATACAACCGAGATAATGGAAAATAAATTATACTTAATTTAGCCTACTTTTTCACCTTTTTGGTTATAAAAGATTTACTTATTTTTTCTTCGTAAGATTTTCAACATTGAAAACAAAACAAAACGTTGGTTTTATGTATAATACTTGCTGTATTTCTTATTTTCACAATGTTTATTCTTAACCGTTTGCCGTACGTCTTGCAGTCTTTTTTGCTTTTGTGTCCTCTCTCTTTTCATACCTCTCTCACCTATCCACCCATCCCTTTCACTTCTGATCCGTTCCATTCCATGTCATGTATCTTACGCTCCATTCCACAAACATTCCGACATCTATGATTTGGATGGTAGCCATTACAGGAGTCAGGTACCGATATACATGGGATCAAATCACCTGAGTGATTGATATGGTAGAGTGCTGAGCATAAAGCTAATATGAGCACAGCGTGACGCCATAGGGGCGAAGCAATTTGTGGCGTAACATTTCTACGACTTTTGGAGGTATTACATAAACGTAAATGTGGTTCCTTTCTGAGTACTTTTATTGCAAGTATTTTAAATTGTATTTCGAAATCTTAGAGCAATTTCATAATGTTATACCTAGTGAATTATGTTTTCTGACTTTTTCTATAACTTTGAATAAGATTGGAGACACCTAGAAGTCATTAGATGATGTTCTATAACAAATATTTTGCTTTTAATCCTATTCTGTATTCATTTTTAATATTATCTTGGGCTTTCTAAGTCAACGCCCCTACGTCTCCCCAACCTATCCCTAGAGAGTTAAACTTTCACATAAAGTTGATGTATGAATTTCAGAGCCTGTTATTTTGTTTCAGGTAAGCATCACAAGGGACGCAATGAACGGTGTGGTAACTCGGTTTTATGAAATATTCATGCGCATATAATTTTATTAGGTATACTGTATCGTACTGCGTAGAACGAAGCGAGGGCAATAAGAAACTCTTTTAAATGATATAGCCCTATGTTGGTGTAGTGAGAGTATTCACAAAAAATTTAGAACTTTAGATTAGCTCACGACGACCTAATTAGCTCAATGGGTAGTCACCCTGCATTCTGTGCTGCGGGTCCCGGGTTCGAATCCTGGTAGGGACAAACTTTGTGTGATTAACACGAATGTTTGCTTTCTTGTATTATACACAATGCTACGCAATTTTGAGTTTTTCTCGTGTGCCGATACTTTATTAGAATATTTATTCAGCCGTATTCTTGTTTCCCGATATGAAATTGTAACGTAGCGCTGAGATGGGGGCTGAGGTGGGGATGGGGGAGCAGGGCGATATTTGAGAGAAATTTCATTTCCTTTGCGAATTATTGGGCTGTCTCTGATATTCACATCTCGCCCAGGAACAATAGTCAAATCTTTTGTTTTTTTTTTAATATGTTTTATATCAACGGAAGCTATTATAGATATCTTTTGGCTTATATTTGTTTAGATACTCATCAGCTGTGGTTTTAGTCGACGTCGTCTTTGTTTTCCCGTAGGTACCTATATTGATTGTTTATATGAAAATCAGTCAGTCATAGGGGTGGATCGGAGCCGACCCCAAAACAGAATAAAACAACAATAAAAGAGATTAAGAGCAGTATGGTCTAGAAGTGAATGTCGCCTTTCCTGTTGTGTTACTTGTTACTTATTTTGTCCTTATAAGCTAAAAACCTATTTACTTATTTTTGGGTATATACTACGACGTGCAACCTCATTTCTATTTGACATGTATGACAAAAAAAAAGAAAATTTATTTTTGACGGTTTTATTTTGTTGTTATTATATTTTTGATAATTTAAAACGACTTACCCCAGATAGGTTCCATATATTGAGGCCGTAATTAATTTAATGTTTCAAAATGTTCAGCGCTAAAATACAGTCTAAGAATAGATGTGTAAGAAGACAGAAGTATGTCGCGTCAGTTAGTTGCTCTGAAGATGATGACGCCGCTGTCGCAGGGCTACCCGACGATTGGGTACCAAAACACAGCGGCCCAACACTCGCTAATTATTTAAAGCAAAGAGAAATAGACCACGACAATATTCTTAATGACATCGCTAAGGATACAGCAACTATTAACGAAGATATCAACACAAGAGTCAGAAACCTAGCTGAAAATCTTTTGACTTTTATCAAACTAAACCAACATGACATAGGCTGTGTGGTTCACAAGTGCGATATCAGTGGAGAAGTTTTAACGAAAACAGCCCGGAATGACGCTCTCAAAGATATCCATAAACTACTCTTACAACGCGTAGACGACATGGCGGCTTTCAAAAGAGAAGCTTTAGCGTTAGAACGGCAGAGAGCAGACAGATTAAGAATACTGATTCGCGATAATTTTCAACGTCTTATTGTCGTTGGTCATAAAACTCCAAAGGATATACTATACTATTTCGATCAGCAGACGTACGAAATTAACCAGCAGTTATTGAGCAACACCAGAGCGTACTCTGAATTGGAGGCCCAATTACGAGTCCAGGGTGACGAGGGTGTGCTGCGTGCACGGTCAACACTTAATCAATTTTGTCTCCGCGCGGAGCCGTTGTCTCGAGTCGTAAGTGCTATACCCTTTAATAAAGCCGAGAAGTGCTCACCACCACGAGCTATGAGTGCGGATAGGGATCAAAAGCTTTCCGCTGTCTCAATAGAAGGTATTCTAAGCGACGTTGAAAAGTTTGAATCAGCAGTAACTCGTTTGGTGCAAGTATACCGTACCGCGGTGTTAAAAATATTTAGTGGGTTTTCGTGTAAACTCGTCGAGTTGGAAAAGGACCTATTAAATCAACAAGGTCTTCATGTTTATGGCGATATAAATGCATGTGATTTAACTTATCTACATAATATGATAGAGCGCACCCTTCACCGATTATCGGTCGGTATCAATCGTGAAAATTCATCTAAAAGTTTAATAGAAAAGACTGGCGCTAATGTACTGACTATGCAAAGGAGTTTGTTGTCGTTGGGACAATGCTTGCATGATACGTTCAATATTCTTTATGATGCAGGTCATCTTTGGGACGCTCATATTCTCCGTGCAGCTCTTGCTCAGAAATTAACTATAGCAGCAGTTGAAGATCTGTTTACTAGTAATGATGCGGTAGAACTAGCAAATGAAGTTCCATTCAGCATTGCATTAGAACGGATGCGGTGTTCTTCTGCCGCTAATGAAGTTCAGCGCGAGTTTAATGCTATCATGGTAATGCTGGATCGGACAGCCGCAATGTACCTGGAACATAGCCAAACAGAATTAGGTCGTCTAGAGGAGTTCATGAAATTACCATCGTTCATGGCGGACACGTTGCTTGCAGAATTTGAAATGTTTCTAGAGCAACATCCCAGATCTCCGCTCAAAGTTATGAGGAGCAGTATTAGTGCGCCCACTACGCCGACTACTGTTAATTATTCTTTTCACTTACCATTACCTCGAGCAGTTCTACAAACTGAGTTGCAGCAAGTAGCTTTGAAAAATTGGAGGGATGGTTTTCTGGAGTCCTTTCAAAGTAATGCTTCTTTGATACCTGAGGAATTGATACGGCAAGCGCAGTTATTGGTCGAGGAACGAGGCCAAGCAATACAGATGCGCTACTCTTTGAAAATGGTCTCGCACAGCATACGTGCAGAGCGTGTGATGGCTGCTCGAGATGCGCGACTTACTGAGCTCAATTTTCACGAAAACCGCCTCAAGTCCCATTTGCTTGCGGTAAACGATATTGTCTACAATTTAACTTTAGAAGCAGCTGGATTTGCAGCGATTGATTCGCCCTTATTGTATCCCCTCTGCGACTGGAAAACTCGCATGGAGTCTGACATGAATTCTATTCTTGCTCAAGATCCTATCGACGAAGAAGTGAAGAAATTGAAAATCAAAAGTTACATTGCGCGGTTAGCGAAACACCGGCTCCTTTTTGAGGAATCCCTTGACACAGCGATCTCAGAGTATAAAAGTATAATGGAATACCGAGTACAAGAGGCCCGGATCTCGAATGTTCGCTTTCTATCACAGATCAAGTTGTTTAGTGAAGGCGGTCGATACGGTTCTGCGGAAGCGTTGAGATCTTGCGCATCCTTGGTGCGTGGATCACAGGACTTAGAAGCAGCTATTGGTCGAGCTCTGACTGCCTTGACGATTCGGCGCACACAATTGCTAGCACTCGCTGACGCCGAACTGATACCCTTGCGTCAGATGCTAGGGATTGATAGTGGTCAAAAGCGTGGACACGAAAAGCCGAGCAAGACAAAACAGGGCAAGAAAAAATAATGTTATTATACAAAAAATCCTTTGTACATTTGCCATAAATATTATGTTTCCGGCCACTGAATTGGTTTTTAGTTAGGTGTTTAATACAGCGACCCAGATAGCTAATAAAAGTGTAATACCATTTTAAATCTGTAACATAATATGCGCTGAGTTCACTCCTCTTTTTTCGTAAAGCCGTAGGTGTAGAATTAGGTTCATTTGAAATGTGATCCACATCCTTAAGGAATGCGCCGTTATCGAGATATTTCATGTTGCAATCGATTTATGAGTATCGATTTCGTAGTGTCCATTTCTCGACTTAACTACCTAGTTAAGGCGAATTTAACGTTATACGGCATGGTGTCAGTCTTCCTTGAGTACCTTCTGATCTTTCTCTGGATAATTTAAGTTCTGTTTTCAAAGCAAACTAAAAGAGAAAGATGAAATATTATAACACTCACATCGTACTTACCGATACATTATCAGCATTATATATTTATGTAAATATTAAGACGACACTTCCTTCTGCGTGAATGATCATCTTACTCAGGGTAGAATCATGTTGCGGTACGAATACCAATGAGGTAGTGTGTATTATGTTTTCTATCACATATCGAGTGGCCTTTCTGTACGTGCTACTATTGCTTAGTCTATACCATTGCATCTCGCATACCATTAAGACACCCCGCGCACTAGGCAGCCTGGCTGCGGCAGCCAGGCTGCGGCAGCCAGTAAATCATATGACGTATGGGAGCCCGCGCACTAGGCAGCCACGAATTCCCGGCTGCGGCAGCCAATAGAACGCGCCTGTTTGCACGGCAGCCAGCTGGCTGCGCGCAGCCAGAGCGTGTATAGGCGAATGTATGTGGCTGCCGTCAGTCTCCGCGCACTAGTTGTAGCAGCCAGACGTATATTGGGTTCCGAATTTTAAAACAAAAATGACTTTCGATACAGAGAAATTGAATAGTCGTCGATTGGCTGCTATAACTGGCTGCGCAAATATTCTGGCTGCCGCCGCCTGGCTGCGCAGCCAGGCTGCCTAGTGCGCGGGGGCTCTAACCGTCCTTTTCTATGATATTTCCAGTACGTAGTTTTAAGTGTAAAATACTTTTATTCATAACCTAGGTGTTGCCCGTAGCCCCGACCGTGCAGCCATCAATTTTGCTCTGTAGCTCGACCGCCAATTGTCATAGCGTGATTATATTTACACTATCCTTTAAGACGAAGCTGGGCTATTCAATAGAAAAAAACACCGTTGAAATTAGTTCAGTAATTTTCAGTGATGCTTGAACAATTCTAAAAAACAATTGTTGAGGATTCAGAGACGTCCAAATAGCGTGTGGCACCGAATCCTTTTTCAAATATCTTCAACGCACAGACGATACCGTTTTATAATAGTACGTATAGATAGATGAATAGGCCTGTCTATTATTCATTACAGTAAGTACACTTGTAATGTTTTTGTATAGTGTGCTATTTAGTCGGTATTACACTACCTTGCGCCCCCACCTACGAGTTTGATATCAATCATACTCATACCGCCCACGTTGCCAACCCTATGTATCCTACTATATTAGGGTCACAACTTCATAATTCTTAAACAATATACTGGATATCAGGAAATCAAATATGACTAGAGTAAGATCATGCTCGAATTCCTTTGAATTTGCATAAAAGTAAATAAATAAATATCGCTAGACGAACACCCCAACTATACGGTCCCACACTAAGCAATCGCTTGTATTACGGGTACCGTACAATGTACTGAGGGCGAACTCTGTATATAATACTTATATAGATGTAGTAAACACTCATGCTAATAACACAAAGTTTGTCCCTACCAGGATTCGAACCCAGGATCCGCAGCACAGAAAGCGGGGTCACTACACACTGAGCTAATCAGGTCGTCAAAAAATCACAGCGTTATTTTGTTTAGAAATGATTTATCGCAAAACGGAACGCAACAGATATAGTAATACCTTTTTTTTCTCCGTCTAGGTACTATGTTTTTAGAAGTAATGGGCGCTAGAATACTATATACTATATTTGATTCAAAAAAGCTGGTAACCCTACGCCCATCCCACATTGAATTTGTATTGACGTCTTACAGTCGCAAGGTGGATATGAGAAATTACAAGCAAGCTTACAGGAAATCGATTTGATGGAGACAACAAGGTCACGTGTACCGTTATTAATTGGTTTATGATTGAACTTTTGTGGCGCATGTACGGATTCTTTCAAGCATACAAGTAAAAGTTATGTTGATGTGGTAATATGATACAATAATAATTATGATACACTAACTAATAAAGAATAAGAATAGTTTATTACCCAGTAACATCGAAAACAACAAAGTATTGGTGAGCTCCAAACTAGACAATGTCTGTATCTTGGAGCTCGGTACTATAATTAGGGTACAGGTATAATGTTACGTCATCATATAAGATGATATGATATCATCTTTCCTGTTCTATTTCGTATGGTTTTCTCTCTCCAACTTACTACGAATACCAAAGATTTTTGTACATAATTTAAAGCTCAATTTATATAAAGAGTTAGCACAATCTTGACTGGACGTGAAGATTCTCAAAAGGAGAAGGTCGACACAACATTACTTACCCAAATAATTGTATATTTCCATTTCGCTTTTCAAAATTAAAAGGTAAAGTTGTATTAGTGCAAATCTGAAATCCTTTGATGTCATAAACTTACAAAGATGTTGGATAACTTTTCCACAATATTGTTAAAATGTATTAACAGCAAAGTAAGCTAGAGGACTTGTTACTTTACAAGTTATTTCATAAGGTGGTGTTTTCTTATTACATTAATATCGCGAACAACTGCTGTTATTTCTCTTAAAACGAACTACTGTTATGACAGAGTATTTTAACAAGATGAGGGTTATGATGGTTCAGAAAGACAACTTCCACCAGCTCTGTAAAAATCTCTTTCTTTATTCTATGTCTATGTTCTAAGTGCTTTTAAGTTACATGTAGTCCTATATGATATGTCATAAGTCGCTTTCACAAAGAAGAATACTCTTAGGATCTCGTAAAATCTCGTTACGGATCCCTGTCCTAGGTACGTTGATTGATCTTGAAACGATTGATTGAGTTATGTAAAACTCAGTAATTGTTTGTGCCTGGCAACGTGATCTGGCTTCGCACTGGTTAACAAGGAATTATCATATACAGGTGACAACCGCAAGCAAAAGTGGATCAGTAGATTCAGTGACAAGCGGTTACTTACAAAAAGTATTGCATGTTTCAGAACTACAACATAATATTTAAGGTACTACTCAGCTCATTTATGTTTGTTCAGTGTCTTCGAAATTTATGTACCATCTTAGTTTCTGAGTTATAGGATATGGAATATTGATCACAACTTGTATTACAGCCCCGGAACGTATCCGAACGTATAGAAATGACTATTACCCAATGTAATTAGACAGACGGACGGACTTTACTTACTTTGATGAAAGCGGTGTCTTGTTCGTATTCCCTTACCTGATGTCATTACCAATACTAACTTTTATTAACAAACTTTCCCGTAGCTTCTTTGGTGTACTACCAGTGCCCACTCAAAGGAGCTTGTTAGGAACTTTTCATTCAACATGCAAGTCTAAAGTTCATCTCTTTGTCATATCAGTATTACATGTCGGATAGTTGTTTGGAAGTTCAAACACTCTGGGAATTGCACGAAGTTTTCGGTTAGTTGATTTTCGCTTAAATTCTGAGTCAGATCTTGCGTCAGCTTTACAACACGTTTAAATCTTATTGGATATGTTGGTGGCTGCATAAATCTTGGAATTTTGTTGGGCGTGGCCACATCCAGATCCTTATTCATGTAGGTGTTCGGGCATATGGGGCACGCGAGCAAGTGCTGCAACGACTGACTGTATTTATTTAACTCCATTAACTAAAAATATAACTTTTTCGAATGTTTATGTATTATGTTGTTATATAATTGTATAGTTTAAGAACACTTCGTCGCTCGACTGAAGCTCATATATAGGTGGTACAGAGTCAGCCACAAAACAATATTTTTTTCCTATCAGTATATTTATCTTTCTCAGTCGTAAAATACGTATTCATTTAAAATGCCTGTTCCAATGAAATCTTTGAGGCAATAAAAGGCTTGCATTTATATTACATGGATCAGAATGATGAGTGCAAGCTGCATTCGTAGCTGATCCTCTATGGACTCATGCGCATGAAAAGTTGGCAAAAATGAGTAGAAAGTACATTTACCTCTACAATTGTACTATGTGCAACGGCATTAAAAAAAACTACTCAAAGATGACTCGTCGTGATTCCGAATTCAATTCGCCATCATATTCAATTATTGACTGTATAGTGTAATTCACATTTTCGGTATTAATTCTCTCCGATGATTGAGCTATTGAAAGAGTTCCTGGCTAATCAGGATGTCCAAGATTTTTAGCCAGCTGATCTCATCGAAGATACTCAATGTCGACAATCATATGGTCACCGATTGTTATTGTTGATGTGACATCTGATCGACAAATTGTACACTGCTTTTTTGTTGTAGTTGATCTTGTATGTTTTGCTGGAGAGATTGCACACCGCGGATATAGAATGGTTTTACATCCACTTCAACTACAACAGACCTTACTTTCTTTACGACACGACTTACTAAAGTGAATGATTGTATATGAAAAAAAAACCGGGGGTTTTTAGAAGGTCCGCTGTAGGCGTCGCTCGTTTACCAATTGATGACTCGTGCTGCGGTGACAGCACTAGGGTGGGGAATTGTTAGCGACGCTAAACTATATTGTTATTACTGACATCACTTGGTGTAAAATAATATCTGGATTTCCAAACTGTAAGTCTAATGTTGACATCACTATATCTGGAGATGTAGCACTTATTAGCAGTGATGACACAGCATCCTTTGCGGGTCCATGTAAACACTTGCGTAGACGCCGCAGGTTTTCTTTGGATGTAAATTTGCACACTTGTGTTGACTCACCGGAGAATGAAGGTAAGTCCCTCGGTGTACTCATTCTGCTCAGTAGGTTAGCCAGGTCAACAGGTTGAGCCACTAGCTTGTTTAGAAACTCCTCTCTCATTCTGTTGTTGTGAGCATGCTGTGATTGATTGTACAGCGCATTCTGTTTCATACCATAATCGTGAACGGGTTGTGGTGGGTTGCATGCTGTGTCCAGTTTCAATTCATAATCGTGGACAGGCTGCAGTGGGTTGTACAGAGTGTCTTGTTTTGTACCATAATCGTTGACACACTGTGATGGTTGGTACAACATGTAATAAAAAAATAAATATTTTATACTTGGTTGCCAAGTTCAGAGAAGTCGTGTCTGTGTTCCAATTAATATTTTACTTTCCGTGAAATCTGACTGCAAAAGATACCTACTGTTGCGAATATCGTAATGAAACGTGAGAACTTTGCCTACCGCACCGGGATGTTGGTGTGGTTGAATTTATTGATCCATCATATTACAGTTGCTTGTGTTTTTATATTATGGTTTATAAATCGTACTCGTATTCCATAGGAACATGTATTGGTTAATTAAACTGATACACCATTTGTGTTTTTATAATTGTATTTTTATTTTTAATCACAAATCTGTTTTTTGTAGCATAACTTTTTACAATTCGAGTTCTCAGTGTGTTGTGCAAGGTAGGTTTAGGTATATTCTTTTTAGATATTTTGTTTCTGGCTGAATCTGCTTTTAAGATGAGATACTTATGTTCCAAAAGTAGGAATGTCTTGTGATGAACCGAGAGATTGTTCCCATCGTTTTTAAGATTCTATGCCTCGTTTTGCAACAACCATAAGGACAACTATAGCATCCCATGAGTTCGTCTCAATTCCAATATTCTGTAATGAATTAAAAAATTTCAACATTCAGATTACTTACAAACTTACTAAACTTGAAAACACTGAGTGGCTTAGTGAGAACATCAGCTATCGTATCATCTGGGGGAAAATTTAATACACAAAATTCCCTTATTAATCATTTGACGAACAAAATGATGTCTCACTTCTATATGTTTAGTTTTCGAATCAAACAATGGGTAAGTACACAGTTTGGCGCTGATTGGTTATCATTAAACATTGTTATATTAACTTTTGATTGGATTTGTTTCCAAGACATTCAGTAAGAAAAGTATGAATAAACAGTGACCTACATGCATCCGATAAAATCATGTATTCAGCTTCGGTGCTACTAAGGGCTACTGTTCTTTCCTTACAGCTCTCCAAAGAAACAACATTACAACCAATTTTTAAAACGTACTCCGTATACGATCTTCTATCAATCGTATTTCCTGCTAAGTGTGATGTTCTTACTTCTTAGTAGCAAATGCTGAAGTCGTTCCGCTCGAGTTCTTCTCTTCTCTGCGTTGACTCTCCTGCAGTAACTTGCTCTATACAATGTCACTTTTGAGCGTCACGTTGGAGTTCTCTAATGCCATAATAAGGAGATCATAATCTTGTGTCAATCCACTTAGCATTATTATTCCGAGAAAGTCATATTGCAATGGTGATCCAATATCATAAATTGCTGTACTATGTTCGTTACTTTCGAGATATAATCTTCCATACTGTTACTGTCATAGAGGCGTGTAGCCAATAAAGATCCTAATTGATTTTTGGGAAATGACCTGGCGGCAGCCGTTGCAGGATGTCAAAGGAAACAACCGCTGCTACTATGTGCTATTTATTTGCAGTAACAAGAATCTGTTATGCGCTATTTCAGTTATACCCTTTTTCTCCAGTCTGTCCAACAGTCCTGGGATAATAATAGATGACAGAATTCTTTCTTCTGACACCTTTCTAAATTCAAACATAATATTATCTTCTTAAGAACTAATCGACCACCACAAACTCATCCTCCAGCGGTGAACTTATGTCAAATAGCTGCTGAGCGAGCTCAGTTATCTTCAACAAATAGCTCTGCATGTCCTCTGTCTCCTTAAATTTCACACCAAAAAGTGATCGCAGCAAACCTAATCTCCTACTCAATCCTTTATCTTCATAAGCACGTTGCAAACTAAACCACGCCTCGTACGGCGTTTTAGCATTGCGGACGTGCGGCAACGCTGTCGGACCAACTGACAAGCAAATTTTTGCTAATGCTCTCTGCAATTTCTTTTCATCCTTACATTCGTTGGCGGATCGAATGCACTCGTATAGGTCTTCATGCATAAGAACCATCTTTATAACAAACTTCCAATTATTGTTATCCCCGATCCCTTTTAAGTTTTGTCGTTTGGGAAAAAAACAACTACAACGTACACACATTTTATTGTTCTAAAAGTATTCGCCACGGTAATTCATGCACTTTCTCACACACAAACTAATCTTAACAAAATTAATTCCACTCCGAATTAGGCGGAGGTACTCAAAATCGCTGATTTGAAAGCTTCCAACTGCTTTTTCATTTTATATCGCAACCGTTGATGCGCGAGCTTGCGTTGTCTTAGTGCAGGATGTTCCGCCACTTTGGGTTGGTTTTCCGAAGCTCGCCGATAGCTTGTGGTGAACAGACTGTGGTATACCACTATGTATCAACAATTTTCCTACGATTATCTAGTTCAATCGTCGCAATGTGGTCTGTTTTCGAACGAATGTGGCCACTATTTTCTTGTAGTGCTTTTGGCGCGAACAACTTTTGTCAGTTTTTGAGTTATCTTGAAAGACCCAAACGATCGATTAATATATCCATTTTCAATATTTAAATCAAAATAAATGATAGTAACTATGAAGAATTTTTTGCCATTTAAAGCGTTGACAGTTCACTGTTTACGTATTCGTGCGTTATATATTATGCGCGTGTGTGATGGAGATAGATGTAGGTAACATATGCTACCTTCTTTGTCTAACCCGTTATAATGGGTTTATTTTATATAATGCTAAAAGATGCCCCCAGCCTATTATAAAGTTGACATGTTTATAACAGAGTATTAATGAAGATATAACATATTATAAGCTTTATAAATCACGATTTTGCATATTCGTTATATAAGTGTATTTTTATGTCATTATAAAGGGATTATAATTTTTATAAATTCGACCGTTAATATATTTTCAAATACTAGAGAATTAATTCATATCAGTAATTGAATGTATTACAAAGTGCTCGAGTCATGATTAAAGCATTAGAGCCATCTTAAAAGCGGCCATGAAATGTTAAAGGAACGGTTTATATTCAAATACCTTGTAAACAAACAATACAAAAGAGCTATTGTGAAGGTGTTCTGTAGTTAAATTGTTTTTGCATCCAAGTAGGCAAATTAGTCAGATTCGGGGCAAATAACTTGTTGCATTACAATGCTTTATTGTGTTCTACTGAAAGAGCATTAACGGACTTGTTTTATTAAGTAAAATAATTTATTTTGTGTCGTCCTCTTTTTACAATGAAAGCACGAATCATAAGCTGTTTCAGGATTGTCTTTCTTTTCACCTGTTTTAATTTCTTCATCTAAAAGCCGTGCTTTTACAAATTCTAGTTGTATTTCTGATGTTTTTCCTGTCATGTCCATACTGCATTCTATTGCCGTTATCACGGTGTCAAATTTGGTATCTAGTCCGGTTAATAATTGTTCAGTTTTGTCCTTCTCATTCAAAATTTCACCTGCGCTCTCAAGTTCGTTTGTTATCTTGTCAAATTGAAAGAAATAGTCATCTAATGCTTGTTCAGGTTTTTGTTTTAAATTAATTAGATTTCATCTTAGCTGTAGTACCGCCACAGTGGTCTTCTTCGCAAATATATCAGATAATGTCCTAATAATGCTTTCTGTTGTGTTGCATTTATATGAATGAAATAGCTCCGTCTAGTAAGAGCATCTGATTGCAGACTGTAAAATGATCTTGGACTTCATCTTTACATACTTCTCACACATTCCCAAAGTTCTTCACCTTCCAGATATAAACGTACGGCGGATTTCCAGGTCGTATAGTTATCTCGGCCGACTAGCTTTTCAATATTGAACGCATTTGAGGACATGACTGTAAAATTTTTGCAAAACATCTTCAAATTTTCAAAACAGTTGAAAATCACGGGTCAGTTTTTTAATCCAATTTTATCCTGGAAATACGTTTATATTTTTAGCGGAAAATATAAAGAACCACGCTCCGCTACCATGAAGGCGTGGAATTGGCTACATATCACGGAACATTAAATAAAACGTTGATTATAAATCCACATTGTATTTACTAAAAACGGGATGTGACACATGTGACAGATATACATTTAAAATAAGAACATTGAAATAAGGTTTCGTTCTATTCCATCATTATCATAGTAATATATTTATCTGGTAAACATTGAATTATTATGTTTTTCGCCTGCGCATCAGCCTATCTATCCTCAGTTTTCTCTAAAGTTGGTAAAAGTTGTTTTTCGTCCAACATGCATTTCACCCTATACATCCAAGTGTGTAAAATTTTCTGCATTCAGTTGCGGAAAATTCGCCATCTTATTTTTTTTCCCTTCGGGTTTGGTGATTTTATTGTTTTTCACCAAATAAATCCCATAACATTTCGTATAATGCCCATAACCTCTTAAAGGTAGTAGACGGATTGGCTTACCAGACTGTTTGATAATAAAACTTGGTGTTCATAATAATTATACTTTTACCCCCGAATTTATAGACGTTTTATAACTTTATCAAACGTCATATAGTACTGCGCAAAGCAAATTATTCTTCATATATTATGTAAACCATAAAAACGATAGAACCCCGAGAGTGAACTGACACAACTCATAATCTTAATACATCATAAACGTAAACTAAAACATCGTAACCTCTTTTCCTTTAATATCCAACACTTTGCTCGATAATTCGTAGACTGTTTATGATACTCTTATCAAAAAGCTTCTGTATCAGATCATTATCATTCAAAGTTCATTACAATTATTAAAATGAGTATTCAGCCTTTTTATTGGCAATTTAAGCAATTTTAAAAGAAATAGATTACGAATGACGTTTCTAAAATAGTCTTTGTCATATTTCAAGAGCGATAAGCTCGTTTGTATTTTTTTAACAAGTTTTTCGATATTTATTTAAATCATGTTATTAAGTAGTATTTCCAAAAGTCAAAACAACACTTGCCTGTGCGAAAAATCAAAACGCAAAAAAGTGGCTTTGACTGGATGCACTGAAGATGACGACGCAGTCGCCGCCTTACCCGATGACTGGGTACCGAGACACAGTGGTCCCATCCTCGCTAACTACTTGAAACGGAGAGAGCAAGATCACGAACAAGCTCTTAAAGATATCATAGAGAGAGCAGCTATTGTCAACGAAGACGTAGACGCAAAGATAAGAACACTCGCTGAAAATCTCTTAACACACATCAAAACGAACGAACGTAACATAAACTGTATTGTTGAACAATGTGATACTGGTGTAGGATCTCTAAAAAGGGAAGTCCGCAATGATGCTCTAAACAGGATCAATAAATTGATAGCTCAACGCGTTGATGACTTGTCGACTTTCAAAAGAGAAGCTCTAGTTCTAGAGCGGCATAGAGCAGATGGATTTAGGATACTCCTACGGAATGAATTTCAACGCCTCGTCGCTGTTGCCCATAAAACGCCAAAAGACTTATTGCATGATCTCGATCAGCAGGCTTATGAAATTAACCAACAACTTTTGAGCAACTCTAGAGCATATTTTGAATTAGAGGCGCAGTTACGAGTTCAAGCGGACGAAAGCTTGGTGCATGCGAAGATTTCCCTTAATCGGCTTTGTCTAGCAGTAGTAAAGGCTCCTAGAGGACAGAGTGCCCTGCCCTGGGTTAAATCGGAGAAAAACTTACAACCACGGCCCGTTAGTGCTGACAGACTCCACTCGGAAAGCGAGACTATAGAATGCATCTTAGGTGCTGTAGAAGAGCTTGAAGCGGCTGTAGCTTGCCTACTCCAGGCATATCACACTGCTGTGTACAATGTTTGTAGTGATTTTGCTAGTAAACTTATCGATTTAGAAAAAGATTTGCACTATCCCGCTCTCGGTAACCATAAGGGCATGCATATATGTGAAATTGCAGATTTGCAATATATTATTGATCGGAATCTACGCCAATTATCTAGTAAAAAATGTCAATCTAAAAGTTTAATGGAAAGCACTGGCACCGACATAGCGACGGTGCAGAAAAGTTTATGGTCACTTGGAGTATGCTTACAAAATATTTATAAAATCTTACATGATGCAGGTCATCTTTGGGATGACCATATAATTCGTTCAGCTCTCGCTCGTAAAATAACTATTGCTGCCGTTGAAGACATCCTGACTAGTAATGATACAGCAGAGCTAGCTCTCGAGGTTTCATTCAATATTGCTCTAGAACAAATGCTAGGTTTATCCGATCCTGACAAAATAAACCAACATTTGAGTACTGTCGTCGCCATGCTAGATCAGACAGCTGAATTGTACCATCAGCACAGTCAGTCTGAACTGGGTCGTTTAGAGGAGTTTATGACTTTGCAGATGGCTATGGCGAACACGTTGCTATCGGAGTTTGGAGTTTTTCTGGTAAATAACCCCTATGCTCCCGTTGTTTCAATTTATAGTGATTCTAGGAAACCGCAAGCAGAAGCAGTGGGACAAAGAAATGTTTGTTCAAACTTACCTTTGCCGCGGGCCATTCTGAAAACAGAGTTACAAGAATTAGGCTTGCGAAATTGGCAAAATGGTTTTCTTGAGTCTTATAAAAATAATGTTTCCTTGGTGCCTGAAGAGTTGAGACATCAAGGGCAGTTGTGGGTTGAAGAACGAGCTGTGGCATTACAAATGCGTTTCTCCTTAAAGATGGTGTCGCACAGCATCCGCGCGGAGCGTGTGAAGGCTGCTTGCGACGCGCGCCTTGCCGAAGTGCGGTTCCATGACGCTCGTCTCGCGTCTCATTTAAATGCAATCTTTGATATCGTTGACAATTTACCCATGGAGGCATCAGAATTTGGAGCATTGGATGCACCGTTTTTGTATCCTCTCTTAATATGGATGAATCGTATAGAAGCGGGCGTGAGCGCTCTCCTGACCCAAGATATTGTAGATGTTGAAGTGAAACATTTGAAAATGAGTAGTTACGCGTGTCGCCTCACTAGACACCGCCAAAAGTTTGAGGAATCCCTCGATGCGGCGATCACCGAATACAAAAAGCACTTGGAAGACCGTGTGCATGAAGCCCGTATATCGAATGTACGTTTTATGTCCCAAATTAAGATGTTTAGTGAAGGTGGTCGGTACAGCGCACAAGAGGCGACTAGAGCTTCAAATTCGTTGATGCGAGGGTCAGACGCATTGGAAGCTTGCATTGTTCGCGCTTTAGACAATCTTAATCGTCGCCGTAGCCAGTTGATGACTCTTGCTGAACAAGTATTAATGCCATTACAACGGGCAGTCGACGACGTCCTTAAAATTAGTAAATCACAAGACAAAAAGGCTAGCAAGAAAAAGTGACATTCTATATGTATTTAGTGTTTTTAGTGTGTTTTAGTTTGTAATGGTCCTTTTAATTTTAGAGTACATTAAATATTTTTAGGTTATTCGCTAGTTTTCCTCTTGCATTTGATACAAAGTTGATGAAAATTCGTCGTCGAAAAATGTGCATTTCTGCCAAAAAAAGATACTGTCTATACACGTCCAGCCAGCCTATATGATTGCCATAATATATGTCAACACCTATTAGTCAATTCTATGCCCACTACTTAACCGTATCTGTACTTGAACTTAAGGTTCCCAGTATGTAAAGGCATATTTTGGACTCTAGCCGATAGTGATACATTTGTGGTGTAAAAATAATAGCTTTTACAGAGCCAGGGTTATAAAGATCACATTCCCAAAGAAATAAATAAAATTATTAGACGTGTTAAAAATGGCATTCCGTACTGAGCTCATGGCCAAACGCTACTGATGCGCCTTGTTTTTTTTATTGCAATATAGGGCAAGTATTTGATCTCGATCTCACCTGATGGTTAGTGACGATGATCAATCTAGCTTCGTTTACACAATTATTTTATACATCAACGTGATCCATATAACTTATTGATGGAATAAATATTTATTTATTTTGAAATTAAATGACAAATCAAGTTTAATTAAAATTTACCATTACAGTTAAACTAAATAGGAAAATAACAAAACTTAAAAATAGTATGACAACGAACTATGTATCAAAAAGACCTTGTCTGCGTGGAATTGTGGCAAGAATGCTGGCTGCATTTCCTCGCTGTATTATCAAGCTATTTTTTCAGCGAGGAAAGAGAGCCCTTTTGATAATATTATTTAGGGAGCCATGACGAGAAAACCTGCCCGCGCTTTTTGTACATGAAAGCCCATGGAGACCAAAACGATCTACCTCCACTCCACACGGACATTTGTGTGCCATGCACACTGGTGCCCCTTGGCGGATACCAATAGCGATTCTAAAGCTCTCGTTGTCAAGAAATGTGCCGAGGTTTGGTGATGGAATTGAGTGTAGCCAATGACCAGATTACTTTTCACATAACGCTCTAGCGTAGAGTCGGGCATCGTGACCGTGATCACTGATTAAATTTTGGAATAAAAACTGTTGAGTCATTTATACCAATGGCATGTCCCAAAGTATTTGTAGGTTTACTTCCTTTGGGACATTGACATTGGGACAATTTTTTCCAGGTTTCTATGGCTTCTGCAGTATCAGAAACGAAAAGAGTGTCATCGTTGAGGATTTTACAGCATAGCTCTCTAACACTGTGCACGGAGGCTAGAAAATCATCTGTTCAAATATTTTACACTATTTGTTAAAACTTATTTATCACTTTCGACTAGAGTTCATAGCGGCAGTAAAGTGTCTGCCGCAGCTGTAGATACATTTAATGGCCTACGTGCTGCCATTGTATTGCATTCTTAAGCTGGATTGATTACCGGATCGCTTCCTCGATGGGATAAAAGTATATGTCCAAATCCAATCCTTTGATGGCACAATTATGAACATAAACTTCCACTACATCACTATCATAGTCATTATATTCAATGACAAAGTCATGAGGAGTAATTTCCATTATAGCTAAGTCCTCGGGAGAAGGTGAAGGCGGTTTTTCGCCACCTCCTGTCATTGTCTGCTCCCTCCTGTGTGTAGAAAGATTTGACTTAGCAGACAACTTCATCCTCTTCCAAGCCAACTTCAGTTCCCCATCTGATCTACATTTTCCAGTTATTTCGCTAAATCTGAAAAGCATAGGAATGTACCAATCATGGATTTATACAATACAAACAAAGCACCAATACAAAAGCAATAAGTTAAGTACTTAATATACATTTTCTTCCACTCTTTTATTTTTAAAATGTTCATCGATGTTTTTGTTGACTTGTCTTCTAAAATGTTTGCTGATTCAGCAATAAATCGACGTAATATTTCCTATAATAATAAGAACATTAGCCAAATATGAATGATACAACACACTGCACTGTAATGATATTGTAATATATAATCTGCATGTTTCACCAACTTTTTCTTCTGAAATCCAATTTTCACCCCTTTTTTTCTTTGTTGTTCCATTTTTATACACAATTTTACGAACGAATGTTTGCCATTTTTCGTTTATAATCTGTAGATATTATTTAGACCATGGACGATTTGACTTATCTGATCGTTGATTGGTCTTCGATTTGTAATAAGGCATGGTTTTTCTCTGCTTTCAACTTTAGATCCAAGACCTTTTGGTTCAGGTTTAAACCATGACCAAATCATTTTTTTGTAATAAGACCGCTTAGGTCTTATCTTACAATACCCATATTTTTGTTGTATGAACCAGTTTTGCCTGACCTGTGAACGTATTTGCATTTCGAGGAATGTAAATGTTTTGTCCTTTTCTGGTTACATTTTATACTCACGTTGTGACTTACCTCGAACTCTGTTGATTTTTACATGATGTGTGGCCACCCAGTTTGGAAAATTAGTTTTTAATGTTCCTAAACATCCTCGCTTACCCTCGTTACTTGGGTCGGGTTATGAGAGTTAAAGGCGACCTTTGTGAGGAGTAAGTGCTGTCTGTGGTTAGGGATTTTCAGGCTGAAGCTTTAGGAGTTTAGAGAACCTATAAATACTCAATTGTAAGAGCAGGTAGACAGGCCGATTAGAATGTATTGTGTACTAGTTATCTCTGAGGACATATTTTGATTTTCTATACAACTTTTTAAGTGTTTTATGTAACTATACTATCTCTTTCGCTCTCCGTTTACTTAACTATTATTTGTCATTGTAGTAGTCTGTGCATTTTACAGTACATTTCAAGCAACAAGCAAGATAATTATAACAGTAATCTTAAGCGTTAATAATAATACTCAATTCTCAATATCATGAGCTTCGATATTCAGTGTACATTACATTTATTTTTTATATCAACACTAACAATATTGTTTTATTTTCATTTAGCCATAGACATGGTTACGTTGCGGTTCAAAACTAGGCGAAAGTCTGTATCTTGGAATTCTCTGAGTGGATCGGATGAATGGGTACCTAACAAACGTAATATAAACACATTGCCGCTCGAATATGAATAAGTGCGCACCAAATACTCCAAAAAAATTCACGTTATAACCCTTTAATCTTTCACGTTTTCCGAAGTTGTTTCGTTGCATTAAATAACCTGTTGCCTCAGTGATTTCAGCTGGAACCGACCACGTTGAACGGATTCATGATTATCTGTGTCAATTTCTGGAAATTGACAACAAGGTTGAGCTCATTAGTATATAAAATTCAATAATCCATTGTAGCCGTGATTGGCACCAGCCCCTCAAGGGCACGGGGAAGACGTAAACAAGGGTTTCCCTTTGTTTGAGCTTAGAAATTGAGCCCTTTTGTATTCAGTGTTATTAGAGAAATCGATACTTTTCAATATGATAGAAAACATCTTAGTTATGAAGCTCAAAGAAACTATTATGTCTATTGTTGAAACGCTACTGAGAATATCGGATAATCTGACGAATATTCTAAGAATGCTGGAATTTTCCCACCGGTTTGTTTACTCGCCATGTTACTCAAGAGCTTTATACATAATAATATGTATACTCCAGTCTCAAATATGTACATGTTTTATACGAAAGCATAATCTCGTTGTATCAAAGCCGGGCAAAGGTTTAGTATGAATAATTCGGAGACCTCATTAAGTTGGGGCGGGTGATACAAAATTCAAGCGAACCCGGCCGTTGTAATGCGAGGGGCGGGTCACGTGAAGGTACTGTAATGAACACTAATATGATAAGATGTGACGTCAAGGTTGCTACAAAACTCTATTTTTGTCGATTAGCATTTGCAGGATTTGCGATTGAATTATTAATAAGAGCGATAGCAATGAAGAAGATATACATTGAAAGCAAAATAAATATATCCCAAAGAAACTAATGATAGTCTGTTAAAGTTTGGCTTGAAATCATTGATCTTCTAGTAGATAATAGAATGAAAATATAGATGGGATCAAACGTTACTTTTCGCTGTCCCAAACTAAGCATCCTACCGTATAGTTGGCTGGGGGTGGTTCTAGTATTTATATAGTACTCACGTACTCATCCCAAAAAGTCTGCAACTACCGGGATTATATAACTTAACTATAGTCAGTCATGTGTAGGTAGCCAGGACTGAACAAAACTGGTATAATGTTTTATAGAACATAATATAATGTTATTTTATTATCATTCAATTATTTATGTTCAAAATTGCTTTCAAACATCGAATAGCTCTCTGTAACTTTCATTTCACAAAATGAATGTCAGACAAAATTGTTTTAAGATCCCATCATAATATTACCTCGGCAGCTAGTTGTCGGTAGTCCTGTGCAAATAACAGGAGGGTAATTTAATATAATGGAGACGGCAAGGTCGAGTTACCGGAGACCCTTGGATGTTTTACTTCTGGTAATGAAAATGTATGTTGTAGGTTTAATCCCATAGTTGTTTGTAGTATTTTTAAGTGACTAAGGTTTATTGAGAATAGAGAATTAGGTCTAGAAAAGAATAATAAGGAATCATTGTCAGTCTTTTGTGTCAATCATTGTTAGTAGTGTTTTCTCTGAACTCCGCCAATAGGCTACCAGGTGTCTCTTAAACACGTGGTTAATCAGATAGTTGGTCCAAAATATGATTTAAATACTTATTCGAATTGTTTGAAATTTCGACGCAACCGCACATTCCGTTGATATGCCAGAAATTTTCGGTTCAGAATACCAACACAAATTTCCTAAATATTAATCCTGCTAGAAGCGTATCTCGCCTGCAATAAATAACTTGGGTTTGGCACTCGACTTGGGGCATTTCAAACGGGTACATTGTTTCAAGCGGTCAAAATGTTCTAATTAAATATTACGCCATATAAACGAGCAACTGTTACTTGTGTGTATTATACACAGTGTGATTCAGAAAGGGTATACTATACCTTTGGACGTGCATATTTTAGCGCATTTGTGATGATTATGTGAAGTCAATAACGATGTCTGCGTCCGTTTTTTTACCAATATATATTTACAAAAAGGTGTCATTTTGTTGGTATTTTTTTTTAATAGACATTCTGTTTTCACATACTAAAGCTGAATAAGCGCAGGTTCAATAGTTAGTATACCCTTTCGGAATCCTGTATTTCTTCTGTAATACATGCGTTGCAAAGACAAAGAAGAATTCGCGCGCGTGGGCACAAAATCTTAGTAGTTTCATTATCGCATTCGGATGATTGGTATAGGACCGCATACCGGACATATAAACATATGTTATATATACAAAGATTATTTTTATAGATGGAACAAGAAACAGTTAATTAACTCTTTAAATTAGAAGTTCAACATGACGAGCCATTATACGGTCATAATACTATGTCGCCTGCTAATTACATAGCTTTCCTTTACGAAGTTCTCTCCAAAGCTCCTGGTAATCAGATACGGGGCCCCTAGGACGCCCGACTCATTAATAAGCTGCAGTCTACATTTCATTCATTTTCCAATTAGCCAGACTTGTGTATTCCGTTACGAAGTCTGTTGTTAGTTGTTAACTCCACGGGTATAATGATTTCGTATCGGTTTCCGAGATCCTCTCTACCTCCCGACGCAAAACGAAGAGTGTTTTGAAGTTTGAAGACAACTGATTTTAATTTTAAGGAATTGCCTTACCTATACATTTTTTAATTTGATGAATTAATATTGATTTCTTATATTTACGCGAATACTACACATTGAAATAAAACTATTTTTAAGGATTTTATCGCGTTTATTTTTCGTTTTTACGTTCCCGACGTTTCGGCTGCTTTACAGCAACCATGGTCACGGGAGGACTGAGGTGGTTGACGTCCTGGTGTCATAGTTAGAAACGGGCTACCCTCATATTTAATTGTTGATTGTGGTCCGATCTACGCAGAAAGTGCTCACAGTATCTTGAGGTCTTGCAATGGTACGCTTGGTTTTCGATTTAATAATATTAATCACTGGATCCCAAGTCGGTGGTAGCACCCAGCCATCTTCCCTATTGAAATTAGGATGTTTCTTAATTTCAATGGCCTCGCGTATCATCCTTGGTCGGAATCGGTGTTCTTTTGCGAGGATCTGTGGTTTATCAAATCTGATATAATGGCGGGTGCGATCTTGTACATGTTCACAGATTGCAGACTTCGTGGAGCGCCGGTGTTTCACGTCAGCGATGTGTTCTTTTACGCGGGTTTTTATTGCTCTTTTAGTTTGTCCTATGTAAGAGAGCCCACACTCACAATCGAGTTTGTATACCCCTGCATCTTGTAGAGGAATGTGACACTTGACAGATGGTAAGAACTGACTAATCTTCTTCGGCGGCTTGAAAAAAGTTTTGATTGAAGCGCGCTTCAAGATGTAGCCAATCTTGTCTGTGACTCCTCTGATGTATGGTAGTACAGCAGGCAGACGCTCGACTGTGGCTGGTTTCACTCGGTCACTGTGACGGCGGCGCGGGATTCGGAGCTTGTTATCATGCAGTACTTGCTTGACATGATGGAGCTCGGCAGCCAGATGTTGCTCGTCACAGATCCCTTTGGCTCTCTGAAACAAAGATTTACCCACTGTAGCTAACTGTGTTGGATGGTGGTGAGATTCACTGTTTAAGTACCTATCTGTATGGGTATTTTTCCTATACACGGTGTGGCCTAAGGTGTTGTTGGAATTTCGGATGACTAAGACATCTAAGAAAGCTAGAGAGTTATTGGCCTCGAACTCCATTGTAAATTTGATTTTAGAGTGTATGGAGTTGAGATGGTCTAGGAAAGCAGTTATTTTGTTAGATGGTAATATTGTGAAAGTATCGTCTACATACCGCTTGTAGAATCTTGGGGTAACAGGTGAAGTACGAAGGGCGAAGGATGAATTAATATAAAATGTATTCACACTTTTGCTATCTTAATTGTTCTTATGGATTTTTTAAATTAATAATAATACCAGCCGTTTTTTTATGTTCCACTGTTTAAAACGGGCCACCCATCAATGCGAGGGGGATTAGGCCATAGTCCACCACGCTAGCCCAGTGCGGGTTGGCTGGCTTAACACGTCTTTCGAGGGGTTCCCTCAGACATGCAGGTTTCCTTACGATGTTTTCCTTCACCGTTTAGCAAGTGATAATCAAGTTTAAATATGAGATTCGCAAATGAAATCCAGAAAACTGCGATCCTCGATACACAGGCACGCGTTCTACCAACTTGGCTATCATTGCTTATTATGTAATAATGTTTATAACTCTAAAAATATATGACAAGAAATTGTAGAATGGATTGCGAGCACGCTCACAATTGATATATTTTCGCAACGGGGAGGGTTTTTATCGCGAACGAATGTAAATGGCCGGCTTATCCTACCTTTTTTATTCCCTTTCACTTCATTCAATCTTGGCTTGTGGTGGGGCGGGCTGGACGCATCGGGAATTAGAAATGTAGTTACGTTATAATCAAACTATATACGAAGCTATCGCAGACACTTGCATAATTAATAATTAGCTAAAGGACAATGCTCACGGATCTACGGACCCCAAGTACCAAGTTGCAACAAAATCAAACTAAAACTCCTGTACGCAGTACTATTACCGCGTGCTTAAAGATCAATATTATTTTGATCTTTGAGCACGCGATAAATTGATACCTTGTTTGGGCATTGTCCTTTACAATAAAAATACAAATTAAAATTCTAATGTAGATTCCCCAGCCGTTATTGAGATTCGCAGACGTGTACACCACAAATCCCAGCTCTTCTATTGCGACATCCCAGGGGACTAATAAATTGATCAGGTATCTTATTGCTTGGACCTTGACCTCAGGCTTCCAAGGTTCACATTTGTCAACGTCAAAGTAAGTGCTTAGCTCTCACCCTTTTCTCTCGGATTTTTAACTTTCCGTTATTTAGGCTCATAAAATGGTCCAGTTCTTTTGAACAACTTATTTATTGATGGAAAATTTTAACTACATATTTATTATAGAGTCGCTTGGTTTTAGCGTTTTTTTTAATAATTTAGAGAAAGCAGTCGTCCTCGATTATGATGCAAGCTTAAGGTGGAAGCTCAGGGTCAGGGCGCGAAATTCAAAATGTCAATGGTTTTTATTTTTTTACGAAAAATTTGGACATCTTTACGATGTAATTTAGTGTTTTGCGATATTAGCATTCTGCATTGGATGTCTCGATGTATTAAGTTTGCTTAAAAAAGTACCTAAAGCGATACAACACCATTAAGTTAATAAAAGTAGCGGTTTTTACAAACCTTATGGTATTGTATTGGATTAGGTTCTTTTTTAAGCAAAATTAATACATCGAGACCTCCAATGCGGAATGCTAATATCGCAAAACACTAAATTACATCGTAAAGATGTCCAACTTTTTCGTAAAAAAATAAAAACCATTGACATTTTGAATTTCGCGCCCTGACCCTGAGCTTCCACCTTAATAAAACAGTGTTAACAACTCGGACGATGTCACATCCATTCTTTTATTTATTGAATGTGTTATTGCTATTACTTACTTGACATTGGCAAAACACCCGCTAAGTTGTGGTTGAGGTCATATTCATATTAATTTTATTTCACCGCATTTCATTTCATAAAGAAAGAAAAGAAGAACTCGGATAAGAGAATATTAATTTGTAAATCCAATTTGGAGCTCGAGAATTAATATAAGTATTCCACTTCCGACGCCTCCAAAAATTATGTAGTATGTATAAATCTTAAGTCCCTCCAAAATGTGCTTATCCATTACAGCCTTATTAAATACAATAACCCCAGGCAAGTTCCAAATTAGCTTCATATTTACCAAGCAGGACTAATAAATTAATATACTCTCGTAACCACAGGGCTCTTTAAGTATTTCAAATGCAAAACGGCGCTGAAAATCAAAATAAATTGGCGGCTTCTGAACTAATAACTGTGGCGGGTGCTATATTCGTTCTCGGAATTACAAGGAGTCTGATGAATTGTCCTGAAAATCTTTAGCAATGAATGTCAATGGGTCTTTTAGCCCATAGATAATTAAATGTCATTTAGTTAGCAACAAGAAAAATTTGCCTATGTCATTTTCTGACCCCCTAAACTACCACCACCTATGCAAAAAATCATGTCGATCCTTTGGTCTATGAAAAATTTAAATAAATCTATCCCACGGGAACCATACATTTTGCCGGGATAAAAAGTAGCCTATTTGCTATTCCAGACTATAATCTATCTCTGTGCCAAATTTCACCCAGATCCGTGCAGCCGTTCTGGCGTGATTGAGTAACAAACATCCATCCATCCATTCAAACTTTCACATTTATAATATTAGTGGGATTCAGGTAAAAGTATATTAGAAATACTACCAGGCGTCTTGTGTCCTATGTGTCACAGCCTTGTTCTAACCCCTGAGTACGTATATTGCAAAGACATTTAATTTGTTCAATGTTCTATTGTCACGACGAAGGACGTACGTCTCGTATTACTCTTAGATTTTATTTTACAAATCTTTTACGCTGCTCATTTGTAACTTAAGCACGTTCGTGCTTCATAAGTAATGGTTGAAATGGAGAACTCGAAAGCTTTATTTTTGCTGTCTGTTCTAGGGCAGATTTTCCAAAGCTTTTTTTAAGATGACACATTTCGTTTAATGATATTTTTTAGATCTCATTGCTATTTCTGTTTTCTGCCTTTCGGCTTGAAGATTTATTATATGTGTATTTACATCAAAAGGTTTAAGCAGCTTCATGCAACTGGACACGCATATTTAAATAAGATGTTTTTTGCTGAAGAAGTTTCAGGCCTTGCAGACCAACGTTGCAAACTGAAATGCTTACTTATGCAGGAGTAACATTTTGGGAAACGTTATTATAGACAATGTATTTTTTATTTTATTTTTTAAGTATGTCATACTAGTACTGAGCCGTAGACAATACAAATGTCTTTTTATTTGGAGATGAACAATCTGTCGCCGTCGGCGACTATATTTCTAGACTAATATTTAATGCACTATAAAATAAAATATTTGTCTCGTCTTGACAAGAACAAAGGATTAGTAAAAGGTTGGCGGTTTCATCGTAGTTTTCACTCTGTACAGATTGGCCATACGAATTTAATAAGGGCTGAAACATTATTATAATTTTTACACAAAAAATGTCGAATTATCATTCTCACATTTTGATTCAAATTTGAATTTTCAAATTATAAAAGAATCCCATCATCATTCAACAATACAAAGGCATAATAAAATCGGACTAACAATGGCTCTTAAAGTTCAAGAGGATTATCTCGTCGGAAGCAAATACGAAATGAAATGAAAGTCCAAATTGTAGGCCCATTTTACATTCAATTGAAGTACCGGGAAGAGCTATGACGGTGGCAGATTTGAACAAGTCTGCAGGGGTAGGCAGAATAGGGGAGCCGACACAGCCAACTGCAGCCGCTG
Source organism: Pheosia gnoma (assembly GCA_905404115.1). Taxonomy (NCBI): domain Eukaryota; kingdom Metazoa; phylum Arthropoda; class Insecta; order Lepidoptera; family Notodontidae; genus Pheosia; species Pheosia gnoma. Next base: position 6,593,840 of record FR989915.1, read on the forward strand.
ACGCTGGTTGGCAGCAGCCGACGGCTAGCAACTAGCAAGGCTCTGTCGACGGCAAAGCGCTGCTCGTGGCTTGGAGGCCTTAGTTAGTTAGTCAGTCCAGATCACACTGGTGGATGTTTTGTAACTGGGTTGTTTAAAACACTTGAACTTGGGCACGCAACGCACGGCAAGCGCGCTCACAATCGTTGTAGGACTTTCTCGTACATTTTGCGCAAGAGTACATTGCTGGTATGTTTTTTTCAGGCCTACCTTGGTGGATACTAAGATTTCCTTATGGTTTGTTTCAGTTGGAGAATGTGCAGCTACTGGACAAGTACAACTTGCGGAACCCATCGAAGGGCACCCTGTACTTCGCAACCACGCATCTCATATTCGTCGACCATGAGATGAGGAAAGAGACATGGGTAATTACACTTACAGAATCCATTTAGCTTTTAACGGAAATAACAATAACAAGTACTGTGCCATGAGAGACCTTAACTTATCCATAGATCATTCAATTCATCATGTCATCTGTTGGATCTATTATCAAACGTCTTTGTTCCTACAGAAGACTTCCATCTGATTAGCAAATGAGAGGTACAGAGCTACACGAGATATAAGACTCATAAACTCGTATTTCCCTATACCCGTCAATCCATTTTTACTTTGGCGTCAGATTATACACCTCTCTTGAAGCTACTACCGCCAAAGTACTATATTATTTGCGACCTTAGTTCACAGGTCGCAAATAATATGGCATTATCTTTTTTTACTGACAGCAACATAATGGCACAATTTGCGCTAGTTTTGTTATTGAGAATGAATTATAGATGTAGTTCATATTTCAACCCTATTTCGATAGCTGTACTGCTTCTGCTGCTTTCTTTCCGAAATGAAATACAATGGAATAAGATGAAATATGGCCTCACCCACGAATTAGTGGTAGCGATATCAAATTAATTAAAAACACATTATAAGTAAAAAAAAATGAATTCGAAAACATTGATGTTTTGTGTCGCTCTCGACGCTGTCAAGTCTATTTTAAATAACGGTCGGATTACAGTTCGAAAAGATCCGATCGCAAAATATGGTGTGTGTTTACGAAGAGTAGGTAATGTGAAGCTATCATGTTCTCCAGATTTTGTTAATGCACATATCGTCTGTGGAGAGGCTGCCTATCACCACCACCGGCTCCCCGCTTCTGGTGCGCACCAAGACCTTTCAGTCGGTGTTCTTCGTGATACCTCGCGAGCGGGACTGCCACGAGATGCACCAGACGCTGCTGCGGCTCAGCCAACCAGGTGGGTTTTGTGCCTTGCGGGTTCAGAGGCGTGAACCCTGTCCGTGCTCCACACACATATACACTGAATACAACAATTCATATATACACTGACCCTGCTTCCTGTGCTGAGGGTACCTGGTTCAAATCCCGGTAGGGATAAACTTAGTGTGATGAGTGAAGTAATACAACGAGCTTGCTGGAATTCAAACTGACTATTCAGTCTCCATTGAATGAAATACATTTGAATGGGAGAGTACTCTTATGTGTGGGTGTGTTCGTCTGACGATATTATTTATTATTTAATTACGATAAAAATAAACTAAATATTAAAGAATTAAATTCAAATTAAAGATATACTTAATATAATATGTGTTGTTCCAGTCCACATTGACGAGCTATACTGCTTCCACTACAAGTCCACCCCCGACGAGCTGCCCAAGTCGGCCGGCTGGAACTTCTTCGATATACAGACGGAATACCAGAGGATGAATGTACCCAATGACCAGTGGGTCCTCTGCACCGGCAACAAGGATTATGAGGTACTGTCCCTGAAATATTTGGTTTATAAATATGGCTTCCATCGCGTTTAGTCGATGATGTTGCCGACAACTGAGTTTGAAAAGACACTTGGCCGGTGATATTAAACAATATACATGAACGAGCGGATTTTTTATGATTACAGTGTACGGTTGAATGAACAGGACAATAATAACATGAAGATGTAAAAAATTTAAGAAACACAGACAATTTAGTAATTTAGAGCGGACACACACACACACACACACACTGGTGTTCTGCTGTTTACTACTGGGTGATTTACAATAATATATCACAGCACTTTTACGAAATGCAAATATGTAAATTGCTACAAATGTGGGGTGATTTTATACATAAAACCTCATCAGTATGACCTTCCTGTTGACACCTTATATGATTTTATTTCGTAAAAAAATTACGAAATAATAGTTTATACCTATGGGTAGTGAAAAAAGCTGAGATAGCTAAGTAGCTGAACGCTTGCATCGGAAATAATGTGTGCAGGTTCCGAGCTAAGCGCGTCTTATCGCGACGCTTAGTGTCTACTAGCATTAAGCGTCCTCTCTTTCTTCTCCAAGCTGTGTGACACGTACCCCAGCGAGGTGTACGTGCCGGCGCGCGCGTCCGCGGCCGTGCTGCTCGGCAGCGCCAGCTTCCGCTCGCGCGGCCGCCTGCCCGTGCTCGCCTACTTGCACCACAACAAGGCAGCCATCGCGCGCTGCAGCCAGCCCCTCAGCGGCTTCTCAGCCAGGTACGGAACCCTTGCTAATATCTCGTGTGGGGGACTGAAGGCTTAATCTCTCGAATCTTGAACATGTATGCCTTTAAAAGAAGTAACGAGTAAAATGGCAAGACAGTGCTCTCGGCCGAGTAACTAATGTTTATACGTGCCGACCACTCGGCCGAGCACTGTCTCGCCGCTTTACTCGTTTAGGGCAGTAAACTTGACATTAATAAGTACGAAAACACGATAAATAAAAAAACTAAAATAGATTGTTGAAATGAAACTAATTTTGCGGATTTTATCGCGTTTATTTTATGTGTTTTTACGTGACCATGGTTGCTGTAAAGCAGCCGAAACGTCGGGAACGTAAAAAATAAAAAAAAATAAACGCGAAAATACCCGCAAAATTAGTTTTATTTCAATGTGAAATATTCGTGTCAATATAAAAATTCGTACACGTTTTTAGTTACAGAATAGAAACCCAAAGATATGTTTTGCTGTAATAGGTTGGGAAGTAGGTATGTAAGGAATATGTAGGAAATTATGCATTCTTGAGTTTGGTTACGTTCTTTTTTATAGTCATTAGTATTTATTTGTCATTTGTTTTCAGGTGTATGGAGGACGAACAGATGCTGGATTTGATACGACGAGCGAACCCGAACTGCGGCTACATGTATGTGGTCGACACGAGGCCTAGGGTAAGAACATTGTGTATTTAATAAAAATACACAATTTGTTGTCAATAGTCTTATACCTATGAACCCTCAGTGCCCTTTGCTATACGGACTACCCAAAATTCATAAAGATCATGTGCCTGTCCGGCCAGTAGTTTCATATATGAACGCCCCAGCGTATAAATTAGCTAAATATTTAAATTCATTAATTAAAGAAAAGTCATCATTTAAACCAGAATTTAGTTTAAAAAATAGTCAAAATTTAATTGAAAAAATTCAAGATGTCCATTTACCACACAATGTCAAACTTGTTTCGTTAGATGTAGAAAGTCTATTCACAAATGTCCCATATAATGAGTGCCTAAATATCATTAAAAATTTGTTTGAGATGAAAAAGTTACATCCTAGACAAATTGATGATATTTTACGGATGACAGAACTTTGTATGAAACAAAATTATTTTAAATTTAATCAGGAGTATTTTTTACAAAGAGAGGGGTTAGCAATGGGGTCCCCTCTTAGTCCATTAATGGCAGATATATTTATGGATCATTATGAGCGTAAATATATTGTCAAAAATAGTAATATCCTTTATTATCATCGTTTTGTAGATGATATTTTGATGGCTTGGACAGGCACAGATCGTTTACTCAATATTTTTATTAATAAATTGAACAGCATACATCCCAAAATTAAATTCAAATTAGAGTTAGAACAGAATAGTTCAATAAACTTTTTAGACTTGACCATTCATAAAGATAAAGGTTATCATAAATTTGAGATTTATCGTAAACCTACCTATACAGATACAACTATTCCCGCGTCATCTAGCCATCCTTGGCATCATAAATTAGCTGCATTCCATAGTTTGATACATAGACTATTAAATACTCCACTCAGTAAAGATTCTTTTAAAAAAGAATTAGATATTATTTATTACATAGCTCAGTCCAATGGGTATAGTAGGTCCATGATTAATAAAATCATTAAAGTCAAACAACATAAAATTGTAAACAGTTTACTATATCCATCCATAAAAGAACCGTTAAATTTCACTTCTACTCTGACATATTTTGGACATATAACAGACAGACTAGCGAGGGTTCTGAGGGGGAACGGTATTCGTTCAGCCTTTAAGCCATGTGCCTCCTTAAAATCATTGTGTAATGGCAAAGATAGGGTAGATAAGTCCAAAAAGTCGGGTATTTATGAATTGATTTGCGATCAATGTAATAACGTTTATATCGGTCAGACAGGTCGCAATTTTGATATTAGATATAGGGAACATATAGCCGATTTTAGACACAATCGCCTAGATAGGTCTCATTTTGCTAAACATTTGTTAGATACAGGTCATAGTTTGAATAATGGTCACACTTTTAATGTTGTTCACATATGTGGCAAGGGTCTTAGATTGTCTGTTTTGGAGCGATTAGAAATTGTTAGACGAAATAGGAACGAGTTGCTGAACGAACAGATTAGTTTTGACACTTCCCCTTTGCTTAATTTATTTTCACATCATCAAATTAGTCGCTCAATTGATTCACGCAGTAGCGAGAGTAGCGGGGGTAGTGGGGATGGCGGTCGGTTGCATATATAAGGCGCGCGTGCGGTGCTTCGTCGCTCATTCGTAGCCCAGCGGTCCTGAGGATGCCTCGTTTAGAGGCGAAACACGTGTCGAATACTTTTATAGATTCGCTTAGTGTCGCGGAGAATTGCATTTTATTTGAGGTCCCGTCACTCGTGATAGATAGTTTCTCGATTAACATCTTAGAGGAGTTCGGGTGTTGTTGGCTTCTTTTATTATCGATCAAACTTGTTTGGTTTATAATCGAAGAAGTTGACAAGCCGAGGGTCAGTGGTGGGTCCTCTTTCCCCATAGGTTAACAATGGATTTCCGCCAAGTATCGCCTAGTTCTATCAATTATATTTAATAAAAATGTTAAAATTTATTTTATTTTTTAATTTATTTAAAGAATATTGATTTCTTATATTAACGCGAATACTACAATGAAATATAACATTTTTTTCGGATATTATCACGTTTATTTTATTATGTTTTTACAGGAACGAAAAAACAAAAACATAAACGCCATAAAATCCGAAAAAAATGTTTTATTTCAATATTAAAAAAGAGTATTTTTTCAAACATATAACAGAATAATATAATAATTGGGCACAATTTACGTTTTACTTTGGTATAATTTGTTTCAACGCATGTGCCTGAACTGAGAAAACTTATGGTTTCAGCCAGGTGTGTCCACCATTTATTTTAATAATGTTGTTTGCAGATCAATGCGATGGTGAACCGCGCCGCCGGCAAGGGCTACGAGAATGAGGCTTTCTACGAGAACATCAAGTTTCAGTTCATGGGCATTGGAAACATACACGTGATGAGGAAGAGCCTCCAGAAACTCGTCGAGAGTAAGCCGGCTCTATTAAGTCAAATAATTTCTTTCGTATAGGCCTGCAGGGGCACTTACTAATTGTCATTTAAATATATTTAAATAATTAAAATAATATTAATATACAGGGTGGGCCAGAGTAAAGTTCACTTTTGAAACCTTTATAAAAAAAGACTGATAGTACTAAAACAATTTATTTAAAAAGTAACTTAATGTAACATTATTATAATTTATTTTTTGAAAACAACATCATCTAGATGTGCTCCCTCTCGTCGGGAGCACTCTTCCAAGCGGTGTTTAAAATTTTCAAAAACGCGCTGGCACGTTGCTGTTGATATAGCCGCCATTTCCGTTCGAATGTTTTCTTTCAAGGCGGTAATTGTCTCTGGTTTATTGGAGTAAACGTTATTTTTGAGGTATCCCCACAAAAAAAAATCCGGTGGAGACAAGTCGGGGCTTCGTGGTGGCCACTCGATATCACCCCTCTTAGAGATCACTTTACCGGGGAACATCTCCTTTACGACCTCCATACTGGCATTAGACGTGTGGCAGGTGGCGCCATCCTGCTGGAACCAAGTCAGGGAGTTGTACTCCTGCAGCCCAGCAAGAGTTGGTCTTAAAAAATCTTTTAGCATTTTGACATATCGCTCCGTATTTACCGTCAATGCTTGGCCGCTAGAATTTTCGAAGAAATAAGGCCCAATGAGCCCTCTAGCTGAAACCGCTGCCCAAACCGTCACTTTCTGGCAATGAAGAGGCTTTTGATGTTTGCGTGAAGGCTGTTCAGCGCTCCAATAACGGCAATTTTGTTTATTTACAAATCCGCTCAGGTGAAAATGGGCTTCGTCTGAGAAAAGGATGTTCCCGAAGTTGGAAAACCGCTCTAACATGATGGAAGAAAATCTCTCTCTTTTTGTATGGTCATCAGGGTTGAGTTGCTGGACTAATTGGATTTTATACGGATGAAGCTTTAAATCGTGTAAAATTCGTCGTAAACTGCTTCTTGAAATTCCCATAGCAGCCGAACGTCGCCGTGTAGAGAGTTCCGCATTTTGCTCAACAGATTGATTAACCTCTTCAATCGCTTGCACTGTGCGTACTGTGCGGGAACGACCTCGACGTTTCTTAGGAAGCGTCGAACCAGTTTCTTGGAACCTCTTTAGCCATTGCTTAAGTAACTGAGTGCTAGGACACTGGCGGATACTTCGTAAATTAAATTTAACTCTGAACTTACGCCGCGCAACAATATAAGAACGACCATTTTCGTAAAACGCTTGAATAGCGAACGCGCGATGCTCATCCGTGAACGGACTCATGGCGACTAAAAATGCGAGAGGCGCGGCAACCGATCATACCCCGCGCACCCCGCTACCTGCCGCGAGCAACGGTTTTTTTTGACAAGGGAAAGTGAACTTTATTCTGGCCCACCCTGTATAATAATAATAATCGTTCCTGCCCTTTACCTAATTATATGTGATTTGAAAAAAAAGTTTACTATAGTCCTTAATTTTCAGCTTGTGAACAGAACACACCCACAATGTCTTCGTTCCTGAGCGGACTGGAGTCTTCAGGATGGCTGAAACATATCAAGTAAGGTTTATTTTACTAAATTAACAAGTATATGTGTAGTATATAGTGTCTTTAACGAGCTTACATTTGGTTTATTTTATACAGTATCCTGTAATAATAATAAGCACAATAAGAATTCTTACAAGTTTCCAGTCCAGAAATCTCCATCTAATTCGCCATTACAGTGGAGTAAAAAAATTAAGAAGCAACTGGACAAAAAAACTTTATTTAGGGTAAATGAACGAAAACTTGTGTAATTATCTCGTATTATGAACTGTATAATTGTTTATTGCTATCAACATTCAAATTGATACTTAGTTGAGTTCCTTCTATATAATTTGTTTTTTTTTGTCAATTTGGGGGGGGGGTCGTGTATATAAATAATCAACTGACAAACAAACACAAATTGTCAGTTTTTATAAAAAAAAAGGCTACCCACCATATTGATTCCGGAGTTTTACTCTAGTGTTTAAAATGATAAAAAGTATTAATTTACACGTGTGGTATTATTGTAACTGTGGATCATTGTCGATCAGTGGCTCGAGCAGAATCGTCACGGTAATATAAGCTACGTCCGTCCCGCTCACACCATACCTTTTATGGATGAGGGGGACAGCGATAGTATTCTATCTCGATGCCGTTACGATTACGTTATGAGTTCCTGTGTGCCTGTCCAGGTCGATCCTGGACACGGCGTGGTGGATCGCGAGCGCGATATCGAGCGGCGTGAGCGTGTGCGCGCACTGCAGCGACGGCTGGGACCGCACCGCGCAGGCGTGCTCGCTGGCCGCGCTCTGCCTCGACCCGCACTACCGCACCATCAATGGCTACCAGGTACTCACTACACTTACTACGTACTATTGTAGTATTTCCTGACATTTGAGTGTTTATTTTTAGGGGTCGAGTCACCTTCGTCCGTAGGAGAATTAAGTACCCTCGAGATACCCTACACGTGACCCTGGGTGGTGCCAACCAGGTGACAACTCTACTGGTGGTAGGCTTCGGCCGTGGCTAGTCACCACCCACTGAACAAAGCCATGTCGCCAAGCGGCCTAGCCGTGTTCCGGCATGATGTTCGGTGTTGCCATTCATGGATGGCGGGTCAGATCAGTTGCGCTGCATGTGCCTAGTGAATGTAGCGTCTCGATCTACTGCCGCCTTCCTACCTAGGCAAGTATGCTCCATCGTAGATCTCATCGTCACTTACCATCAGGTGAGATCGAGATCAAATACTTGACTATAATGTATGTATAAAAAAATTTATAAAATAATGTATAAAAAAAAAAACAGTTTATGTCGTAAAATATAAATTATACAGGGCGATTCAGATGAGGTATACTAACCGTTGAACTAGCGCATTTGTTTTCATTATGTGACGTCAGAATTAGGGGTGTCCACTTGGAAAAAACATCGATTATTTTTTTCGATGCGATATATCGGAAGTGTGCATCGATGTCTTCCGATGTATCGGTTAGAAACATAGATGTTTACTGAAAATCGAGTACTTTTTCTAACATTACATCACAAAGCCCTCACCTAGTCAAACCTCTGACATACCATGCAAACGTCAATTTATAATTACATAAATACTACTCCTACACCTGGGCCCCAAGTCTGCTAACACAATCGATTCATAATCGAACAGCAACCCCATAGTAACTATTTGACAGATATTGTATGGAATATCTGTCAAAAGTGACAGTTACTATACCGTTGATGTTCGAACGCTGAACGCTGGCCCAGTGCGGGTTGGCGGACTTCACACATCTTTCGAGGGGTTCTCTCAGACATGCAGGTTTCCTCACGATGTTTTCCTTCACCGTTTAGCAAGTGATAATCGTGGTTAAAAAAGAGATTCGCACATGAAATCCAGAAATCCCAGAGGTGCGAGCCGGGGTGAGAACCTCCTGATTTTTGAAGTCGGTTAAAAATAATAGTCGGTTGACATCCAATGACGTTACTACAGTGTTTATCTCCTCCTCCAGGCTCTGATCGAGAAGGACTGGCTATCGTTCGGTCACAAGTTCACGGCCCGGTGCGGGCACATCGCGTGCGACGGGCGCGAGCGGTCGCCCGTGTTCACCCAGCTGCTCGACTGCACGTGGCAGCTGCTCAGACAAAAGCCAGAGGTAGATAAGGCGATGTTATTAATATATATTATATACAGGTCATAGCCTTTGAGCAGCGCGTTGTTGAGCGCATTTGTAATCATTATGTAAAGTCAGAATTTCAAAATGTCGATTTAAAAAAAGTTTCCTAACAAAAGTGGGAGCGTTCAAGTATTACGTAACGAATATGGATGTGGGGGGGGGGAGTCTTCTGAAACGTTCCGATGCGTTACAGGGGCGGGAGGGGGGTGTTTGAACTACGCGTTACGTAACATTGTTTTAACTCTTTAGAACGATCGCGTAGATTTATTTTCTCACGCATTTTGTAATATATAAAAGTATATTGATTCGACGTTTCGGCTGCTTACAGCATCCATGGTCACGGGAGGACCGAAACGTCGGGAACGTAAAAAAGTATAATAAACGCGATAAAATCCGTAAGATTAGTTTTATTTCAATGTGTAGTATTCGCGTAAATATAAGAAATCAATATACTAGCTATTTTGTGTTTATTTGTAATGTGTGTGTTGCGCAGGCGTTCCAGTTCAACGAGAGGTTCCTGCTGACGCTGCACGACCACGCGCACGCGTGCCAGTACGGCACGTTTGTCGGCAACTGTGAGAAGGACAGGCGGGACCTCAGGTCTGTACAATAATGGTTTTTTTTATTACATTATAGGCAAGTATTTGATCTCGATCTCACCTGATGGTAAGTGACGATGAGATCTACGATGGAGCATACTTGCCTAGAAGGTACCTGTTCACTCTCGACTTGAAAACACCCAGATTATAGTCAACGGGGAACAAAGACGTAGCTCTTTTAATGCCCCACTGCTGGGCACGGGCCTCTCCTCAATGCGAGGTGGTTCGGGCCCTAACCACCACGCTGGCCCAGTGCTGGTTGGCGGCCTTCATACGTTTTCGAGGGATCTTTTCAGACGTGCAGGTTACCTTGTGATGTTTTTCCTCATCGTTTATTAAATGATAATCATTGTTAAAGTTTGTTTCGCACATGACACCCAGAAACACTATAGGTGCGTACCTATTCAACTTTTGTTACAATTCCGAGATCAATAGGTCTCATCTAATTAAATAAGCAATGATGGCATATTGATTTCTTATATTTACGCGAATACTACACATTTAAATAAAACTAATTTTACGGATTCTATCGCGTTTATTTTTTGTTTTTTACGTTCCCGACGTTTCGGCTGCTTTACAGCAAATGATGGCATGTCTGCGGGTTCCTTAATGTATAAATTAGCCATGCGCCGAGCTGCCATCTTTGATTTTTTTTATGTGAGACGACGCTGTTCCTACTTCTTCTTCTTTAGGCTCTTTCATTCATCTTGGTGTAGGCTTCCTTCTTCACTTGTGACTGTCTTGAGCGTACTTTATCTAGTTCAATCCAACTGCTTTCTTGACGTCATCCTTCCAGCGCATTTGCACTTGAGACAGGCTACTCTTTTGGCGACTACAGCAACTTTGCTTTTGATGGATATACTCGTATGTGTGTGCAGGTTGTGTGAGCGCACGTTCTCGCTGTGGGGCTACATGGCGAGCCACCTCAACGAGTACAAGAATCCGCTCTACAACCCCAAGTCGCACCCCGACGTGTTGAAGCCGGATCTGGGCGCACAAAGTATCAGGTACGTGCTCTTTATAACATCTTTGCACATGCTTGTTCGCCCCCCTAATTTAAGTAAAATTTTCCACCATTTACTGTACACTTTTTCGTGTAAAATGCTTGGTAATGCTATTGTAAATTTTATACTAAAGAGTGATTCAGAAAGAGTGTACTACTCTCCGAAGCTGCGCTTCTTTATCGCAATTTGTAATCATTGCATGAAGTCGAAATTTTCAGTTGCCAATAAAAAAATGGTTAAAAAATTACATTACAGAATTGTTACTTTATATAATTACTATAATGAATGCGCTAAAAATGTTAGTGTAGCCTTTCCGAATCACGCTGTGTAAAATCACATTCCTAGAAAAATAATCCAATAATTGGAACCATAAAAATAACACTCTTTATTTTTAAAAGAACCAATCTAAAGTAGCTACATCCGCGAGCGTTGTCCGCGTAACACTAGTGCGACGCTCAACGACCACGAGCAGTAGTCGCGATCCATTGCGTGCCGGCCCCGCAGGTTCTGGCGCGGCATGTACTGCCGGCACGAGGCCGGCGTGCACCCGCGCGAGCCGCTCGCCGACCTGCTGCCCGCCGCCGTGGAGCACGCCTCCGCGCTCGACCAACACATCAACTACCTCGCCAAGGTATTATACACTCAAGTGAGAACACCACAACCGAGTACACTCAACCGGACACTACAATACACTGTCAACCGGACACTACCTCACCGAGTCATAACACACTCTCAACCTGACACTACCTCACCGAGTCATAATACACTCTCAACCTGACACTACCTCACCGAGTCATAATACACTCTCAACCTGACACTACCTCACCGAGTCATAATACACTCTCAACCTGACACTACCTCACCGAGTCATAATACACTCTCAACCTGACACTACCTCACCGAGTCATAATACACTCTCAACCTGACACTACCTCACCGAGTCGTAATACACTCTCAACTTGACACTACCTCACCGAGTCATAATACACTCTCAACCTGACTACCTCACTGAGTCATAATACACTTTCAATCTGGAATTACAACACCGAATAATACTATATTCAAGTGTGTGTGCTCAAGAAGATATAATTCGCGCTCACATAAAGACCACCTCACTAAGTTATAATACAATCTTAAGTGGGAACTATCTCACTATGATATAACGTAATTTATAGACGTTCTATAACCTTATCAAACGTCATATAGTACTGCACAAAGCAAAACTCTTGTGCGCAGTACTATATGACATTTGATAAAGTTATAAAACGTGTATAAATTACGGGGATAGTATTTAGTCCCAATGTAATAGGAAGCGAGGCTGGTACTATTACACTGGAGACACTGATCTGTAATAATATAACTGCGCACAAGAGTTTTGCTTTGCGCAGTACTATATGACGTTTGATAATGTTATATAACGCCTATAAATTTGGGGGTATGTGTTTGCGCTGTAATGCACCTCTGCCTACCCCTTGGTTGATAACCTTTATTGTTATAATGGACTCATATTATCAATGTTTGCACAGAGAATATCCACATTCAAAAATCTCCTATCCGGCAAGAAGATTGATAAGAGCAAAGAGACCGCGGTCGTCAACTATCAGAACGGGAACGTCAACTCGGTCGAGATCGAGACCAAGACTGAAGCGCTGCAGATTGATAACAAGTAAATATAATAGAATCAGAATCAGAATATTTTTTATTCATGTAAACCATTAAGTACAGTACTTATGAATCGTCAAAAAAGTTACAAATGCTAAGCTACAACTTTACCACCCATTCGGAATGCCGTTCCTATGGAGAAGAACGGGCAAGAAACTCCATGGTTGCTCTTTTTAAAAAGATTTTTTACATTTTTGAGCAGTACATTGTAATAGGTATGTGAGAACAATGTAGGAACGGCTTTGGCAGACTTTAGCAGCAGGTAAAAAAAAAGTACTAACTAAGTATATAATTACAAGTTAATAGCTACGTGGTTCCCACATTAATACATAATGCCCCTACTAACGGCCCAACTTGCCTCCCAATCTGTAGGCTCCCTACCAATCAGCATGTAAATTACAGTTTATAGAGAACCGAATAGGCCCTTAAGATTGGGGTGCCAAGTTGTCCCGTTCGTAGAGGCTTTAAGAGCCCAGACACTCAGGAGAGTTCCGAGTTCTTTAACTTATGCCTTGCTGAGCGCCAGCTGCTTGCGCGGGCGCTATGTTATCGCGTTCTGCATTCCGGGTTCCGTTCTCCGTCCCACCTTCCTTAAAATGTAGGCAACCTACTTTTGGTATTTTTTGTGTCGGGGTTAATACCGTTGTACTACATATATATAAAAGCATGTATTGTTTTATGTGTGTGTTCTATTAATCGCTGTAGGCTGCTGTACGAGTCGGGCGGCAGCCTGTCGGAGCTGGAGTGCGCCAACCACGACCACCCGCTGAGGGACGCGCACACCGTCACCGCGGCCGCGCCGCACCAGCCCGACCACATACCGCTCATCACTGAGGTAACCGCTCATCACCGAGGCAATCGCTCATAACGGAGTTAACTGATCATCATCGTGGTAACCGTTCATTACTGGTAACCGCTCATCACCGAGGCAATCGCTCATAACGGAGTTAACTGATCATCATCGTGGTAACCGTTCATTACTGGTAACCGCTCATCACCGAGGCAATCGCTCATAACGGAGTTAACTGATCATCATCGTGGTAACCGTTCATTACTGGTAACCGCTCATCACCGAGGCAATCGCTCATAACGGAGTTAACTGATCATCATCGTGGTAACCGTTCATTACTGGTAACCGCTCATCACCGAGGCAATCGCTCATAACGGAGTTAACTGATCATCATCGTGGTAACCGTTCATTACTGGTAACCGCTCATCACCGAGGCAATCGCTCATAACGGAGTTAACTGATCATCATCGTGGTAACCGTTCATTACTGGTAACCGCTCATCACCGAGGCAATCGCTCATAACGGAGTTAACTGATCATCATCGTGGTAACCGTTCATTACTGGTAACCGCTCATCACCGAGGCAATCGCTCATAACGGAGTTAACTGATCATCATCGTGGTAACCGTTCATTACTGGTAACCGCTCATCACCGAGGCAATCGCTCATAACGGAGTTAACTGATCATCATCGTGGTAACCGTTCATTACTGGTAACCGCTCATCACTGGTAACCGCTCATCACTGGTAACCGCTCATCACTGGTAACCGCTCATCACTGGTAACCGCTCATCACTCGTAACAGCTCATCACTCGTAACCGCTCATCACTGGTAACCGCTCATCACTGGTAACCGCTCATCACTGGTAACCGCTCATCACTGGTAACAGCTCATCACTGGTAACAGCTCATCACTCGTAACCGCTCATCACTGGTAACCGCTCATCACTGCTAACCGCTCATCACCGATGTAACCGCTCATCACCGGGTTTTTTTAAAGCAAGTTAAATTATAACCAACTTGTGGATCTCTTTATTTATATTAATTTATTTAGTTGGCACTAGTACCGTGACCCTTGTATACGCAGAAGGGCTCGGAGTGGATCCCGGCGAGCCTGGCGCAGCTGGAGCGCGAGGTGCAGTCCGTGGCGCTGGACTGGCGGAGCATCAAGAACGTGAGCGAGTGCAGCTGCTCCACCCCGCTCGACCACTTCAGCAGGAAGGTGAGGCCTTCGGGGGGGGGGACGACGACTTGTCATCTATAGCCCCACCATAGGGAGCGTTCGAGTATTACGTAACGGATTGGGGGGGAGGGGGGGGTCTTCTGAAACGTTACGATGCGTTACAGGGGCGGGAGGGGGGGGGGGGTTTGAACTACGCGTTACGTAACATTGTTGAACCCTTCAGAACGGTCGCGTAGAGATTTTAAGGTTTTACTAGGGGGGAAGAAAAATGTTACGGCGCGTTACATGGCGGGGAGGGGGGGGGGGGTCAAAAATCTCCAAAAATTGCGTTACGTAATACTTGAACGCTCCCATACTCATTTTAGGTCTGTTTTTACTTTTAGATGACTCTGTATCAATATTAGCGCAGACCAGATTGGCGCAGATGGTAGTGTCATCAAGATCTCTTGATGATTGTTATAAAATGATAAATAGCGCCATTTTTGTACCAATGAAGACTGACCTAAAAAAAAAAGAAGAAACATTATAACTGGATTCGCTCCCCGTCCATTGTACGGTGCCCATAATACGCGCGTTGCTTAGTATAGGACCGTATAGTTGATGTGTTCGTGTGGCGATATTATTATGACTGTACTACGGTGGAATTGTGTGTTGCGGCGCAGCACCACTGCTGGGGCTGCGGGCGCTGCGTGTGCACGCGCTGCGCGTGCGCGCGCGCGCCGCTGCCCGCGCTCGCCTCGCCGCGCGCCGCGCCGCTCTGCGCCGCGTGCGACACGCGCGACACGTGCGACACGCGCGACACGCTCGACACGTGCGACACGCGACGTGCGCCCGGTCAGTACACGGTCTCATCCACATACTGTTTGCTCGAATTCTTTAATACGGACTTATTGCGTGCACGCTCGTCACGTTGAGCATGCTCAACCACTCCGGCGTGGACAATTATTATGATTCGATTAACTCGACGAATGACATGGGTCGAGGTCGAACCAGGTCAAGTTGCTGGCGGCTCGGATAGCAGGTCGAATGACACAATTGCACAAGGTGTACACTAGCTACTCTGTTCCTGTCACAATTTTTTATTGAGTTGTGATATCTCTAGCTCATTAAAATATTCACATAAACATACCTTTGTAATATTTTGTGATGAAAAATATTTGCGTCGCATTAAAATATATACTAACTCTACGGGATATATTTTATTGGTGATTTTTTAACTGACAACCTGATTAGCTCGGATGGTAGTGACCCCGCTGTATGCGCCAAGGATCCTGGGTTCAAATCCTGGTAGGGACAATCTTTGTGTTATGAGCACGAATGTTTGTACTCGAGTCACTATTTTTAGTATCTATATAAGTATTATGAACTGGGATCGCGCCCAGTCTATTATACAGTACTCATAATACAAGCTTTGCTTAGTGTGGGACCGTATAGTCAGTGTGTCGGGTGATATTATATAGAATAGAATAGAATATTTATTTCAATGAACATTTACATCAACAAAGTATTTGTGAGCTCCAAACTAGACAATGTCTGTATCTTGGAGCTCGGTTCACTATTTAACATACAAGTAAATTTTAAATGGTATATAATTTCAATTTCTTAAACTAGAACAAAAATGAAATAAAATAAAATGAAATAAAACATTATTCATAGGGGTGTGGTGAGTGTATGTGTATATAATATATATATATATATATATTAATATATATAATATTTATATATAATATAAATATTCTTTTGCAGATATAGTTGCACCAGCTAATTAGAAGAATATCTCAAGATCCTCGAAGTTTGTTTGTATTGTAATGCAATATGGCGCCTATGGAAGTGTATGTTTGTTATATGTGATACATTCCTAGCTCTCTGACTGTTACATGTACTTAGATAATTTTTATGAACGATTATCGAAGGAGCGCGATTTCGACGTTGTAAACATCTTGTTTTATGAACAACTAATATTCTTATCACCTGACCGGATCAATAACGGGAAAATGAATGCCATCCTGGTTTTCGTCTGCGTCAAAGAACCAGAATCAAAATTCTATGTATATTATTATCCTACTAATATTATAGATGTGAAAGTTTGGATGGATGGATGTTGGTTACTCAATAGTGCCGGAACGGCTGAACCGATCTGGATGAAATTCGGCACAGAGATAGATTACAGTCTGGAATAGCACATAGGCTACTTTTTATCCCGGTAAAATTTATGGTTCCCGTGCGGGTAACACCGCGGGGCGCAGCTAGTTATATATATAAAAGCCACTGACTGACTGACTTACTCTCTCATCACTAAATCTGCGAAACCATGAGAGCCAGGGTTTTGAAATTTGGCATGCGGGTTCCTCTGGGCCCCTAGGTGCTCGCTAAGAAATATTTTTTATAAATTCGACCCCTAATGGGCTAAAATGGTGGGGTAATTTTTTTTATGGAAAATGATATGTTCGAATTTTCAACGTCGCGGGGAATAGCTAGTAATTTATACAGACATGTTCTATGCTGCAATAGGCTCATGTTATGTCTATGTAATGTTGTACCTACACAAATAAAATTTACCTTAATTTTAATATGAAATTCAATACTCCATTTTTTTTATTGATAAACGCCTATGGTCGCAGATGACTTATAACTTCACAGGATGAGAGGGCGGGGCTAAAGGCGCTCCAGCCTCTCAATATTCCGATGATCTTCGCTTATGGCATTTAATTTTTATGTCACATTAAAAAGTATAAAAGTGCAAAAAAAATATAATTAAGAATAACGCTGTATAATATTAATTTATATATTGTGCTGATGATTGTGTAAATAATAGATTTAATTTATTATTTTAATGTTAAAAATAAATATACGTGTACATCTACAGAATTGGTTCTTTAATTTCGTTAACTACCAACATGGCTATAATCATTAAAAAATAACAAGATTAACGAGTAAAAAACCATAAAACCTCAAACTATGGAATGGCTTACAACTAGCAATTTATTCAATTATCTTTATACCGCCATTCTCAAGTTGAAACTCAAGATGTATACACATGTAGTAATATTATTAACAGGTGTATTTATGGTACATGGCATTTTTTCAAAGGAGGATACGATAGACAAAAGTAGAATGGTGGGCGTGGACGCGATACACGACGTTACGATCGATAAAGATACGATAATAACACGGAATTTGAAGTTGGAGAAACGAGCTCGGGTGAAGGCACGTAAGTTGACACACGAGCCGATTGTCATAGTTTGTAGCAGGTGCAGATACAGGGGGGTTGCACTAGCACCCTTTACCCCCCCCCCGCGCCCCATACTCCCTGACTGAAGTACTTTTTTTCGACCAATTTAGTTTTTTAAGCTGTAACATATTATGTACGATCACACAAAAATCGCCCGCTCATAACAATATTGCCGTGTCCTGTGTTTGTGTTCAGTCCTGGGCCCCAAGTCTGCTAACACAATCGATTCATAATCGAACAGCAACGGCATAGTAACTGTCACTTTTGACAGATATCCCATACAATATCTGTCTAAAGTGACAGTTATGCGGTTGCTGTTCGATTATGAATCGATTGTGTTAGAACTCTTGGGGCCCTGTCCAATTGTGATTCTGATTCGAATCGTTCCATACATTTTACGACTGCGCCCCTACCCTGTAAATGCAGGTATAGAAACATTGGATCACCCAATCCATATCTATTTAAATTCTTGCAAAATGAGGGCTCAACTCAGATACTGACAGACGTTTTTAAGATTCTTTAAATAGTTAAATTTAATTATAATTCTGAAGCGCCCATCAAGAAAGAGGAGGAAAGAGATCCAGACTGGTCGTACAAGTCGATACCGAGCGAGTTGTCCGCGCACGTGGCCCAGTTCAAGCGCAACATGACCGAGTGCTTCAAGGAGGTGCAAGCCTCGGACCGGCGCGCGGCCACGCGCCTGTCGCCGCGCGCGCACTCGCCAGTGCACGGCGAGTGCCTCATCGCCTGCGTGCTCAAGAGGAATGGCGTCATTAATAACGGGAAACTCTACAAGGGTAAGGATATAATCACCCTTCGTTCATCCATCGTGTGTTCGGAAAGCTCATTGACAACAATTCACTAGCAAGAACTCTCCGTACGATAGTTCACTAACAACAATTAACCTGACGACAACTCTCCGAAGGATAATTCATTTTTTTTATTACATTATAGGCAAGTATTTGATCTCGATCTCACCTGATGGTAAGTGAGGATGAGATCTACGATGGAGCATACTTGCCTAGAAGGTACCTGTTCACTCTCGAATTGACATATTGTGTGAGTGTGAACAGGTAGGAAGGTGGCAGTAGATCGAGACGCTACATTCACTAGGCATGCAGCGCAACTGATCTGACCCGCCATCCATGAATGGCAACACCGAACATCATGCCGGAACACGGCTAGGCCGCTTGGCGACATGGCTTTGTTCAGTAGGTGGTGACTAACCACGGCCGAAGCCTACCACCAGTAGAGTTGTCACCTAGTTGGCACCACCCAGGGTCACGTGTAGGGTATCTCGAGGGAATTTAATTCTCCTACGGACGAAGGTGAGTCGACCCCAAAAACGACACTGACACAATTAACAACTGAGAACCTAGAAGAACCCTCTTGGGGCTGTCTGTCGGGCAGGTGGAAGGTTGCTTCCCCGCTTGCTTGCAAGTAGGCTATTTGTTGCTCGCGTACTGTCGTAGTGTATATTCAGCATAACATATAATACGTAAGTATTGACAACTTTGAGGACGCTCAAATAGTTCGTGAAAAAAAAGCGAACCGCGGGATCTATGTATTTCATATTTTTCCAGAGAATCTCATATCGCTTGTGAGCAAGTTCTACTCGAAAGACACGAAGCTGATGAAGAAGCTGGAACGTAACGTGGACCGCTGCATCGAGCTGAGCGTGCGCGTCGAGGACGAGTGCGAGCTCGCCGCGAAGCTCAACGAGTGCACCAACGACCTGATGGCCAGCAATAAGCACAAGATTACTGTCAATTATTAAAAAACATGCCTATAGTTAAATTATTTTTTGTTTTTAGCTCGGATACCGGCAGGGCCAGGACAAGAGTTGAATGAGCTTAAGTCGTTCAAGGGGATACCATTTACCAGGATTCCCTTAAAACTTACTTCTTAAATTTCGATTCAAATTTGTCGTTTTTGTTGTTGTCGTTTGAGAAAGACGTCAAACGACTTTCTCTAATGAAGGGGTTTCATGGTGTTTGAATCGAAATTTAATAAAACATGAACTTTGTCTATAAAATATATAGATGTGTTATATGGGAAACCCTTTTGAAAGGGTTTTATACGGATTTGCGTGGAATGTGTAAACATAAACAGCAGTTGTCATTCAAAAACCCTATCAAAACCCGCGCGTAAGTTATAGGGTTTATGGATGGATGGAGAAAGTAAATATGGTTCCAAACATACTGTCACCAATCAATTTGTTATCTATCCGCACACAATACACTATTTAATTGTTCAAAAGCTTAAATCGAAGTCCGTATAGTTCAAAAGCGAGTCGTGTATTCGAATTGCCAGTGTAGAGTATTTGTTAATCTGCTTTATATATTTCTTCATCGTTGTTACATGTACGATGATGATAATATCGATGTGATGATTAAATAAATCGCCTATAAGTGAAGCTGTGGATATTTCACTAAAAACTTTACGGGTATCTTGGGGATCTCAAAAAGTTATGATTTACCTACTATTTCATTTTCCTTGATTCCTGCACGTTTATGAACACACAACGGTTTTTATCCCACGAATAAAATATTTATCAGTGAAATGAATGTAACACATTTTTTTGGAAATGAAACAAAATTTACAAATTCACTTTTGGCATCTCCCGCCTAAAGTCCCTTTCAATAGGTATCCAAAGCCGTAAATACAAAATAAAATATCTTTTTTGTGATTGACAGGAATTTGTTAATCTCATTCGTTCAATAGCGCAGCGCCCACTTACTTGTTCTCATATTAGTCTGTGGCAGCGCCTAAGAGCTACGGACGGACATATATGGTCTCGCTCGTTTGCCCGTCTTTGACATAGCGTTATTTATTTTCTCTATGGTTAACAGAACACACGCGTGGAGAAATGAAATATCGCTGGCCATATTTAATTTTATTTCATTCATTTATTTTATTATGGAGAAAAAGAATTGCGATAAGTACCAACAACATGGAAACATAAAATGTAAGTGAAGTGAGAAAATATCTTTGCTCACTGCTGGATGATGAACAATCTGGAAGAAATCTCACAAATCAAATCATGGTTGGTTTAATCCTAAAGATCCTGCATATCGCGTGCTTTGATTGAATAATGGTCGTTTGTGTGACTTGGGCAATTATATTTGACATGCATACCTTTGCATTCAAAACGGTGAGCGAATTGGTCGACAACTTACTTTCAATATTCGCTGCAGAGTTCTGTTCTCTGCTATACCACTTCTGTTTTGTATCTTTGACATTTTAAATACGCAATTTAAAACGGTATAGGGATTCTTCTCCTTGAACTTATCTCCAATATTCGCTGCAGTGGTCCATTTCTTGTGACAAAGAAGTCACTGGTGTTATAATTATCAAATTATTGTTCGTTATCAATAGGGATTCAGTTATAAACTTACTTTCTTTTTTGATGCGTTTTCCGTGTATTTATGAATTTGGCTTGTCTTGGGCATAATCGAAAAAAACGCTTGGTATGGGTGCAATCCACACATTCTAGGATATGTGACAGTCCAAATCTTTGTATGAAATCAGTGGTGATAGCTCCCAACTGTCCTCACAACTAGTTCAATTTAGCATTCGGGATTGAGTCGGAAGAAATATAACAAATATTTAAGTATAATCAACTTGACTAAGTTGTATACATAAAAAAAAAATATTTTGCTTACATTTTTTAGTTTCAGACATGTAGATGCTAATGACCAATACTTGTTCACGTAGGTATATTCTCAGTTATTAAACAGTTTGGGAGAGATCTGGATTGGTACCTACTAAAGTGATATGTTTGTGACATCTCTCACTCTATCCACATTAGGTTGTTTTATAATGGAATAACTTTTTTGGAGATTGCACAATACTCATCTAGATATTCATCAAGATCCGTGTCATGAAAATTCTGTCTAGAATATACTTTGTGTGTTTATTATAGCCATAGTACTGATCCAATGACACAAATTGTAGATCAATGAGGCTTAGTTATAGTATTTTGATAATTTATAATTTTATTTTAACACATTCATTTTGTCTGTAACTTAACATGTATTTAGGGCTTTTTCTCTTTTTTAATTAATAGTGTTTTGCTTGGATTCAGCAAATTCTTGAAAAACAAATAATTGATATTGAAGGTTTCAAATGATTCAAGATTTTTATGAATTATTGTTTTTTTTAGTCTTGTTTTGTTCTTTACCTCTATATAAATTATTTGTAAGTTGTGTAATAATTGTGTAAATTTCGTACTGCATTGGTCTCTTCGAGTTATAGTGTGTACAATACATTTTTAGTAGTGTTAATAGTTTTAATAGCAAAATTATGTGCTCATTTGTCACAAGATAAGCTTAAAAAATATAATTGCCTTGTAAAAAGCCTGCCACTAATATGCCTTAAATGAAACATATTGTCAAAATGGTAGTATCACTTGGTATTTTTAACCTGTGTCCCCGCGGGACATTAAAACACCATAATGAATATATGATGTATATAATTATTAAAACACAATACACAGCTTTTACAGGCGTACGAGTTATTTTATAATTTTAGGGAGGACGTAACGCACGTCCACCGTTGGATAAGTCCCCTTTTGCACTGGCGGGCGCGCCGCTCGGCGTCGGTGCCGTCGGTGGCGCTGTCGTCGCGGGCGCCGTTGTTCCCCTCCCGCTGCTCATACATCGAATGTAATGTACAGTCGTAATTGTGTTTTCGTTTTTTATATGCACATATAACGAAGGATCTACGGTCTTCACAAGTTTGGCTTTCGCTTTATTTTGTTCTGCTTCACTCAAAGCCGACGAAATGTCGTCTATATCGACGCCTTCTAACACCAGAAAATTCTTGACGGCAAATGACCAATCATCATAATTTTCTCTTCCTTTCAATTTAGGCAAATTTATTATGTAACTCGAGGTCGACATTTTGAGAAATAACACTTAATACTGAGAATTATTTGGATATTGATTAGATACTGGCGCTAGTAGTATTAAGAATAGGATTATATTTGATATATTTTAACAGAACACCAGTATCTAACTTAAACTTTACAGTTTGTCCTAATTCAACAAAGTTTATTGAGGGTAAAGGAGAAAGTGGTGGTGTTTCATCTTTAGGTCCAAGATCATGCTCTCTTAAAGAAAAGTTAAATATTTGTGATACCGGCGGTATTTCACTGCTAGTAGCAGGATAATCTTCAGTATCAGGGTTTGTTCTGTTCGTTACAAAAGATGATTCGATATTGTTACGTGCGGGGGTAATCTAATGCCGATTCTCGTGAAAATGAATATAATCGCTCTCCACACAGAAGGCAAAAATAGTACACACCAGTACACTAACTAGTTAACACTCAAACAACAGTACACCAAGTCACTTTGAATCACAGTAGTCCACAGTATTCGCTAGAGTCGCCGGTATAGTCTTCTTAGTTCGCTTCCGAGAGATGTGTTCACTATCGCTTTCAAATAGAAACTGTCTCGTCGCTGGTCCTGCACACTATTTATAATCCGAAAATAGCGAGGGTGGATCTTTCCAGAAAGGTGTCGATAAAAACTCACTAAACAGAAATGTTCCATAAGGAATATGAACTTTATTTACACGGTAATAAGGAGGGGCTAGAATATTCTAGTGTACGTAGCTGCATTCGTCAAATCGGTATTATTCTGGGAATTCCGAGTTCCGGGAATCCCCTTGTCCTCGCCTTTTGTTTACTAATAATTTTAATAAAAATAATACGAGGTATATTCCGGAAGCCGGTTGCAACATTGTTGGCGATTCTAGATCTTTCTTCACAGATCGATATGGACTCGACAATGCGTTTTTGTTTCAAGAAGCTTCGATGACTATTTCACGAGTTATCGCTCTCTCCTCTTTTACGCATCGTAACAATATTATAAGTGGCTCCAGTCACAGGGGTTTGCATATCAATTGCAGAAGATGATGCAGCAGGATTGTTCTGTTCAGTTTCTGGATTTGATCGATCCGTTACAAAAGATGGAGCAAAATCAATTTAATCGAATATATTACGATTGTACGGGTAAATACCAGTTTTGCTAAAACCAGCCTGAATATTCGCTTGTGTAAAAAGGCACTGCAGTTTTTACAATACCCGGTATGTCTTAGATTGACATTGTTCTTAAAGCTAGCTCTCCGTAATGATGTTCCTCGTTTGCTGAGTCCTTACTTCTCTTTCTTTTGATATTAGTTTTCTGGGTTAGGCTGATGATCCAATCCTTTCTTCTCTGTTCTGAAAGGCTCCAAAAATGCTTGAAAATGCTTAACCTTCTTTCTTCTCTTATATCACCGCAGTTGTTTCCACATTTCTTACCAGCGCAAAGGATTCGACAGACTTTTTGTTGAACAACTCCGTTTGTTTTAATGTAACTCTGACCAGATAGCCGTTTTCTGGCAGCTTGTTTTCTGTTATTTTTAGGAATGTTTTTCGCCGCTTTGTTACCTACAATGTCTTCTTCGATGTCAAGAGTCATATTTCTTCCTTTTCTTGCCAATTCTTTCCGGCTCTCACTCATATGAGCTTCTTGCATCGCCAAAGGCATTTAACAAGACTACCTCGTCGTCTGACATATAATATAAATAAGAGTTTTTCTTTCCTGGATGGGTGATTGCTCAATGTGGAGGATTGAGTTATGTTAGCGTCAGTTCCCGAATATGTACCTGAAAGAACTTCCTAGGGTTGTTGGTAAACATAAGATCGAACGACGATCGGCTCGGAGTTTGGAATACTTGATATTTCGTTACACAATTCATTGTAGGTGAATCATTACTGTTGAGTTCAGTCGTAAAAGATATGCTGGGAACATCTCGGAGCGTCTTTCGCCTTTAATGCTCACTTTATTTGGAATTTCCACTATAGTTATTTCCATCAAATCTTTCCATACTCATCCTTGCCGGTACCATTTTTCACTATCGGCATATCCATACTTTCAATATATCCTTTGACTGGTGGATATGACTTGGTAATAAATAAAAACTATGGACGTAAGAGAAGGTTTTTATTACTAATAAAACTAAGAAAACACAAAACAAACATTCAAAATTACTAGTTAAAAGATATCAGATATTTACTTAACGCGATTTTTATTTCATTTTATTTTTAAAATTCTCTTTCTAGTGTGGCTCAGTAGTTTTTCTTTGTGTATGTCCATTTTAATTGCACGTTCTTGTTCCGCCATTTCCACACATCTCATGTGTTCTACGTCTTTTAAGTTTTTCTATGGCTTATCATGATGCTTACATAGTCATATTGAATCTGTAAATAACAACCAGTTTAAAATATAATATTGGTTAATTGATAAACTAAGAAGGTTTAGCACAACTAGCAATAGGTTGTATTACATTGAGATATCTGTGTTTATTCTTTGTGTTTCGAAATTTAGCTGGAGATTCAAGTGCGTGCATTGTACTGTCGCGTCGAAACTTACTCAGTTTTTGCAGATTCTTTCTCCGTCTGTGTTGTAGGGAACTTTATATATTGGGGTGTCAACTGTTCCACAATTATGTTCGACACTATTCCCAAACATCTACTCACTGCTGGTTGGCTCATTGCTAGAAAATTATCTTGGCCTACAGCAGCCTGATAGCTCCCATGAGCGTAAAAATGCAGTGCTGTTAAAATCTGCAAAGTGTTCATGTATTTATAAACAAGTAAAAGTAGGTTATAAAATATCGCAAACCTTTATATGTTTTGGGATGTGCCCCTCCAATAAGAGCGGATCATCTAGTGTATTCACTAAATGAAATGCTGCATATGTGGGAAGTCTAAAAAGTTTTTATACTTCTCTGCTATTTCGAAGGGATTGGAATGATCTCTTAAACCTTCGAGGCGTACTCTTTCTTCATAGTTTCTACGGTTAGAAAGCAAATGCCTTAATTTTGTGTTTAAAGTATGTACTTTGAAGTAGGCCCTGTTTTATTTTTATTTTGTTAAAATATAGTTACTTAGGCACCTTTCGGATGAATCCACAAGAGCCGCAACCACATATTCCTCCATCGTGTTGGATATAATAGTTTTTCACAACTTCTATTAATAATAACAACACCTGAAAAACTAGGAACTAAATTTAGATGGCACCAAATTAGATGCCGACCAAATAAGGCGGATTATAGTTTGACGTTTCTAATTTTAGACGCAATTTGACGTAAAGTGTGTACAACAGAATAGAAAAATGAGCACCTAAACCAATTTTAGGAGCTGTCAAAGTCAAGTCAAAAATGTATGGGATTCGTGGTCTGGCTGGACTATTGTCTGTGTTTTTGCCTCGACTCTTTTAAGGCGCGCTTTCTCTTGGCGCGCGAGGGCTATCGCAGACTCTAGCGTAGTAGGTGAATTTAATCTCACCCCTAGTCGCAAATTATAGTCTAGATTATCAATGAACGTATCTATTGCCATAGTTTGGTAATATCTATTACATTTTGTGGATGCTGACCAACTCCTCATAATGCATCTAATAGAACCCTGATGCGTCTTCCAAAGCATTCGCATTTTTCACTTTTTGATTTTATGCATCTCATTTCCTGTAATAGTTGCACTTCATTTCTATGTTCACCAATCCTACTCAGCAGTGCAATCTTAATGGACGCCCGATTGTCTATATCTAACTCCAATGAAATGGCCTCCAAAGCTTTTGTTAGGGTATATATGGGACACCAGAGAGAGTGTTTAATTAGAGAAACCTTTTATTATAATGACTCAGCACACAAAATCAACTTGACGTTTTAGCGACGCCGTAGGAATCTAACCATCCATAGACACAGTATAGGGATGTGCAATATCCTGAGTAGTGATGTCATTTTGTCCTCTGACACCCTTCCTCAAAGTGAACATCACTCACAATAAAAAAAAAAACTTAATTCTACAATACAAATCTTTGTAACTTCAAAATCGACTCTACAAGCTTAACTCTATATAAAACTGAAAAATGTTATAAATACTTATTCTTTAAGAAACAACATTTCTCGCAACTTAACAAAAGTAACTTTACTTAATCCTTTAGTACATATATCAGCAAGCTGATCCCCTGAAGGTATATACTTCAAACATACAATTTTATCTTCAACTTTCTGTCTCACAAAATGGTACTTAATATCTATGTGCTTAAGGCGCTTATGATATTCTGGGTTTTTTGCAACATGAATTGCAGACTGATTATCTATATTTATAATAAAGAAATTACTGTGTATAACTAACTGTTAACTTATGTATTATACCTTTTGTTTTAAATAAGTTCTCTACTGCTCTGTTCACAAACTCTGTTCCATTGTCTGACCGAAATCTTTTTATTTTACAATTAAACTCATTTTGAAACTGCTCTATAAATTCTTAAATTTTCTCTTTAGTTTCATACTTATTATTGATAAAATAAACAAATTTTTACACATTTCACCGATTTATTACACGATAAGTCTTCATTTTGTTTGTTTACATTCAACAATGCTTGACAGTTTTGACATATAGAACCGACCATAGTGCATCCATTACATTCTCGTTCGTTTCGTTCCATATTTCGTTCATGCCGGATGCCAGCTTTAAGAAAGCCTTCTGCAACGTTGACTGCGCCATCTTGCGACGAAACCTTCGCACACATTAATTTCCGATCGTTGTTTGAATTCAAAATTTTACTCTCATTTTGTTATTTTTTTCTGGATTAACATGTTCCTCCGTTATTTTGTGTAACAATGTTAATTCTCCGTATGACTTGTCTACCGCATAAACTCTTTGTTAATATTCCCATTTCACCGTTTTTTCTTGATCATTTGAAATATACTGCAGGTCGTTACTTAATAAATTATTTCGAATACCCTTAATGAGGTGAGGTATGTCGTAAAGGGGAATAATTTTGCGGCCATTTACAGAAAAAATATCATCCTGCCACTCCTTTTCTTGTCGCAAATATTTCGCCTTCGTCTCTTCGACTAAACTGGTTATGGCTCCAACGTTCACGGTGCATTGGTCACATATTATACATAGGTCACTGCTTATAAAATAATAGGCAATAGGTTGCTTGAAATTCGCTTTTACTCCTTTTACCATAAATACCAGCACGTGGTCTGTCAAATCCTTCAAGCGAATATTTTTTTTCAAGAATAGTCTTGTTTATTTTTAACCGACTTCAAAAAAAAGGAGGAGGTTCTCAATTCGGTTGTATTTTTTATTTTTTTTATGTTTGTTACCTCAGATCTCCGTCATTTATGAACCGATTTGGAAAATTATTTTTTTATATGAAAGGATATGCTTACAGATTGGTCCCATTTTTTTCAAAAAATTGTTCTGATCATGGGATCCATGAGGAATTGAGAGGACTCCTCAAATTTTATAGGCAAACCTATAGCAATTTTGGTATTTTCATCAAGAAGTCAAGCATTTGCATTCAGAAAGTATCATTTGCTGAAGTGAAAGTGATGAAGAAGACCACAAATGGCCACCGGAACATGTCAGTGATACGTATTTCACGGGTTGCGCCAAGATAATCTCGATTATGATCGTTAAGCGACAATGAAAAAGCAAATTTAATGAAATGGTTCTGATGAATATGGTACCATCGAACTGATCTGATGATAAACCCAGGAGGAACCGGAACATTGTAATAAAACAATGTATCCAAGCCGTGTTTGGGCTTATTGAAATTGTTATGGGATGCACTTTGGCTATAAATAAATCCTTTTCGTGGATGTTCCGATTTCGATTATTCTTTTTTACAAAATAAGGTATACCTTTTTAAAATTCAGCGAGATTGATTCAGTGGTTTTTGTTTTATCTTGATTTCTTTGAATCTATGTTTTTCTCGCGATGATGTTATAATTGGTATACCTATTATCCAGTAAAAAAGATTGATATTACATTCTTTTTAGTGACAAATAATAGTAAATATATCCACTAAAAAGTGTAAAATAAAAAACTTTTTAACAAAATAAAAACCGTCTTCAAAAAACTAAAAAGCCAAAAATAATCTAATCTTGAAATCTACCTTGTCTAACTAAATCAAATATTTAACTAATCTGAAGTCGGTGCCAAATAAACTAACGATGAAGAATAACAAAAGTATACTCAGTAACGAGATGCGCGGACCAATTTGTAGGTATAGTCTTTGGCGCAGACCGGCAATATTCGACTCAGCTGTTTGTTTGGCACCGACTTCAGATTAGTTAAATATTTGATTTAGTTAGACAAGGTAGATTTCAAGATTAGATTATTTTTGGCTTTTTAGTTTTTTGAAGACGGTTTTTATTTTGTTAAAAAGTTTTTTTATTAAATATGATGGGATTAATGCCCGGACATAATTTAATTTGGCTGAGTAGATTTTTCATAGCCTTCACTGATGGTAGAATAAAATAATTTTGAAGTAATGGGTAGCACTTTGGGCTTTTCTTATATAGTGACAGCGACAAAATCTTCTCTTCTGGAGTTAATCGTCTCCCCTTATTTTTTTTTATGTTTGCAGCTGCATATGTACAAGTAACTGTGCAGGTTTGGTCATATGTTGTACAACTTGCTGAAATTTAGTGTTATCTAAGAATTTAGAAGCATCACCTAGTCTCTTTTTAAATGTACCAAATTTTCTTCGCAAACGGGAAACTTCACTACGCAGGTATGCTATTTTGGTGCGCAAATATCTTGTTTGTACGTAATTAAATCCGCTGGCGCCCTTGTCTTCAAAGTAACTTCCATTAGAGGCAATACACTTACGCCAGCGCTTAAACCACTCCTCGAAACACTTTTCATACCCTGAAATCGGGATGGCTTTCAATGCCTTCGTCGCAACGCTTTCCACGAAGCGGCAATTTAAGTTTCGGAAAGAGAAAATAGTCACATGGTGCCATATCTGGTGCTGGGGTGCCTGCGGAACGATGTTCGTTGAATGTTTGGCCAAAAACCTACGAATAATCATGGCTGTGTGTGCTGGCGCGTTATCGTGGTGCAAAATCCATGTGTTCCCCACCCACAAATGTGGCCGTTTGCGACGAATAGGCTCGCGCAAGCGCCTCAAGACTTCGAGATAATACTCTTAGTTGACTGTCATGCCCGTTGGAAGGAACTCATATTGAACCACACCCCGATAATCAAAGAAAACAGTCAAAAGTGCCTTGATTTTTGAGTTGGTTTGACGCGGTCTTTTTGGTTTCGGCTCGCCTGAAACGAGCCATTCGGATGCTTGTTGCTCTGTTTCCATGTCGTACTCGTAGAGCCATGTCTCATCACCGGTTATGATGCGTTTCATAAACGTGAAATCATTTCGTGCTTCAGAAAGCATCTTATTAGCAACGTCCATTCTGCGCTGTTTTTGCATGAAATTCAGTTCTTTTGGTACGAGTCGAGCAGAGACGCGTGCCATTTACAAAAAGTCAGTCAATATGCGGTGTACTGTAGATTTTGGTACGCCGATGTGTCTGGCTATCTCTCTCTAACACTCACACGACGATTTTGCATTACTATATGCTTCACAGTAACTGCAATATAATGGAGATCAACATAGCCAATTTTAAATTGGAACGTATTATTACAATCTTATATTCTAGTTTTCAAAGCAAAAACATGATCAATTATAGAATAGTATCATAATAATCTTTGTAAAAATTAGGGATGATTTTTTTATTAATCAGCTCTTTTAAATCTTCTTCTTTTCGCTAAGGGTTTGTTTGCCACTGTATGCTTTTACTGTTGTCAACTCCGTCAAAGTTTTCATTTTGCTTCTTTTATTTGTTATGCATGCTTTTGTGAATTCTTTATCTTTGTATGATGTTTTAACATAAAATGTGAAGGGTTCACTTTTTTCGACTTTTATTTGGAAAATACTTTTGTTACACCCTAGTAGCATTTATTGTTGCCATTGGGTTGGACCAATGTAGCATTTCCAACCCTGTTTGTTGGCCAACTGTTAGAAATGGCCGCCTGGCCAGCAAGCATCCCAACAATCGTAGCCAACGCTGGCCCAACCTAATGACCGTATGTGCCAACGTATATTTTCCGACGTTGGCCCGAAGTTAATCACAGTATTTTTTTATAATGAATCTTCAATGTATTGACATGACAAAAGATTAATCTATATATATAAATAGATGTATGTATACATGTTCCCTATGGACTTGTGATCGGATCAACATAGCGGGCGCAGCCGTGCCGCGCAAAGCTATAAACAATAAGTATAGATTGCTTTGCTTACTTTTTATTTTCAAATACGAAGGTGGCTTTGGATAATAGTCAAAGTCAAATCATTTATTTCGTATAGGCCTACGGGGGCACTTACAAATTGTCATTACATTTTTTTTTCTTAATTCTACAATAGCAATAGCGAACTGTTTCATTAATGTCATTATCACTCCCATCGTCGGTGCTACTGAAGTGGGTGGGTCTTTTTCTCTTTCTTAATGGTCGCTGATTCTCTTGATTCTCGCTGCCCGATATAAGCTCAGAATCATGTTCAGCTTGTTTACATTTCTCACGTGCTTTAATTTAATTATCTGAAAATGATTGGTAGGTTAGATACGGACTTAGATAAAAAGTTAAACAGGATTTATTTATAAATAATTGAAGGCAACTCGCTAATGAATTTCAAACAATTCTAATGTGTTTTACACTGGAATCAGCTAACAACAGTAAATATGTGAAAAACTCTTTATCAATAGCAGCATAAAAAATGTAGATCTGTTGCAGATCTAGGTCTTAAGTTCAGAAACTAAACTAGCTTTGACTTAAAA
The DNA here is from genome assembly GCA_905404115.1 of Pheosia gnoma. Taxonomy (NCBI): domain Eukaryota; kingdom Metazoa; phylum Arthropoda; class Insecta; order Lepidoptera; family Notodontidae; genus Pheosia; species Pheosia gnoma. Next base: position 6,625,323 of record FR989915.1, read on the forward strand.
GTCGATTCTACTGATATTTTTTTCTAAATCTCTCTCTAAGTCGTCTTGTCATGCCCTCTTTTAACTTTTTGGCAAGTTTTTTTACTGGGGGGTATAATTCTTGCAGCCTAGCGTAATTGCCGCATATGTTTATGAGGCTTGAAGTTAAAATAATCGCCTTGCTCGCGACTAAATAATTTTCGGCACTCATTTCCACAGGGGCATTCATAAAACGGTTTGAGTATGACACAAATGTGTTCAATACACTTCCACTCTTCCATAGCTATTATTGGAAGATCGGTTCCTATGTTAGGAATGGTGGCTCGCAACGATTCGCCTATCTCAACGAATCTTTCCAGCATTAGGTATACCGAGTTCCATCGTGTTGGAACCAATTTAATCAGTTTTGGGTTGACTTACGTTCTGTTGCTTTGGTATTTTAATAGTTTTTCTTTCGATGTAGTGCTCTTTGTGAAGTGGTTTACAACTCTTTGCACTTTCTCTACAGTTTCTTTGATTTCGGCAAATGCATCTTGAACGACGAGGTTTAGTTTATGAGTATAAAATCCAAAATGAGCCCAGCCATCTAATTATAAATATTTTGCGGCGCTCCATGTTGAAGGCGTTGTCAGTGACAAAAAGTTGACTTTGTCGTAAATGCCCCAGTTTTTTAATAACCTTTTCAGTTCCCTATATACTTTTATGCCTGTATGGTGCCCTTCTGATTCGCCACATTGAATTAGTACCGGTTTTAATTCTATGGGGTCTTCCGTCATAAAGTGCGCCGTTATTAAAACACTACTATTAAAAATTGACGTTATAGTAGTTTTTAATTTTTATTAATCAATTCAATCATTATTACTGTCGGTGTCACTCTCACGATTCTCATTCTTAGTAACATTTGTGTAGTTTAGAAACAAAACTGGTCAAATCCGTTCGGGAGTATTTATGGGAATCAACGACTTCCTCTTCTAATCTCCTTGCACAAGCTGTATATAGAGTTTGAATCATTATGGCTTCGCCTAAATTGGTGTTACTGATTTAAAAGAAAACATTTAAGACCATAGATATAAAAAAAATAAGATAATTGGGATATAATTTTGGATTTGACCTATTTCGAAACCAAGCTATGGATTTGACTAGTTTTGTTATTGATGTAGTACTATATTTTTTTTTTTTCGTATATTGATTTCTTTATGTGCATAAAAAAATAGTCTTATTGCTGAATTTCCATAAATTAAAATTAAAGTTGTATAATGTACATTAATGTATTAAATAAAAGATTTGTATTAATGTAAGTTTTTGTAATAGAACTGAAAATGTATTATTTTGTAAAGAAACTGAGTCTTTAAATACCTTTTCACTATACTCGTTCTCTGGCAGCGACTCGTGATAAATATCCGGTACTTTTTCTGCACTGTATGCATAGTGACGACTGTATAATTGGAAATGCTTGTACCAAACACAGGGCTGTAACTAGGAATGAAGTGAAATCGTATTCCTTTTTCGGCAGCATGACACTGCACCCGTGATTGGTGACTCGGAGAAGCATGCAGTTTGTACAACTCATCTAACCGGTTCCTTGCGCCTTTGAAGGTCGAGGCGTTATGGCAATAGACATCGCTGGGCAGATTACGTCTGGATTCCGCCGATTGGTTCTTATTGAGTGTCACTGGCATACGCCAGCCAAGCAGATTAGCGGTGGGCTGCTGGCCACGCGGTGCGTCAAACTCTAGTTCGGGCGCCTCTGCATCTCGCTCTTCGTCGTTCTCATCATCTATCTGGTCAGTCCCCTCTCCCCTTCGTTTACTAGGCTCTGTAACCATAGCGGGTCATTTGTCAATGGTGTTGATGTGCTTGATAGATGCTTTGGTTTTGGCAGGCTCTTATCTGTGAACTCGGGTCACTCACGTTGCATGGGTTTCTTGCCTCGGGACTGTCTCGCTTTAGCGTCTGCTGGTTGTGATTTTTCATCACTTGCGGGTTCGGTTTGCGTTGTCGACATGACTAAGACCCTTTTTAGTTCGTTTGTCTTTTTAATTTGTCTCGTTCCAAACGTGATGAGATAGAATTTTCGATGTATGACGTTGGCTTCGTCGGTCGATATAGATCGATCGGCCGATAAAGCAGGCTTAACGTTCGCTCTTCGTAACTTTCGTGACATCACATCCTGTTTTGATCAATTGATGCGCTTTATTTTTGCTGATTGTGTCGACAAAATGGCGGCAAGCAAATTGCGTATTCTTCACTGATGAATATGATGCTTTCAATTGACGGTGCTTTCTATTTGGTTGTGGACACTCTATAATATTTTAGAAGAAATTTCCCAATATTTCAATACCCTGTAAAATCATTAGTGATAGTTTTGTTCTAGATATTTCAAGTTGATCACTTATTATTTCAATGGAATCATTTTGTTTTATTTTGAATAAAGTTACAATAATGCAAAGAGAATCCATTTTAGATGTGCTTTTTTTAACAATGTAATCTATGAGCCACAAATAATTTTTAGGTAATCCTAAATACATCTTTGGTTTTTTATATATAATTTGTAACATTGTAAGTATTTCTACTCTGCATTTTTTTTATTTCTCTGATGTTTCTTCAGTTTCTGATGTATAAACAAAGAGCGAAGTATTTGTGAGAGTAGTTGCTGAAGAAACTTCTTGTGAAGAGTGAACTTTAACTACTGTAGCAGGTCCAGGGGCCATTTTCCTCGGTTTGAAGTTTGTGCTCTTATCTATCATTTTTACTTTGCATTGTGTTTCAACATGTACCTGTAGATAAAAAGAAACTCATTTAATAAAATAAAAACTCACACTCACTCAACCTTACCATCAGACCTTTGTAGTTTCAGGGTGAATTAAAAAACTAAACATTAGAGCTCAAACTCGGAAAGTTCTAAGATGTAATAGTAGCGGAGGTCCCTACTTATTAAAATAATAATAAGAGCTGAATATCTACTAATAGATTGAATATATTTCTTAAAAACTTGACTAGAACCATCTCACAAATAATAAAAATAAATAAATAAAAAATAAAAAAGCCTTTAATCCTTCTAGTTAACTTACATAATCGTGAATTTATAATTAAAATGAATGAAAGTTTAATTAATATTTGTAGAAGTCGCCTCTTCGGCGTAGGCCTCCCCCATAATTTTCCATTTTTCCCTATCTCTAGCTTGTCTCATCCAGTCCGGTCCACATCTTTGCATAAATATGTCTTTCCAACGTTTTCTTGGTCTACCTTTCCTTCTTTTCCCATCTCTTGGTAACCATTCTGTAACTTTCTTTGTCCAACTATCGTTCTTCATTCTACAAATATGTCCAGCCCAATTCCATTTCAAGTGTCTTATTCTTTCTATTATGTCCGTTACTTTAGTTTGTCTCCTTATTAATTCGGATGTGATTCTGTCAGAAAGTCTAATACCTAACATGCTTCTCTCCATTTTCCTTTGCTGGATAGCTAATTTAGCTTCATCTTCCTTCCGTAAGGCCCATGTTTGGCATCCGTAAGTCAGACATGGGAGAATGGTTACCTCGTATAGTTTTGTCTTTGTTTTTATGTTTATATCTTTGTTCTTCATGATCTCTTTCAAACTCCAGTATTTTTTCCATGAAATAGCTATTCTTCTGTTTATTTCCTTTTGTGTGTTATCTTTCAATGAAATTGATTGACCTAAATAAACGTATTCGTTAACATGCTCTATTTTTTCCCCATCGACTTTAATAACTAGTTCTGTGCCATTTGTTAGGATTTTAGTTTTTGCGGTATTTAGTATTTTGCGGTATTTAGTATCTCACAAATAGTAGGTAGTAAATTTCAAACATATAAACCATAAGTATTGACATAAATACACCCATTCTGGAACTATGATGCCTTCTTTTTCCTAATGTCAGCATATGTCCACTAGGGTGGGTCGATTTTGTATGAGTGTTTTTAGTTTTCAAGCTGGGTGGGTTTAAAAAGTTGCCTTTTGATTTACAAGTTTACATGGTGTATTTAGTTTTAACATAGCTTATGTCTTTTGGCCCTCTACCGCAAATTGAAAAAAAAAACCTTTTTATCGTAACTGCTTTGCTTGGGTTAAATAAAACACATGTTAGTGTAAAAAAGTATTTTAACCTAACACTTGTATTGTGTCTTACAATCAAACGATGGCATTATGGATCTTGAATGTTGTTTTGTTCGGATGATTCCATCTCTAGCCTTTTCCCCAGCTACTGCTATTGAAACTTCAGTAACAAGTTTTATGCAACGCTCCACAGCCTGCGTGTGGCAAGGAAACGATGGGAAAGTAAGGTCCATCGAACTCCCCTTTTCCACCATTTCGCTTAATTATTTTTTGCTATATTGCTCAAAACCGGCGGGTGCGTTATTTGGGATTCAGCCCAAATAATGACATCTATGTAGTCTGTTGCGTCAAAGTTTAGTTTTGGAAGCTTGAAAACTCGAATGGAATGAGTTCTATTCTTTCTTGCTTCTATTAGTCTCCGCAGGCCAAGCTCTCTTATGTATCTTCGTTTATCCGAGATCATGGCGAGTAGTAAATTCTCCGGATGAGCAAAGAAAGCATTCCTTTGAATGACTGGGTCGATTATGACTTTCTGACTAAAGCACCGTAAAAACTGTATTAATTTGAATACGTGCTGTGGACCATGCTGACACGATGGTTCTCGCTTGATGAGAAACCAGATCGGAGCATATACCTTAATAATGTACTCTACCAGTTTTTAAATTTTCATTTGGCTCTCGACATCCAATGTCATGTCGCAATATGCGATTGGCTGTAGTAACCCAGTGAATGAGCCATTTTCCCAGGCTGTCTGTTAGCAAGGTCCGCACTGCAAACCCCCGACGTTACTGCAGCACACATCTCGTTAAGATATAAGTATCGTAAGGTAAAGATATTTTTGGTCGGTACTTAAAGAAACGATGACGTGTTGCGGCAGTTCAATGATATCGTATGTAACTGCTAAGTAATACTAGAATCATCTGAGTTTTCATCAGTTTGTGATTAAATTTTTCATCAAACCCCCATTTACTGTTATTGACTTTAATAATCTACTTGCTGTCAAGTCTAAGATCGCTTGCAGTTTTATTTGAACTTTGTCATCTGTTAGTGTTATGTCCTCGGCTGACTGTGTTTTGCTTTTTGTATTTGAATGTAGGAAAACATTGTACATTTTTTTCTTCCAATTTTTTTCTTAAAGTATTGTATTGCCACTTTGATAATTTTACCGTTGGGAGTCACACGGTACTTGGGAAGATCCGCCATGATTTGCGCAGAAGCTTCGCCTTTAAACCTTAGCAGCAACGTGCATACCACCAACCCTGGCGTAACCAAGCAACAAGGCATTGAAAATTAATCAAGCTATTTAAGATTGTTACAAAATGGTTTCCAAACATTTATTATTTCTTTAGTAATTTCAGAATCCCAATCAATATTAGACTTAACATATCAATTGCATAACCAGTTTAGCATAAGCGTTTACTGGAGCAATAAGACCTAGTGGATCAAAAATCCCTAGCGATATCCGACCGGACACTACGTTTGGTGGCACAACAATTTGAAATGTATCAAACGGTGGATCCTATTTTAAACCGAGAGGGTTAATAGAGGCATTCTCATTATTATTGCAAAAGTGCATTTTTCACGCGTATCAAGAGGCAAATGCAATCTCCAAATAAATCCAAATCTCGAACGTACAGCTTCGCAGGCATGCAATCTTTCAGTAAGAGAAACACATAGCTGGTCAACCACTGGGATGAAGGTGGACACTTTGTATTTCTCCTTGGGTGATAGATTTGCATCTTGTGCTTTCCCGTAATCGAGCGGATTCAACCTCACATTTCTTGTTCTGGTGCGTGATTGTAGGTATTGGTCAGTATGAGATATTTTTTTTGCTGCTTCCTCGTATTTATCAAAATCGTTTCTTTTGGATTCCACGAATGATTTCAATGATTCTAGTGCACGCATTGCCGATTCAAGAATCATTTTGGGGTCTTGCAACATCTTGTTTGTAGCGTTGAATCGCTCCAAGATGTCGTTCCAAAAGGTTGCAAACAAAGCGGTTTCGAGACCACTCATCTTCTTTAGAAGGTGCGTTGCTTCATTCCTCACAATGTATTTTTGCTCTTTATCGGAAGATATGCTGGTTAGAGCTTCTTCGATTTCCGAATAGCCGTCGACTATGGCTTTCGTAGCTTCAGCTCGACAAGACCAACGAGTGTCGCTAAGCTTTTTCAGCACGTAAAACTGTCCGCTTTTTTTCTTCGATAATTACTTGATCAGAATTCGGTATCGCTCTGTACTTGCTGTGAAAAACGTATATAAATTCTGCATGAAATAAAAAAATTTAACAACCGATGGACAAGAGTTAGCAGCTGCCTTGCCTACTAAATTGAGGGAATGACCACAACATGGAACAAACGCCGATAAATGATTTTTCTCCAAAATGAGAGCTTGCATCCCTTTGTAAATATATAAAATAACATTGGTTGAAATAACAAATTTCATGTTTGTTGATTTTATCATTTCTTAGTAAAGGATTTAAATTTAAGAGTAACATAAACGGTAAGTCAAATATACCAAAAGAGATGTTGAATTTACTACCTACTTGGGTTAGTTAAACCAAAATTATTCGTAGAAAATACTATTATTGTTGTAATCATTATAACAAATAGTGTTAAAGTAACGCAATCATTACGGTAGTTCATACAACAGCTCTTTGTTGTATGTATCAATAGTTGTTTAATTTTACAAAAATATTTTTGTAGTATATATCGAAATATATGTCGGATGTACTATTGATAATGGTTGTTAGAATAAGCAACAAAGCGGTAGAGTTACTGTTTAAAAATACTAGTCTAGCTATTTATAGTAACCAATATTGTCTGTAAAAGTAACGAACGATTTGGGTAGGGTATACTAGATATATTTGTTGGATTTACTTAGGTATTTGGGTAACAACAACCAATAGGGCGTTAGATTTATTGTTTAAAAATACTAGTCTAGCTGTTTATAGTAACCAATACAGTCTGTAAAAGTAACGAATGATTTGGGTAGGGTATACTAGATATATTTGTTGGATTTACTTAGGTATTTGGGTAACAACAACCAATAGGGCGTTAGATTTATTGTTTAAAAATACTAGTCTAGCTGTTTATAGTAACCAATACAGTCTGTAAAAGTAACGAACGATTTGGGTAGGGTATACGAGAATAAATTTGTTGGATTTACTTTTGGATTTTGGTTAGAACAACTAATAAGGCGTCAAAGCTACTGTTTAATAATACTAGTATAAGTGTTTATTATAACCAATATGGTGTGTTAAACTAAAACGATTTATGTGGGGCATACTGAACCAGTATGTTGAATTTATTTTTGGGATTTAGATTACAAAGAAAATCTAATTTATTCTAATAAAAATTTCAAAATAAATACAACAAACATGTTTAGTATGCCCTGCCTAAAACGTAGTTACTTTAATATATAATGTTGGTTAATAAACACCTATACTAAGTATATTTTTTAACAGTAATTCACACCTTAATTTAATTAAGTCATTTTTTGGTCATTAAAAAGCCAAAATACAATAAAGTACTTCGCACACTGAAATATAAAACGTTAGGCACTTCGTAAAACACAATTGTTTACATAAATACCAGGATACGATTAAATAAGTATACCGCTTTACATTCAATATCATTAAAACCACTATGGTAAACCAAAACTACATCACAAGTTTAACAAATCCTATATATAAAATCCAACAATTTTTTTAGCAGTATTGACTACCCAGTAAATGATTGGAACAATATTAATAATATTATATATTAAATATTAGATAGCTTGTAACGAATTTGCAATATCTGAAATAAAACAGGTATGTAGGTACAATAGAAAAGTACATCATTGCAGAACAAAAAGTGTCAGTTAAATTAAGTTAGTCACTGCTACTGGGTAGTCGAATATTAATGAATTTTGATATCTGTAGAAAAATAAAAAGTAAGTGTATGAACAAATAAGAATTTTTATTTTAATGAAACATACAATACAAAAGTACAAAAGCTGCACTTAAAAGGGCGCATGCATGTGCGCTCAGTCTCCATTAATACAACATATTTGAAATTTCATATACCGGAATTTTTAAAGCATGAATTATTTTATCCTACTGATTATTAGTGATCACAATAATTTGGGAAATCATCAATCCAGTAATAAATGTAGCATACGATTCTCAGAAATATTTATCGCATGCGATAACTATCATTGCATTAGGTGATTCGCGATGTTAATGGTATTAGTAAAAATCAATAGGACAAAAAATTCAAGCTTTCAATATCCCAGTAGATTACATTGAATTTTTTGTATGGGTAGTCTTGGTACTGAAACATACTAGAAAGTATGGGCGTGTTGCAGTACAAAGACTATATTATTATATACTACTAGCTGCGCCCGGCGGTGTTACCCACGATAAAAAGTATGAAAAATTAAAACATCTATCCCACGGGAACCATACATTTTACCGGGATAAAAAGTAGCCTATGTGCTATTCCAGACTATAATCTATCTCTGTGCCAAATTTCATCCAGATCCGTTCAGCCGTTCGGGCGTGAAAGAGTAACAAACATCCATCCATCTATCCATCCATCCATCCATCCATCCAAACTTTCACATTTATAATATTAGTATAGAAGTATAGATTATACCCTACAGGAAGGAACAAAATTATTGCATGTTGATTATTAGCATATAATTAATGACATTTATCAAGTGTGGTTGACCCTACGTTTACACATTATATATTAGCTAGATCATACACGATACAAAACATACAGATACGAGAGCTTTGGTCAGAGAATCAAACCTGTACTTTACGTCATCAACGAGCACATAAAAAGCTTCAAGTGCTGCAGGTGCGCCAACACTTATAACCATAGGTTGGCGAGTAAGTCCTTTTTTGCCGTAGATTTGCGTCTGTTCTGCAATTCTTCTTCTATATCAGCATGATTCTAAAACAAATCCGATTTATGAATAAAAAGTCCATAATCATAAATACCATCAGAGTAGGTATACTTGGAACAGAATGAGATAAATATCTACAATTAAATTAAACTAAAAATAAACATACCAATCTATGTCCGTTGGTTTCTTTCAGGCATGGCCATTCACTAATCATCATATTTAATGTATTATCTGTTGTGTCGTCCTTTTTTGCAATAATCGCACGTCGCCGTCCATGTTTCTTCAACCAGCGGCCAGGGGACTCGGTTAAATTTCAACCATTGCATTTTTTTTTCATTGTTCGTCTACAATTTGGTCATCGGAGTCTGTAATATTTAACAAATAATAAATAAATCCTGTGATACGTGGAACAACATTTACCTGTATCTTTTTAGAAATGTTACGTTTGGTTTTAAGGATAATCTAAGCAGATTTTTTTTTTTCCTGTCCTGGCGCTGTCCTGGCCCGGCCCGCGAGCTAGTACTCCTCTGGCTTTATCAGAGACCTTATGTGTGCATACTGGGATTAACAGGGGTGGCTTTTTATTTATCTATTTATACAATTTCCCTACTGGGTACTTTATTTCTAAACTAATGGACTATGATGTATACTTATTTTAACATGGGTTTTTATATTAGTACATTGTCTTATTTCTATTTATTCTACTTCTAAATTATAACAATTTCCAATTGTTATATTTTTACAGTTGTTCTTGTTAAACTTATTTATACTTATATTTTATGTTAAATACTTATGTTCTTATATTTTTATTTACATGGTTTGTGGTTCACAATTTATATTTCTCTCTTTCTACGTTCTTTATTATCGAATTTGTTGGGCTATGCTTATACGCATATACTCAATATATGTTTTAAGCATTTTTTATTGTTCATACTTATTTTATTTACAACATATTTTATTATTTTATTGTGAACTATTAAACTCAGATATCGGTGCTTGTCATCTATAGCTTTATTTTTGTCCAGTTTTAGTGGGACTACTCTAGGGGATGGCACCGTGTACCAGGTTTCTCTCCTATTGGTGGTGACTTTATGTTCCATCTCTTCGGGTTTTTTGGACCACCGCGGCATAGCAATTTTTGGAGTTTCTTCCAAGGTTGTAATTTTGTTATATAAATTTATTGTTTTTATTGTTACCATTATAATTTTTCTTGAGTTTTTATCCAAATTTTTCTTACTATTTCTTTGTTCCTTCTCTTTTTTATTGATTCTACTAGCTGCGCCCGGCGGTGTTACCCGCGATAAAAGGTATGAAAAGTTAAAACATCTATCCCAGGGAACCATACATTTTACCGGGATAAAAAGTAACCTATGTGCTATTCCAGACTATAATCTATCTCTGTGCCAAATTTCATCCAGATCCGTTCAGCCGTTCGGGCGTGAAAGAGTAACAAACATCCATCCATCTATCCATCCATCCATCCATCCATCCAAACTTTCACATTTATAATATTAGTATAGATTGTCTAGTTTTAATTGGTCCATTTGCTTATGAAATGGTTCCCAATTAGCTTTTTTAATGTTGTGTTCTATTATTGTTTATGCATTTTCCTTTTTGTGTTTTATCCTTAGTTGCTATGTCGCTTTGGTCCAAGCCTTTTGGGTCTTTAACGGCTGTCCAGTCGACCACCAGATCCGGCGGTTCTTCCGTACACAGTGTCGTCGCTGTTTTCGGCTGGTAGACGCCAGGAACCACCTTAGCAGTACGCTGTTGCGGTACGCGCCAATGCGTCCCATTTTTTGCGTACAGGGCATTCATGGCTATACGCCGTATGTCCTGTGTCGTCGTGCTTCTCCTTGACGCAGTTCCTGCACGTCGGTCTATCACCCACTGCCAGCCTAGAGCAATCCGCCTTGAGGTGTGGTTCCGTACTGTAGGTACACGAGTTTTCGGTTTCTGTGCATAGTTTCTTCCCGTGTCCGTATGCCAGACATCTTGTGCACTGAATCAGCGGCGACTGGTCTTCTACCCTTACATGCTGTAGGTCTATGAAGATTTTTCCGGCCGTCGTGAGCCTCTGCCACATCTTCGGCGTCACCTGGAGGACGACATGGTGCTCTAATGAGTTCCGTGCCCTCCTTCGGTATTTTACCGTGGCGATGGCTTCGTCGGCCGTTAAGTCTCTCAGCAGGCGGGCATTTTGGGTTCTGAGGGCGGTCATTATATCCTCGTCGCTATTGCAGGTTAAAAGGTCCTTTATTATGACGAGTGGGTTCCTGTTTTTAGCCTCTTCCACTTTTAGGTTCTTGTCTTTCTTGAGCTGGGCTGTTGTTTTTGCCAGTTCTTCCTTACTACTGAAGCTCAAGATGACCTTTTGGTCTTTTACCTTCCGGACCTTTTCAATTTGTATGCCGCTCTTCTTTGCATCCAGTGCCTCTCTCACTCTTCCTATCACCTCTGCGCTGGTATCCATAGTGACGTCGGACGACACGATGACGGAGTGCTTCGGCTTGTGCGTTTTTGGAGAGTGTGGCTTGGACAGCGCCTCCGCGTATGTAGGAGTTTTCTCCTTCATTTCGGAGATCTGGCCAGCCATCTCCTCCGCAGTTCTCCTGAGCCATATGACCTCCGCCATGATTTCTTCATGGCCGGCATCTCCAGTAGCGTACTGTGTCCACTTCGTGTCCTCCGCCATCTGTTTATCTATGGTGTCCTTTAGGATTTCCATCTTCTTTGTCGTTTCCCTTAGTAAGGCCGAATTCTCTTTCACGCTTTGGTGTAGTTCAGTCATGTCTTCCTTGCCTTTACTTCCTACTTCTAGTGTGTGCTCGTCTTTTTCTTTCTCCTTTGTCTGGTCTTGTCTCTTGTCCTTTTTTGTTATATCCTCTTCCCCTTCCTTCACCAACTGGTATAGCCTATCAATGGCTCTTGTGACTTCAGTCTTGATGTCTGTTTTTAGGTTGCGCGAGTTGTTGAGGTGGAGCTTTGCCATATTCAGGCACGCCCTCGCCTCAGCAACTCGAGTTTGGTAGACTGGCTTCGCTGGTGGACTGCTTATAGAGTCCGCCTCCCCTTTGCTCATCTGTCCAGTCTGTGTTGTGCCTTTCCTTTCAATTGCGGTCGTCGCCTTTGCCTGTTTTGGCTTGGGTTTTTCGGGTCCGACTGTCTTCTTTGGAGCTTCCGGCAACTCCATCTTGGACTCTATGCTCCGTCGGACCTGTGATACCTTGCTCCTTTCGACTGGCGGCGCTGCACCGCTGGGGCTATCTTTTGTGTGCGTTGTCGTCTGGGATGTTTCACCGGGCGACTTTGCGGCTTTCCCCGAGGCTGTCCCTTTGGCAGGGGTTCTGAATCCGAACATCTTGGATTGGGTTGAGGTCTAGTCGCGGGATATTGATCCGAGGGAAATGTAAATTTTTTTCCCGGGATTGTATAAATTTGTGGTAATAAAATTGGTTGTAAACATGTAAAAAGTATGTAAAAGAATGTATATATTAATGTAAAAATGTAAAGAAGAGAGAATTATAAGTGTAAAATTTTTATAAATTTACACAGGTAAAGTTTTTAAAACATACAGGTGGCGACACCTGTGTCAAAATGGTGGAACTTATCGTTCCTACAAGTGGCGACACTTGTGTCGGCTGACGGAACTTATTTACTTGTACTAGTGGCGCCTCCCGTGTCTGATAGTTCAACTACAAACCGCAAGATGGCGTCGCGAAGTGGGCGCGGCTTAAGACCGGCCGGTGCTGCCCTGTCTCGGGTGGCGAAGAGCTAAACTATTCTATTCTAGTATGTAAGTTTAACGTTGTCATTAGTAGGTATAATACTGTTATTACTAGTACCTTTTGTTTCTGATTCCTGTTCTTTTGCTTTCCTCTTTCCAAATTTCGCTGGGCGTAGTGCTCTGTGGTGACTGCCCTTACAGTAGTGGCATATATATAGTGCGAAATGACCAACTTTGAAGCATTGAAATAAAACTAATCTTAAGGATTTTATCGCGGTTTATTTTTTATTCTACGTTCCCGACGTTTCGGCTGCTTTGCAGCAACCATGGTCACGGGAGGACTGAGGTGTTTGACGTCCTGGTGTCATAGTTTGACGGGGGTACCCTCATATTTAGTTGTTACTTGCGGTCCGATCTACGCAGAAAGAGCTCACTGTGTCTTGAGGTCTTGAAATGGTACGCTTGATTCTGGATTTTATGATGTTTACTACAGGGTCCCAAGCTGGTGGTAGCACCCAGCCATCTTCCCTATTGAAATTAGGATGTTTTTTAATTTCAATGGCCTCGCGTATCATCCTTGGTCGGAATCGGTGTTCTTTTGCGAGGATCTGTGGCTTATCAAATCTGATATAATGGCGGGTGCGATCTTGTACATGTTCACAGATTGCAGACTTCGTGGAGCGCCGGTGTTTTACATCAGCAATGTGTTCTTTTACCCGGGTTTTTATAGATCTTTTGGTTTGTCCTATGTAAGAGAGCCCACATTCACAATCGAGTTTGTATACCCCTGCATCTTGGAGAGGAATGTGACACTTCACAGATGGTAAAAACTGACTAATCTTCTTCGGCGGCTTGAAAGAAGTTTTGATTGAAGCGCGCTTCAAGATGTAGCCAATCTTGTCTGTGACACCTCTAATGTATGGTAGTACAGCAGGCAGACGCTCGACTGTGGCTGGTTTCACTCGGTCCCTGTGACGGCGGCGCGGGATTCGGAGCTTGTTGTCATGCAGTACTTGCTTGACATGATGGAGCTCAGCAGCCAGATGTTGCTCGTCACAGATCCCTTTGGCTCTCTGAAACAAAGATTTACCCACGGTAGCTAACTGTGTTGGATGGTGGTGAGATTCACCGTTTAAGTACCTATCTGTATGTGTCTTTTTTCTATACACGGTGTGGCCTAAGGTGTTATTGGGATTTCGGATCACTAAAACATCTAAGAAAGCTAGAGAGTTATTGGCCTCTAACTCCATTGTAAATTTGATTTTGGAGTGTATGGAGTTGAGATGGTCTAGGAAAGCTGTTACTTTGTCTGATGGTAATATTGTGAAAGTATCGTCTACGTACCGCTTGTAGAATCTTGGGGTCACAGGTGAAGTACGAAGGGCTTTCTCCTCAAAGTCTTCCATGAATAAATCGGCGACAACGGGAGAAACAGGGGAGCCCATCGCCACACCATCTACTTGCTTGTAGAACTGTTCATTCCACAACAGATAGCCGGATGTAAGGCAATGTTTCAAGAGTTCAGCATATTCCTCTGGCATGTTGTTCTCTGCTAGCTTCTTCGAAACTATTGTGATGCAGTCTGTTACAGGTAGACAGGTAAACAAAGACTGAACATCAAAACTAACCATTGTTTCATTGTCAGCAAGATGTAGGTGTTTAATCTCACTGACAAAATGGTAAGAATCCCTTGTATGTGCTCTTGTGTGTCCTCTTAGTGGTGAGAGCACCTTTGCTACGTGCTGGGCCAGACTGTATGTTGGTGTGTCAATCTGGCTCACAATGGGACGCAGCGGGGCCTCAGGTTTGTGTATTTTAGGTAACCCATACAGTTTTGGTGGTTTTGCGCAGGAAGGTATCAGTGATTTGACGTCTAGATTCAATGCTTCGGAGTGTTTCTTTATTAGTGCGGTGGTTGTTTTTAACACGTTTGTGGTTGGGTCTGTTTTGACCTTTTTATATGCGCTTTGATCCGATAAAAGTTCGACAATTTTTGCATTGTAGTCTGACGTATCCATTACAACCGTCGCATTTCCTTTATCCGCGCGGAGAATGGTGATATCTGTCCTAGTACGTAAGTTCTTCAACGCTAAATATTGCTTCTTAGGAAGATTTTGTTTCGGCACTGAACTGCGGCGTAACAAAGATGATACGTCCTGTCTTATTGCCTCCGAATCTTCCTTTGGCATATTATTTTTGGCCAGACAATCCTCAACGCTGCAAATAATATCCTCATAAGGGATCCTGCGAGGTGGTACTGCGAAATTTAGGCCTTTTTTGAGAATATTAACGGTGTTTTCATCCAAAGTTTGTTTTGACAGATTGACAACTGCGCGTGAGTCATGATTGTCTGTGGTGCACGGTTGCGTTCCGTTACCATGTTTCGAAAGATTTTTGACATTTGATTTGGTATTTAATTTCTCATATTTTATTATGTGTTTATTTTTGCATTCATTGTATTTAGATGTTTCGCGCTTTTTCAAAGTATCTATGCATTTATTAAAATCAAATGTCGTCAATACTGTCTTAATTTCGTTGGATGAATTCTCAATTTCACCACCACCATCAATGACACCAGGACGTCAAACACCTCAGTCCTCCCGTGACCATGGTTGCTGCAAAGCAGCCGAAACGTCGGGAACGTAGAATAAAAAATAAACCGCGATAAAATCCTTAAGATTAGTTTTATTTCAATGTGTAGTATTCGCGTAAATATAAGAAATCAACTTTGAAGCATTTAAAACACCCCTTTCCTATCTTCTTCCGACGTTGGTATAGGGACAGGAATTTCCTACATGTGTCACTGTAATGGTCACCTTTACAAAAGTCGCATTCTATCCTCCTTTTCTTATATTGGCCGGCTGGTACGGTACCTGACGGCGCTTTTCTTTTCGATGGAGGGTATCCTCGTTTCGCATTCCTTCCGTCGTAATCTCTGGGCTTGGTTTCTCCTATATATAGGGCTTCAGTGGTAGAATTCTGCCCACTGTCATCTCTCTGTTGCATAGTTGATCCTGCGTCAATATTGGATCTTTCAGCCGCTTGGATGACTCTCCAATGCTGCTCTGAGAGACGGTACACTGCGTTCATCGGAACAAAGTAAGCTGACCTGATATAATATGTACTCAGGGAATTTATTCAACAATTTAATTCTCCAGTGACCGCCGTCCACATCTTCGCCCAAGGATTTCAATACTCGAAGATGTTTTTCTATTTGGTCCAGGGTGCGTCTGCAATCACCGGAAGTTTTCATAGCTCTTGGTATACTGTTCAAGGCTGCATAGTGGGCATCAACTACCCTCTCTGTAGAACCAAACCGTGTCTTCAAAATATCAACCGCTATATTGAAGTTATCGTTTGTGGTACTTAGTCCTTCCACTGCTTGATACGCATCTCCCTCTAGCATTGATATTAGGTAGGACAGTTTGACTACATTTTTGAGGTTCCTACTATTAATGATCTCTTCGAACCGGTCCCAAAATTCAGTCCATTTCAATATGTCCCCGTTAAACTTCATCAGCCCCAACTCCGGAAGTTTAGTGGAGTTTGACGTGGAATTTGTATCTGGAACGGTTTGTGATTGCAGGACAGAATCATTAAGTAACTCCATCTCAACAAGCACTCCTTCCGCCTCAAGTTGATTGTTAAGATATGTACTCATTGTTTCGACTGAGGTTTGTGGACATTTTTCAGCATATACTAGTGAATCTTTATCAAGAGCTTCGATAGCGAATTTTAGCATTCCTTTCGTTTTCACGAATTCAAGCTGTCGAACACCTGTACCATGTTGGCACATCTGAAGCATATTCTTACTAGTGCCGAGGATTGAGAGTAGGTGCTCATGTCTGCGATCTATTCTTTCACGAAGGATCTCCTCCATGTTTGCTGTGTTTCAATTAATTGGGTACTAGACTGGTATCCGAAGGGTTCTATTCTTGCACGTGACGTCGACTCCAGGGTTTCGATGATTATCGTTAAGTAGAACACCTCCACAATATCCAAACCTGTACACTTTTACACGAACTTACACGCAAAACAAGTAAATTGACCGCAAACAATATTATCCCGGTAGAAATAAAAAACTTAAATAGCTAAACGTCAAAAGCAAAAGAGACGCCGTTAGTGATGTCCTTTGACGGTTCGAGTGAACAAACCGATCACTATCGATAATCGATGTAGAATTTATATTTATCGATTAACACAATTTTATGTTCCGTTAGTCTCGTATTTTGTTTATCTTCTTCGTTTTGTAATCAATGCAAATACGTTATTTTTCCGGTATTTTATTATAAAACTTGTATCCAAGGGCGGCTTAGTCTAATTGGGTGCGCAGCATATACATAATCAACCAAATAGGTACATAAAAATCTTCGTCGGAGCACGATAGACTAAATTAACACTGAAGAAGTTCTTGTTTACCGATTTATGGGCAGCATTATTATCGGTAAACAACCACAGACTAATGGAAGAATAATCATAGAGTAAGGATTTTCTTTAATCACAGTAAGGGCATAATGATTACAATTCGTGTAAATACCATAGAGCAAGAATATGTATCTTCTATACTAGGTGTACATTCAATATGATTAAAACTAGTTAAGTAAGTAGGTACTTAAAAGTCAAATGGTTACTCAGTATGTTGTCATCGCATTCGTTGAGTATTGCTAAGGTACCTGTACAATACCAACACTTACAATGACAAGACATATTTTATCTATAGGACGTTCGAATATCTACATAAGGCATACGCTTATCTTAAATTTGTATGGTTTTTAGTAACCATTAAACATAATCATACTGAGAAAAAAGATACACTGTTCTGAAGCGTTTATTAACGTGTTCACGAATAACGTCATAAATAAACTAAAATATATTTAAAGAGTTACCAACATCTCCTGAAAATAATTAAACATAATAAAATGTAGGTACATACATTTTCCTTGGATTACGCGTTAGCTCTAGAATGGCCAAATAAATCTTCCTTGAACCTGAGACTCCCCACGACGGGTATGACCAGTGTCTTAATGATACTGTGGCCTTACCTTATTTATACTAAAGCATCTTGTGTTGGGTCTCCCCCACGGATTGGAGCCTGACCCAACATCTCTCGATAAAGGGACCGTCAGATGACGGACCTTCTGAAAACGAAAGGGAAAAAAAAAAAAAAGTTTTTTTTTTAAGGTTAGCTAGTTTGCAAATGCTTATCTTATGCAATTATTTCTGCTTTGGTATCCCAGCATCTCCACCATGTCGTGGCGTCGCTATTCGCCAGGGATTAATAACTTGTATATCGGTGACGACACGAATAACAATTATAGTAATTAACAATGCCAATGCATGCAAGTCAATCGTGACTCTGACACAGCACTATTCGCACCATGACACCCAAGCGTTGTCTTAAGGACCAACCATGCCTGGGTTAGGAAACCAGCTACCTGGTCACCAACCGTGTGAGGTGGTCAGCGTCCCTCGGGACCTGACTCCTCTCACCGGCTATCGCACTATCAGCTCACGGGGAATTACCCCCGCAGCCTTGGGGCCAAAGCCCCCCAATCAGGCCTCCGCACACCCCATATAGCCTGCCCTACCTCCGGGATACTCGCCACGCTTCCACTGTAGCGCTAAACATGTATGGACAACTTCCAAACATGGAGCCCTCGACTCTGCCAACTACGACCCCCAACCATAGGACCCATGTCCCTTGGGTAGTCCGGGAAGCGATGGATATAAGTGCCAATCTACTCGTCTTGCCAACTCGTCGGCTTACACAATATGGTCGCGGTCAATACCGCTGTGTCAGATTACACGAATGGATCATATGAGGGTAATAGCAAGAATATATACTACTCACTTTGGTTGTTGACTCTGCGTCACGCGCTGCTCCATCTCTCTCATGCGTCCTCGCACGTGCCCGCGAACGCGTCCGCCACGCAACGAAATAGCACATGCTCAAAATATTACTAGCAAACTAACACCCACATTGTTATGATATAAGCCAACCCTACGTCCGCTCTGCGCGGCTCGCGACGACGGACTGCATCGAAAATGCTGCCCGCCAAAATAATTCAAACTCGTCTCGTCCTCCGAGTTGTCGATAGATGACGCTACGTTAATCCACAGAGAAATACCGAACACAATCAAGCCACACTCCATGACCCAGAGATCGCTACACGTCGCGACACATCATATCATCATTCATAGCTCTCCTTAAATCTTCAGCTCTCTTCAAGTGTGCTTCTTTCTCTTCTTCATATTGTCTGCGTTCAACATCTGATGCACAATTTTTTATCTTGATACATAAAGTGTCACACTTGTTGCATGTATCTTTTCTTAGGCTGTTACATCTAAGATTGAAATTATTGTAGAATATTCGCTTTAGCCTCGAGAACGATACTGGCTTTTCGGGAGTTTCAGAGTCTGTATTAATTTTATTGAATTCCTCTAAATATAAATCGTATATAGTTTGAACGGTCATTCCCAGTTTAAGGTATTTGCAACCATTATTTTGATCCCTTCTGTAATGTGAGTCGTATTGTGGCAATTTGCTAATAATATTTTTAATAAATTCCATTTCATGTTCTTTATCTTATTCCAACCGCCACCTTTCTTCCCTCTTTGGTCCTGCAAGGTATTTCCACTGCGGTTTTTTTTCAAACTTATGTCAACCTTTTTAGTTGTGATTTGAAAGTTATTAACATACATGTCTCGACAAACATTTATACCAATTATGGAGTAAATCCGTGTATACTCTCGTGGTTTTATTTTGCCACTCTTGTTACCTTTTAAGACAGTGTAAGACCTAGCCTTTGTGTTTTCTTTTACCGTATTAGAAATATTATAATGCTTGAGCTTCATAAGACCCTAGAGTGAACATTTGTTGGCGTACCTTCTTGCCTTGGCCTGAGCTACTGTAAAACCTGGATGCTTCCTTTTTCGACCCTTTTTTGGACGTCCAATTGAAGTCATAATATTATCTGGATTAGAATCAGTATTTGAAATTTCTGTATTTTCATCAGGATTACATTCTATAGTTTCATTTAGCAAACTTCTTACAGTTGAGCCTTCAGATGTGTATGTCACATTTGTATCTTTTGGATGTGTAGTCAAATCACCTTTGTTGTTTGTATCATCACTGTGGACTATAGCTGCAACACTGATTTTCCTAGATCTAAGTACTTCATCATCAGACGAGTCTGAGTTACGATCTGGTATATAATCTGTATCAGTATCAGAACTGAAGTCACGTAGAATATCTTCATTGTTCATTGAGCCAGAATGTTCTGCATGGTGTTCATTATTTGAAATATTAATAACTATTTCTTCAAAATTATTTAACTCGTCTAAGTTTTCAGTAACTTGTTGTATCGGAGTCTGTGCTCCGCTTAAAGTTTGAAAAAGGTCCAATGTGCATGGAGACATATACGGTAAAGGAGACGAGTTTTGTTCTCTACCTGTCCAATAAATAAATACACTTAAGTTTTAAATAGAACCTCTTTGTCAAAAGTAATAAAAATGTGAATTCTAAAAAAATAATTATACTTATATAACGTGCTTACACTTAGTACTTACTCTCATCTAAAATGTCAGCCTTCTTTTTATTTGTTATCAGTGGCGTCAAAGGAGAAAATATTGGAGCTGCCGGAGACTCTGTGTCATTTAAAAGATAGACAGAGCTTACAGCTGCAAAGCAAAGCAAAGCGTGTATAAGTTTGCAACAACAGTGAAAGTGTCAATAATTTTAACATTCTACGAACTCATGCCTTCATATTTTTTACTTTTATTTGTTATCAGTGGCATCAAAGGAGAAAACATTGGAGCTGCCGGAGACTCTGTGTCCTTTAAAAGATAGACAGAGCTTTCAGCTGCAAAGCAAAGCAAAGCGTGTATAAGTTTGCAACAAAAGCGTGTATCAATAATTTTAACGTTCTATGAACCCATACCTTCATTTTTTTTACTATTACTTGGCTTATCTGGAGCATTCACTCTTAGCTCATTATTATCACCTGGCAAATAACGAACAGCTATATTAGCGAACAGTTATAGCTATAAAACAAAACAAAAGGGATATACCCATTACAGCCTTTCTACTTGGAGGCGCTGCGGAGAAGGAAGGACGTACCTGAGGTCGCTGGGTTGGTCTCTTGGTTGCCGCAAGCTCAGGATCTCACAATTTCACATGTACACATTTATTTTGAGTTTATTAGTTGCGGGGCGCGATTAGAGAGTTTTCACGTATTTTTTAATTGAGTTTCAGCAGTTTTACTTGCTATTCGGTACGACGCGGGAACGGACATGGAGCGGAGTGAATGAGAGAGCGAGAGAGAGTGAGTAGTGCGTTTAGTTTGAATGCGTGAGTGTACGATTATACATTATGCCAATATATATTTTGTGTAATTAAATAAATAATATTTTTATATATTTGGGCGCAGCCACTACTATTGATTTTACGTAAAAGCTACACGACTGTCGAGCGACAAGTTATAACAAAACTTTTAGGTTATAAATAAAATCAAATTATTAAACTTACCTGGCTCTAGATCTCCTGTAATACCTTCTGGACCATCTAACACACAACTCACAAGACATAATTCTATCTATCCTCTTCATTTCAGTTACAACAACGTTATTCACAGAAACATCTAATTCTAACAAACAAGTCCTTTCACGACAAAGCGTACACGTACAATAGATGCAATGCTAGATCAACGTGTTGCAGTGTTACCATTTATTTGGGGTGACCATTAATTTGAATAAATTACTACTATTTAATACCTGTCAGTAGTAATCTTTGATTTATTTTGGTTTTTTACTTAGGAATAAAGTACGAATCGAAGTATACATAATCAGCAAAAATCCATTTATCGAAAAGGATCCATGCATTTTGGATTGTTTTATTTAAGTGTAAGTGTATTCAGAAAAAAGTTCCAAGCATAGTGGATCGTTTTAGTGTTTTTATGAAAGTGTCGGTGATGAACAAATTGTAATTACGCAAAAATAATCCAGACTCCTTGATTCGTTTTACTGAGTCGGTTGGTAATACTGGTCATGAACCAGGAAGGTTGGATTGTTCAAGGTGTTTTTTTTAACGCGCCGTACTAGTGGGTTGGTTCTGGGGTTGATAAAATGTTTAAAACAGTTCTTTTTGCTTGAATCTTTTTTACTGGCCGATAGTTTTGATATTTAGCATCAGTTTGGTACGTTTAACTCATTTTTGACCACGTTGTGGGTTGGACCCTTTTCGTGTAAATACGTCCATTTGTAAAAAGATCTTTTGTACTTTAATGTGTTTTTAAATAAAATAATCCTTTGTGAGATCATATTTTTATTATATCCTCATCCTCATAACAAATATATCGCATTCAGATTGGAAAACTCTTTAATCAATAAGTTTATTCCTATTTTTATGGTATCATCTTTGAATGATATATATTTAATTAATATATTCTGGTATATTTAGTAAAATAATAATCTGGTAGGCAACAAAACAATAACAAAACTCAAATATTCTTCTCTCAAATCAACGAAAAATTTGTTTTACTTAGTTCTTATAATTAGTAGAAATAATATTATTCTTCTTCTTCTAAAGTTTTCAAAATTTCTTCTGTATCTTTGTAATAATTCAGACTTCTTTCTCTCTTTGGACGTACTGAGTTACTTCCTACACTATTGTTAACAGTGGAATTATTATTTTTCTTCTTTAAAGGTAATGGCAATTTACATTTTATATCTGATATTATTTTAATTCCTGGTTTCTGTATGATGTTTATTTGAAGGTTTTTTTTTCCTTTGTCATGGACTTGTTTATCATCAGATTTTACAGTAATTTCTTGACAATCAAAATTATCATCAAATATAATTGACATGTCTTCAATGGGAATATCAAAAGGTTCCGAAATCATTACAACAGGATCGCTTAATTCACCAGGCATCTCAATTATTTTATTCTCAATTATCTCTATTTTATTGAAATTATTGTTTGCATTGTCGTCTATCTGTAATTTATCAATTTTAGGTTTCGTTTTTTTGCCGATACCCTTCCCTTTTAAAGATGTAAGTTTTGAAGTTGATCCATTTATTTGCTTCAGTGTTCTTTTTTTCTTTGATTTCACAGGTTCCTGCTCTTCGTTCCTTTCTATTTCCTCCGCACTCACACTTCTTCCTGCCACTACTTCTAGTTTTCTCTTCTTTTTGGGTTCTCTAATATCCATGGACCCATAGCGCATTTCCTTCAACAACTTCAATATACTATCGCTCACAGCTGTTATTTTTGTCTCTTCATTCTCTTCTTGCAGAGGAAGTCTTGCTAATACTTGGTTAGGATCTAATGGGACGATGCCAATTTTTTTAAATCCAGCATTAATATTGTTTTCAGCATTCACACTTAGCTCATCCATTAGCAGCTTTAACAGCTGTGGGAAGCAACCCTTTGGAACACATGATTGTGTTCTCCCATCGTCGCTTTTTTTCCATTTATCCAATAATTGACGCCAAATCATCTTCATCGGCCTAAAAACTGCCACATCTAAGGGCTGCGTAAGATGCGTCGAATTTGCGGGCAGAAAAATGAAGTGAATATCCTTTTCCTGGCATAGCTTTATGACATCAACAGACAAGTGTGAGGACAAATTATCTCCTTGGTCATTGAATATGTAAGCTTTGTTATTTTTTTTAAAGGCAGTCGTAAACCGCCAGTTTTAAGTCCAACTGTGATAACGGACATCCAAAGTCACCTGCTGCTGAGTACTTTGACAAATTTTTCTTCTTCTTCTTTACATAGATAGACGGAAACGCGGGCCAGGTTTATCAGTATGCAGATTTTTTACTCTTTTTTCTATGGTCCGTCGAGGTATGCCAAATTGCTTCTCAGCGTCGTAAGAAGTTGTATTTTTGTTTTTAACTAAATCAACAGCCAATAAAAGCATCTCTTAAGAGTAATTTTTGTAATTACGTGCTCCCAAACGTCTTCTATTTCTTTGTTTCGCATGTTTTGGAGGCATCTTGAATATAATATCTGAAATAGGTAATCAAGAAAATTTGTATTTCTCTCATTTGTATAGGTAGGTACTCATCTATGTACATCGAATAGAAAAAAAACAATAGGTAGGGACCTAGCTGAACAAAATCTTAAAACAAAACCAGATTACTTACGCGTCCTTACTTTGACAACCCTAGTCATAGGTAAAGTTGCCTCCGTGCTAAGTGAGGTAACTTTACCTAACCTCAAACAACATTACCTTTCTCAATAACTCAAGAAATAGAAGATTGATCGGATTTAATCATTGCGATACACCTAAACAACAATATATCCTAAACTATTAATATGAGCCAGAAAATCGAAGTGCAGGTATGCACTTCGATTTTCTGTAAGAAATACCAATCTTTAGGCGATGACGCTGGGAACGTAATTGTCCACATCTAATGAAAATGCCCACTATTTTGACAGTTAACGAAGTTGCTAGCTTCAAAAACTTTTTGGGTTACCACAATTTATTATAAAATCTACCAATATGTCTTAAATTGCGTCAACCGCTACAGACGAAAAAATATTCAGCGGGATCTAGTATAGGGTATGCTTAGGTAAAGATGCCCTTGGGAAGTAAAGATACCACAGTTGACGGTATTTTTCACACACTTTTTTGATGCGGCGGACTGCGCCTGCACGCAACACAAAATGGCGGTGAACGCGTGGTTGCTCGTCGCTCGCTCCTCGGCGCCTCGCTGCTCTGCACGACGGGGTTCGCAAATGATCGGCAATCGGCCAATCACAAGCGCTGCACACCGTAGCTGGCTATGATGACACGTCGTTGCGATGCTTTGCTCAACTCACCCGGAAGTTGAATTGAAAACAATATGGATTTTTCACCTTGTAAATTTTTATAGAAAATGTGGCGAAGATTGAAAACTTGCTCTAATTGAAAAATGAAATAAAATTGAATAGAGGTGGTCAGAAGGACCATGTAGAAGTGTGTAAATGTAATGGATAGGTGGTGTAGGGGTTTTAGGTCGCTGGATTTAAAATAAAAACACAGAGCAGGTGTTGTGTTAATGGCGTCCAAGGCGGAAGGGGTTTATATAGTGTTGCAATACAAAATCAAAATCTACTACAAAGATTATTGTGTTGGGTTGCCAACAGCGGCTGTGAAATAAGCGCTGGTGCGTAATAGCAAATATGTACGCGCGGGCGATGGATGAGGAGCTGCGCGTAACCGCGCTCGCAGCGCACTTCAAAGCCGCTAGTTATGCTTCAATCTATCTGTACCTATTACGAGTATGATTCCCACCCACCCACTCGTGTAATATGCTATTGGCACAAATGCCAATTGGAAACTATCAGATTATTAATTATTGTATTTACCATGAAAGACAATTATAGTATCTTGTGATACTCCCCACGAAGTCAATAAGTCTTCCTTATTTACTCTGCTGCACAACACAATAACGACACTAACAATCTATTTTAACTACAAACATTAATGTTCTTCTAAAATGTATTGTTTCAATAGGGAATATAATAGAATACGATTTTCAACCGCCGCCACCGGTAAAAAGATATTATGTCAAACTGAACGAAAAAAATTTACCCAGAATTGCGAAAAAATACCCAATCTGGGAACCCCGCACTTCGTTCCGCGCGCCGCGCCGCGGTCACGTAGGCCAGCGCACCCCCCCGACCCCACACCTAATAGGGTGAAACACCCAATAGTCAGCTTTAAAGCACGATTTGAAACTTTCTATAACAATTGTTTAAATAAAATAAATAAAAATATATTATTGTTTCAATGGTTGGTTATAAAATTTTTAGCCACTTATGGCTGACTAATGGTTTTTCTTTCAAAATTCGAAACCCAGTAGTCAACCACCCAAATTAAAACGTATTATAAAAATAGTTATCAAGCTTAAATAATCGCTAAATAAATATTTTTACAGTAGCAATACATAATAATCTATAACAATTACGATAAATCGCAATAAAACCCAAAGGCCGGACACTTTTTCTTACAAAAAAAAATTGTAATACACGCGGACATGTCAAATATTGCCAGTAACGAGTAAAAATATTTGAACGCTACATGGAGATAATAGCTGTAAAGACCGAGTACTAGCTGTTTTACCTTATTTGGCATAGCGGCTCGCTCGCGCCTAAGTTCACAGCCGCCATGTTTGAATCGTGAGTACTCTGGCTCACACATCTACGAAATAAATTGCTTCACTTTACAGATTAACTTTGTTATCATTACCAACTTACACTCTGCGTCATGTAAAAAGAACGCTGGCGATCAAGCTGCGCATTATGCGATTTATCGGTCTATTTGGTGGTATGAGGTGAGGCGCGGGGCGGGCGGGTTACGCGCCGAATGCTTGCCGGGGCGCTATTGGTTCGTCAGTTGACCTTTGCTTTCCGTGTTGTGTCCACGCTACGTTCATTCTAAAAATACCATCGCGCACAAAAGTTTTTAATTACGAAATGGTTTTACGTAGAAAAGTGAGAAAAATGATTTATGACGTATATTGTTTCATGAAGAGAGAGGCTGATAATAATGCAGTTAAGAATTTAAAACAATATATGAAAAGGACCGCAGAGGCAACAAAATATTCCGAGTCTACAGTGAGACGAATTGTAAAAGGTTCAAAAGATTCGGAATTTCTTAATATCTTCCGAAATCCCGGCAAAAATAAAAGAATAAAACGAAAACCGATAACAGACATTGACAGCTTTGACCAGGGTGTTATAAAAAGTATCATCCACAATTTCCACGTTACTGAAAAAGAATTGCCTACCATAGGCAAGTTACGAAGGAAGTTACAGAATGACCTACATTTCCAAGGATCTGCTGCAAGTCTCAGGCGAATAATAAAAAAAATGGGTTTTAAGTGGAAAAAAACAGAAACCAATAGAAAAATTATAATTGAGCAGTCACAAATTCGATTTCAAAGAATTGAATATCTGAGAAAGATTAAAAAATATGGAGAGGAAGGAAGACCTATCATATACACTGATGAATCATACGTCGATAGTTCCCATGCGTCTCACCATTCTTGGACAGACGGTCCTACCAAAGGCATTAAAAACCTATATCTAAAGGTAGCCGCTTGGTCATAGTGCACGCGGGCGGTGAAGCGGGTTTTGTGCCGAATGCTTTGCTGACGTTCAAAGCCGGTACAAAAAGCGGCGACTACCACGACAATATGAATTCGGAGAATTACGAGCGGTGGCTCCGTACTAAACTGATGCCGAATTTATCGCTTGATTCAGTCGTGGTAGTCGACAATGCATCGTACCACAACAAACAACTCGATGCTGCACCAACGTCCAATACAAAGAAAGCAGACATGCAAAGCTGGCTCCGTCAAAAAGGAATTGAATTTGAAGAATCCATGCTAAAGCCGGAGTTGTATAATTTAATAAAAAAATATATAGAGGAATTTAAGAAATTTAATATTGATACTATATTAAACGAAGGAGGCCATTCTGTACTTCGTTTGCCCCCATATCACCCGGACCTAAATCCTATAGAAATGGCTTGGTCCCAAATAAAGGGATATGTCGCCAGCAAAAATGTAAGTTGGAACCTTATACAGATAACTGACCTGGTTAATGAAAAAGTAAATTTAATGGGAGCAACAGAATGGGGGAAAATTATTATATTCGCGTAGGGGATGATGATTCTGACTCAAATGATGATGAAAACTCAAGTGACGACTGCGACGACGATGAAATGGCCACTTCTGGCACCAACACCGCGTCCTCATCTGGTTTTCACGTCACCCAAGACGACTTAATGGAAGGAGTTTCAACATTACTTTAATTTTTTGTCATTAGATTAAACATTCTACACTAAATCAAACATGTTTTTAATTATATTTAATAATACTCTATGTAATTTATTTTTCAATTAACCTACCAATATACGAAGCGCGAGCGAAAGGCTAATTAAAAAATAAAACAATAGGCCTAGTACTATCGTGCGCGAGTGTACCCATGCGCAAAAACTCCCCCTCCACTTTCTTCCAGCGTTCTTTTTAGATGAAGCGACCTGTATTTGATTATATAAGTATACGATCTACGATCTCGTAATAATAATCTTGAAGCTAGAGTTAGGTGACGGCGATGAAGAAAAGTCTTTTTAAAAATTATTTTAATTTCTAAACGGACAACCGTCCTCGACACTGGTAAATCTTAGACTAACTTATTGCTATCTTAAGATTAATAATTGTATATAAAACTAATGGGACGTCGGTTACATGATCTCCTGGTCTACGTCATTACCCTGACGTAACTCCTCCCCCCTTAAGAAGGACGCGTGACGAGGAAGGCGCCTGCTGCTGTTCCGTCTTCAACGGCTGCATCTGCTGCTCTTCCGATGGCCTCGCTCCCTTTATGCGCTTCCGCATGTACAGCCGGACGCTGACTCCAATACCGGTGATGGTTATAATCACGTACATTGTTATTGACCACCAGCTGGGTTGTGATGCTATGAGAGCTGGTTTAGGTTGTCTATTTATGTTAGACGGGCCGAAACCCGGGCGATAAAGATTCTGGCTTGGTGCCGAGTTGTTTTGAGGGTACTGCGCCTTTGGATACCTTTGTCCCTGATTTTGAGGTCCTTGATACTGTGGTCCCTGATACTGTGGTCCCTGATATCTATAAGCTACGTAACCTGTATTATTTGGTCGAGCCACAACCTGCTGCCTTGACCTAGCCTTTATCGCTTTCCTATTTTTAAGTTTAACATCTTCCTGCTTTGCCAGAACGATAGCCTTTTCTAAATCTTCGACCTTTTGTACCTTTACAGTAAGTGCTGTGAATGGGTCCAATTGGTCCAAGAATACGCCTACGGCCATCTTTTCGTAGTATTCCCGCTTTGTTATGTCGATGCTAATTAAGCTTGATGTTATCTCGCGAACCCTATCCGCGAAAGCTTCTATGTCTAACCTATCTTTCGTCAGGTGCATTAATTCCTGCACTAACTGCACCTCTTCCCTTCTCCAAACCTACGTTTGAGGATTGCCTTAATCTCATCCCACGTTCTAATATCGGTAGCCTCCGACAAGGCTTCAACTGCTTTACCAGTTAACTTATTTCTAATTAAGCACGCTACACTAGCATCCTGGTGATTCGTCACCAGGTCCAATGCATTTTCCACACATTTAATATAGTAATTTAATGTCTTCTTGTTGCCATCATACGAAGGTAACAGGAGAGACATATCCCGATAGTCAATTGTTAGATTTTGTTTGATTTCTCGTTCCTCTGTCATTTTATCAGCAGTACGACAAACAGTAAACAATATATATAACTATAGGGTAATTAATAGGATTATGCAATAAAGGAATCTCGGAGGTAGTAGAGTTTGATGCTTACCACACGAGCATGTTTCGATTTTAGGTTTGAGTCTAATATCTCCAGCAGCTGCGATGATGGTCTTCAAGCGCCCACGGTAGGTTCTTTTATTCGTCGAGCAGTGGCGAAACGATGGTAATTTACACGCACTACTACTGTTTTTTCGAATTCTTTACGACTGCGCCAGTTAGGTGACGGCGATGAAGAAAAGTCTTTTTAAAACTTATTTTAATTTCTAAACGGACAACCGTCCTCGACACTGGTAAATCTTAGACTAACTTATTGCTATCTTAAGATTAATAATTGTATATAAAACTAATGGGACGTCGGTTACATGATCTCCTGGTCTACGTCATTACCCTGACGTAACTCTAGCTAGGACTTTTTTCTTATCTTGTAGTACATGTAAAACCACGAACTCGTGGAAACAATTAAACGAACTCAAACACGGTGGGTTTGCTGTTAAGTACATAGTCCCTTTTTTTTTTTTGTTGACGGGGGGGAAATCTTCCATAGATACCCGGCCTCTGTGTGGCAGAGGCCCGGGTTATGTGGGATTCTTACCCACTAAAACCCCCCCGGTGGCCGCCTTCGACACATGTTGGAGGGGCTTCGGGATCTCCAAACGGAACGCACCGGTGCCCTTCTTGTGCCTCGCCCCCTTATGGGGGCCCGTCTCGGGGGAGCAGATGTTTGCTCCCCCTGCGTCCTCGCTATCGCCCTCGTGCTATTCCAGTCTATAATCTATCTCGGTGCCAAATTTCATCCAGATCCGTTTAGCCGTTATGGCGTGATGGAGTAACAAACATCCATCCATCCATCCATCTATCTAAACTTTCACATTTATAATATTAGTGGGATTAGCAAACTTATTAGGTCCAATTTGCTAAAAATTTTTGTTGAATTTATCAAAACTACAAGTTAGTCTTGACCACGTCAATTTGTAAAGTTAAACTACTATTCTGTTACTTTTACTAACTGGGTGCACTTTAATTGGATGACGTTATATTAGTTACTCTTAACAAAATACTTTTGTATAATTAAGCATAAATAAGGTACATTCAACTAAGACAAATTAAACCACAGTTTTTGTTGTGACAACCTGTAACTTTTAGGAATATTACCACACGTGTTGGGTTCAATTTACTAAAAATGTTTGTTGAAGAAATGCCTATTTGTTTAATTTTATTTTACTGTTGAGTTACATAATTATTTGTTGATATCTAACATAATATATTTTTATTAAAACTATTAAATGCATGCGGGTTGATTAAAAAAACTACATATTTGTTAATTCAAACAATATATTTTATAAAAGTTTTGTCAATTGACCAAATAAGCAGTAAAATTAACAAAACAGACATTAACCAAATAGGTTTTGTAATATTAATATGTGATTTTGTTCGTTTTAACTACATGGTCACTAGTAAGCACAACGAAAATGAATTTGTTATTTTAAGCGTGTCGGTTTTGTAATTTTAACCAATGTCTAGTAAATTTAACCGAAAAAAATCAACCGAAGCACTTTTGGTTATTTTAACCTGTTTTGTTCTCTCAGTGTACGACATTAGTAATCCTATTCCTCGAAATGGTTTTTCAATCAAAACGGTTTTAAAAAAATGGACAATCCCCATTATGGGAAGAAATGAAAAACGAACCGAATATTAAAGGTAAATATAAAAATGATTTGTTATGTCAAATACAATATTTATTATGTTATACAAATTAACTAGTAACTAATGCGATTATTTACAAAATATTCTTTGAATGTTTCACGTATATATTGTGCTTGATAAGACGTCCGGGCGTTTGTTTGTAATCGTGTTTGCATTATATCTAGATTCATATTGACAGTAATATAGGCAATGTCATTGTCAATGTTTTTCAGACATTTCGTTCGCGAATAAAAACAAATATCTCGACAACACAACCACGAACACAACACTATGCCAATATAGTGCCGCGCGATCTGCCCGCTGGTTTGAAGAACAGGTCTGCGTTGCCCGCGCCGCCGTCGCCGCCGCCGCGCCCCGCTGCCCGCAAAATTCGAGGCTGAGGCCTAATGGATTTCCAAGGGCACAAGCTTTTTGATAGTTTGACAGCTTTTCTCTTAGGTGCATATTTTTGTGTTTTACGCCTCCGTATAGTTCTGTTATGGTTCTGAGCATTTATCTAATATTGACTGCGCTGCCAGCAAGCGATCAGTGAGAACATCACTATGAAAGTATAATTTGAGGGCTGGTAATTGCTCCAACAATCTTCTGACTACTGGCAACAGAGAAAGCCATCTTGTTTGTGATGCATGAAGTAATTTGTGAGGTTGTAAGTTAACAAAATCTTGAAAGTCGTTATAGTCACCAGATCGTTTGGGACTATTTTGTATATAGTTGTACACATTACTTGCAAAGTCTTCCACACCTCGTGGTAGTTTTTGGTAGATGAGCAGCAAAGATGAAAGCTATGGCACATACATTTAATTGTAAATAGTTTTGGTATGTCTTTTGATAATAATACTGCTAAAGGGTCTTTCTCCAAAAATTGTGTTGGCTTCATCTGCAGCAAATCCTATTAGGTTTTTCTTATATGGGATAGCTTAGGAGTTAAAGAATTCCACAATTCCATTATAAAGTGTTGTAGCTGATCCATGCACAACTGGTATGAGAGTCAAAAACCTGTCTTCTATTTTAAAGTTAGCACAGTTAAGTGTTTTGTTTTTGACTTATCAGTACTTTCATCTTCTATAAGTGTAAATTTATTTTCCTTCAAACATTCAACTAGCGCATACTCGGCTACTTGTCCGGATACATGCACATATATTTGGCATGTCACTGCGTGATGGGAATTTATCCTTTGGTGAAGGATACCTTTATCTTTTTAACACTGTATTTGGATGGGTTTTATGTGGGGATTTGTCCATTCAAAGTGCAGGAGTTATAGTTTCACAGAAAGTGAACTCTTTTCATGTATCGGAACTACATCATAATATTGCAAAGTTTTGGTGTTTAGTGAAAATGTCTAATAAACCTATTTTGTCATTACAGGAGAAGACTTGTGAGCACAGATATATTAGAGGAGATATGTTATGAAAGCGGTGGGCTTGCGCTCACCTTTAGCCAAAATTAGGCTAACATAGAGTTTTCGCCGTCAGTCGACTGCAACTGTACGTCGGTATCGGAGCTCTAACTTTTTTTTAAATGCAGTGTTATTCCGTGGTTTAGTTTTGTCCACTAATATACCTAAAGTAAAGGATGGATGAACAAGTGTGCCTTTACTTCATACAGTGAGGCTCGAGGACGTCTCAAAAAATACTACGATCTTGCCACGACACCTTACCATCTGTGACGAAATAATCAGCGAATTTATCGCGTATTGTATACGCATCTCTTTGGGTGTTCCCAAACCCATAGTCGACGTCCCGAATATGGCGTGGTGTAATGACAACATCGTTGACATTATTGTCATCTTGTTTAGATCTAATAAAATTATGCAGAATACATATAGCTTTAACAAAACAAAGCGTTTAAGCGTTCTCTTTTGAAACGGACGAACTTTAAAGGACGATGAAGTATTCGAAATTTATTAGCCATGATACCAAAAGTTGATTCAATATAACGTCGCGCTCTTGTTAACCTATAGTTAAATATTTTTTTCTTATGGTCCAAATTGAGAGCTCGAGCATATGGCCGCATGACATAGCTAGACAACCCGAATGCTTCATCTCCAACAACAACGTAGGGTATTGGTACGGTTGCTGCAGTGTTGGTTGATTTATTATTGTGTAGCACGTGTAACGCTTTAGCAGGAGGTATATCCAATAAGTTATCATTCATTTGTTGGAACAAGCGGCTTTGGGTGAAAATTGCAGAATCAGATTCTTTACCCTGTACCCCCACATGTATGTAGGTAAACTCATAATTTGCGTTACACATTGCAAGTAGAACAATGGAATAATAATGCTTATAATTGTAGTAGAGTGAACCGCTGTGAGGAGGTCTTATAATACGTATATGTTTCCCGTCTATAGCACCAATACAGTTGGGAAAATTAGCTTGCGTCAAAAAACCATCTGCTATCTCTTCCCATCGCGCACGGGAAAACAATGGTATGCAGTCTTCTTTCAACCATTCATTTATAATTTGACAGACTTGTTTCACTATTTTTCTGATTGTGGTTATTCCTGCCTGATACGCCAGATGTAGGTCCACGAAAGTATGTCCGCTTGTCACGTACCTGTAATTTTTTTTCATTGTTTCAGTCACAAAAGTGCAATCACGGTGGAAAACTGCAAGAGACACATATTATATGAAAGTGAAAGCAAGTAAAAGAAAACTGAAATCAGGTTCAGGTGCTAAAACCGGCAAGAAATATGTTTATTTTGAAATGTTAACCTTTTTAGATTCGAACTCAAGTAATGAAGCAGATGAATCTATAGAAAATCAGAGTGAAGATCAAGACTCATCAACAAATGCAAATAATAACATCTCAGTACCCAGCACCAGTACCGGAAATTCAAATCTTGAACGTACAAATAATAATACAGAGCCAGAATCATCACGAAAACGTAAACGCCAATCATCACCAACTCCTTTTGAAAAAGAATTGTTGCAGTGTGTAAAACAAAACAATGTTGATGCTGATGACGAAGACTTGAATTTTTTTAAATCTTTAATTCCAACAGTCAAGTTTGGTGGGGAACAAAACGGAGACAGCGAGTTCCCATACATTTTGAACCGCACGGCATATCTCTCGTGATCTGGGCCCCAAGTCTGCTAACACAAATCGTACTTCAGTGGTACCATAATCGTCACTTTTTACTGTTTTCGTAGTCTGCTAACACAATCGGACCGCCGGTCGACCATTGACATCTATGGTTACAATCGGTAGTCTGTTAGCCACTGGAGCCGTAGTGGCACGGTCACCTTGGTAGTCTGCTAATATATTGACAGCTCTAACGAACCGTTGCGGTACGATTTCGAGTCGGAAAAAACCCTGTTGTCTATTTAATTGAGTTTTTCAGTGGTCACTTATATTTTTATAGTTTTGTTCTTTAAAGTGTTGTTTATACAAAATACAATTTTTATCACTACTTCGCTGGGACACATTGAAGTTAGTAGGTTATTTTATTTCATCGCATTTCATTTCGTAAAGAAAGAAGAAAAATGATATCCGCACTTCGGTGGCACATATTGGAGTTGGCAAGTGCTGCAGACGAGCATCAGCACCGACTTACACTAAGTACAAACCGGCGGCGAGCCCGACGACTGTTGAGACAGAAATGTGATCCCGTGCGTGATTTGCCTGAGGCCGAATTCGCAAAAACCTTTCGGCTCCACAAGGCCACCGTTGTGCTATTAGTAGAGGAGCTCACCCCTTACATGCCCAGGCAGCGGCGGAATGATGGGATTTCAGTCATGACGAAGGTAAGACTTCACTCACCACTCTAGTCATTGTTTTAAATAAACATACATATCACAGCATTACCCATAAGTACCTATTATATTTGCAGGTATTGATCTCGTTGGCATTTTACGCAACGGGGTCGTATCAAACTCTAGTAGGATATAGTGCCTTCCATAATGTACCACAGAAATCTGTATCAAGGTCTGTGAGTGAGGTGACAGAGGCATTGAATAGAATATACAGACACCATATAATATGGCCATTGCAGCGAACAGACAGAAACAAAATAAAGGCAAAGTATGTTGAAGATTTCTAACTACTATACCTATCTTTGATATTATATTAAAGTAAGAAAATGCCTGTAGTCGGTATAAGTACATTTCATACTTAATGTTATAGATTCTATCAAAAATTTGGAATACCTGGTGTATTAGGATGCGTGGATGGTACCCATGTGGCTTTGTTAAGGCCCCATCTACACGAGGAGCGCTACTTTAATAGAAAGGGATACCATTCCCTAAATATTATGATAGTAAGTACATATATTCATACAAACTATAAATCAAAATAAAAAAAAATATAAATCACTACTTCTCTCTTTTTCTTCTTTCTTTACGAAATGAAAAGCGATGAAATAAAATGAAAACAATTCAAAAGCTTTGTAGTCAACTTTTGTGTGTTTATAATAAAACCTTTATTCCCCGCTTTAAATACAAGTCTTTTAGCACCACGAAAACATAGAATCGTTTAAAATAGTGATATTACGATTTACACGGCAAGGCAAATACTTTTTATCGTAAATAAAATAATAATATTACTTTTTTATACCGAATATGCCGCAAAAACATGATAAAAAGTTACTACCAAATTGTATTAAACCTAGTAATTTACGAGTTCTATTCATCTGGCAATACCATCGATTTTACTCTACCGCTGTGAAACTTTTCGAATGCTGTGCCACTACTAAACCATTATGAGTTTAACAGACTCCTGTAATTGTATAGTATTGGGACGGAAAAAGGAAAGTTTTTATTTAAAATTAGCAGACTTGGGGCCTAGTGCTTGTGAGCAATGTTTTGTCGAGTCGGTGTATCGTGATAATCATGAATCGTGACTAGTCGGTATCAAGCTAATCATCCTGTTAAACAAGATGTTCTGCAAAAATTTGACAGATAGCCGTCTTCAGTAAGCATCAGCCGCTGCAGCGGATCCTCTGGCGAGACGATGCAACATCGCCGATGAGGTGCCTGCAGCTGTTTCGTGTCATATACGGCACTGCTCCGGCGAGCTATACGGGTATTGGTTAAGTTAGTTGAAGATTAAGGTAATCGCTTTCCTCTTGCTGCTAATGCACTTATTCACAGCTGCTATGTTAGTGATATTCTGCATGGGGCTGATGATCTTGCTACTGCTCTTGAGACTATACGTCAGCTTGAAGAATGTCTCAATTGTGGCAAGTTTGAACTGCACAAATGGCATTCAAACTTGTCTGAGATTTTGCAAAATTTGCCTCTTGATACGCGTGAAAAATGCATTTTGCCTTCAATAATAATGAGAATGCCGCTATTAAAACTCTCGGCTTAAAATAGGATCCATCGTTTAATTCATTTCAAATCGTTGTGCCACCAAACGTAGTGTCCGGTCGGATATCGCTAGGGATTTTTGATCCACTAGGTCTTATTGCTCCAGTAACCGCTTATGCTAAACTGGTTATGCAATTGATTGATTGGGATTCTGAAATTACTAAAGAAATAATAAATGTTTGGAAACCATTTTGTAACAATCTTAAATAGCTTGATTAATTTTCAATGCCTTGTTGCTTGGTTCAGGAGACCGTGTCTCGCAAAGAGGCGGCGGAGAGGGAAAGGGAGGCCATTGCCCATCTGGCGAGTCGCGTCGAGGTCGCAGAAGAATGCAGTTGTGCGTACCCGTGACCTCGGCACTTGCGACAGAGCTGTACACCGTGGGTGGTATCCATGAGGATTTCCAGGGTTGGTGGTATGCACGTTGCTGCGAAGGTTTAAAGGCGAAGCTACTGCGCAAATCATGGCGGATCTTCCCAAGTACTGTGTTACTCCCAACGGTAAAATTATCAAAGTGGCAATACAATACTTTAAGAATAAATTTGGAAGAAGAAAATGTACATATTTTTCCTTCCTACATTCAAATACAAAAAGCAAAACAGTTAAGAGTCAGAAGAGGACATAACACTAACAGATGACAAAGTTCAAATAAAACTGCAAGCGATCTTAGATTTGACAAGTAGAGTTATTAAAATCAATAACAGTAAATGATGAATGTAGATAAATCAAATTAATAAGTAAATGGGGTTTTGATGGGGCTTCAAATCAAGCTACATATAAACAAAAAAAATATCACAAGCTGATGAAAACTCAGAGACTCGCGAACACGCGACGTATAATTGTCCATGCGCGAAACAGGGAAACTCCAAGTTGATTCCGCAAACTTCTAACGACTGACTTCTTCCGATTTATTTATGGTTATCGCAAAGGCCAGACACACGGGCAATTGTAGTCGCTTAAAATCTAATGATAAATCCGTTGGAATCATTGGTATACGCGGGATCAAACATCTCTCTCTCCTTTGTATTTTCCCTTGATGATCTTGGCCTCGATGACGTTATTCATTAGCTTTTTCACGGCCAGTCTCGTTCCATTGCATAGTCGAGGTTGATTAATGTTACGCAGCATGATCAAAACTGATCCTACTTTTAATTTTAATTTGTGAGGTGGTAGTCCAGGAAATTCCAGTGAATTTAAAAACTCTGTGGGATAGTTGACTACGACATCCTGGTTTGTAACTGTGTCAACTGATTACAAGAAAATAACTCTCACAACTCACATGACCAGAAATCCATTTGTGGTCAATGTTCTGCAATTACCAGATGTCCAAGAGGAATTTCTGGAAATGAAGGCAGATTCGGCAATGAAAGATGACTTTCACCTCTTGACTTGGGAGAAATTTTGGATAAAGCGTGAAATAAATATCGTAAAAGTAATTTGTATTTTTTATTGAAGCAATGAAGAAAATATAGGGGGGCATGAAATTTTTTGTCTTTCGTGAATCGAAAATGAAAATATGCGCCAAATAGCTTCGTTGCTGCTTACATAGCGACCCATCTGATACTGAGATACTTCATCATTTGCATTTGTTACAGCGAAGATGGCCATGTCGCTACCTTTGTTGACATATTTACATATGTACTTTATCGACTTTACGGAGTTACAATATTCCACATTGATGTGAGCTTCAAAAGCTTTGGACAATATTGGCGAGTACGGCACAATCCAACGATTTTCTACTGTTGTAATGTCGATAACCTCTATGGTATAAGAATAGAGTTAGGCCTCTACCACTACACTAGTCTATTATAATGTCTATGTTAAGATAGAACTTGGATCACGCATTAAATACTTGTCGTTCCTAATAAAGTATTTTTAATCGAAGACCATCCCGCATTCGCCCACCCTACCGACCGAATAACATTATATGGTGTCAGTGAAAAAAGGCGAAAAAGAATAAAACCAGCATTTACACTACAGGTATGTCTCAACTTTGACAAATCTGTACACAAAATTCTGGGCCTTGCTTATAGCCCGCAGACAGATGTATTCAAGGTAAGTGGTAGGGTAATGCTAGCTTCTGACAATAAGCCTCCAACTAAAAGGAGTGTTCTAAGTATCATAAGCAGACTTTTTGATCCCATGGGTTTTGTTGGATTTAACATGAAACCATTGTGGACGAAAATGTCACATAAAAATGGAAATTGTGGAAGCAAAAATAAGAAATATTTTGTGATGCATGAGATACAAGCCAAGAAAGCGAACAGAAAAAAAAAACCAAAATTCCTAAATCTCATAGGTGATGAAGGATTAGAAATTTTTACCTCCTTTAACATAGAAAGAAACAACAGTTGGTGAAATTATCAAACTGTTCAATGAAAAATTCAATCCTTGTAAAAACATGACTGTTGATAGATATAATTTCTTCACGAGATGTCATAGAACTGATGAATCTTTGGACGAATATATAATAGTTTTAAGCAATTTGGCAAAAACATGTCAGTTTGAAAATCTAACTAACGAATTAATAAAATATATGTTTGTCATAGGAACAAAAAATAACTTCACGAAAGAAAAAATATTACAAGAAGCAGAATTTACATTAGAAAAAGCGATAAAAATGGCAAATACGATGGAGAATTATCTGTGGAAAGATCAACGAGACTAAATAACTAATTTAAGTACCTATTTTTTTACCCTAAAATTTATACTCCTGGGATTTCATTTAACAATAGTTGTATCTGTAAGAGTAAATATATATTAATTTCATTGATACACTATACGTATACATGGTGATGAAAAGTTCATTTTGATGATTTCAGATTTGCAACTGTGATATGGAGATAATAAGTGTAGATGCTAGTCATGGTGGAGCAACACATGACATGAATAACACATGAATAATGCTAGACAGCTCGCCCAAAGTGGGAATAGTACAATAATCTCTAACAATGGCATCATTTAAATCTTGTGGATCCAGGCACAAGCGAATGGAACCATCTGGTTTTTCTACTATTGCAACTCTGTTTACCCATTCAGAAGGTTCATTAACTTTATAAATTATTTCCAAGGATACTAATTTATTTAACTCAGTCTGCAACTTTGGTCTTAATTTTAAAGGAAACCTATAGGGAGGTTTGGATGTGGTGTGCTTTCCAGCATTTTGCATATACCCACAATATGAGCATTTCTTCTTAGGCGCTGTCTCCACGAGCGAGAGAATCGCGGCGAAATTATCGTCGTGCCACGTATTTCTATACACTCTCTAGAAGCCGTCTCCACACGGCGATATTATCGCCGCGATGCGACGAGTGGCAACGAGCGCGCGAAACGTCGTTAGCCCGTCGCGACTAGCAGCGGGCGCACTGTCAAACGCAGCGTCATTTCAGCGTTGCCTCTCGTCAAGCAAGGACATTTCGACAAGTTTTTTAAACAATAGTACAATGTTTGACATTGAAAAGTTTATACTTGAAGTGAGAGAGAGACCTGCCCTTTACGATGTTCAGTTGGCCGAGTATCGAAACAGAGAAATTAAAGCAAAGTATTGGTATGATGTGGGAAGTGCTATGTTCACAGAGTCCGGTCAATCTGCCTCAAAACGACGAAAGTATATTCATTATGATGCATTACTTTTTTTAAAGAAACACACAGAACACGCTTCAACAACGTCAAACATGCTCAATGAGGATAGTCAAGATGTTTTTGAGGACGACGACAGTTCGGTTAATACCACCCCCAGTGTCACGGAACCATTCACGTCTAATAAAAAGAAAACATTAGTACAAATGTTTCTGGAATCTAATAAAGAGATATCGAAAGTTATGCGCGAGAGTATAGATATACAAAGAAATAATGTTCAACCACAGTATCGTGACGAGCGTGGAAATGAGGCATTTTTCCGTTCGTTGCTACCACTTATGGACAAAATAAAAGAAGACTGTTTAATTGATGCCAGAACTGAGATTATGGCCGTAATTAAGAAATACACACCATCATCACATACACTGCTAGACTCTTATTCTCGTACATCCACACCAACAAGCGAGGACGATATTGCTCAAATGTTAGAACACTTTGATGGAATGTAAACTATAAGTTTTGATTTTATGTAAGCGTTTAAGTAAAATAAATCTGCTTTAAACTTACTGTAGTGTTACTGCTAATCTTTCACATGGCCCGATACTTTTCCT
This sequence comes from Pheosia gnoma, assembly GCA_905404115.1. Classification (NCBI taxonomy): domain Eukaryota; kingdom Metazoa; phylum Arthropoda; class Insecta; order Lepidoptera; family Notodontidae; genus Pheosia; species Pheosia gnoma. Next base: position 6,665,515 of record FR989915.1, read on the forward strand.
CATATTAGTATCTTGCTTTGATAAGTGTCTTGATAGTAAACTTAACAGTTCATCGAAAACAGGAATTGGCATTAAATATTCATCTTCAAACCATTCTGGATGATTTCGATATTCTTCATAATTCACATGGAAATGTCCATGACTTTCACGACGTAGCAACATGGGATGTGTCCACCAACGGCGCTTTTTTTTCCTTCTTAACAATAACAATAACTGCATATTCACTAGCGTACTTGCAGAAGCACCCCACAACACTATATCCAAAAGATAAAGAATTATTTTATCGACTGAGACACTACTTATTTCGCTCTCGTCTGGCACATAACTGAATTCTTTCTTTCACAACGCGTCGTCAAGGAAACGCGGCGATACCGTTACGAGTCGCCGCGGAAACGCTGCGATTCCGTTACGACTCGCGACGATACGCGGCGAAATTATCGCTCGTTCGTGGACATTCTCCGACGATATGAGGGCGAACTCGTCCCGATTCTCTCGCTCGTGGAGACAGCGCCTTATAATTATTGTGGGTGAAACCCTTGATTACATCAAATCTTACTTCGTAGTGATCAATGAGGTATTCTATGCCGTGTCAAATATCTTGTGTGCAGTAAGTTTATGTTTCAAGATAACTTGGGTCGTAAACGCTCAATACCCAATCGAGAGCCACAGTACTTGGATGTTCATACAATACGCTTTTTTCAAATTCAAGACCAAGTTTGATAGTAGCTCAACCGCTGCGCTCACGCTATTGGCCGAGTTAGGCATTGATTGATTTTTTCTCATAAGTAAATAGGGCAAAATTTTTACTATATCATTTAGTTGATCCTAGATGTTGAATTTTTTTTAACTTTTTAGTTTAAAAAATAACATTATCCTAATAATAAGGTACTGAAACCGATCATCCCCCTGTAATTTATGGAAACTTGTTAGGAAACATATAACATCGAACTCATACAGGCATCGCACGCGACCTTATTATACGTCGCTAACTAACAAACTTTACCTCTTTATAATTTATTAGTATATATATCCCTATAGATTAGTATAGATAAACTATTTAGTACCTAGGTACTAGGTAATGTAGGTCATAGTAATTATAAAAAAGCTGACTTAAAATAATAAATAATATAGAATCCTAAAAAGGATTCTTTAGTTTTTGTATAATTATAAAAGTTATAATCTTTGATTTAACATATATGGTACAAAATATATACGGTAAAAGTATCCATTATTTACAATTCATTGGTATTATTTTTAATTAATTCTCATCCTATAGATTGTTAAGAAACTGAATTACATTTTTTTAGCAATGTAGCAATAAAATCGACAGCAATATGTCAGTAGGTATAATCAAACAATAACATTTTGTGTTTTAGTATCTAAGTTTATTACATATCTTTTAAATCCATTGACATTGTTAAACTGTTAAATACATTTGTAAGACGTTGTATTGTGTTGTATGAAGCTTATTGAATAAATAAAGCTTATTTTGTTTTATGTACATACATACTTTTTTTTAACATCTTTCATGTTAGGTCTGTCGGCAAATGTACTATAAGATCGTTTAGTCCGTTTATTTTTATCTTCAGATTCTTTACTGTAAGGGGAACCACCCTATTTTTTTTTATTCCCGACAGGCCAACTTTTTTCCCACTACGGGTAACTACAGCTAAAATACTTTGTTGCAGGTACCAACTCCAGACGACAATGTATTAAGCTATACACTTTCAGTATGAGCTTACCTCGCATTGTATTGGCTTTCTGCACAATGAAAGGTCAGCTTATACTGAAAATTTATAGTTAAATGTGTCGTCTGGAATTGGTGCTTGCAACAAAGTATTGTAGTTCTGATTACCCAATTAAACTGCTTAAGAATACCAAGTAACATGGCTGTAATAATATTATAATTTAATAATTAAATAAGATTGGCGGTATTTGTAAAAAGAGTAGTGACGGATGGAAATAAAGGAATTGCCAGTTCGAGCCTAGCTGTTGTTTGATTGACATTGTTACCTACGTATATACTTCACAATGGCTAGGTCTACAAATTGAATTGGTTAAAAGTAATAAAGTAGATTGGTTGCAGCTACCCAATGAACATGGTTAACGGTACCAATCACTTGGCTAAGTATACCAATTTGAATTGTCTAGAAGTAACAAAGTAGATTGCTGAAAACAACAAAGCTTATTGGCTATGGTAACAGTTGTATTTATTTCATAATAACCAAGTTAATTGATTTGTAATACTTAAGAATCTTGGTTATACTTAACCGAGACACTCGAATCACAAAGGTTTTCTAAGCTTACTAAGTGAATAGGTTATAAGTAATCAACATAGCCTTATCTATATTTAACGAACTTGTTGGGTTAATATTACCAACTTACGTTAACAAAGTTGACGTGTATATTTTTAGCAACAAACTTTGCAGGCTCCCTCCGAAACAAGTTGCTCGGTTGTAAATAGCAATAATTTGGTTATTTCTAACCGTTACGTTTTTTCCGTGTAGATGGGACACATATAGCTATTAAACGGTCAGTGGAACATGAGGAACGCTTTTATTGTAGAAAGCAGTATCATTCCTTAAACGTACTTATAGTAAGTAAACATAAAATTACTATTTTAACTTTATTACTTATTTACTCAACTTATAATCAGACTTCAATAAATGAATGAAAAATAGGTTCTGTTATAAGTGATTGTGTAACTAATTATGGGTTTTTCATTGCACAATACAATATAGTTCCCCAATGCCAGAAATATAAAATTTAAGTACCTATTTTTTACCATAAAATGTATACTCCTGGGATTTCATTTAACAATAGTTGTATCTGTAAGAGTAAATTGTATATTAATATCATTGATACACTATACGTATACATGGCGATGAAAAGTTCATTTTGATGATTTCAGGTTTGCAACTGTGATATGGAGATAATAAGTGTAGATGCTAGTCATGGTGGAGCAACACATGACGCATTCATATGGACCAGATCGGGGACTTTTTGGCGGGAAGTCAAACGGAGCGGTAAATTAAATTTCTGTTAAAAAATAGTTAATTTGTTTATCGCATAAATACTGCATAACATTCCTAACTAGTTAGGGAATTATATTCTGGGGCTCAAATAGAGCCCAAAATGAGTCCCCACAGTGATGGTGAGGATGTTGAACCAAAGAAAAAGAAAAGAACATACAAAATGATCTCTAGCGATGGAAATGATGCAGATAAGTATAAAACTTACACTAAACACAATTATAAGAGATTATTCTTTGATAATGGGAGTAATTAATATGTAGTTTTTGTTGAATCAACCGAAAATGAAAAGTTAGGAAATAAAAACCCAATTCCATTGACCAATCTTTTTACCGAAAATGTAAAACAAATAATTGGCGTTCATAGGTTAACGCCAATAAAATTGGAATCACTTTTAAAAAGGCAGCAGCTGCCAACAACTTCTTAAAAATGGAGAAAATCTAGAAACAGGGAAATAAAAAAGATGGAGGCTATAGTTTCAAACCTTAAAACTAAACTAAATACTCAGCGTCAAAAATATAAACGAGTCAAAAAACAGCTAAAAAGGAATAAAATCTGTTGAAAAAGCGCCAAAGACCAGAATTGAAGACATGAGTGAAGATATAACTAAAAAGAAAGAATTAGTGAAGAAGACCCTTTTTGGGGTAGTTATTAAAACACAATAAGAAGAAAATGTTGTGTATTCAAGTTATATTTTTTTTGTGGCGAGCTCACCTGATGGCGGCAGAATGGGTGTGGGCAAATAGGATAGTGCTCGTTTTGCCCGTTTATTAAATGTATGCGTTCACGCTTTAAAAAAAATGTTTAGATGATTTTAATTACAAAAGACGAACTATAAGAGCTTCTTGGTCCGAGAGTACTATGAGAGCAGAAATCAATGGAGCCCAAAAAAGTAGCACTAAAGGGGCTTCCATTAAATATAGAATGCCCTAGAATACGTTGCAGCGACTTGTAAAAACAGGATCTTGTACTAAGAAACTTGGCAGATTCACCACAAATTTTACAGAAGACGAAGAAATGGAGTTAGTCCAGCGTTTAAGGGACCTAAATGCATATGTATGCCTTCCATATCCTTTTTAGATTTGGTTGGTTAAAAAATATGAAAACAAAGTTTAAAAACGATGTCGCTGGGATACAGTGTTATAAACATTTTAGAAGCCGCCACGCAGAAATGTTATTACGAACACCTGAATCAACATCCATAGCCAGCCTTCTGGCATTTAACAAATCCGCAGTAAACCGATTTCATGATTTACTTGAAAGCATTACAGAGAAAGAAAATATTCGTTCAGACATGATCTGTAATATGGACGAAACAGGAGTGCAAACATCTACGAAATAACCTAAAGTACGTGGACCCCCGATCCGTGGACCCGATCCGTGGACCCCCTGTCTAATCCGGCGCCCCCTGTAATCCGACATGACAGAATTATGTTTGACAATCTTTGCTAATATGTATGTATAGATCACGCAAGTTTGAACAGGTCACAACTCGTACGCGCCACCGCTATTGTGCTCGACGCGTATGCATTGTTTTACTTAGTTTGAATTTGACTACTAGTGATAGCGGTACGGCCTAGCGTACGTTCATTGTTTACTACATATTTATTCATTGTGTATTAGGTATATGTAGTACCTAGTAATGTCGTCACAAACCCAGAAGCGAAAGCACAAAACGTTGACAATTAAAGAAAAATGTGATATTTTAGATCGCTTAAATCGCAATGAAACTTTCAGTAGTTTAGCAAGTGAATACGGCGTAGGCCGATCTACAATTTATGACATTAAAAAAACCACGAGAAGATTAAGAAGTTCGTGTCAACTACTGACTGCGGGCCAGGCAAGAGACAGACACTCAAGAAAGCTGAACATCCAGAAGTGGAAGAAGCTTTGTACATGTGGTTTCTTCAAGAAAGAAACAGGCATGCACCAATTTCGGGACCCATGTTGGAGATGAAAGCTAAGTTTTTTTATAAGGAAATAACAAAGAAAGATGATTTTGTGGCCAGCAAAGGATGGCTAGAACGTTTTTAAAGTCGTCATGGCATACGTTTAATGACTATTACAGGAGAGAAACTTTCTAACGATGCCACCTGCATAGAGCCCTTTAAATTAAGATTTTTGCAAAAGGTGAACGATTTAAATCTTGACCCGTCACAGGGCTTTTTTGGCGTGTGATGCCTAACAAAACTTTCGTTTCTTGTAACGAAAAAGACGTACCTGGACGAAAAGTGAGTAAAGAGCGTGTAACCATACTACCATGTGCTAATGCTGCAGGTACACACGCGCTTAAGATGGTGGTCATTGGGAAATCTAATAAACCAAGGGCATTCAAAAACATTGATTTACCTGTACACTATTACGGACAAAAAAGTGCATGGATGACAAAAGACCTTTTCAAAAAGTGGTTTGATGAATGCTTCGTACCTGAAGTTACTTCAAAGTACATACATATGTACGTATAATATATTGACTCTCGTCATTAGATATGTAATTTGTCGGATTGCAAGGTACTCTTTCGTAAAAAAATCCGGACTATAGGGGTCTTAGGCAGTGCTCTATAATCCGACAAATTCGATAGTCCGACACTGCCCTGCATAATGTTTGCCGGATTACCGGGGGTCCACTGTATCTACCATGCGTGGAAAAAACAAGTTACGACGAAAATTATCTTGAAACATAAACTTACTTCACACAGGATGTTTGAGACGGCATAGAATACCTCATTTCATTGCTCACGACGAAGTAAGTATTGATGTAACTGTTAGCCCGCACTTTTGTGTGCTTACTTTTCACTACACTACGGATATCTAAGTCATATTTAAAATGTAGAATAACATAATGATAGCATATATTACATTATAAAGTTTCATGATAGGATAAATTAAATTATAAAGTTTCAATGAACAAGCATATTTAAAAGTTCCTTGTCGATAAAATTTATCGATATTTTTTTCTATAAATATCTATTTACTTTCAAGAAGGGAAATCGCCGACGACAGATTTTTATTATCTAAAATACATATTATTTTAAAACAATGATTACTAATTCACAGGTTTCCGACTTGTCAGTATATCAAAATAAGTAGCATAGCGAACGGAGCGAAGCGGAGCAGCTGCTGCGACATCTACCTATCACCAGTGACAATTACTCGGTTTGTTGGAACCTCTTGGAAAATAGATTCAACAATATAAGGTATATAACTTCCAGTATTTTAGAAAGATTTATGAGTCAGAAAACAATCATAAGTGAGTCATCATCTGCTTTAAAAGAACTTTTTGATACCACAAATGAATGTCTTAATGCATTGGTTACCATTTGTTGTAACACCATCTATCACCTCAAATGTACATCTTAGTTCTTTATAATAAAAATATTTAGTCTGTGTCAACTCGCCGTGTGTTTTATTAGGTTATGGGCCCAGAACAATAGAAGACTGGAATTATGGCTCAAAAACATTGAAAAGTCTAGTAGGCGTCCGAAAAAAATTTTTAACAACAAACGAAAGGTGGTTTGACAACGCCATGTACAAGTGTCATAAATATTTGTTTATTGGTAGAGTCATTGTTCCGCCAGGCTTGCAAAAATAATAATGGAAAACCTCCTATAGAACCGAATTTTCCCGCAGTATTAACTGCAAGGGTACTAAAAGATCTGATACATAAAACAGAAACATTGTTTCCTGATCTACGGAACCACTGTACGATACTGAACGTACATATATAAATATTTCACAATGACATTTGTCTATTTTTTTTTATTATCTGTGTATCTGTCTTTATATTATAGACTAGCTATAAATTGGTACCAACTAGAAACCTATTAGTTTTAGATATATTGATATTACTTTTTTTTTCGTTTCTGAACGCAAAACCTTATACCTCGGACACGAGTACTCGTCTACATAATAAATAGGTGCCTAGGCCGAAAAATACTGGTTTTGATGCACACAAATTCTGTACTTAGATATTATGTATGTGCTTACCTACTGTTATATTTTTAAAAATTATTCTCTTGGGATGTATTCTGTAACGAAAAAATTACCGCTTCGCCCGGTGAAGTTTTCTACTAATTTTAATTCATATACTACCCATATATATATAATATACCAAAAAAGAGATATATTTATATCTTTTTTGTATCGTCAATCGTGTCAGGTTTGCTGGTTTTTTTTTGCATTGCAGGTATGTGAATTAAAACATTCACTGGGCGAAGCGGTAATTTTTTGCTACAGAATCTGAGGCATAGATATTTAAAAAATATAAAAGTCGGTAAGCACTTACCAAGTTCTTAGGATTTATCTGTATCCAAAACAATGGTATTTATTTTAGAATGTATAGAACAGTGGTAGCTATTTTGTTCTGGGTGTCTACGAAGTTAATTTATTATATCTTTGAAATAAAACTAATCTTAAGGATTTTATCGCGGTTTATTTTTTATTCTACGTTCCCGACGTTTCGGCTGCTTTGCAGCAACCATGGTCACGGGAGGACTGAGGTGTTTGACGTCCTGGTGTCATAGTTTGACGGGGGTACCCTCATATTTAGTTGTTACTTGCGGTCCGATCTACGCAGAAAGAGCTCACTGTGTCTTGAGGTCTTGCAATGGTACGCTTGGTTCTGGATTTTATGATGTTTACTACAGGGTCCCAAGCTGGTGGTAGCACCCAGCCATCTTCCCTATTGAAATTAGGATGTTTTTTAATTTCAATGGCCTCGCGTATCATCCTTGGTCGGAATCGGTGTTCTTTTGCGAGGATCTGTGGCTTATCAAATCTGATATAATGGCGGGTGCGATCTTGTACATGTTCACAGATTGCAGACTTCGTGGAGCGCCGGTGTTTTACATCAGCAATGTGTTCTTTTACCCGGGTTTTTATAGATCTTTTGGTTTGTCCTATGTAAGAGAGCCCACATTCACAATCGAGTTTGTATACCCCTGCATCTTGTAGAGGAATGTGACACTTCACAGATGGTAAAAACTGACTAATCTTCTTCGGCGGCTTGAAAGAAGTTTTGATTGAAGCGCGCTTCAAGATGTAGCCAATCTTGTCTGTGACACCTCTAATGTATGGTAGTACAGCAGGCAGACGCTCGACTGTGGCTGGTTTCACTCGGTCCCTGTGACGGCGGCGCGGGATTCGGAGCTTGTTGTCATGCAGTACTTGCTTGACATGATGGAGCTCAGCAGCCAGATGTTGCTCGTCACAGACAGATCCTTAAGATTAGTTTTATTTCAATGTGTAGTATTCGCGTAAATATAAGAAATCAATATTATTATATCTTGACCAAATTGGCAGCATGTCTATGGTATGCTGATGCCAAATTCAAGAATTATAAAAAAAATGGACTCATTCACTCAGCTGCGACCGATTTCATGTTGTGATTATGTATGCGAAAAACTTACTTCAAAATTCAAATAATAATTGTGTGGGATTTGCGAATAGTTTTGTTTTCATTTGTGTTTCTGTTTCAGACCATATTAATAATGCCTCAAATCCCACAAACAAGCAAAAGGTCTTATCGGCGGCACGTGTATTCCGGGCCAAAAAAGGCTCTAAAGCGAGTTCGTGCTAGACTAGCTCAGTATAACCACGGCGAAACATCGTCGACGTCTTTATTTACCGAAGAATTTTTCTTGTTATCTTGGTCATATAGTAAAATGCCGCCATGTCGTTCAATGTGTCTACAAATAAGCGGGAAATACTTTAGAAACTAGAATGTTTCTAGTTTCTAAAGTATTTACCTCTAGTCTAGTAGAAACTAAAAAATCAAAATCTAGGCCATATCACATATTATTCGACTTTATTTCATTGCATTAGACGTGCAGTTGCATGGCGTGGAGAAGAAAGAGAAGACCGAACTAAGAAACAAAAACTAAACGACAATATTAGCTGTAATGCCGATATTATGTATGTACCTATATAAAGATAGACTCATTATTGTGTTTGCGGAACATTTATGGAAAACTAGTAACTAATAGTTTTGTCTTTCAGTACTCCCAATATACCCAAAGTTAAAACATACCAGGTTGTAAGGCAAAAATCCGCCCTGGAGACTCATTGGCAGAACGCTCGCCTTGGAACGAGGTGTTCAGGTTCAAACCCTAGCTTCCATCACTGAGATTTCCGGATTTTCATGTGCGAATCTCATTTTCCTTAAAGACTATCACTTGCTTTACGATGAAGGCAAACATTGTGAGGAAACCTGCATGTCTGTCAAAAGTCGTGTGAAGTTCACTATACCGCACTGGGCCTACGGCCTATATGCCCCTCATATTGAGGAGGAGTGAGCCCGATATAATGGCAATGGGCTCACCCTCTATTGCATTGCTACCAAAATACCATCGGTGAAATGTGGGTGCATTGCAGTGTGATGGTGTATGTTGGCCCGTCTCTGGAACGATGATTGAATGATTGAATTTATCCATACATGTCACAGCAGCATTTACCTTATAATAAGCATGGATACAGTAATAATTATTATTGGACTAAACAATTATTTTTTTCTTTTTAGCGGAGGAATGAAACGCAGGAGGTTGCAAGAATCAAGATGACTGTAAACAAATAAACTTTTTTATATAGTATTATTTCAAATAATTTGTAGAGTCGATTCTATATCATAATATTATGTTATATTTACCTAATTTTAGAATACCAAAATTAGGTAAACAACATTGTTTCAAAGAAATTTGGCAATGTAGCTGTATGCCTTATTAGGTATAGAACTACATTGCCAAATTTCTTATTCCCTTGTAAATTATAATAAATATTGTTCTTGTTTCTTGATCTGGTATATTGTAAAGCGTAATACTTTTACAGTTATCATGCAAACCTTGCTGTATTTATAAGACCTATACAATAAACATTATATTTACGAACATGAAAGTATACATTTTTTCTTTTTCTTTTCTATCTTTTATTTCTGAAACGAATATTGCAATGCTCGCAAAAGTATTTATATTATTTTACAACCGATAAATAAGTTTTTTTATGATCGCTCTATCTGGTTGCATAAAAAGGCAACTTTTAGTATGCGAGACTTTTAACAAGTGCTGCGTTCTAGCGGCACAAAAAGACGTGTATTTGTCTATGTGTGAGTGCCTATTTATACAATGAATTTTCCGCTCATTATAAGCTATGGTTTATTGTCCATTATAAATGATTTCAGGTAAATGTTTTTTGGATATATCAATGCAATGTCGTAGTAGTGCTCGCAATTTGCAACATCAAGTCTCATAGATGCTCGATGTTCGTGTAAACTAGTTGCAGAAAAACAGGGCCATCTATCAAAAATGTGTGGCAACCGACCCTGAGCATTCACCTTAAGTACTTGAAGTGAGAACGCAACGAAATAGTTTCAACATTTCTAGGTCTTCAACAACTGCAATTCTCTAATGCGAGGTCTATCGTGGATGCTCTAATCAGTCTCATTAGTGAGTTGAATTTGGAAAAAATAATTTAATGACAAAATGTTTGTCTGCTGCCCCAGTGTCAATTAGAAAAATAATATTATTATTATTGATAGATAGATTTGTTATCCATGCTTCTGTGTTGATGTTATTTATATTAATACTACCCAATAACAAATTATTGTTGTTATTGGGGTCGTTGACATCAGGATTATCATGATTTTCACATTCAATTGTTTTAACAAACTTATTGCGACAGGCAATAGCGAAATGATTGTATTTACCGCATTTTTTTACACTTTACACCTTTGGCGGGGCATCTGAACCGATGAACTTGCAAGCACCTGAGGGCTGTCTACTCCGGTTACACTGTTGGTTTGTTCCTTGTGGAGTTCTTGTATGCTGTTTACGTTCGGATAGTTACCTGGACTGGACTTTACTTGTCCGACGAATGACGATTCGTCTAGAGTTTTCGATTGTAGTCGTGTTGCTTCCATTTGCTTTGCTTATTGACCAGCTCGGTCTAGAGTGTCTGGCTTTGTGATTAAAATTCTTTCTTTTATGTCATGATTTTTTGAGTTAAGGTTCAAGCTGAATATGTCCCTATTTAAATCATCAATAGCTTGGCGATGTTGCACTGCCGGCCAATATTCCTCAGGTCTGTGACATAGTCATCAATTGTTTCGTCAGCCCTTTGTCGCCTGTTGGACAGTTTATGACGTTCCATGGTGATGTTTATTTGCGGAATGAAATGGTTTGTAATCCTTTCTGTTAGATCCTTAAATATCACGGTGTTTATGTCAACATTAGATGAGTAGAATAGTGTGAGCGCGTCTGGGCCAACAAAATGAAGTAGTATTGCGACTTTTCGGCTGTCGTCTTCGTTTTCTAGGTTATTTATTTATTTATTTATTATAAAATGTTATTAGCTCGCATGTATATTTTTAATTGTATGTACCAGTTTTTCCATGTTAGAGGCATATTGGAGTTACGCAGGTCGAGAGCTTGAAGAATCCTGCGATGGAAGAAGATGGCGGCGTCGTCTGAGACGAGCCTTGTGCGTCATCTTTGCTGGCTTTTCTTGGGTCCATCATACCATATTATATTTACGGACGTCGTGCGGCAGCACGCAGTAATGCCAATAATAATTAGTATTTAATTCATCAAAACTGGTTACAGGGACTTAGTATATCGTGTTTTCTCAGTTGCCACAAACAAGGAAGAGACGCGTTACAATAATAATAGTGCTGTACCTAATAGTGTCTACGTTAAATCCCAGTAATAAGTTGCCCAACAGGAAGACACTTTCTATTTTTTTACTGTCCAACGAACATCATACTGAAAATCAGGCCTTGGTGCGACAAAGTTGAAATAGTATCTGTGTAACTATTGATTGCTGGACGTCACGAAATATGGAATCATTTATGGCAGTTTCAGGACATTTTATAGATAAAGAGACGGTACAGTTTCACAGCATTTAAGCACAATGTACGTCCCTTACAGGTCATCACACCGGGAAAAGATTAGCTTCCGAACTCCGACCAATTTTTAATATTTATGATAAAGTCAATTTACTAGTGACAGTTAACGCTTCAAATATGATAGCAGCAGTCCGAATCCTTGGAAAAAATCATTATGGATGCTACCTACGCACATAAATTGAACTTAATTGTGCAAGCTGCTTTGAATGATGAAGGAGTATATTGCACCATCGCCATAGTTCAAAAAACGGTGTCTCATTTTAAGCGCAGTGCTGTAGCCAAAGAGAAGCCACAGCTCAAAACGTATCTCAAATGAAGAGCCTTTTGTTATCAGTCCCAACACGTTGGAATTCCATATATTTACATGCTGGAGAGATTCAGTACCTACCTTGCAGGAAGCTTTGAGGGCTACGAGAATTTATTTAAATGAGAGAAGATTGAGAGAAGAGAGAAGAAGAAAATGAGAGAATTTATTTGAATTGAAAAAAAGCTGGGATTGAGCCTCAAACTAAAACAGGATGTATCCACTCGGTGGAATTCAACATATGACATGATTTCTCGTATTCTAACGGTTAAAGATGCAGTGATTGCTACACTGGCTTTGTTGCGAAACGACTTGGCGCTTGATGCCACTGATTGGTCAATTATAGAATGCGCCGAGCCTATCTTAGACATTTTCGGATATCACGCATGAAATAAGCTCTGAAAAACACGTGACACTGTCCAAAGTAATACCTCTTTGTAAACTAATGGCGATGAATACACCAGCCTGATTAAGAGAGCCTATCGAAATAGCAGCTATTCAAAAATTATTGCAACAACTGGACCAAGAACTGGAGAAGAGATTTTCTTATATATAATCGAATGTTTTGTTCACAGAGGCAGTGATACTCAACCCTCGTTTTAAAACAAAAGCTTTTAGAAATGAAATCTGTTTCGACAGGGCATTAGACAGCTTGAAACAAAAAGTTGGTAAATCAAAAACAAACCCGGAGCCTAACCAATTGACAACAATGCAAGAAGCATCAACATCAACGACGAATTCCATATGGGATGATTTCGATAGCGAGGTCGCCCAATTGACGCCAGCAAACACTACTGCTGCTGGCATTATAGAAGTGGACAAATATATGACCGAACCCATTTCGCCACGGACTACGGACCCTTTTTTGTGGTGGTACGAAATACGACATGTGTACCCGCTTCTGTACACATATACTCGTATTTTTAAACGGTTCCACGTCGTCGCCACTTCTGTGCCATGTGAGCGAATATTCTCCAAAGCTGGGTACACAGTAAATGAAAGAAGGACAAGACTTAAGTCCAAAAAACTATCAGAACTGCTGTTCATAATTATGTAGTAATTATTGATAAAATTATGTAGTAATTATGTACATTCAAATCATGTAAATACTCTGATTTTTAAATACGCCAATCTAGTCCTTTGTATGTATGTTTAGTTAATTATGAAAGCTAGGTTGACAGTCCTAAGCCTGATAAGTATGAAGGGAAATCAGTAGTATATACATTCAGTCAAAAAAGTATCGGGAATGGATGATTTGTTTATGGTTCCAAATTCAATTTTTGTTTTTTGTTCTTGTTGTTAGATTAGCACAACTGTTTTCCATTTTGGCGCGGAGTTTGAGTTACATCTGTTATTTAGATTAAATACAGTGCTGTTTTTAGTTATATCATATCTAGTGTGTATTGCGAATTTCATAATGGACAAAACCATCGAACAAAGAGTTTGTCTTAACCCTTTACCGCATACGGTCCCAAATCTGGAACATTAACTTTAATCGACTTTAGCAGACTTCTAACACCATCTCTGTATTCAGTTTGGTAACATTTCTATTGGCTATGGCCCTGTTTCACGTATAATCAAACAGGTGGCGTTCTGCGTGGCATACATGATCTGTATTCCGTCGATAAAGCAGTCGATTTCGCCATTTTGAATGTGTGCTAGTTCGCGATTTCTCGAGGAGTGTTTTTATTTGGTTTTTGCGAAAAAAAACTATAGAAAAGCGGTTTTGATTGAAGAAAAATGGATCCCCAGCGCTTTTATGGAAAAAAACGTGAGTCACATAATTTCCATCATGATAATTTTATGATTCAAACTTTGTGCTAAATATGGAACAACATGCAGTTATCTGATTAGTGACCAGTCAAATTTGGAACAGCATGCAGTAGGGTGACAAACCAAATTTGGAACATCATGCAGTAGGGTGCCAGACTGCATATACCAGAAGAAATGGAGTAGTATAAAAAGAAGTAGGTATGTAATAAGTGTTTTTTTTTTCAAAAAATGTATTTTTTATTACAGATGCAATGTCACTTCGACAACGCAGTGTCGCCATCATCCCTGATTCCAGTGAAGATGAAATTAGTGACGATGATGACTATGAAATTCCGAAGCCATTGGAACGGGTATACATACCCGAAAGTGATGAAGGTAGTTCAAGTGCTGAAAATGAGAGTGACATAGAGATACTGGAAGAACAAGTCCAATCTCCTTCCTCCTCAAGAAAAAAAAAGGAGAAATTGATGTGGACTAATACAGGCATCACATAGTCACAAACTACTTTTATGGGTTGCGAAACTCTGCCTGACGAAATCATGAAACTAGAGACACCCATGGATTTTTTTAAATATCTCTTCCCTTCGTCAGCAATAAATTTAATGGAGGCAGAAAGCAACATATATGCAGCTCAAATAGCTCCAAACGGTTTCAAACAAGTGACGCATGAAGAGATACGCAAATTCATCGGCATAATAATTTATATGTCAGTAGTTCACTTACCTAGCACACGCCATTACTGGAAGGAAGGCACTTACATCGAAAGGGTGGCTTCTGTGATGTCATGCAACAGATTTGAAGAAATTAAGAGATTCTTACATTTTTTTGACAAAACAAAAGAGCATAAACCTGGTGAGCCCAATTATGACAAGCTACAGAAACTAAGGCCGCTATTAAATATACTACGCGATAGGTTATTGAAAGTGCCGAAGGAAGAATTCTTGGCCATTGATGAACAGATGATCCCCACTAAAGCCCGCACATCGGGAATACGACAATACAATGCGAAAAAACCTCATAAATGGGGCTACCTAAACTATGTGTTAAGTGGAGCCAGTGGCTTCAGTTACGATTTTGAGATTTTTGCAGGTAAGCACCCTGGTCCACCGGAAAACTGTCCTGATCTAGGAGTCCCAGGGAATATAGTACAAAGGTTGTTAATGACTGTTCAAAATAACCTGAACTTTAAAGTTTTTGTTGACAATTGGTACACTAGCTTGCCTCTAATGGCAACTTTACATAACAAAGGTTTCTTTCCTCTGGGCACCATACAACTTAATAGAGCCAAAGATCTTAACGTACAAAAAAAAGATCTGATGAAGAAAGAACGTGGTTTTTGTGACGAAAAATCTACAGTAGTCGATGATGTCCAACTGTCGGTCACTTCATGGGTTGACAATAAGGTTGTTAGCTTATGTTCTTCATATGTGGGAAAAGAACCAATGGGGATGGTCAAAAGGTTTGACAAAAAACAAAAAACTAAAATTGATGTGCCATGCCCTAAATCAATAGAAATTTACAACAAATACATGGGAGGAGTAGATTTGCTCGATTCAATGCTGGGTTTCTATCGAATAAAAATCCGAAGTAAAAAGTGGTATCATCGATTATTCTTCCATTTCGTCGACCTCACTTGTGTCAATAGCTGGCTATTGTGGAGACGTCGTATGAAACAGAAAGGTGAAGATTTGTATATACCTTTGCTCGACTTCAAATTGACACTGGCAAATATATTGATGCAAGAAGATCTGCGAGTATATACACCCACAACACGGAACCGAGGACGCCCAATAAACCTGGATATAGAAAATGTACAAAAAGGCATGAAACGACGTCGCTTGGAAATGCCTCCAGTTGAAGTGGCCGGAGATGGCTTTAATCATTGGCCCGCATGGATGCCCGATCGTCAACGATGCAAATGGGAGGGCTGTAATTATAAGTCACAAATAATTTGTCAAAAGTGCAAATGCTATTTGTGCCTAAACAAAGACAGAAACTGTTTCACAAAATTTCACATCTAAAAATCCACTTGTAACTTTAACGAATTTGCTCATGTGTTATACAGGTGTTTAAATAATAAATGATTAATATAAAATATATTTATATCACATCCATTGCCACACTGCATGTGGTTCCAAATTCGGAACTCATAGATTTTCAAGCTGGAGTGCATGTTGTGCCAGATATGGAACTCACGGTTTTCCCGATTTTTCTCCGATTTCCCTGTATTTTTATTTTTTTTATTATTTTTTTAGAGTATCTTTAGATATAAGACACAAAATATATTAATTTGAACGAATTTAAAAAATCCATGCGGTAAAGGGTTAAATTTTGCATCGCCAATGGAATTTCGTGTTCGGAGTCACTGAAAATGTTACAGAAGGCTTACGGTGAATCGACTTTATCAAAAACACGTGTTTATGACTGGTACAAAGCGTTCAAAAGCGGTCGAGATGTGATGGAAGATTTTCCTCGCTCTGGTAGGCCATCAACGTCTGCAACTGAAGTTAACATCGCAAAAGTGAAGGAAATAGTGACTGAAAATCCTCATTCAAGTTTGAGAGATAGCCGCCGAACTTTCTGTGTCTCACGAGTCGATCCGTATCATTTTAAATAATCACTTGGGTATGAAACATGTTGCCGCTCGGCTAGTCCCAAAAGACCTGAATTTTCTCCAAAAACTCAATCGCATAAGAGTCGCTGAGGACATGCTAGAACGAGTCAATTCCGGCCCAACATTCATGAAACGCATTGTTACTGGTGACGAGACGTGGGTTTACGAGTTTGACATGCAAACTAGTCAACAAGCTTCGGAGTGGCGACTTCCAACTGAACCGAAACCGAAAAAACCACGCCAAAGTCGATCAAAAGTCAAAGTCATGTTGACTGTTTTTTTTACTATCGCGGTGTTGTACACTCGGAATTCTTGCCGGAAGGTCAAACGGTAAATAGAGAATATTATTTGAGCGTTATGCGGCGTTTAAGAGAGCAAATTCAAGGAAAAAGGCCAGATTTGTGGAAAGAAAATTCTTGGATTTTGCACCACGATAATGCGCCTTCGCACAAGGCCATAATTGTGAACGAATTTTTGACCAAAAACTCAACAAATACCATCGAACAACCACCTTATTCACCAGATATGGCCCCAGCCGACTTCTTTCTTTTTCCTAAACTCAAATTACCAATTCGTGGCACCCGTTTTCATTCGGTAGAAGATATAAAGGAGAATTCGCGGCGAGAACTGAACTCACTTCCGGAAAAAGCGTTTAAAAAATGTTTTGATGATTGGATTATTCGTTGGCGTAAGTGTATCGTTTCTGAAGGAGCATACCTTGAAGGTGCTAAAATAAATTTGGATGAATAACTAACATTTTGTGTATTATTGATCTTTTCCCGGTACTTTCTTGACAGAGTAGTATGTAGTATTATGTTCCTTCCGAATCTCTTCGAATCATTTACGATGTGTCGTATGAATGACTTGTGTGTCGGAATTAAATAAATCTTTTGAGTGAAAAGATTTATAAATCTGTAATCAGTAATACTTAATTAGCAACACTGGCTGTCGCTGTGGGGATATAAAAAAATAAAAAAAGAAATAGACTGATTACGAAGACCATAAAGGGAAATATTTTGGCTCAACAAACCATTCGCCGAAATGGAAACTGTGTTGATTTTATACCATCAAAAGATATGGTTAAAAAATGACTTCGTCGATTTATAACCAAGAAGTAGAACTTTAGGAAGAATAGTTTTTCAATAAATAAATTATATAAAAGTGTTCTTTTTTTTAAACCGACACCGTAATATACACTAATTTTAAAATAAAAATTAGGTATCTATACTTGGAACAGGGTAATTTTAGTCTGCAGACAAGATAATTTGAAATTTTCATCTGGTAACACTGGGCCGCCCGCTCGCTCGGTCACTCGTGCGTGCCAGTGTCTCCAACCATGCCGTAATTACGGTAGACGTACCGTAATTTCCTCCGTGTCCTTATTTATATAATGGCAACACTGGTTTAGATAAATATTACCAGTGCAGCATTAGAAAATTATATAGTCTAGACGACCAGCTGCTAAATGCTATTTCAACTTTTGACATCGAAAATTGCATATCCGTAACTGAAAAAAGACAAACATCCTTATACCCAATTTTCCAGTCATGACCACGGATAGCTCCCAAGACTCTTGAAGCCCAGTAGACTATAGACGATGAATGGCGGCATTTACCAAATTATATCTAACAAAACAAATGCGAGTCGACGCCATTCTTTAATTTGGCACGTTTTATGCTAGGAATGTTATCCCTGCCACATTCAAACGCCGACTGTGAACGCATTTTTAGTCATATTACTGAATTTAATGACTCCAAGACGAAGAAAAGGAATCAGTTGTGCACAAAATTTATTCGCCACACCGCCTCACAGGCCGATAAATGCGTCCGATCATAGACTTTTGTGGTGTAGTGTTAGTAATAGTTATAGCCCTTAAGATAGATATGTCTATTTTTACCCGTGTACCGTCTGGCAGCTGGATAATAGTTGCATCGATTGCGCAAGGCAGCAATAATGGTACATTTACCAGATTCAAAATTAAAAACTTTAAGGGCCACGCGATGGTCCAGCAGAATCGATGCAGTTAAACCATTACGGTATAACCTCGAAAAAATATTTGATGCTTTGCTGGAAATATCTGGTGATTGATTCGTCGGAATGGGATTGTACTACATCTCACAACTCTAATTCGCTTGCTTAAGCATTCAAAATTATAGATTTGTTTGCTCGGTAATCATTTGGTTTGATATTTTAAACGAAATTAATGCTCTGAGCAAAATGATGCAGAGCCCCACAATGAATACTCAAATCTGCATAAAATTGTTAAATAAGTTGATTGACAAGTTCACAGAATATCGCACGGCTGAACTTTCAAACGGTGTTAGCACTCAACGTAGAAACATATTTCCCACCAATAAATACAATTCGTCCAAGAAAAAAATCAACACAATTTCACTATGAACATATTGATGAAGTTTTAGTAGACCCCAAAATCAAATATAGAGTAGAGTTTTATTTTAGAATCCTAGATCAGACAATAACTTCTTTAAAGGACAGATTCGACGAGCTAAAACATTTACCGACGTATTTGGCTGTTTTAGCAATAACTTATCTAATTATTCCAATGATGAGTTAATGAAACATTGTAAAGATTTAAATCTGAAACTAAAAGATGATTCAAGTAGTGAATCAGACATTGACGGTATTGATTTATTTAATGAAATCATTGCATTAAAGTTGCATTTTGCAGAAAACCAGTCTAATGATCCACAAACGGCAATGTCCATAAAAATAATCAAACTTCATTGGAAACCTAAATTATATGATGAAATCATTAAAATAAAACGTAAAATAGGCTGTTGATGTACTATGGTTTTATTAAATGTCAGTAATGCTATGACAGTTACAATCACCGATAAAATTATCTTTCATTTGAGTGTAAACAAATTGCTAGTATAGTCCCACAAACTTATCTGGCCCGGTGGTCAAAAGAGGAACTAACAACGCCATTTTGAAATGTCAATCTGCCTGCTATTCGCTGACATATCCGTCATTGGTTGTTTACTACGTGCGGCTCCGTGTGTTTATTTTTGTTTATTGGTTATAGCTAGTGAAAAATGCCGAAAGCTTTGAAAAGTGATGCGAGGAACGTTATATTACAAGTCTTAGATTTTATGAAGGAAGAAAAACGCCTTCAGACACCGATAATACCGTTCGAAAAATTGTATGAACGCGTAGCTGCCGCGACTGGTTAGTGTTGTCAGCTTTTGAAAATAAATTCAACGAAAACACTATTTCGCACGTGCTAGTAGAATAGATGTTTAATTTTTTTAATTTTTATTACTTTTGTTGTAGGTGTTGGGGAGCGATTTGTTAGAAAACTTGTGAAGGAAAAAGAACAGGCAGATGAAACTGGAACAAAAGTTTCCACGCCAGGAAAAAAAAAGAAAAGGACGAAAGGTAAAATTGAAGTGGATGAATTTGATCTCGGTGTCATAAGAAGGAAAATTCATGAATTTTACATGATGCGGAAAGAAATTCCCACAATACCAAAGTTATTAAACGTGCTCCAAGAAGACATTGATTTTAAAGGGAGTCGAGAAACTCTTCGGAAAGTACTCCATAAAATTGGATTTCGTTACAAGAAAACAAAATCGAACAGAAAAATTCTAATAGAGCGAAATGATATTTCAGCATGGAGAGCAAATTATCTTCAAAAAATTAAAGAGAATGAACGAGGTGAACAAAAACCAGTCATATTTTTGGACGAGACCTATATTCACGCATCTCATACAGCTGGACGCTGTTGGCAAAGTGATGAAATTGACGGTGTGCTAAACCCAGTCGTCGATAATTGTTCATGCGGGAGGCCAAGCAGGGTTTGTAGAGAATGCTTTATTAGTTTTCCAATCGAATACAAAAAGTGGTGATTATCAGGATGAAATGAACAGTAAGAATTTCAAAAAATGGGTGACCGATAAACTTCTGCCTAATTTACATCAACCAACACTGATTATATTGGATAACGCCCAATATCATAGCATTTGCATAAACAGAACTCCTAATGGAAATCATAAAAAGGCTGAGATGCAGAAGTGGCTGACGGAAAATAATGTAGAATTTAATGAACATTTTACAAAACCGCAACTCTACGAACTCATTAAAAGACATAAACCAAAACCTGTATACGAAATAGACGAACTGTTCAAAAACAATGGACATAGCGTGTTAAGATTACCGCCATACCATTGCGACTTAAATGCAATCGAAATGATTTGGAGCTCGATGAAACGAAACGTAGCTAATCAGAACATTGATAAATCAAATTCTGAAATGCCTACTTTGATTGCAGAATCCTTCAATAAGATAAAAGTGAAAGAATGGCAAAAGCACTGTAATCACGTAAAAAAAATTGAAAACGAGTATAGAAGTAGGGATACATACTTAGACGAGCCTTTCATCATTAATTTGGCCAGTGACAGTGAAAGCGAAAGTAGTGACTTTGATGATGAAGTGAATGATGAATCAAATAACTCCGGTGGCTTAGGAATACCTGGAGTATTCCCGTTAGAGAACACTTGCCATACATTTTATGTAGATGATCATAATTATTGTGTTAAAATATAAATATTTTCGGGGAATATGTTTGTTTTTGTTTTTTAGGTACCTAATTAACATTTTACCTATGTTATTTCAAATCGAATTTCCCGGAAACTATTAATCGGATAAAAAAATCGGTTCATTAGTATTCAAGATTCGGACCAAAATATATTCGGTATATCGACTTGCTTACCCACTTTATTGCAAAATTTATTTTACTGGCAACATCAAATACGATAACAGCGACTCTCTCACCGGGCCAGATAAGTTTGTGGGGCTGTAAAGTGTAACTGTAAGTATATTTTTGGAATTTATATGAATTGAATACCATGTCGACTGAATGGGAACTAATATGAACAATTCTGTATTTTTTTCGGGTACCTATAAGATGGTAAGCATCGGCCAACTATCGGCGCTCATGGATTATTTAGAGTTCCAGCGAGAGCTGGCACTGGGTCGATGCACTAGAACCAAAGGGAGACGCAGTGTGTCGAATAGACTGTGGAGCGAATGCTCCGTCGTTTTAAATAGCGTCTCGTCAAACTGCACTCAAAAAACCCCAGATTTATGGCGAGTGATAAGGACAAATATAATTCAATTGTATTGATTCAAAATTGTGTACCGTAGTAAAACAATATTAATTAAAGCATGCAATTCAATTTCTTTCTCTCCATAACCTGGCGACGAGAGCCTGTTGCAACGCCTGCCCTTCTTGTAATCCAGGGCTGACACGGCGGTTACGCGGATTCTCCATATCAAGCGAACTCTCCGCTTCCAATCTACACGGTAGAAGACTACATAGGCATCATGGAGCATTGTACAAAAAATCCTTTACATGTAGTGAGTATAGAGTCAGAAAACATTTTAAGTTGCACTGAATTAGAAAAGTGTATAGTGAATAGAAAGGTTTTTATCGATAAAACCAAAGCTAATTGGCTGGCCACCAAAGAAATTCTATTAAAAAAGATCACCGTTATTCGATTTTTATGAGAAGCGGTTTTGATAAAGACTTTGAAGAACTTAACATTAAAAAAAAGACAGGAAAAGGGGTATTGTTCTACAGCGCCGTGACGGTCACATAGTACCAAATAACTAACAGCGGGTATGGCCGGCGGCGAGAAAAAACGATTTAAAAATGTCTATAGCTTGAGGCCACCGGTGACCCCCATGGCGTGCAACGTGTCCCCACGGGGCACCATGCAAAAAGGTTGGGAAACCCTGCCTTAGAGTGATTGAAAGACTGAGTCAGAAGGTATTAAAATTAACCCTAAAATGTAAAACCCAAACAAAAAGAATTCAAGCTGCTAAGAAATTATCTGAAGCTAAACCATTCATTAAAATCATCGAAGCAATGCCGGAATCATTAGGAACATTCATGACTATGCAATTAAAATCAAAACAAAAGGCCAAGGGAAGAAAATTTACTCTCGATGAGAAAATTATGGCGGCATCCATTATGAAACAAAGTCAGAAGGGCTACAATTTTTTTAAGAAAATTAATCGTACTCCCTTCAAAACGAACACTTCAATGACTAAGTGTTTGTAGTATATAACTAGGAGTGAATAATTTTTTTTATAAATCATTTGAAAGCAACTGTCGAAAAACTTCCCCTTGAAATAAGCCTGTATACTCTTTTATTTCATGAGGTTAAGTTGCCACCTGGGCTTTACTATGACAAAAAAAGAAATCTTTGTATTCGAAAACTTTGGGGATCCAAAAAGGAAAAACATTGCCGATCATGCACTCGTTCTAATGATTAAAGGTGTTAAATCGAAGTCAAAGCAGCCAATATTAATCACTTTTTGCAAAAGTACAACGACAAAGTTTGAAAATATAATAGCCACCATACAAGAATTAAAGAAAACTGGCATAATTGTTATAGCTACCGTTTGTGACCAAGCGACATCAAATGTTATGTGCTATTAAAATGCTACAAAAAGAGACAAGGGAGAAGTATTTAAGACTAAATCAAGAATATCATTCAAATGCTTTCGAGGTTGATGATTTAAAAGTCTTCCCCTTATTTGATACACCTCATTCATTGAAGGGGAGTACGTAACTTAATAGCAAAAAACATCAAATATATAAAGAAAATAAAAGAAAATTGCGAAGTGGGAAAATTTGAGAATGTGGCTAAATGAAGATAAAGGAGAGGATGAAGTAAGAATTTTAAATAAATTGACTGAGTATCATATAAAACAAGAACTTTTATTGTGGATGGCTTGGGATGGGATGGGATCGAAAAAGTGCTTGTTAGCTGCTGCGACAATTTTAGATCTTAGTAATAAATAGATTAAATACTTCAATTTTAGATATTAAATCACAGCAACAACGTCTACAAAATAATTCGACGCAATAGAAGGGACTGATATGGAAAAAGGAATTTGGGATTTTCATAAGTTGCTTGTGAACTGTGAGTTTGGGGTCGAGTCACCTTCGTCCGTAGGAGAATTAAGTACCCTCGAGATACCCTACACGTGACCCTGGGTGGTGCCAACCAGGTGACAACTCTACTGGTGGTAGGCTTCGGCCGTGGCTACCCAACTAGCACATAAGCTTTAAAACAAACTGTATATCGTTTGTATATCGGTTCCGTTTGAGAATCTACGTGTTAAGAATATCTGTAGTAATAGAGTTATAGAGTGCTCTAACTCACTTATAACCACGAAAGAGGCCCACGATTTTAGAGGCTAAGGTTCTAGAGAGCTTACAGAGCGGTGGTATATAGGTGCTAAAGTACCTACACAAGAGTGTTTATTCATTCTCAGTTATAGCTTCAACCGGTATAACTGCGGTTGTGATGAGTTAGTTAACACTATGGGTTATAGAAAAACGTCAGCTAAGAATTATTTACCATTTAAAACTTTATTAGACCTATTAAAAACAGTTGTATATATGTCACTTTGAAGCGTATTAGTTATGTAAAATATTCTCAAGTAAGTATCATGCCGCTACTTGAGTATATTTAGTAACCAATTGTATAACAAAATTGTGTACCAGATCTAGTGTAACATCATGGCGAGATAATAATTGGCAGAAGGATAGTAAACATATAAGTATTCAAGTTGTTGTGAAGTGAAAACGATCTGCCGTTGTGATTTTACGGTAAGTGTATACCATGTTTTCCATCTCAATTTTAACGCGCTTGGAATTTATTAAAGATTTCCATAAAATTTCAAATTAAACATATAATGAATAACATAGACACTTCAAATTTATACCATTTTTTGTATTTTTTTCGTAGCCAGTAGCATTTTAAATAAAGTGGCATCAATGGAATGAAAAAATAACATGAGTAATGAAGTATTTTGTTTTCAAATATTGAATAATTCAGTCAATTTATAGGTTAGTTCAACAAAACAATGGCGAACTTACATTGAAGGTTTTTGTCGTCACTTAAGACATCTATTACACTTTTTGTGATACAACATCTTTAGTCAAGAATATTGTGCAGGCTTTAGTACACTTAGCAGTGCAATAATAGACTTAAATAATTACACTTATTATAGCCAAGACACTACAACCGGTTAAGCATTTTACAAACTGACTGGATTAGGGTTCTTCAACGAAGGAATCAAAACGTAAGTTTTAAATAATCACAAAAAATACAATGTTTTTTATTAAGTACTAAAACTAATAAAAAATTATCTGTGGAGTATCTTTTTATAGTGTCGGATGGTTGTATTTTTTACATAGGTATTAGATATATAAAAATAAAACGCATCATAACAATGAATTTTTCTAAAGAAACATTTTCTTTTTAAGATTGTCCAGGTTTCAACAAGTTTCTAATTGTCGTATAACTTTTCCTCGTTCTTCACTAGCAAAATAAATCAATCACTCACTCTTTCACAGTCAACGGACGGAGACGGACGTCAATGTGTCTGCGCGTTACGCTAGTCATCTCACTTTGGTATCCGAATACGCTTACAAGATCCAGGTATTGAATATGATACATATTTGTTTATCTTAACTTAATGTAATATTATACAATGTTAGGTTTTATGTACTAAAAGTTAGTACTTGTACCGAAAGTTTAGTTTATTTATGAAATCCTATAAGTACATGTAGTAGGTATAGGTACGTGGGTAGGGTATTTTTATGTATAACTGGCATTTGTTAAGTAGTTAAAGGCGGAAACATATTTACGTGTCGTGGCGCGCCAGAAGCATATCGGTTTTATACATTTAATATGGTTAGGGGCATATTTGCATGTCGTGTCGTGTCGGAACGCGTTCTGTCGTGGCGCCGACTGCTCGCCACCGATTGCGACAGAGCGGTGGTGGGGGATATGACGCGACACGACACAACAGGCAAATGTGTTTCTATACTACCCGCATGGCTCGTGGCGCGAACATCTAGCGGACACTTTTAATTTATTAGATTTGCAGCAAAATGACCGATCTTATTGAACTTTCGACGACCTGAGCGGTTCAGTGGTCAACATGCCAGAACAAAGTGGGCACGACAACGCGCCATCACACCACCACCGCGGTCAAGTCAATGCGCGCACGCTATTAGTTAATCGACAACCGCTTTACTTTATGCGTAAACTCACCCCCTCTACTAATGCTGAGCGGCCTTATACGGCCAATAAGTGACGCCGCCAGTTATAGGCATAAATAATGTTACCACATTGGGTAGTAGTGTGTTTGTATGAGTGTGCGCATGTGCGTGTTTGGGCATGTGCGTACTAAGTTGTTATTATTTTTGTTTCAGTATGCCGTTCAAAGTAGTCCAAACCTTAGAGGGGAAAAAATATAAATTATTTACTGTTCCCTCGGGTTGGGAAACTAATAATATTCTCAGATATCCTAATAAATGCATATCAAAGTATATAAAAGATGAAAGTTCTTCACCAACGCTAGACTGGGACGTAATGAAATGTAAAGTAAAACGGAGCAATGTATTAAGTTACGAAATTGGAGAACAGCTTGTATCTGAAATGCTGAAGCACAGTGACACGGAGGACGATGCCGATAATTATATGCAGCGGCGATATCCACAAAACAAAAAATCTTTAGACCTGAATTCAGTGGCGCAAGATATGGTAAGAACTATGCAGATCATAACTTTAGCAGTGTTAAAGAATGTGTTTTAGAATTTATGATTCACCAATTATTAAACGCTTTTCACACTCTTGACAACTATATATATATATATATATATATATAAAAGAGAAGCGTGACTGACTGACTGACTGACATACCAACGCACAGCTCAAACCACTGGACGGATCGGGCTAAAATTTGGCACACAGATAGCCTTTATGACGTAGGCATCATTTAAGAAAGGATTTTGAGACAGGGCTGGATTAAGGGGGTTTAAAGGTTAGACTATGACATATGAAGCTGAAATTTTGAAAGTAAGTAGTTTGTAGGTTGGAGACTTCATGTACGAAAGGAGTTTGCGACAGGGCCCGATAAAGGGGTCTAAAGGCTTTCGTAAGTTTCTAAGAATATTTAATATAGGAGTACAAAGAAACTGAAATTTTGAATACCTATAAGTAATTTTTCGGTTCGAGACATCATGTACGAATGGATTTTGTAAAAGGGCCGGATGTATGTATGGAAATTTACGGGAGGTACGAGACATCACTTACGAAAGGATTTTGCGACAGGGTCAGATTGAGGGAGGGTAAAAACTTTTCTAATCCTATTAATCCTACTAATATAATAAATGTGAAAGTTTGTATGTTTGTCTGTTTGTCTGGATGTTTGTTACTCAATCACGCAAAAACGGCTGGATGGATTTGGATGAAATTTGGCACACAGATAGATTATCACCAGGAAGAACATATAGGCTACTTTTTATTCAGAAATTCCAAGCCATTCCCACGGGATCATGCTAAAACCGAAATTTACGCGGGCGAAGCTGCGGGCGGAAGCTAGTTTTGGATAATAAAAATTTACCGGTCTTTTTTGTTTCAGATGGGCAATGTCGTTTTGACAAATCTTGTAACAGACTCAGCGTCATCGTCCGCTGACTTGGAATTAAACTGCAACGTATCTTATATACAAACAAGTTCAACGAACATACCTGTGTTATCAAATGTTACTACGCCTTTAGTAGCAGATTCAGTTGACTTTGACATAAATAAAATATTTGAGAACCAGAAAAATATATTAGACAACCAAGCAACTATTGTAAGCCAAATTCTTCAAAATCATCAGCAGCAACTGGATACTAACTCTGCAATTGTCGCCCAGCTTCAATCTCTAAACAACTTGCAAAATAGTTTGATTCAAAAGGTATCTGCTTTGTCTGTGCAACTGGAAGATGCAGTGTCTCAAATACTTTTATCATCTAGTCAAGATGTACAAACTTTGAATAGCAGCAAAGGTCATATTGACAATATTCCAATAAATATAAAGCCAGTTGACAGTGCTCAGGATTTAGATGATCTAGAAAAGCAGTTATCGGATCCAATAAACAGAGACCGTTTGAAAAATACTTATTCCATACTATGTTCTGGAGGTAAAGGTATAGATTGTGCCTATATGCTTGTTGATGTCTTGTTTACAAGAAAATTTATTTCGGAGTGCTCATGGAGTGGGGGTAGCAGAGGTGAGGATTTGAAAGTTCCTTTAAAAGGTTATAAACATGTATTATCATTTTTTTGGAATATGGTGCACCATTGGGATGAGACATATTGTTTAAAAGACAATGAAATATTTTTCAAAAACATTTTGAAAAACGCCAAGAAAAGGAAAATGGCAAAACTTGAAAGAGCTTCAACATCAAGGCGTTCGAACCCCAAAAGTAAATCGAAGCGTGTGAAGGTTTCAGAAGAAAATGCGGACAATGAAGCTTGTGTTACTGATGAAAACGAAGAAGGAAACGCTATGGGAAATAAAGAAAGAAATGATTCAGTAGAATAAAACACGGAGGACAACAAAGAAAGGAATGATTCACAAGAAGAAATGGCAGAGGAACATAAAGAAGAAAACGCAATTCCAAATATCTCAAAAGACGTCGCCAATTCTAATATTAACATCGGAAAGGAGACAAGTGTCTGAACCTGAAGAAAAAGAATCACTGCGTTAAAAATTCATAAATATACAGGGTGTAACAGAAGTCCTTCAACTTCCTGAAAGGAGTGATTCTAATGATCAATATTGGCAAGTTTTGTTATGGGACCCACATCGAAATTAAAAAATAAAATTGGATCTCCCATAGAAATTGACAGTTTGACAGGCAATTTTTATTGAAGTTTCGAAGTTTGGCCTATTGTAAAAGATATTCATATATATCAGTAGAATCACTCATTTCAGGGAGTGAAAGGACTTTTCACACCACCTGCTCGACAATCTGCTATTATATGCCACGTAACCTCAACGTAAAGCACTACTTTATTCCCTAGGGAAATAAAGTTGTTTGAATATCGAACGTCAAAACCACAGACATTAATATTACTCAAACCTTCTAATCTGGACGACCTCGGGTAGACGATGGGCATTGTAAAGAGATTTCATGATGATGATAATGATGATGACGATGATAATGATGATGACGATGACGATGACGGTGACGGTGACGGTGACGGTGACGATGACGGTGACGGTGACACTGATGACACTGATGACACTGTTCACCTCGGGAATAAAGCGTGTCTTCGTCTTGTGCGGCTTAAACCCCTCGCACCACTCGGGACTCTACATAACTCCCTCGCATCGCTCGGGAGTTAAATTTAAAACACCCTCGCTACGCTCGGGAGTTACTTCTGAGTCCCTCGTTGCGCTCTGGGTTCAATATGCCGCCCGTGACGTAATCCACTGCTTTATTCCCTTGGCATAATCTACTATTTGTTACACCATGTATAATGAAGGACATACAAATTATGATGCTAACTCACTGTTTGATTTAAATTTAAATTTCTTATGATAATCAAAAACTATGTAAAGATCTACGTCATTGGAGTATTCTTAATTTTTGTTTTATTTTGGTTGTATGTGAGACTGATTGTAAATTCAGTAAGACTGAATGAAATAGTTCCTTGACATTAGCCAAATATGAAAAATATGTTTTGTAGGTTAGTATATACGAGTATTTAATATGCAGACCACGGTAGTAGTATACCTATATGTTGAAAGTATATCTACTAATACGTAAGGCCGTTCTATCTCAAAACAATTAACTTTGTCTAGTAAAGCATAGGTAAATTATTATACTCGTAGTTACCATAGATAGTTTAGATAAAATAACTTTGTTGATTTATTACTTAAGTACATAAGTGTTTATTTTTGAGAATTATGGATACATTGTTTTTGCTACTCATTGTTTTTGTTACTATAATATGATTACAATTTCCAATGTTTAACAATCGAAGCTAAAGTAAGCCTCTTTAATTTTATAATGGTTCTTTAATATTTTTTTGATTCAGAGATGGACATTTTCTTGATATTTAATTAAGCCAATTAAGTTACAATTTTAAGCAGAAATATCTATAATACATTTTATTCTTATAACTCATTTTATTTGTGAAATATTGGCAAAGCTAATATCCATTTGTTTCTAAATGTTCACAGTTACATAATACACTACATAATGCACATTAAAAATATAGTTACATAATTATGTGACTATATTTTTTCCAATTTTTTTTACCAATTTAATAAAGAAATTATCAAGTAAAAACTTGCTATCATTTCAGTAAGTACAAACCTACAGCGTATGTAATAATGGTAGAAAGTATAATATATCTTCATGACCCACACAAACTAATTTGCATTTAATTTCAAAATCAGCAGCAACTGTTTTAAAGCAATTTGGGTAATATTGTTTTCTATAGACCACGTTTTTAATTTTTTTGTTAGCGAAGTAATTTTTTCAATATCACTAGTTTTTTCTTCTTCTACTTCGTCTTCTGACTCACTAAGTGGTAAGGATTCTAAAAAACTGAGATTTACTTGAGATTCCTTTTTTTCTTGTTGTACGGAACCATGTTGTTGTGCCTCCACTCGAACTTGACCAAAATTGCTCGTATTAGGACTATTTAAATTTCCGCTTTGTAGCGAATCTTCTTTATTTTTCGTAACTACTGGAACAACATAATCTAATAGGATATTATCAAAACTATTTGATTGTTTTGGGTCATTCGTACCAATATAAACAGAATCCAAAAAAGTACGACGTTCCTGTTGAATTCTTTTTTTCACTGCACCTGTTTTCTTTTGTTTACTCCAAGTTTGTAATCTTTTCATTTTAATGTGAATTAATCTAATACCCAGTAAAATTATTTCCTCAGTTCGTCAAAAAGTTGTTTTAACACATAATGCGGTTATATAGGTACCTATATTAAGGCCTGCCTCGGAGTGTTAATAAAAGTCCATAGTTTTGTCTAAGACTATTATTTTTACAATATCTTTAAAGTGTACCTGCCTAGCGCAATTTGCTTTAGTAAAATGAACATTACAGCTTAAATCTACATAAATGAGTTGTTCAACACTTTTAGTATTTTGAGTTACTACACTCTTGACCAACTCTCTTTTACAACCAATACCTGCACCTTATATTCAATATAATACCTAAAGACATATAAGACACTTCGCGGCAACAACTACACAACAATAAGTGTTAACGTGAGTCAGCGAGCACTCTTGTGTAGATTTAGGTGCTACAAACAGGTTTGGGCTATAACATCTTAACGGTACTTGCTGCGATTAGCACTATTCTAACTCTAAAAACTGTTTAACACCGTTCATTAAAGTTCTAGAACCACTGTTGGAGCTAAATTTATTTTCTTACTCCTCTATAACATTTTAAGTTAGAACTGAGATAATTATTACTCATTTAAACAGAATGAAGTTATATTAAAACCTGTAAATGACACCAAAATGTTAGTTGGGTAGTCACCACCCACTGAACAAAGCCATGTCGCCAAGCGGCCTAGCCGTGTTCCGGCATGATGTTCGGTGTTGCCATTCATGGATGGCGGGTCAGATCAGTTGCGCTGCATGTGCCTCTATCTACTGCCGCCTTCCTACCTAGGCAAGTATGCTCCATCGTAGATCTCATCGTCACTTACCATCAGGTGAGATCGAGATCAAATACTTGCCTATAATGTAATAAAAAAAAAGAAAAAAAGAAAAAGAAAAAGGAACTTTCTACATTTAATGCACTTGCACTGGAACGTCAAGACATAAATGAAGAATTTAAACACTATTTTATCGCAGTGAAGTATGATCCTATACGTTACTAGCACGAACAAAAGAACTCTATTTATCACCACGTTCACTCAACAGCCATGATCTATATGAGTATCGTGGGATCATGTGTTCGCTGTACTTCTAATTCGTGAGTCAATTTGTGTTTCTTCTTTTCTTTTTCCAGTAAGTAAATTACTATCGATCTAAGAACCTAGTTCTAACACAATTCATCCAATTCACTTTAGCATGCTGTTGCTTGAAAAATAATAAAAAAAAAACAATCTTTTGATATTTTTAATATCTTTTGTATTGTAGGGGTACTCTGCAAATGCGTCTCCTAAAATGCCATCATGTACTCATGACATTAGCGAGAACCTTTTTAAAAGTCGTAAATTGTCATATTCTAAAATCCATGAAGAATTTTATGCGACAAAAAAAAAGGATCAGGACGCATTTTTGTTAAACACTGTGTTGTAATGAGGATCATGAGACGGCGACCGAGAGTTGGTCAACATTTTTGACGAGCTCTGCAGAAAGGAACGAAACGGTGACGAATGCTGCCAGTGTTTCGCACTCCTGGAAAAAAACGACCGAGATCAAACCCAGTAACCGACGTGGACGATTTTGATAAAGGGGTGATAAAACGTTGTATCGACAATTTTCACATCACAAATAAGGAACTGCCGACAATTAAAAAGATTAAAAATAAATTGCGTGATGACATCGGGTATCAGGGATCCGCAACCAGTTTGCGGAAAATTATTAAAGATCTTGGGTTTCGGTGGAGGAAGACTGAAAATAACAGGAAAATTCTTATAGAAAAGGCCGATCTCCGCCTCAAAAGAATTAAATATTTAAAGAAACTCAGACAATACCGCCAAGAAGGCTGCCCTATAATATACACTGACGAGTCATATGTGCATTCTACGCACACAACATCAAAAGGTTGGTCGGATCTGTCATTGGAAGGACTAAAGAAACCAATTTCCAAAGGCCAGCGGGTGGTCATCGTGCACGCAGGTTCCGAAGATGGTTTTATTCCGAATGCTTTGTTGATGTTTAAATCGGGAACAAAATCAGGGGACTACCATGATGACATGAATTTTATTAATTATAAAAAATGGCTTGAGACTCAATTAATCCCAAATCTCCCACCAAATGCCGTCGTGGTAGTCGATAATTCGTCCTACCATAACAAGGAGGAGGAGTCTGCGCCAACTTCGAATACGAAAAAAGCCGAGATGCAATCATGGCTTGCAGGAAAAGGCATCGCATTTACTTCGGATATGTTGAAGCCAGAGCTTTACAATAAAATAAAAAAGCACAAAGAGGGCCACAAACTATATAGCATAGATAGAATACTGCAAGAGCATAACCACCGCGTTCTTAGATTGCCCCCATATCATCCTGATTTAAACCCTATCGAAATGGCCTGGGCAGCAATAAAAGGTCATGTTAGCAGCAAGAACGTGAAATGGAATATTACAGGAGTTATGGAGTTGGAGAACGAAAAGGTGGACCAAATGGGTCCAAATGAGTGGAAAGCGTTATGTGAAAAAACTAAAAGAATTGAAAATGAATATATCGAAAGTGATCATATTATTGACGATTTGACTGATCGCGAATTCATAATATCAGTAGGGGATTCCTCCGACGACAGTGACAGTGACACGGAAGACAGTGAAAATAGCTCCGACGAAGACGGACCAGTCGCACCACAGCCTAGTACAAGTGGGACAGATCGTGATAATGGTTGCCATCGCACCCACGAATATATAAGTGGTGTGCGTTTTATACAAGATGACGACAGCGATAGCGATTTCGATGTTCCGATACCGCCTTGAGATTAAAAGCCCCAATCTCTACTGGCTAATATCCGTGCTATTTTGTGATCTGCTGCCAGGCGCCCGAGTTCTTGGTATTGTTAGTTTTTTTTTTTCTTATAGGCACATATCCACCTTTTTTTCTTTGCTTTGTTTGTAATTTATTTAGAGGTTGGAGCCGCTTGCGAATCCGTACCCCTTTGTAACTGTTCTTTGTGGGTGTTGGGAGGCCTTCTGCTGACCTACCCAGGATGACACGCTGCAAAATGGCTTCCTCAGCAGGAACTTGAATATGTTGTCTGGTTGGAATAATTCAATAAACACTTATTTTGGTTGTCTTAGAACATTTTTTTTTTCATTTCTACAAATTTGCTTTATATAATGTTTTCAGATGAGGAAATAAAATAAACATTGTTTTTCTTATTTGTGTTACTTCGATTGTGTAATCCTTTATATGGGTGAGTACTTATTACATTACTTTTGTATATAGAACTTTTTGGCCATTGTCACTGCATTGCCACTGTGGTGATATTGCGTTGTCATTGCATCGTTACTTAGTTCTCACTGCACTGCCATCGCGGTATTACTATGATGCCATAGCGCTGACAATGTGTTGTTTATTTCTTTTGTTTTTCTTTTCAACATAGAAGGAAATATAGCATTGTCAAGCAGTTTTGTGAATCTTGTTGGCAACCCAACAAAACCTTTTTAATTATTATAAAAAATGTAAAGTATGGCAACATTTTACAGACAAAATGGACGCGATTTAGACTGTTTGTACCTTATAATTAATAATTATTGTATTGTCAATTATCATCATTTATTACATACACATTAAACTCTTTCTCATAAAAACGGCTTCTCTATTAAAAACTACAGCCCTGAACTACAGTCCACAGTGAAACAAATCTAGTATTACAAAGTGAGTAATTTTGTTAAACAACATTAAGGTTGTGTTTTTGACAGTAGCTCTGTGTATATGCTAATAAATCTTTTAGGTGTAACAGTTCTGCACATAGCGAGTGCTAAAATTAATAAACTTAAATTGTCATTTGACTTAACATAATAAAAAAACAAAAAAACATTTTTAAACTTAAACGTTTAAATATTTAAACTTAAAACTATTTAATTGTTGTTTATAAGCAGTTAACTTATAAGAATAATTTAAAATTTCTTTAAATACTTTATTATTTGTAAAATGATTAAATATTAGTGGATATTGAGCAAAATATTGGTGCACATTGTAACATCGGTTTTTCTCGTTACACGCACCTATTGTGCATTCCAAATTATTAAACAAATTTTTGGCATATTTATTGGATTTTTAAATTGTTTCGCACTTTTAGTTCGGAATTTAGTCGATTGAGGAGTTTTCGTGTCTGTGTATTGATTGCTTTATGGTCAACATTTGACAGCTGTCAATGTCAAATTTGACGTGACGGTTGACTTTTGAATGAGGTAGAAATTTTACTTCACTTTCCTACCGAGCTGCGAAGTCACGATGAATACTTTCGGTTAAATCTTTTTTTATCGTTGCCTCATGGCGACGTTTGCTGTTTTTGTTGAATACCAGTGATGTCTTAGGACAGAGCGGCAGCTCATCCTTATTTATTTTATGAAAATAACCCTCCATTGAGGTAAGTTGATTTTTTTCCATTGTTCTTACATTGTTGTGTTGACAATATTTACTGGATCGTATTTTAAACGTAAGTTTCTATTGTTCCAGGGTTTTTCTTTTATTTCATTCTTATTATGTCTTAATTTTTCACATTTCATTTATATCCCACTGGATTAATGAAATTCACCACTTTTTTTTTTAACGCGGCCACGCGGTGAGCCGACATCATGGGATCGACCATGGCCATTTTCATGTCGAACCAATGCCAATGAAAACCACGGAGACTGATTGAGGGACACGTTGCTGGGCGAATTTTCCTGCTCCACACGCCGTACCATCACCCCGATGAAAGACCTTCGTAGACGCTAATTTTTGGGTTTGTTCCGGCATAACGGATCTCATGGTTTGAATTATTTTTCTTATTAATTTTCCTAACGATTTATTAGTTTAAGACTTTATTTACCTAAATTAAACTTGATTGACAAAGAGGATGCAATAATGACGAAAACACAACTTTAATTTTAACATAATTTACTTTTTTTTATTAAGTTAATGTGTTTATCCTTCCCTTTGAAGGCATAGTACCTTTTTTTTGGTGTACTACAAATCTCCTTTGAGGCAATAAAAGATTGATACTACTTTGTCTTTTATTCCCTTTGGCTTGTGATTAAAAGCTCCATTCCTGCCGATGACTATCCGAGGTATTTTCTTGCTTTCTTAAATTTAGGGGATAGAACGCCTGGCGCCCGAACATCATTTATTTAGGTTTTTTTATTGTTATTTTTATTCGGCGACCTTCCCAAAGCAAGTATTATGTGTTAATTAGGTACACCTTACTATTTTGTTGGCTTGCTTAATGCAATGGTAGCTTAACAACACCACATGCTCCACACACTTTTTTTTCATATATTACAACATGTAATTACAAATAATTCTTTACACTTGAATAACATAAACTTACACAAATTATCGAAACTTGCATATCATGTTATGTTGACAATGATCATGATCTTGGTCTAAATTCCTTCCTCATATACAAGCTGCTATTAATGGCACTATTAATTTAGTTACAGGTTTCACACCTAATTTTCTTATGTTTGGTAGGGAAACAATTTTAGATGGGTCCTTACATAAATTTGCATCTGCAATTAGTTTGTCAGATCTTACCATTGCTGATCGCAATGATTATGGTACTTTGTTAGCTACTCTTGGTGGTATTTTTGACCAAGTGGTAGAAAATTTAGCTAAATCTTATAGAAGAAATTCTTGTTATTATAGTAAGTCGAGGAAAGTCATTTCTTATAGTGTTGGTGATGTTGTGTGGAGAAGAAACTTTGTTCAGTCGAATGCTGCTCACTTCTTTTCTGCGAAGCTTGCACCAAAATTTGTTAAATGTAAAATCGTTTCTAAACTTTCAGATAATGTTTGTGTTGAAGGACATAAATAAGAATACTTCTGGTAAATTTCATGTCAAGGACATACTTAAAATATAAATTTAACTTTTCCAATTTATTTCCAACTTTTTCCAATTTCCAATTTATTTATTGCAAGAGTTGTTCCATCAATATTTACAGATGTATTCTTGGGAATGTTACTCCTTGAAAGATGATGTATGATATGTTATGAAAGGAATGGAGTTGTATGAGTGGTGATGTATTAGGTTTCCTAAGGTTTACATAAAAACTTAAATATGTACTCTGTCATAAGTAGTTTTCCTTCAATTCTTTTGGAT
The DNA here is from genome assembly GCA_905404115.1 of Pheosia gnoma. Lineage (NCBI taxonomy): Eukaryota > Metazoa > Arthropoda > Insecta > Lepidoptera > Notodontidae > Pheosia > Pheosia gnoma. The sequence goes on from FR989915.1 coordinate 6,701,991, forward strand.
AATTAAAATCAATTTAATAGCAAGTTAGCTTAGCAATTATCTTAACACAATATGATCTTATCTTGTTTTATTTCCTGAGTTCCTTACTCAGAAAATTTTACACTATTTTTTGTGTTTTACATACATAGTTTTGGTTTAGGTTGTACTGTCCTTATTTCTAGTATATACCCGGACATGACAATCTTTTTCCTTTGGTCTGGCCAAACCTTTTGGATTAGACTACCTTTTTCTTGTGTATAACACACATGTACTTATTCCTTTTTAAGGATTTTTTTGTAACCTTTTCTTGTGTTTAGCACATGTACTTTTCCTTTCTAAGGAATTATTCGTTAGAACTTTTCTTGTGTATTTTGACACATGTACTTTTTCCTTTTTAAGGAACCTTATCTTTATTGTGTATTGCACACATGTTCTTTCCTTTTAGGAAACTTTTTAGGGATTCTTTTAGTAGTCCAATTTTTTTTTTTGAGTGTGACTCAGTTGTAGTCCACTTATTTGTTTTGTTCTTATGTGGAATGACATAAGTAACATCTTTTTTCCTTTTGCTACCTTTATATCTGGTTCAGTTCGTCAGTTCAGGGCGAGGGTGCTTACTGAACTGAACAGTAGCATACAGACCACATAATTTTGATAGGTAACATTTTTTTTGTGGGTAATTGATACTCCACCTTTTTTATGAGTAGTTAGGTACTCTTTCTTCTTTATACTTCTCTGTGGTATTTTGTCGAGTCTTCAACTCGAGGCGATAGTGCTTACCGAGTTGAACAATAGTATCTCGCAAACCCATGAGTTAATCTTGCTAATTTCTAGTAAACATTTTAGTATAACTTTTATAAGTTAGTTTTTTCCCTTTCCAGTCACTTTGATTGTAAAGTTTGTTATACAAACATTCTTCATGGTGGGTTACACATAATGGAAACGTTGGTGTTTACCATTTCGTGTCAGTAGTATCCCAACATCAAGTAATGTATTGTTATTTCTTTAATTATCTTTCTTTTCCTTTGATAAGATTAGTTAATTTTGTAAGGATTGCCTATAATAGAAACGTTTGTGTTTACTATTATTCGCCAGTAGTATTCCCCAAAAAGTAAACTAATTTTGTTAATGTAACTTAACATAACTTTAGAAAACCCCTTTTTGTTTAACTTCTTTAAAGTATGAATTCAGGTCCATTCTTTATAAGGATAATATATGTTGTACACTCCTCATATTCCTTTTCTTCGAAAAAGCTATACTGAGTGGGTAGAAATGAGATTTCAGGTTTTGCTGTCTTCCAGTTTCTTCCCATACTTACTTTTCTTATGTTTTTTTAAATTTTATTCAACGGTGATGGTTTTTCTTGATCTTTTTGATTTTATACTACTAGTTCCATATCGTGTAGTTCTTATACTACCTACTAGTTCCATATCGTTTACATTCATGTTATTTTGGTGGTAGGATATTTGATATTTCTTTTAATATGATTAGTTCATACCAAAGAGTTGTACATAGTGGAAACGTTAGTGTTTACTGCTATATACCAGTAGTATCTTGGAGGATGTAACTAATTATATTACTGAAAATAGACATCTTGTTAACTTTATTTTTTCCAGTACTGTCAGTAGTGGCAGGGTCCGCTAGTTCCATATCGTTGTTATGGTTCTTTGTGTATTAAGTTTCTTATCTAATACTTAATATTTTTTCTTTCCTCAATATTTTTTATATAGAATTTTTTTTTTAACTCCTTCAAAAAAATGTTTCCCTACAAAGGGGGGAATGTAGCGTGCAGGGCTAACAGGCTCGCTACAAACCTGTTTCCATTCCTTTAAACTCATTTAAAATCAATTATAACCTTTTCCTAACCTTTGTTTACGTTTTTACAGGTGACATACGCGTTTGGTGTGGCCAATGTGAAATTTAATTCACATTGCCCATAGCAGACAGTGTGGCCGCCTGATAAAATAAAAGCAAAGAGAACCTTTTTAATTAATCGTATCTATTTAATTCTTTTATTATTCAATTACGCAACTTTACATTTGCACTGATATTTTTAGGTATTAATATAATTTGGTAAAATTGTTAAATATTAGTAATGTGAAAATTGATCCTTGTGAGTACCCAAATCCGATTTATCTTTGGGAAAGTATAAATTAAAAATTTGAGAGTTGTCATCCATCTTAACGATCACTTTCCTCGACGAATCCGGCAAGTCAACAATGTGAAAAATGAATCACAGTCAATAGTGAATATTGTTGGTCTAAATGGCCTATATATAACTTATTTTGGACGCCCTTTGGCGGTAAGTAGTTTTAGCAATTATATTTCGGCAATTGTGCAAATTTTCCTTTTTTTTATAAGCCATGATTTTTCATGTGGGCATTTTCTGTTTCAGTCCAAATACTACTTTAAAATTAACGTCCAAACTACTATTTGAATGACTGGTTCATAGTAGCCATGCATTAGCTCACTTTTCATCCAATCCATGATTTGAATTATTGTTAAATGGTTGGAAAATTATACTTGGACGTAAGCGTGCATTAACTTTCGGGGTTTGTTACCTCTTTAACGGCTTGGGGCCTAGCCCACAAGCATCGCCATGCCTGGTCGTGAGGCTGCACCCAACCTACACATCAGGTGACCGGCTTTTTCTTTCCCGAACCGTGGGAGAAAAGCGGACTGGGGACAGGAGCACGGCTGTGTGTTTATGTATAACCTATGATTAGCACCCTTTATGTAAGTACTTTTACGCTTTGTTTAGGAAACGTGTGTGCTTTTCCCTTTTCCATTGATTTTTTTTTTAGGAATAAATATTTAACCATTATTGAGAAATGGTGTTTTTTATTGATAATTACCTCCAAGCAGACAAGATATGATATACCTCCTTGAGATTAAAAGCCCCAATCTCTACTGACTGATATCCGTGCTAGTTTGTGATCTGATGCCAGGCGCCCGAGTTCTTGGTAATTTTTTCTCTTTTTCTTATAGGCACAGATCCTCCTTCTTTTTTTGGCTTTGTTGTAATTTATTTAGAGGTTGGAGCCGCTTGCGCATCCATACCCGTTTGCAATTGTTCTTTCTGGGTGTTGGGAGGCCTTCTGCTGACCTACCCAGGATGACACGCTGCAACATGTTACTAAAACCATTCAACAATAAGCTGAGCTGTTGACCCTTTTGGCAAAATATCAGCGTTGTTATATATTTAATTGTGTGTAGCTATTTCTTTGCCAAATAAATACTTTCTTTCTTTCTAAAATTGAGAAACAAAAAGCTATTGTAACAGGACGTGATTCAAGGCGAAATTTCACTTTATAATACAGGCTAAGTACTGGAAGAAATGAGGAAAATGTAGAAGTTTGTAGAGAAATGTTTATCAATACTTTAGGTATTGGATAGGATAATTTAATTATGGGTTAATAAGAGCTCTTTTGAAATGCCAGGTCCCTCCACAACTAGATCTTCGGATAGAACAAACAGAAACGCAAAAGTTGATAATCTTCAAAATTTTCTCACATTGCTTCCAAAAATGCCATCTCATTATGGCAGACAGAATTCTTCTAAACTGTATTTGGTAATTTTAATTTTATTCATCAAATAACTCTACGAATTGAGTAATATTCAGTTTTTTCACTGTCCTGTAAAGTTGAGTGTTATAAGATAGGACTTTTTGCCAGTCACAGACGATATATAATTTTGGCATTAAAGGATCTGTACCAGAGAACACCTTGAATAGAAATAATGTAACTTTACATACCTCGTTAGAAAACGAGCAACGAAAGGGTGCTAATGAAATAGCATCAGCCGTTTACGATACGCTTCAAACTAAAGATTTTCCCGGACATGTAAAGACTGTTAGATTGGTGGCAGACGGATGTTTGGCGCAAAAAAATATAGCATTAATTAATAAATAAAGCAACATCTACTAATTTGCCACAGCCCCTACGAATCAGAACAACAAAACGAAGCCATGTTAACGCGTAAATCTGAAAACATTACTCAATAGCTGTCACTCAGGTGTCAGTTTGACACTTGGTGTTTTTTATCTGTACTGTAAGAAAGGAAGAAAATATAACGTAAAATTTATAATTTGACAATAGCGTCTTTCATTACAAAATTTATTTTAAGAAAACAATTATCGAAAGCCTACAAAAATGTACCTGGCACTGAAATAGCGGGTACAAGCCAAGTGGAGCAGAATACAGAAAAAGAGCAAAAGAAAAGGAAAAAAAAGATAAAAAACCATTTTATAACTCTTAAACTAGAAATATGTTTGAGATAAAGCTTGTTAATGGCGAAATTGTGAAGAGAAGCTGGTTAGTATACTCAGAATCCACAGGTTTTGTGGTCCTTGCAAATGATATGGAGGAACATCCGTATTTGCCAAAAGTGGATTTAATGACTGGAAAGGTTCTAACTTAATAACTGATCATGACAATTCTCCGGATCATCGTAAATGTTTTGGACAACACGCGTTTATTTCCATAATTTATTTTACTATTATTATTTGTTGTTGTTGTTTGATATATTGAATATCTATGTTCCAAATTCAACAATCGCCTAATAAGCGGACAAGGCGTTAGCTGAAGAATTGGATGTTTCGATAAAACTATCGGAAATGAGTTGCATCGTGCAGGAGAGCATCATAGACGGCCCGCAAAAAAAGTATTATGACGGAAGAGCAAAAATCTGCTCACGTGCGCTTCACGGGGACTTCGATTTTTCTTACGCCATATTTTCCGACGAAAAGAGCTTTAAGTCCAGTCAGCAAGGTCGTCGGAATTTATGGCGTATAGATAGAGCAAGATACGAACCTCAAAATGTGTGTGACCGTGTGTCCAGACTAGCCGCGCGAAGCAGTCGACTTTTATTTCTCTCCCGCGAAAATTTTTTCTAAAAATTAATTTTACGGTCGGATTCCAAGAAAAATAGTGCTCAGTGATAAGTGCTCCCCTGACTCACCAGGATATATGTGGGCAGAGCAGTGAGTGAAGTGGTTCCAGAGATAGTGATCAGAAATTTTGGACCACGATTGTGGTTGCTGCAGGCATCGCATCGACACGGAGAAGGCGCACCTATACAGCGCAGGCGCAGACCAACCTGCCGCCACCAAAAATCCGGTGATCCGACCACTTTGAGTCCGGATCCCGGATCAAAATCGACGTGAAAAACAACGAGCATCATAGCCGCGACTGCACGCCACCGGCACAGCTCTACACACCCAGCGAGCACCACCTGACGGCCTCTGATTACAGAGGGCTCAGATATCTACCGAACGAGCCCAAAATCGGGACTCCAGGACGTTTTAATAAGGTAGTGTGTCACCTTTTCCTTGACTCTGAAAACAATTGAAAATTACGTAACTTGAAAAGTGCCTTCGTGATTTCAACCCCTGGCGCGGATTTGTTGGGCTGAATCGGAGGAGGACCCCCCCAAACGATTTCCCACGGTGGAAAATCGGGAAAATTCGTGTTTGCACCGCACAAAACTTGTGCGATGCTCATAACAAATAAGCTTAAGTACGACACCCCAGCCCTGAGCATGGCCGAGGTCGACATTGGCTGGGTTCAGAAAATGAAGCTGCTGGGATTGACCATCGACAACAGGATGACCTTCAACGACCACACAGCAAACATCTGCAAGAGGGCCGCCGAAATTTACAAGCAGCTCTCTCGAGCGGCAAAGGCGAGTTGGGGACTAAATCGAGAGGTCATACACACAATATACACAGCCACCATTGAACCAATAGTCACATACGCGGCTGGCGCCTGGGCGCCCGCAGCAAAGAAAGTGGGTGTACGGAAGAGGCTGGGCTCAGTGCAACGAGGCTTCGTCCAGAAGCTCTGCAAATCCTACCGCACTGTCTCCCTGAACTCGGCACTGGTACTCTCCGGGATACTACCTCTAGACCTGCGCATACAAGAGGCAGCCGCCATGTATGAAGCAAGGAGAGGGTCGTCCCGGTTCGTGCCAGGAGACAGGGAGATAGAAAGTGCGGTGAGATTTGCAGAGATTCCTCATCCAGCAAAGCAAATGCCCCTGGAGTTCATATGCTTGGCAGACCAACAGCAACTAGACAGCAGCAACGTGCAGTCAGTGCGTATATTCACTGATGGCAGTAAGATTGAGGGGAAGGTCGGAGCCGCATTATCCCTGTGGGATAATGTAGGCGAAATCCGGAACCTCAAACTTACCCTCGCCACGTACTGCACAGTCTACCAAGCCGAACTCCTGGCCATCTGCAGAGCGACGGACGAGATCCTCAAGCGCAATTGTCAGCATTGCAGACGCTGACAAACCATGGCTCCCTCCATCCCCTGGCGGTCCGCGCGAGAGCCAATTTGACTCTAGCCTTGGAACAGAATAAAGCTGTGACTCTATTCTGGATCAAGGCCCACGCGGGCCTGCCGGGGAATGAGCGCGCTGATGAGCTGGCGAAGGAGGCGGCATTGAAGTCGCGGAGGAGGCCAGACTACGACGGGTGTCCGATTTCATTCATCAAGCGGCAGATCCGTGCGGAGTCGCTTGATGAATGGAATCGGAGATACGTGTGTGGGGGGACAGCCTCCGTGACGAAAATGTTTTTTCCTGACGCCATAGCCGCCCACCGTATAATTAGGCAGGTGCAGCCAACGGGTGTGCTCACGCAGGTCCTGACGGGGCACGGTGGGTTCTCCGAATACTTGAACCGCTTCAAGTGTAAGGAGAACCCATCGTGTCTCTGTGATCCGGAGGTTAGCGAGACAGTTCCACATATAATCATGGACTGCCCAGTATACAGCCACGAAAGATTCAACATTGAGCAAGAGATAGGTTATAAAATAGACGTACACAACATAAGCAAAATCATCGCAAGCAAGGAGAATAGAAGGAAATTCTTAAATTATTGTATCAATATAGCAAATAAGACTATAGGTAGAAATAAAACGGATATGTAATATTATGTCACTTAAATATTGTCATATTTATATGTAGACATAAATAAAGAATAAGGTAGAATAAGATAGCAATAAATATAGGAATAGCAAATAAGAAACTAGAAATAAATAAGCACATATTATGTAATAAAAGTTATGTTTAAATAGAATTGTAAAACTTAGAAAAGTAAATAAAAACGCACTGTACATAGTTATTATCCTCATAAATAAATAAGTTAGAATAGAAACAGAGTAGAGTAGCATGGGAGTCCCACCCATTATGACCAGCAGAGGATGTATGATAGAAAGATAAAGTATGAGGAATGAAAGTACGAGAGGCATAAAAGCGAGAACTAGTATGAAACAAACCAGAGAGAATAGGCGCCAATACATGTGGCGGAGACAGAATGAAAAAAAAAAAAAAAACCTCAAAATGTGAGCCCAAATAACGATTCGGGAAGAATCATTGCAAATATGTGGCTGGATGAGTGCTGCTGGGCCAGGCGAACTTGCATTTATCTTAGGGAGGGCAAATGGCCAAAGCTATCTAGGGGTACTGCAAGAAGTAATGTTACCCACAGGGCGCACGGTGTTTCCCCAAACGGATGTGGCAGAATTTTATTTCTTTCAAGACAATTGCCCGATACACCATGTGCGGGTTTTTCATGAGTGGATGCATTCGTAACCACAAACTAAAACAGTGCAATGGCCCTCCCGATCGCCAGATTTGAACCAGAAAGGACAAAAGAAGCACTTGTCACACACTGCAATCAAATATGGGACACATTCAGAATTTCGGATTTATGCGAAGTCCTAGTCGGGTCGGTCTAGACGCCGCCATAGATGCGGGAGGAGCAGCAACAAAATATTAGGTGGTCAACTGCTACTACACTGTGTCTAGGTAATGTAGTGCCTACAGTAACTAGCACATTTACATAATTTATCAAATAATAAGCGTCACAAATAAGTCCATACCTATAGTAGATTTTAGAAAAGAAATACTAAAGAGTTGTATGTCAAAACCTTCAATACCCAGAGCACCTTCGCTCCGAACGACAAGTAGAAAGCACGTCCTTCAGAAAAAAGCAGGACCTTCTTTGAAGGTGCGTCGGTCTTGTATAGAAAGTTACAAGAAAAATGTGTCTACATTTGGGCGGGTAATAGCCAGAAACAAGTCCAAAAAAGTACCTACTTTCTGTAATGCTTGCCCAGACAAACCATTTCTATGTGTTGGGGTTTTCAACGTTCATGTATAATTGTATAGGTATTTTTCATTACTGTTCCTTTTTATATGGCTATTTGGTATCGTTGTTATCTACCAAAATGTTAAAGAAATTTTTACTTTTTATTTAGTTTAATTTTTAGAAAAAAAAAGTTTAGATTTTATTGTGGTTTTTTCAATAATTTTCTTTGTATGGTAATTGTTTTTCTTTCTAAGTTCTTAAATTTTTCAAAAACCAACTTGACATGGAAAAGCTAGAGGGCCACGCGGGTCAATTAATATGAGATTTAGTTTGACAGCACTGCCTAACGGCCTGTAAGAACGAAACGAAAACCCTCGTAAAATGCGGTCATCACTGACTGACGCGGCTTGAACTGAAAGTCTATATGTCACCCATCACTGACCGACACGGCCTGGACAGGAAACTGCGTTTTTTCTCGCTAAGCTCAAAGCTATCTAGAGGTACTGCAAGAAGTAATGTTACCCACAGTGCGCACGGTGTTTCCCAAACGGATGTGGCATAATTTTATTTCTTTCAACACAATTGCCCGATACACCATGCGCGGGTTGTTCATGAGTGGATGCACTCGCAACCACATACTAAAACAGTGCCATGACCCTCCCGATCGCCAGATTTGAACCAGAAAGGACAAAAGAAGCACTTGTCACACACTGCAACCAAATATGGGACACATTCAGGAGTTCGGATTTGTGCGAAGGCTTAGACGGGTCCATGCGGAGCCGTCTAGACGCCGTCATAGATGCGGGAGGAGCAGCAACAAAATATGAGTTGCTCAACTGCTACTACACTGTGTGTAGGTAATGTAGTGCCTACAGTAACTAGCACATTTACAACAAATCGCTACACTTTCGTTCTATTTTACACTAAGTATTACTTTCTATTTAACTATTAAAGTTGATTGAAATCATAACAGGATATGTCAGTATACAATGATGACCCGCCTGACCGGGCGCAGGCGCGTTTAGACAAAGTAAAGTAACACCTAGGTCGCCACCCGCCTCCGGTAACAATAGCAAGCGGTTTTTTTGTGTTTTCACCAACATGCATTTCACCTGACGATAGATCGAAGCGGATTCAAAGACGCGAGTCAACGGATAGCAATCCGTCGCCTTTAAATGTCACCGACGCCGGTCAAGCTAACTACTGCGAATTAGTATCTCAGGCATCCACATATTTGGCGAAAATTAACGATCTGTAACCCGCGCGCCCTGCGCCCCGTATTTTATCGCCTACCCCACGGCCGAGCGCTCAGCTAACTATGAGTCATCGTGAACCTTACAAAATTCAAATTGTACAGGCATTGCAGCCAGGTGACCATGATAAGAGACTACAGTTTGCTAATGAAATGCTAGAGAAGTTTCCGACCTTCGAAATCATCTTTTTCTCAGATGAGGCACACTTTCACTTAAATGGTCATGTTAACCGACAACATCGTCGATACTGGAGTGACACAAACCCGCAATTAAAACACCAAAAACCCTTACACTCACCGAAAGCTACGATATGGGCGGCATTATCTGCAAGTGGAATCATTGGTCCGTATTTTTATGAAGATCAGAGAAGCCGTCCCGTTACTGTCAATACACAGCGATACGTTGCGATGCCACAGTTTTTTCATGCACCAGCGTTACAGGACCTTTCAGGTTTCAACCAAAGAACATGGTTTCAACAAGATGGGGCAACATGTCACACTTCCAACGACTCTATAGCAGCAGTTCGTGAAATTTTTGGTCAAAAACGCAGCCCGGATTTGTCCCCAATGGACTTTTTCCTTTGGGGATATCTCAAAAGTAAAGTATACATAAGAAACCCACGGTTAATTCAAGAATTAAAAGAAAACATACGCAATGAAATGCAAGACATTGCACCAACCACTTGTGGAGCGGTCATGGAAAATTTTCGGTCCAGGTTGCACGAGTGTAAAGATAAACAAGGTTCACACTTACACGATGTTATATTCAAAAAATAAAACCCTAATTTGTGTACTTTAAAATACAATATACAGTTTTTAAATCTACAGCGTGTTTAAAAATATAGTAGAATCAATCGCGTGAATGCTGCAACACTAGGAAAATCGATTTATAGTTGACCACACCACCCTTTTGAATCTGTGTATATGATCGCCGGACAGTTTTTTTGCCTTTGCACGTAAAATTTTGTAAATTGGAATAAAACTCAGTGAATTGTTACCATCGTGCTTTATTTAACGAACTCACCACTCCACGCAAACCTACATCGCCTACACTTTATATACTTTCTTTTCCTACATTAATATTTCTGGTGCCTATTTTAAGATCTGGAGTGACTTAAGAAATAACACAAAACGGTAGGCGGCCAACATAAATAGGGCTTTGCTGACCGCACTGGAGGTGGGCCTGCCCTTCAAAGCAGGCTCACAGATATTGAGAAGCAGGTCCTCAATATCATTGGAATACAAGCCGCTACAGGTTTATTGGGTGTGGTGGAAGCAGGTTTTCAGAAGATAGAATGTTAATTTAAAATGCTTAAGTCCATAGACAGCTTTGTCTAGTGAAGGCTGTTGGCCGGTGTTCACGGCACCGGGTGGCTATGGATTCGATTCCGACGAAAATGATCATTTCGTGATTTGGTGTTACTAGGTTTGCCTAATTCATTGTACTTATGGCTGTACGGTTTACGGTATATAACAAACAAACTAAGTAAGAAAATATTGTATTTTCAGGAGGATTCAGACGGAACCATAACCCTACCCCCATCACTACCGTCCCAAGTCCGAAATAAGGCCAGTGCGGGTCCACCATTGTCGCCATTTAGATTATTGCTTCACGATGTACCAGCGCTCGATGCTGAGAGTCCCATTATTAATATAAGTACATATTATGATTAATATTTATACACTTTGCACCTAAATTAGGTATGAAGTTAAAATAATTTATGGAAAATTTGTGTTGTATTAAAAAAAAAATACTAAACCATTTCTTTTACAGCTCCATGGATACCGCAATCATCTCAAGAGCCTAATTTCGCGCCTACGCCAATGTCTCCACTGACGTTTGAACCAGCTGCTCGTGGTCACATACCACCGAGACGTTGCCTTCCAGCAATGGCGGCACGATCAAAATTGTCGCCGAGGCAACGCAGACCATTATAGTCACGTTGACCGCGTGGCCAACGATTTTCTCAATAGTGATCAGCAGTGGAGAAATTTTCTCATACATAAGAGCCGCCAAGAGAACGAACTAGAACGGGAGAGATTGCGCTTGAGCGAAATAGAGCTAAACGTCCAGAAACAGTGGCCAGGAGGTGGCGATGAAGGTCGTGGAGGCATTAAATAAATTAATAGATTCAAAACTGTAAATAACAATGAAAATTGTATGCCTACACCTATAACTTGCAGCTTGTACTCCAATTATATCGAAGACCCGCACCCCAACACGAGTTTCTCAATGGTGATCAGCAGTGGAGAAATTTTCTCATTAAGAGCCGCCAAGAAAACGAACTAGAACGGGAGAGATTGCGCTTGCGCGAAGTAGAGCTAAACGTCCAGAAACAGTGGCAGGAGGTAGCGATGAAGGTCGTGGAGGCATTGAATAAAGTAATTGATTCAAAACTGTTAATAACAATGAAAATGTTATGCCTACACCAATACCTAGCAACTTGTACAGCAATTATATTGAAGATCTACACTCCAATACCTGTGAGGGCAGAGCGAACTATTTCCTCAAGCAGCCCTATTTATTTGGGCTGCTTTCCGTTTCTAGTGAGGCGTGCGGCTCAAAAGCTCTAACCATTGAAAATACCACCAAATACCATTCAATGGTCATATTTACAATATATATTTATCTAATTTGGATTGACTTTAATTTCAAGCAAGCAAGTACCTTGGTATGAGGTTATACCCTAGTTCCACCCCAGATAAAGTACGACCATTCGATATAGGTAGGTTCCCACTACTCGACCATCTATTAAGAAGCATGGTCTTGATGTGTGATTTGAAAAAATAACTTTTCCAATTCAAATATCGGAACCGATACAGGCTCTTCAGAAATATTATACTTGTACCATAAATAGTACCGAGCTCCAAGATACAGACATTGTCTAGTTTAGAGCTCACCAATACTTTGTTGTTGTAAATGTTACTTGAAAATAAACGATTCTTATTCTTATAACATTAGTAGAGCATTTTTTTATGCAACTAGGTCTAATCAATGATCTGTGGGAGTTGCAAAACATGTATCGCAAAAGATGTGCAGTGTTTACATTAATGAAGTGACCGAAGCTTTAACTCACAGCAATATATTACCAACATGTTGGTGTGTATTACTACTCCGCTGTCGAGAAAGGCAGTGAGCTCTTTATTTTTTTTTCTTTTATAGTCGCCAGCGCAAACTGTGTCAACGAAGGAAAATAATGATAAAGAATCAATAACACCATTAGCCAATGAACAAGAGAATGAACCACCAAATGATAGCATCAAAGCTCCAGATAATCTAAGAGTAGGGAAAAAGAGAAAGGTATGTTGAAGAAGATTCCCCTATGCTGAAAAAAGCATTTTAGGTCCTAATTGAATCCGCTGCATCATCATCTGACTCATATTTTTCTTGCGGCCAGCACATTGCTAATGAACTCCGTAAATATGATTTACGCACATTAATTTACGTCAAGCAAGCCATTCACAATGTGATATTTGAAGCTGACATACGAAAATATTCGAACTATGGATATTGCAGCGAACGGTGGCAAGAAAGAAGGAGACGGAATTCCGGTGGAACAGGATGAGGAGGTTATGGGTGTGGATACATTGGGAGAAGAGTGATTACTGACATCCAAAGTGGAATACCTTGGCCATGCAGTCCAGAATGGAACCATGAGACCGGACAACTGATAATGAAAATGAAAGTAGAAGCTGTTATGAAATATCTTCAACCCCGGACAGTGAAGCAGGTGCAGAGTTTTATTGGTTTAACTTCTTATTTTCGAAAGTTCATAGAGGGGTATTAAGTAATAGCTAGAGAACTAGACCATTAACAGATCTATAAAAAAAAATCGAAGAAGAACTAAGACGAGCTTTTCAGATGTTAAAACAGAAATTGTCAGAGCAGCCAGTTTTAATCATGAATTACATACAGAGTTACAAACTGATGCTTAACAACAAGCTTTTTGAGACATTTTGTTGCAGGGAAATCCTAATGATCAGCTTTTACATCCAGTTTACTATATGAGTAAAAAGACAACAGACTGAGAAGAAATACTTAAACTACGAAAAAATATCTAGCTAAAAAAAATAAGTAACTGCATACGCACTATACAAACTAGCTCCAGTACTCAATATTGATGCGCTTCTCACTGTTTATCACGGCTTAGTATGGTATCATATTTTGGGGCAACTCTACCAACAAAGAAACAGCATTTAAGGCTCCAAATAGATGCATAAGAGCTATGTTTAAATTATACCCAACTGATAGTTGTCAAGCATATTTCAGGATACATAAAATATTGACTGTGTCTTGACTATATATTTTAGAAACGGCTATGTTTGTGAAATGTAACCCTCATCTTTTTCCACGTTTATCGGATGTGGTCAGTCGCAGCAGACGCGATAACAAACTCTGCTTACACAGATGTAAAACTACGCTCGTATATAACAGCATTTTTTGTATGGCTCCGATTATTTATAATTAGCTACTGATGGAATGGAGGGAGCTAAAAACACTTTTAATAAACAGAGCATACTATACTATATCAGATGTTTTAAAAGATGCAATTTAGTATACCTGCTTTGTAATTTATGTATTAAATAATTATAGTAATTGAACTTAATTAAAATGTATATATTTGTATGCTGTAAAGGCTAACATGTATGCACATAATTCGAACTGTCCATCTTGCATTCTATATGTAGGCATACTCATGTTTTTACAAATAAATATATCTTTATCTTTACGAGCTTAAGGCTTTGGCTGGGGTGGAAGGTGGAAAGAAGTTCAGACAGTATTTGTTGGGAATACAATTTAAGATTGTGACAGATTGCTTGGCATTCGAGATGACTATACAATGATAAATTGAATAAATTGAACGTGATTGGCTGTGGCCATGTGACGCTTTATTCAACTATAGTTCGCATCAAGACGGAGCTCCATCGTCATACATTTGTTTCGCCCGCTATTATATTTCCTTTTTTTGGGACGCTTACTGAAACCTCAAGTAATAAACTTAGTTCGCGACGTGAATATATATCGAATTGGTGAATTGTGTTCTATTCCACGCCGGCCGGCAGAAAACAGAAAGATCGCCAGCTACGCGCCTCTCGACGGGTATTAGGTGTACCTGGCTGACGGAAAAGTACGTAGGTACATTTTCAATACGCATGCTGTTATCGATACTCGGCTGGAGAGGATTTCGTCATTAGATATTGGGTCAAACCACGCTTGGTCAGCCATTATTTTCAGGCACCATCAAAGATAAAATTAATAACTTAATCGTACGCAAAGTACTACTCGGACAAGACGCAGTACGAAACCCAATTCCAAGACGACTGGATTGTAGTCCTACTGTATCCTATGAAAACATACATGAAACGACCCTCGAACGACAACGTAATCAGCGTGCAAGCGATGACTGTGACTCTGGAGTTGAACCGTTCGCCGTTCCTCAGCAAGGATGATTCCACGCTGCAACAAGTCGTGCTGAAGTTGTCAGATAGAATCAGAGCCTGGTGTTGCAATTATGTGAGAACCAGGCTTTTGACGAAGGAGAAGCTACGCGCCCTTGATGCGCCACACCTGAGGGGATTACAATGCAATTCCAAATAAATTATAGCGAGCGACTTAAAACAGCTCTATGTGTTGCCAAGGCATTGGTATTTCAAGGATGTACAAAACAGAGATCAAGTCGTGCTGAAGTTATCAGACAGAATCAGAGACTGGTGTTGCAATTATGTGAGAACCAGGCTTTTGACGAAGGAGAAGCTACGCGCCCTTGATGCGCAACACCTGAGGGGAATACAATGCAATTCCAAAGAAATTATAGCGAGCGACTTAAAACAGCTATATGTGTTGCCAAGGCATTGGTATTTCAAGGATGTACAAAACAGAGATCAAGTCGTGCTGAAGTTATCAGACAGAATCAGAGACTGGTGTTGCAATTATGTGAGAACCAGGCTTTTGACCAAGAAGCTACGCGCCCTTGATGCGCCACACCTGAGGGGATTACAATGCAATTCCAAACAAATTATAGCGAGCGACTTAAAACAGCTATATGTGTTGCCAAGGCATTGGTATTTCAAGGATGTACAAAACAGAGATCAAGTCGTGCTGAAGTTATCAGACAGAATCAGAGACTGGTGTTGCAATTATGTGAGAACCAGGCTTTTGACCAAGAAGCTACGCGCCCTTGATGCGCCACACCTGAGGGGATTACAATGCAATTCCAAACAAATTATAGCGAGCGACTTAAAACAGCTATATGTGTTGCCAAGGCATTGGTATTTCAAGGATGTACAAAACAGAGATCAAGTCGTGCTGAAGTTATCAGACAGAATCAGAGACTGGTGTTGCAATTATGTGAGAACCAGGCTTTTGACGAAGGAGAAGCTAAGCGCCCTTGATGCGCCACACCTGAGGGGAATACAATGCAATTCCAAAGAAATTATAGCGAGCGACTTAAAACAGCTCTATGTGTTGCCAAGGCATTGGTATTTCAAGGATGTACAAAACAGAGATCAAGTCGTGCTGAAGTTATCAGACAGAATCAGAGACTGGTGTTGCAATTATGTGAGAACCAGGCTTTTGACCAAGAAGCTACGCGCCCTTGATGCGCCACACCTGAGGGGATTACAATGCAATTCCAAACAAATTATAGCGAGCGACTTAAAACAGCTATATGTGTTGCCAAGGCATTGGTATTTCAAGGATGTACAAAACAGAGATCAAGTCGTGCTGAAGTTATCAGACAGAATCAGAGACTGGTGTTGCAATTATGTGAGAACCAGGCTTTTGACGAAGGAGAAGCTAAGCGCCCTTGATGCGCCACACCTGAGGGGAATACAATGCAATTCCAAAGAAATTATAGCGAGCGACTTAAAACAGCTCTATATGTTGCCAAGGCATTGGTATTTCAAGGATGTACAAAACAGAGATCAAGTCGTGCTGAAGTTATCTGACAGAATCAGAGACTGGTGTTGCAATTATGTGAGAACCAGGCTTTTGACGAAGGAGAAGCTAAGCGCCCTTGATGCGCCACACCTGAGGGGATTACAATGCAATTCCAAATAAATTTTAGCGAGCGACTTTAAACTGCTCTATGTATTGCCAAGGCATTGGTATTTCAAGAATGTACAAAACAGAGATTGGAGAGCACAAAATTGTACGACATCAGACAAGATCCCGGAGCAAACGAATACGCCCAAAAGGTAACTGGAATCCGAGAATTAGAAATACTCCTCAGCGCAAACAAAATAGGCCGTATACATTCGCAAAACAAACGAGGGACTGGATAGGAACAATGGTAACGATTATCGGGAGGAAAATCAATGTCGACTGATATTAAATATAAAAATAGACGTGACATAACAAATTGTCCCGCACACGACGAGCAACTACCCAATTTCAGCGTATCTAACAATCAGACAAACACACGAAGCCATTGAAACAAGGACCACACAATTCCATTTTACAAGAGTAACAAAGCATTTTAAACTAAACTCATTTATATGGGAAGAATTTTGGAATCAATATGCAGGCGGATAAGATGAAAGTTATGTAAATGACGTAATATGTATTAACAAACTGCACTTCAGTAATGGATGAGTTCCCAAAGAGCGCCAGGATAGCATAAATAGAATGAGAAAAAAACATAGCAGGTGCACATATCGATTAGGTTAATAACCCTAGCGCGCGAGCTATAAATATAATGCAAATGATCGCGAATAACCAGTATGGACATTGGCAACGGCAGCGATCAAGGCAGTTCAGTTAGTAAACAAGATACCAGTTCAGGCTACACCTTGCCCGGCTATAAATACCTTGTACTGGGCAACGACTCGACCTATCGAATTGCACTTCAACAAAACGCTGGTAATCTTGGAGGTGCCGAAGGGAGAACATGTATTTTTCGAACAAGGCGCAGCACGATACCCAATTGCAAGACGACTGGATTGTAGCCGCACTGTATCCCATGAAAACATACATGAAACGACCCTCGAACGACAACGTAATCAGCGTGCAAGCGAAGGCAATGACTCTGGAGTTGAACCGTTCGCCGTTCCTCAGCAAGGACGATTCCACGCTGCAACACGACGTGCTGATGTTATCAGACAGCAATTGCAATTGCAATGTGCTGGTGTTGCAATTATGTGAGAACCAGGCTTTTGACGAAGGAGAAGCTACGCACCTTTTATACGCAACACCTGAGGGGATTACAATGCAATTCCAAAGAAATTTTAGCGAGCGACTTAAAACAGCTTTATGTGTTGCCAAGGCATTGGAATTTCAAGAATGTACAAAACAGAGATTGGAGGAATTTAAGGATAAAGGTGGGCTGATGTACCCATCTCACGATGTCATCGTAATTTGTAAGAGAATGGAGACAATAATAAAAACAGCTCATCTCACCAATGATTAAATTAATTAAATATCAAACAGCAACTAATTTGTAAAGCATTGCCACATTGCATTGGTTTAAATCTGTTCGACCAAATTACGAGGGGGGATCAAAAAGTAGTGAGAATGACATACTCCTAGGTAAGAAAAAAAATAAATACTTGCAGGCATAGCTCAGATACATATTTGTAATATTAATAATGAAAAAAAACTTCGATTCTCTTTTGTTTTTTTCTGAATGTAGTCATTTGTTTGCTTCGTGTCGGAACGTGTTCTCGAAAATGGAGAAAAACGAAGTGCGAGCCGTTATTAAATACCTCTGTTAAAAAAGTTAACGACGCAAGAGATTCATTGCGATTTGGAGGCAACATTAGGAGTCTGCTCCGCCGTATTCCACTGTCGCAAGGTGGGCTTCTCAATTTCGAGTAGGGAGAACGAGCACGGAAGACGAACATCGTTGCGGCCGTCCATCGACGTCAGTCACCCAAGAAAATGTTGCGAAAGTCGAGAAAATTGTATTGAGCGATCGAAGAGTTACCATCCGATACTTAATTCAAGAAACGGGCATTTCATATGGAAGTATTCAATCCCTATTGAAACAATCTTTGAATATGAGAAAAGTCTCCGCAAGATGGGTGCCGAGAATGTTAACCGACAGTCAGCAACAAAATCGACTTGACATTTCGAAGATATTGTTGGACAAGTTTCAAGAAGATTCTGAAAACATTTTGTCTCATTTCGTAACAATGGACGAAACATGGGTCCATCATTTTGATCCCAAGACAAAACAGCAATCTTCGCAATGGAAACGGCCATCATCACCGACCCCGAAGAAGTTTCGTGCCGTGGCATCGGCTGGCAAGGTTATGGCCTCAATATTTTGGGACTCAGAAGGGATATTGTTCATTGATTACCTGCAGCGTGGAACCACTATTACAGGCCAATATTATGCAGCTTTAATTCCCAAGTTGAGGAATGCCATCAAAGAGAAAAGGAGAGGAAAACTTCGAAGGGGCGTGCTGTTTCATCACGACAACGCACCCGCGCACAGGTCGGCAGTTGCGATGGCTGCCATTCAGCAAGCTGGCTTCGAATTGGTTGACCACCCCCCTTATTCACCAGATCTGGCGCCTAGCGATTTTTATCTGTTCCCCAAATTGAAAGAATACTTAAGGGGAAACAGGTACGAAGACGATAGCGAGATGATGGATGCCGTGGAGAGCTTTTTGCAGGACCAACACAAAACATTTTTTTTGAAAGGGATTGAAGCCTTGGAAAAGCGCTGGACTCGGTGTGTAGAGAGACTCGGAGAGTATGTAGAAAAATAAATTATTAAGTTATCAATAGTTATTATATTCTATCTCATTCTCACTACTTTTTGATCTCCCCTCGTAAATTTCACCAATTTGAGCAGTCCCTGATTAATAACCATCTAATTCTTCTCATCAAAGCAATAATGGAAAAATATTTAAATCTAAGAGTACATTATTTGACAAAAAAACGCCACCACAAAACTATCAAAGCGTCAAGTGCTTCATAAATACCTCCACTTTTCCGGTCAGTGAGTACTCCACTTTAGGCTCCATTTACAACGAGATGGCAGCGCCCAAATCTCAATTTCTCTTTGGATAGGCAAAAGTCTTTGCAGTATTCGTATTTTAAATGTTTTAATAAATGAATAATTATGAAGCCAGCTATATACCTAACAATCTGCACTATTAATTCCTGTTGTCCTGCTGATTGTTCATCTATATTGTTGTTGAATGTTTTGACGGTGCCAATTTTGAGAGTCGATCGAGTATCTTCCCTTTTTTGATCTAAGACAGTAGTATTACAAGCTTACCTTGCACGATGGCCGAAAGTAGAACTAACATTGTTATTATGGGTAGGTACTTTGAAAGTTTTGCATCGGCAGTAGGTAGTGACAATTTTTTAGTACTATTTTTCTATTACATTATTTTCGGTACATATCGTTTTTTATTTATATCATTCTCATTCACCTATCCCACTGCTCATTAAACCTGATTGTTAATACTAAGTACCTGACCTCATGTCACAGACACCCGCCTAGTATGAGGACCACTGTTATATCTTTTGTAAGAGATTTTGAATATATTTTTATGACTGTTAAATTATAAAAAATCGCTATCAATACATACAATTTCTGCACATAAATAACAAAAACAGAATCAACAATTTCAGAAGATTTTGGAATTGTGACGGGTATAGTTTTAGACAATGCACCACCACTCCGACATGATCGGGTGCCAAATATAAATTGGCGGATGTTGAATGGATATTAAAACTTGGCTGCTAGAAAAAGACAAACATTATAATGAAAACGAAAAGAAAAACGCAACTTAGACATGAAATGGCAGTCAACAAAAATGTTATCGATTTACCGGTTTACGCCTCCCAGCTTACCAGTGTGAACTAACCCATTGAATTAATAAAGGATCAATCAGAGTCATATGTCAATTATATGTGAATGAATGAATCTATTATGTGATATTAGTGAAAACCGCACCCAAATCGATTAAGCGGTTTCTGAGATTAGCGCGCACAAACGCTCACACAATAATTGTTTTGGATTCTATTATTATATATCTTCCATGTACAGGCAGCGATCAGTTAGATTTTTATTATATTACGTATAAAACCGTTGACGAGAGAGCCCGCATTTCAATTAACAAACCTTCGACACCCCGGTTCCATAATTACCTTAATTTATTCCATTCAGATAAATATTTTTAGGTACCTGTAAAACATTATAAATTATACGGAATCCAACAACAATTGGCGGCGAAAGCGAACTTATTTTATAAAAAAAAACCGTTGCAGAAGAAACATCTAAAAAATTGGCTGGCATGAAGCAGAGCAGACAATCCTAACAAACCTTTTTTTTATAAGTATTTCAGATTATATACTACTATTAATAATATGACCAAACGAACACACCAATGGAACTGTATTAAATTTGATAATGAGAATTTGTATTAAATTATGAACAATTTTGTGATACTTCTATATTTGGATCTCCTTCAAACAAAACCAATGATAAAGAAATTGTTACTTGGTTTCTGAATTGAACCAACAAATTTCATAGCTGGAAGCAAAACACCTATGTCCAACACCTTTGATATAGGTCTGCGTCTGCATGAAGCAGAGAATCAAGAATCAAACCATATTGAATAAATTTGTCTTTTTTTTGCAATAAATTACATACATACATATATTGCATTTTATGATATGTAGCAATATTCAGAACTGTATAGATGCGAAAGCAGAATTTTGACATAGATCTGCATGAAGCAGCAAATATCCGAAAAAATGTAATTATATTGCATTCTATGGCTTTGCCAACTTGTGACAAATTTTAAGATAATCAACATAGATAATTTTGTGACACCTTTGCTTTTTAATCTCCTTCAAAATCAATAACTAACCATTAGGTTATGACTTAGTGACAATCCTTGCAATATTCAAGATTTTCCATGATCCCAATATGACAAAGAACAAACTTAAAAACTGTGACAAAGGTCTGCATGAAGCAGAGAATTCGACAACAAAATACTTGAAACTGGATTGCATATTACAAAACATTCATTCAGTATTGACCATTTTATGAATGAGTATTTAATTTTCCTGTGACTCATTCAATGATTTTGTTTTTTTTTTATTATGATTTGGTGCCTAATACCATCATTACAGCACAAAAAAAACTTTGCTGAACAACCTACCAACAAAAACCAGACTAAGACTGACTTGTATCATTCAAGTCTTCTCAATATTTGGTTGCCATTCATCCAAAATCTTTATAATATGTTGGCAAGCCAATTCTGCATCATGCACCCTCATACTATTTAGTCTTTCGGTAACATGTTTACCAAAGAACCGGTATTGGTCTTGCGATGTTTCAGAGACCAGTGGCTTCATAGCATGGAGAAGGTTATCAATGATCTCCTTGCATTCCGTTTTTTGGTTAGGTTTGTGGACAATTTTGCTTTTGCGTCGAGGACGGTCAGTACGCTGGCCTTGTTGGCGAATGTTCAATTGTATATCCTCAAGTTCAGAGTAAATTTCCTCTTTGACAGCCAAGTTTGAGTGTTTCATTTGTAACTGAGGCTGGTAGTTCTGTAACAGAAATCAAATACAATTATTCCAACATGTAAAAATCCCCTCCTCCCCCAAGGTAGACACACTAACACTATAGGTTTGTTATCTGATCCCAAAATATGTAATTGAATATCTAAATAGTACTGCTACAACTAAGCAGCCAGGTACCCAGCCCAGTAACTCAAGGTTGACAGATCATTATGAATTGAAAAATAAGCATATAAGAAATCAACCTACATCACAATTAACATCATCCTTCTTAGAACTGTCCCGTAGAAACTGCATAGGTTTCCAGAGGGGCCAGCAGGGTACATAGACCTCTTCAGGAGTGGCGGCTGTCATTCTAGACTTGTCCACTTTACGGAGGTTGTGGCTAAAGGTGCTCCGGATGTTCACCCAACGATCTCTGACAGAGCGAGCTGGAACAATAAATATACTTGTTAGGAATACTAATATTATAAATATGAAAGTTTGGATGGATGGATGAAATTTGGCACAGAGATAGATTATAGTCTGGAATAGCAAATAGGTTACTTTTTATCTCGGTAAAAAGGACATACTTTCAATCGCGGGTATCACCGCGGGGCGCAGCTAGTAAATATATAAGTAGTATAACTCATCCATGTAATTGAACAACAAGTTTGGTTAAATTTAATTTTAATTGTAAGGTGAAATTACAAGGATATCAATAAATCTTTATTTCAATGTGAAATCAGATGAAATTTCTTAGACGCTGTCGTTATTATTATTTCGTAAATGAAGCACTTACCAGTAAAACCTCTACCCAATTTCGCAGCGAACTCAGCATAAGCTTGATATTTGAGTTGAATGTGGTGATTTGTATTCGATATTGGTTTCCAAAGATAGTCTCGCGCACGAACAAACTCAACTAATTTTAGCTCTAGTTTACGCGTCCAGTAACACGGTTTGGGTGCCATTTTGAATTTGAACAGCAGCAGCAAAGCAAATCGAATGAATTTATTTACCACAGACAACACATTCACATGTAGCGAATAAGTCTTGTCTACGAACCAAAGAGTATTATAATTGCTACAAACTACATTATGACCCGCATGTGCACGACGGCAACTCACAGACAAACTAGAGCAGGGTTGTCGGATGTGATTTTCTATTTCTACCCAAATTTGAAATTATTTTTCTCCAAAATGATGCTTAAGATTCACCCAAAGGCAAAAAGTTTATAATATCGATTAATTAACCTAATGCTCGATATTATAAGCTTTTTACCCCTTTTTTTTACATTAAAATATTGTTTTGATTTCTGAACCAAAACACTAGAATAACCGAAGAAACAAAAGAAGTCGAATCAAAAGAATTAATAATAGAGTATGTATAATATTAGTGGGAAGTGGGATAGTGGGATTACTGGGATAAAACGACCAAGTGAACTGTTTTAAACTGGTGTGTTCGGTAAATGCACTGTAATCTATACTTATACTTAATACTTAATATTATAAATGTGAAAGTTTGGATGGATGGATGGATGGATGGATGTTTGTTACTCTTTCACGCCAGAACGGCTGAACGGATCTGGATGAAATTTGGCACAGTGATAGATTATAGTCTGGAATAGCACATAGGCTACTTTTTATCCCGGTAAAATGGGTTCCCGTGGGATAGACATACTTTTTAATTGCGGGTAACACCACGGGGCGCAGCTAGTAAGTAAATATGTTCAGTTACAGCCCACGGTTAGATTCTGAAATAAAATAAAATACGCAAAATTTTCTATGGTTTTTTTGATTACTCCTAACATTTCTCCAAGAGCCAAATTTATATCCAAAATTGCGAAAAAAAATACTCAATCTGGTATCCCTGAACTAGCGTTATTTTCTCTATGATACAGATCACAGAACAACACGGAGCACACTAGCGCCATTGTATACCATCGGTAAACTTTTCTAGCGCGGGAGATTTAAATAGTTAATGCCATAATGTTGTTTGCTGTTTTGTTGAATTGTATTAACAACAAACGAAAATACTTTGCTCAAGTAATTCATGGTGAATTTAAATGAAACAAAATGTTAAACATTCTTTAATATATCAATACACCAGTTTACAGAAACTGGGTTGGATGTATTGCAAATTGCTTTTTGCATTGTTATATCATTTGAAGGTTGTAAATAAATTACATACCTCAGTGCAGTGATTGAATCAGCACGCGTGATTTTCTTGCTTTCGTAGAAATTTGGGGCCAGATTTTTTTTTATATCTAACTCTTCTACACTTTCAATTGAAATTTTATCTGGAAAAGATGTAGAAGTGGATATTATTAATATTGTCTGTCCCTCCGTAGAACTAGTTTTTTAAAACTTTTTTTTTAATTTGGCATCACCATAGGTATTTTGCCAGTGTCAAGTAATATAAATTATTTCTATTTTTGAGCATATGCGCAGCCCAAAGGCTAGGCCCAAGTAAAATACCCCCATCCCTCAATCAGTAAAGTGATGGATACTTTACTGAAAGATTTTTCATGGATTTTTTGTGAGAAACTGAAAAGCCATGTTTCGTCACTCTGTTTCAATAACCTACACTTGTACACTTTACCGAACTCATAATGGTTAATATTCCACTTATATCACTCACTATAACTCGCAGGAACACTAGCTTTAGAAATTAAAACATAACTGACGCCATGACTTTTCAGTTTCCCGCCAAAAAGTCCTTTTAAAACCTTCACTAAGGATGACTTAAGTTCACTGACGTCCATGATACAAGTACGCTAGACTAATGATATCCTTTAAAATGACAGCTATCTATTGTGCCTATTTGAAGCGCCCCCAGCGTGGGGGAAAGGAACTAAATCTGACGTAAAATGCAAATGGCCGTTGTTTTGTTTACATTGTCTCCGTGTTTATAAAGTGATTTTGAAGGTTTAACGCGATTAAACTTGTTTGTTGTGTCGTATTAATATAGTTAATACATAAATAAGTGGTGTTAGTTAATAGGTAAACCATGAAAGAGTGCGTGTTATGCAAAACTCTTTACCAGAAGGGAAGTGGGGTTACATTCCACAAGTAAGTGAATTTACGGCTAATATTCAAGAAATTAAAACTTCTATTGATATTATAGGCACTTAAAAATATGTTACTAATCTTATTTATACGTGATTACAACGCATTTGTCTTTGTATTATCGGTTTTTTATAAACAATAAAATTCAATAGTGCTGTAAAAGTTCCTTGTCGATAAAATTTATCGATATTTTTTCTATCAATATCTTAATATATATTAATACCTTACCTACTCCATTGCTTCCCAAACAACATTACATTACCTCATTTCTAATTAAAAAACGATCCTTATTTAAGTAGGATCTAGCTAGTCACACACCACCCTTTAGTCCGGTTTCGGCTTATCCTAAGATTACCTACCCTACCCATGAGCGATTCGGCTAATCATTATCATTATTTGCTTCATCTTAGTATTAACCACTCGACTATTTTGGACATTAGCCATTGTTAAAGGAATGGATCATAATTATTTTCATTTTACTGCATGGGTAGGTTTAAGCATAAACATTTTTATCGATGTATCATATCACTGTCCCATCTCTATTATTAGTTCCATTCCCCCTCACTGCCGCTATCAGCGCCAAAATGGCAAAAATCAAATAGGCACACGATAACCGGGCTTATGATTAGTCCAGCGATGTATACCATAGAGGTCAGTGCTTAAGTTAATCAGCCTATCGTTATTCATCATCCAGCCAGTATCTTTTCTTATTATAGTGTGCCAGTATTTTATATTAAATCTGTGAATTTGCTAGTTTTCAATGTTCCCTTCAATGTTCAATGTTCTCTTGACTGCAAGTGTTGGAGACCTATTCCTCAGGAATACCACTGTGTTGACAGCTGGGTGGTAGCAGAGGTAGTACACATATTAAAATATTCATAATGGCGACCATGTGGGGGCTATGCATTAACTGCCCGCCATGACATTGGGGCTTATCTTAGGACTTATCGAACGTACCACCGTGTGGTTTATAACTTCCGATTCCGGGAACATGGCGGCGGGCGGCGCGTCTGTCTGGACATTGGAGCGGACACTGATACTGGCTGAGAATTGTTCACCCCATTTTTATTATACTGAAACCTAGAGACCCACAGTACCTGCTTCACCTATTAGCATTATATAAGTATTTGTTATTAATACATACTTATATAAAAATATATAATTAATCTTTTTCCCTTTGCTCCGCCCGCGCACCATAGTTTTTGTTCTGCAGCTCGAACTCCAAGCCAATGGTCATTGATGAAACAAAGCCAATGACACTTAGCGATAACCATTCTATAAGTGAAAGTCTTTTCAGAATCGGTTCATTGATTCTAGAGATTGGCCGCTACCAACCACGGCTGTGTTGTTAACCTATTTTAAATTTAATTTTGGCAGATTTTTTTTGGTACATTTCCCGGTGATCCTTGTGAAAAAGTAACTAGTTGGTTGAGGTGGAAAATGAATAAATAATAATATTATTTACATAATATCATTTCATATAATATACAGTTCAATAACGTAAACATAAGGCCAATTCGCGTCTAAGTAAGCGTGCGTAAGTATTCACGATTTTATCTCATTTCCCCGTGATAAATAACTTTCTTAACATAAATCATGTTTGATACAACTCAGTAAAGAGTGGAGTAAGCGATATATTCTTTGGCAAGGGAATTGAATAATCGCTTGTATGCCATCGCCTTTTCAAATTAACTGCGCGAGGAACGACAGAATACGGAATTGTTGCTTTCACTTTTTTGTCAGGCGTTCACTGAACTTCGCAGGATCTATCCACGAATATTACTTTTATTTATGTTGAAGACTTGCTGATATGTAGATGAAGCGAAGTAAGGAGAATGCCAGTTACCAACACTTATTT
Source organism: Pheosia gnoma (assembly GCA_905404115.1). NCBI lineage: Eukaryota > Metazoa > Arthropoda > Insecta > Lepidoptera > Notodontidae > Pheosia > Pheosia gnoma. The sequence goes on from FR989915.1 coordinate 6,728,712, forward strand.
TACGAATATAATACGTACATTTGTTAAGTAAACATGGATTGTAAAACTGAGGTGTGGTTAATAATGAAACTACAACACCAAAAGGTAGGTAAGTAAACAATGTGCGTCTGAGGGAGGTTACTAATAATTTCTTGGGTCCTACTTGTGTACCTTTTACAAAAGTACTTTACAATACAGAAAATATTCTAAGTAAAGTTCTGACAGCAGAACTATTATTTATTTTATTAAGTACTTCTATGGTCATAATTGTATGTTTTCATTGTGTGCTATGCATACGCCGTATGCATCTTCCGTTAGGCTCTTTATGACATTAGTTTAAATCTAATTAATGTTTTGGTAAGCTTATAAAACTCGCACTAGTCACCTATAGAAATCCAATTAAGACTGCACGACAAAAAACCTAAAGTAAACACATTCCTTCTCATTGCTTTTAGGTTCAAATAACACACCTGTTTTGAAGCTCGGATTGTTGCAACCAGCGCCATCTATTGCACATCTGGTGCAACTATAGTCTCAGATGTTGTTACCAGATGGCGCTAGCAGTCTAAAATTAGGAAACATTATTTTGACGAACAACGTTTTCCTTGCGAATAGTTAAATAATAATAAAAATTAATGTGTTACATTGAACACAAAAGCGCTTATTAAACGCTCCATTCAATAAGGAAAAGAAGGGGACAGCATACTAGGTGCCTACCTACCTGAATATACCATACCTATACCACGATTTACCAACAAACCTCGTTACCAATGAATATTAGCCTAAAACCATTCCATTTCTCCGTAATCTCGACCGGATGAAGCTGGATTTAAAACGAGCTGATTTTCAAAAAGATATTTAAAGTACACATTATAGGTGCCTACTTACACGAGAGCTCTCCACATCGGAAACGGAAGACATAAAGAACGTACTACACGCGCGATACCGCTCTGTTAATGTGCCAATGCGCTATCTAGATGCGTGTGGATATACGCCTTTATGTATGTGCCACGATAAGTGAGCTAATAGGTTTTGAAATTCGAATGTTATATGTGGCACCGTGAAAATGTTCAAGTTTGGCATATATAATGCCTGTCGGGGTGTAGATAATTTAAAGAAGGAAGTGGAGAAAAAACTAAATCTTAATAGTCTGCTCGAACAAGGTCATTTTATTCCTGAGGAGCCGGACCAGCATCTAACCAGAGGAATAGAATAAGATAGCTATGGCATAGAGGAATTACGTCGGCCATATCTAATTCTGACATACCATAGAGGAATTAAATATATACCCTACATAGTTCCTCTATGCTACCTAAATGATCTATGGCATAGAGGAATCAGATAACATAGAGTATGCTACCACAAGATAGTCGGGAAATAGTCTTCAGCGAACAAGATCCTGCAAGTTTATTCATTAGACGAGCCGGACTGACCTGCAGTCAAATGTGGAAAGTTTAATTGTTGCCCGAGTGTGGGTCAGTGGAGTTCGCAGTTGTACAACTAGCCTATCATATGAACCACCAAAATAAACGTTATAATGAAAACAATGTTATAACTATTCTCTAGCGTTTTTGATTTATGCTCCCGTGATTCCAAACATTTCACTTAAAACAATATTTAATATGCCTTAAATATCCCAAACTAGTTTCTGCCTCCGCCCGCGTTACCTCGTTAAAACATAGCCTTATAGCTCTTAGGGAATTTTCAGATTCGGACTAGTGGGTCCGAAATTACATCCATACATCCATATTCATGAACATATTACTAGTTCAGGCGTTGAGTTACTGGTGTAAGTGTGGCAATGTATACATACATAAACAATATAGAATATAAATTTACACTATACAACAATTAGGCTGTACAAAACAGCTTATAGAGCGTTTGTGCTAGCTAGATTATTTTGCTAGTCAAAGATAGACGAATACATTGAAGTATAAAGCTGAATTAAATGCTTTCACGTGGATATACGATATACCTGAAGGCTTTTAACTGAGGTACTTATAAGCAGGGTACAAACGAAAATGAACATCGAATGTGCTAATGTAACGTATATTGATTGACTAATTAATTCGTTCAAACATGGAACACTTAATAGTATGAACCTATGCACAGCGACAGGTATTTTGCCAATGTCAAGTAATGAATAGCAATGACAAACCAAATTTATTAATTAAAAAAAACTTTAATATAGCAAAATGGATGACGATGATGGATGAATCTATTTCGGTAACTTCAATACAGCGCGAGCGGTAACGTATTTCAAAAAAGAACATTATTTTGCTTTTAATTTTGTTATTTTAATTTGCAGCGGAGCATTTATTTGAAAAATATTTTTTGGGTTATTTCTTAATAGGCCATTCCACTAACTAGTCAGTTCAATTTAAACGTCCGATGTTTTTTAATTTTGCTAAGGTAAAGAATAGATATAATAAATATCGCCAGACGAACACACCTTGTATTATGGGTACCGTACAATGGACTGAGGGCGAACCCAGTATAACTTACTAATATAGATATCAAACATCCATGGCTTGGGTACAAACATTCGTGCTCATCACACAAAGTTTGTCCCTACCAGGATTCGAACCCGGGACCCTCGGCACAGAAAGCAGGGTCACTACCAACTGCACCTCTCATATATCTGTAACTGCACTAATCAGGCCGCCAAAGTGTCACTACATAAAACACGTAGGTACATACAAGGTTTACGAGTCCTAAGTTATATAGGTAAGTACAATTCTGCCGAACCGACAATCTATTAATTAAAAGCATAATTATTTTTAGGTGCTAGTTTAAGTTCTTACAGTACCTATTTTCATTTGATACAGTTCTTCATTTTATGCAAATGCTTTTTGCGATAACGTGAACGCATTATGTATGTAGTCTATAGTACTATACTCTATATTCAGTCAGTCGAATGCTTGCTAAGGGCGAGGGTGGTCGCGCGCTCACCCTATAAACCCGCGAAAATTCCATACAAATGAATAAAGTGCGTTCCATTTTCGAAACTAAGCCGAGTGAGAAAACAGTGTTCAAATAAATTAAATTTCGAACGTTTGTGAAGTTAACAAAGTTCTTTTGTTTAAATTTTTTAAATTGTGTTTTGTGAGTGTTGCAGTTTTAAAACCTACTTAATAAGTATAATTTGTGATTTACAGTGTTTGTTTTGTAAATTGTGAAGGAACTTTCTTGATATAATAAAAGGTAAGGTTTAAAGAAAATTGTATATACATACCTATGTCGTTGTGTATGAAAAAAAGTTAAAGGTATAAGTATAGTACCTACATTACTTAACGTATAATCTGTTAAGTAATTACAATTATATTAATTGCTAAAATAACTATTTACACAAACATGCGAAAATGCAAACAAAAGAAATGATCGATTACGTTAACTAGGTAGGCATCGACATTAAAAATAAAATGTTTTTAGAACATTGTGAAAAAAAATAATAATATAGGTAATAAATATTATTCAAATTTCGAATATTCAAAATTAGAACGCTTTGAATTTTAAAACATTAAATGAACGAAGCCTAAATAAAATACTATGTACCTATTTATTAACTTTAGACACGACGAAAAATGCTGAGGTAGGCAGGCATTGCGATTTGTGTGTACAGCCATCGCGTGACGTCACGGAAACTACGGAAGGTAATTATTATAGCTATCCGACGTTATTATGCGATTGTAATACTTAATTAAAGGATTTTTTAGGTCGTTAGTTAATTTACCTACCTACATTCGTCGCACTATATAGCACTACGATTTCGATATACATCAACCCCAGTCTTTCTGTTGAAGTGGTAAAAAGTACCGAATTAGGAGGAATTAAGACCCTTTCTCGTACTAATTTCGGTGAGTTTTATAAATTGGCGGGTGTTAAACGAAATAATTCGAAATCTATATCGAAAACGGATTCGGAGGCGTTCCGATGTTGAAGTCTCTCCCGGCGTGCTGCGATAAGGTTATTTTAATTAAATAACGGTCGAATATTAAAAAGTATTTCGAAATCTTTTAATCGCGATAAGATCGCGTGCTTTTATGAAGAATTTATAGGTACAGTGATTGCGGAAAAATATCCCGGGAAGTTTTCGATTCGGATTCCGTTATGGATTGTAAATGGATTATAAATCTTTTAACGACTCTCTAAAATAAATAATTTTGACAACGCACTTCTAGTCTAATAATACCATCAGGGAAAATTCAAATAAAACATTAAAACCTCAGAATAGGGATGTTCCGGTCGCTTAATGCCTCGATAATGAGTCGATTCCCCTAAACACTCTGCTCTGATTGCCGCCTGAATAGATATAATTAGTATTAAATCGGTATACTTGATAGCGGGTTTTGTATTCATGGTACTACAGAAAATGGATCAGGGAAGGGTTAATAAGGCTAGAAATTAAAAATAAATTAAAGTAAAAGCGTTAATTCCGCACAGATAAAATAATACACGACAACATGGGAAAGAGCAGGACAAAAATATAGCCTTTAGTTAGGCACGTTTATGAACGCATAATGGTTAATATCCCACCAATATTATATACATATATAGTGATTTAAAGAAACACATTTACGCTTTCTAATATTTCGCGGTAAAAACGGTTACGTAACATCATAGCCTTTTTTTCATAAAAATTAAACGTTTAGTGGTGCTATCATTTTGAATATTTCGAACGAAATTTGAAAAAAGAACAATTTAGTGCTGCGTAATTTACACTAGGTATTTGTTGTTCTAAAATAAATAATTACGATTCAGTTGTGGTGAATAGCAAAGCGATTATGATTTACCACTACGTGAATAGGCGATTATAACAAATGGTGTATCTTCAACACCTTTGTGAACAGTACCGATTAATATTACAACAATGTACGTATTGGCCCATAAATCTAATCATTAATATCTCTCGGTAGGTACCCATTATTAGAGAACTGTTTTTTCGATAATAACCATTGGAATGAAATCTAGGTACTTACATAATTAATAACTGTCTAATGTGTCTAGACACTGCTCAATATACCTACAATCTTCACCTAAAATAGGCAACTACATATTTTACTTGCAATAGTTTTTTAGAATAATCTAGATATATATTTCTGTATATATAAAACAAAGTCGTGTTAGTTACACCATTTATAACTCAACAACGGGTGGGCCGATTATTATGATCTTTGCTTTTTGGAGCTTGTCTCCGCCCCGAATAGCAGAAAAGCTTTTAAACATGGAAAAAATCACTAAATATAAAGATAATTCATTTTCTCATACTCATTTAATTCTCAGGCGGTACGACGTTCGCCGGGACAGCTAGTATTTATATAAAGGAAAGCCTTTAATAGGTCTAGTAGGACATGTAATTGGCAAAAATATAGGTATAAGGTATAACAAAAATAGTGTAAAATATTTTAACAGGTGAATCAGTAAGTTATACAGATCATGTTGATGTATAAAATAATTGTGTAAATGATGTTTGATTTTTTTTAAGCATGACGAACCATAGCTTTCGCCTGTGCCTCAGTACAGGGTGACATTTTAAAAATGTCCAATAATTAGTTTTTTTTTGTTATCTTTATAACCTACTGTTAACCCTGTTAATATATTCAACACTACTAGTGTTACATCTTGTATAATCCAGAATCGAAATATAGACAAACTTTTTGTTTTTTTTTCCCCGAAGTCACGTAGATGAGACCGCAGGTAAATACTGGCCGAAAAAATATTTTGAACACGATGTGTTTTATTTTCTTCCCGCTATTACGTATTGCGAGCCACCCCTCGTAAGCCGTGAAATCGACTGAAGGGTATCTTAGTAGGTCAGTACGATGCCCCAGGTGATGTACTGTACTAGGGAACTTGATATTTAGTTTTAGGATCCATCCAACATTTTATAGTAGAAGTCCTGAAATGAAGCAAGATATTTCTTGTAAAATATATTACAAAGTTGAGTTGTAAACGGGTTACCGTGTCGCCAGGAACTTGTAGTTTGATGGTTTCTTTTCAGTATTTTCTTAAGTCTACCTAGCCGTTTTACATGTTTTATTTATTTATTATTAACCAAAAATTGATATACAGATATTCTAAACATTCCAGTTACAAATTAAAATAATAACAATGAGAATGTAATGTCGATATAGAACCTGTTACTTGGTATTGACAAAATATTGCTGCACTAGGTCAGGCCTGTCTCGCAGATGTTTTTATATATCATCAAGTGAATTAATTATTTTGACAAAATTTCATTTCAATGTAATGAACGAGTAAATTAAATAAGACATCTGCCAGCTTGAAAAAATAAAATGCTAATAATAATGGTGATGATCATACTGATCATATATACTCATAATAACGCACTACACAAAAATTTACCTAACAATATCCATTTAAAAATTGTTACTATACAGTTTCTTGCCCCCCCCCCCCCCCTATATTTCAATGGGAACGATTGTCTCAGAACCCTCAGTGAAGTTGAAGAAAAAATAAATAAATGATAAGAAGATTATCCGCTTTCTCCCATTGCGACGCGAATTAAAGAAACAAAATCCGAGCAACATCGAGAGTGGCAACACTACTCGTTCTTCATAATTCATTAAATGACCATGGAGACCTGTATCCCTGGCACACGAATAAACTTCCAAATAGACACGTGTTTCTTCCGAAACACACAAGTTGAAAACTTCCCGAGTTTGCCATAACTTTATGTTTCCAAAACGTTCACATCACGCGATACCAATATTATCGGCACCGCACGATCACACTTATGACATACAAATACCTACTATACAAGTGAATTATTTCCGAAATTTAGCACCTCGTGTGAAACGATTCGATGAGCGTGGAAATTATAATCGATTCTTTGCCGACTAGTCGAGTAACGGGCATAGTTACTAATAGGATTATTGAAAGGAAAAATGAATCCTTTGTGCTCTATTGGTTGTTCTTGAATAGGAAAATTATTTATTATTATATATATTATACAACGTTTCCCCGGTGGTATCATTAGTTAGATATATTAAAGAACGTGTTAAGCTGGGTCAAAGGAGTACCTGCAATCTTGTTGACTTTCCCGGGGCTTGCGGGTATCAATGAGGATTGCCCTACGTAAAAAAATATTATACGCTATTACCATGCCTAGTTTCAACAAAATGTTTACATTCGTTTTTTCGTGATGCGCGTCAGACAGACAGATAGACTGATATATATATATATATATATCTGATCTCATCTTGTTTTAATATAACTCATATCACAAATACTACAAACATATCAAACATTAGAAGCACTCAAGTTACCAACCAAAAACACGAAGGATTCGCCAGACAGTCCTTAGAGAGTACAATAACTGTCTTCAGAAAGTGAAAAAGTGCCTGGAAAATATTAGATTAGTCATGTCGGACACCTGTCATATTAGACTCCCGTTCCAAATATATAATCCGCCGAGGGACTACCCTGCATCATTGCTTTATAACAGCAGAGTAGTAACACCGCGATAAGTCGGCGTGCTAACTTGATAGATTCGTCACTCAATTCCAGCTTCTGACTTCCTCCAGGCTTCGGAGAGAGAGCGCATTTAGCTAACACACCACATCACCTGTACGGTCCCAAACCAAGCAACACTTGTATAGACTGGGGGTGATCCCAATAGGTACCTATATAGATATTAAACGTCGATGACTCGAGTGTATTTAATATTGATTATCACACAAAGTCCAACCAGGAATCCTCTGTATAGGAAGCAGCTTTACTACTCACTATGCCAATCGTCGTTATGACAACAAGTTTGCCCTGAGTGTAAGCGTGGCCCTCTCAAGATTCGTGTCACTTGGCCGGTTTAGCTCGATTGATTGCATATAATGTCATCTTCATCCATGTATCAATGTCTTGAACAAGAGAAAAACAATTACGTGGATTATATAAAATCATTCTCCTCATGACCCAATTTAACTGGCTGTAAAAGAAGAACAATCATATACTTATCTACACAAATATTATTCATTGAATTAGGCGATACTTGGCGCAAATCCATTGTTAAACAAATGGGGGAAGAGGAACCCATCACTGACCCTCGGCTTGTCATCTTTTCCAATTATAAACCAAACAAGTTGATGTTTGCCAACCATGGCTTCGTGTCTTACGCACTTTAACCTACCTAGCAGTCGGTCCACCGATCTATCACACTGAGAAGAACCTGCAAGAAACTTTCGCTACCACTTACTGTCTTCAACATAGCTAGCAAGTGGAATCAAATTAGATTGGAAACAACAGCTAACCTCAAGTAAGGCGCACCTCTGAAGGTACCGCGGCACGTGACATGGGTAGATATCCATCATAAGGAACCAACAAGGAATAGAAAAACGTTGTTGCGTTGACTCGTAGCGTGTGAGGGGTGCTCTATAAATAATATAAGTAGGCCACCGTACAAAGATACTCGTATATATCAAGAATATATATCCTTGTAAGGTGGCCTACGATTACTATTACGAAAATAATTTTCGTGATTTGCTTCGACTTAATCATTAATGTAAAGCTGGCTCCATTCATTAACCGACTTCAAAAAGGAGGAGGTTCTCAATTCGGTAGCATTTTTTTTCTTATGTCTAGTAGATGATGGCTGGCTCAGATTGATTCAATGTAGGAAGTAGAAATTGTATTTCAAGCTAAGAAGATGAATATAAAAATACAATTTTGTCTATTGGGAAATGGGTGGACCTATCCCCGCCGTCCACCCGCGCTGTTACTGCCATGGCTGAGAAGCAGCCATCGCTCTCCTCAACCATATTAGATGAGAGAGAGAGACCTGCTCCACAGAGTCACCACATGTAAAGACATTATAGCGGGTATGACCATTTTAAAATGAGATTTCACGATTTGCTATGTCTCCGTCTAATCAACACACACACACTTAATACACGAAACGTATGTTTATTTTCTTAGTTCACCCATTTATGAATATCGTGTTAGACAACACCCGCAGGGCTAATGAGAGCGAAAAAACTACTAAAACAAAAGTTTTTCCGATTCGCCATAAAAGCCGGTAAACCTTACCGATCTCTATCTGCAACTACACCGGTTTTTATTTATCGTATCTGATTTCCGCACGCGGCCTGTTTGCGTATTGTTTGGGCGCGAATAAAAAAAATATTGTTTTTGGTATTTGGATAAACAAACAGGTTTAGTTACGTGTGCTTGACGTAACAGCAATACAATGACATGTGCCATGTACTTACTCATAGTTTTGAATCCTTTAGTCGCCTTTTATAAAGTCTGGGAATAGTATTATTCATCTAATTTTGCTGTTAACTTTTTAAATACTGACGCGAAATATTATTTTATTTGGTCACTCTACATTTATTATTGAACTAGTGATGTAACCCTACCTGTTATTTCTAAGAACGTTTAAAACTGACAAGCGACGGTAGCGTACCAGGTTTTCATACAAATATCTTCATTCATTTGTTTTAAATAAGGTATGTTATTATGATATTCTAAGCGTAGGTAGCTCTGTGGTATTGAAATTAAGGGGGAAGCGCAAGGTCAGGGCGCGAAATTCAAAATGTCAATGGTTTTTATTTTTTTATGTAATTTAGTTTTTTGCGATATTAGCATTCTGCATTGGATGTCTCGATGTATTAAGTTTGCTTAAGTAAATACCTAAAGCGATACAATACTCCAAAGTTAGTAAAAGTAGCGGTTTTTACAAACCTTGGAGTATTGTATCGCTTTAGGTATTTTTTTAAGCAAACTTAATACATCGAGACATCCAATGCAGAATGCTAATATCGCAAAAAACTAAATTACATCGTAAAGATGTCCAAATTTTTCGTAATAAAATAAAAACCATTGACATTTTGAATTTCGCGCCCTGACCTTGCGCTTCAACCTTAAGAAAAAATACCGCGCCACATGATATTCCCAGAAAGGACACAGAGGTGTACTCTTACACCCACATAACGACGATGGGTACCTATTAGGTCCCTATGTAATAGGGGGCGAACCTAATTCCTTTTACCCAACACATTTCCCGGCGTTTACTTAGAATTTCTGAACCGAAAATCCTTGCGCGACCTCTAGACTGAATAATAAAAAATAATTAATTATATTACTTCCAACATGTCGCTTCTATATTCTTTTCTATATAATACCAGCCCTTTTAATGTTCCACTGTTGGGCACGGGCCTCCTCTCAATGCGAGGAGGGATTAGGTCATAGTCCACCACGCTGGTCCAGTGCGGGTTGGCGGACTTCACACGTCTTTCGATGGGTTCTCTCAGACATGCAGGTCCTCGCGATGTTTTCCTTCACCGTTTAGCAAGTGATATTCATGGTTGAAAATGAGATTCGCACATGAAATCCAGAAATCTCAGAGGTGCGAGCCGGGGTTTGAACCTGATATCCTCGCTACCGAGGCAAGCGTTCTACCAACTTGGCAATCACTGCTTTTTTTCTATAAGTTAAAAATAAGTAAAGCGTTAATTCGTTGCCCTTTTTTTGTATAAGTACAAATAATTAACGCCATACTCATCTTATTTCAAATTAAAAAGAGGGACAGAGTATACCTTCGATTGATTTACGAACCCCGCCCCTTCCAAGTAGTTAATTAAACGAAGATTGATCTCGTAAGGAACTTTATTGGGCTGTGTTCGAGACGCGACGATTAGACGAGTCATGTAATCGATTAGTAAATTTTTGGTTCAATTATAATCGATTTGGAAATCAGTGTCAAAAAAGTTACAAGAATTATTCTGTGTTCTATGTTACAATACGTAGGTATTTTCAAATTCTTAAATGCCTTTCAAATTACTAGCTAGATGCTGTTGTAAACTCGATAAATCCAATTTTAAATTGAGTTACAGTTGAAAAGTCTAATCGATTCGCTGAACCGATGAATCGAATTATCGGTGTCGAGACAATGCCAGAGTTTTTTTTTTACTTGCCTTGATCATTGGAGAGACAATTTATAATAATCTGATTAAAATATAAACCTTGTTATATTTTTTTTGCGATTCGTGACTATTTTATTTTGAAGTTATAACACAAATTTTATGTGGATATGACATAATTTTGTGATTTTAAGAGGAATAGTTTTTTCCTTTGAATTTAGAAAATCTCCTAATCTGTACCCATAGATCGTCTAAACAAACTAATCGGTTTCCTTATTTAGTCGAATAACCTCTTAGTCGATTCCGACTAAGCCTCGCATCCCTTCATTGTGTAAAGTTAATTTAGTACGCAGCATGGTTACAGAGATAAGACGCCTGGTGACTGATTACTTATATTCAAGCTTATAAAATGAATGAGGAGTGCTGTTATCTCGGCTACCATACTGTTTGTCTTAAGATCACGGAGTCGCTTCGCATAATGTAACTTCGTAAGTCGTGACTCAATTTTCGAAAATATTACACTCGTGTAAGTACGTTATACTGTTTCCGTGAATTCGTACAAGTTACGAAGGTATTACACAGGATTTTTAAAAGAATTAATGTTTTGTAAAGCTACTGTAAGTATTTAAACTTTGTATGAATACTAAATCGCTATACGGTTTTGTTATGAAAGAGCTGAGCCCGCAACTTTTTAACCGACTTCAAAAGGGAGGAGGTTCTCAATTCGGTTGTATTTATTTTTATATAATAATTTTTATTTGGCACTGGACATGTATGGTCTATGCATGCCCATCCAGGGTCGAATGAAATGGCCATCCAGCCGATTAGCCAATACTCTTAGGAGAGTGCCGGCGTCGCCCCGCACCTGCTACATCATGGATGCTCATTTCTTACGTGGAATGGCGTGAAAGCCACCTACTCTGCCTTCCGCGAACATCTTCCAAGCGCTACAGAAGCGAGGCAGCCCCAACACAGTCCTAAACGCTTGCATTTTTAATTTTCGGCTTACACCGGAGAATCCTTCCGTTTTCTGAGACACAAAATAACCCAATAGGTCGATTTCGTAAAAGCTGTTACGCATACCTATATTGTTTTTTTTTATTACATTATAGGCATGTATTTGATCTCGATCTCACCTGATGGTAAGTGACGATGAGATCTACGATGGAGCATACTTGCCTAGAAGGTACCTGTTCACTCTCGACTTAATAATATTTATATATATACATATATAGTTTGTTAATATCATTAAAAGCTGCTTTCATGGCTGTGTCGTTTATTATTAGGGTGTTCTGAAAGTAATTTGGTATCAGCTCGGATATTTTCGTGTCTGTCTAGACTAGGGGTGAGGGAGGGTTTGTCTTTATTTAAGGGCGTTGTGTTATTGCGTTTGTACAGGCGGTTGTGAGCCGGATTACTAAGTACATTTTGGCATGGAAATTCATTCCTTTTACGCCCCACTTTTTCGCGCCATTCCAATTGAAAGGGACATATTCTAATCGCCAAACAAACACACTAGCTGTACGATCACAAACTATCCCAGTATATAGATATTAAACATCTGAGACTCTGGTACAAATATTCGTACCCATCACATAAAATTTGCCCTAAATCGGGCTTCGAACGTGGGACCCTTGTCGTAGAAGGCAGGCAGCACTACCAACTGAGGTAATCAGATTTAAAAAACCCGAAGTAAATACCAAGTCATTATAAGATTACAAGCCGTAAAATAGCCCCCAATCAACTTCAATATCTGTAACACAATACCAACTTACTAATTTACAACTTTGCAGATAAATACCAAGTTCCTTGTTTGTTATTAAGACTAAACTTGATGGCTGTCAAATATAATAGACACGAAATACGTTTATAGTAAGCGATACGACGAAAATCAGCTATTGTACGGAATTTAAACTTAGATTATAAAGCTGTAGATAATACCACAGCGATCAATCAATACGTGGCCATTGTTACCGGAGTTTCCATTAATGATAAAAATAAACTGTGTAAAACTGCTACTTACCGTATAAAAGAACTACCTCGGCGACGGCGGTTAGCAAGTGATAATCATGGTTGAAAATAAGATTCGCACATGAAATCTGGAAATCTCAGAGGTGCGAGCCGAGGTTTGAAACTGCGGACCTCGTTGCCGAGGCAAGCGTTCTACCAACTTGGCTATCACTGCTATTTATCAAAAATGTAGTAAGTATAAAATAAGACAACACTTATCCAGCCAAAGTTCGCGGGCATTCAATGTCGTGTAGGCTAATAATAAGTTCGGTTGACCCCCTTTATGGTCGAGGGCAGTTTCGCAAAATTGTCGGGCGGGTTATGAGAGGAACAAGATTGGGTAATGGCGCGTTTTTGTTGGTACACGGACCGGCTGGTGGGGCCACTATTGCCAAACTTTAGTAATCTAATTTTAAAAGTAGTTCCTTAAGGTGTAACAATAAATAGTGTAATATATTATAAGAGGTATTTTGGTTGGTCAAAAGGATCACATTCCTGAAAAAAAAATTAACATTAAAAAATAAAAGCTTGTAGGCACGGTGAATGGTTCGGGTCGATTCAGAACCTTTCGACCAGTATCCGAATCGATTTGACGTCGACGATCTTTCGGAGCTATTTTTTGTGACCGAATCGAAGATTTGATACGACTACGCAACCGAACGGCTCCATTCTATACTATTCGCTTTATTTAGATAATTTTTTAATGCAGGTTTCAATTACTAAACGAATCAGGGGGCAGGTTAGTTTAAAAAAAAACACTTTCTATACATAAATGAGGCCGGTATGTACTACTCGTTAACATATTTTACACTATTATAATTATTACACCCTATACAGAGTGATTCAGAAAGGGTATACTGACCTTTGAACCTGCTCAGCGCAGCGCATTTGTAATAATTTTGTTGGAAACGAATAATCCTGTATATTAAAGCTCCACTCAATGAGGTTACAAATATGAAAAAAAAACCGAATTGAGAACCTTCTCCTTTTTGAAGTCGGATAAAAATAAAAGCACCTCTACGCACGGCCCGATAAGTTGGGCCGTCGTAAGAGTCCCAACATCCCAACCAATAATAGGTACTTATGTCAATTTACAAATCGGCCTAACAGATTGGGTGTTAAGCTGTGCCTTTAGTAGACGCTTTTGTACGTATGTGTACACGCCTTATCCTAGCTACCCTCATGTTTTGATTTCGCTTTGCGATAACGGACGCACAATTTGACGTCCGTCTGGCTTCATTGTTCACTCCCTCAATGCTATCATTTTTTACCCAAAGGCCATAGTTGATGCTTGTTTGTTTTATGCGACCTCTTGCGTTGATGAGAACAAAGTAGTATTTTGCACGCGTGGGGCTTAGTTTTGTTAACATATCGGTAATAATATTTCGTATCCCGGGATTAATAACATACATTATGTAAGCTATCATTATGCCTAGTGTCTAAATCTGCATATAGATATTGTGATACAGTTTTATGACTATTCCCGGTGGTTGGGTTTCCGGTGGATTTTTTGAAAGGGTTCCCCTTTCATCTTCCAGTACAAAAGTTATAAGATCTTATTCAGTGTGGCATGTTATTGTTCTTGTTTTCGTCTCTTTTGTAATTTCTGTACAAAGATTACATCTCAATGAAGTTTTTTTTTTTGGGTACGAAGAAAACTTGCACCATAGCTTTTTAAAAAAACACCATTGAAACAAGTATTTTTTGTACCTACATAACTGTGATATACTAACCTACTCGTCAACCAATTAAAAATATTTTTGCTACACCATATATGATAATATAATTTCAAAATATGATCCTATCGATAATCATAGTATTATACATTTCTGCTATGATCATAAATAAGATCGTAGATAAACAATACTTTAACATACCTCTATTGAGCAATCATATTTAATTTTTTTTAGGTCAACAATTTTGCAACCCTCCCAATAAACCCGGATAAATGTATAATATTCAAAACGCGATCGTAACTATCCCAGTCATTTACCTGGTAAACTGTACCTAAACATTCATACCATACCCGTACATCGGCAATTTTTCGCCGAACGAAATCGGTATGGGCCGTATAAATTGGCATCACGTAATGTAGATGGCGCTACGTGATCCGGATCTAAAGTCCGGAGTCCGGAGTCCGGCGGTGTGGCCGCTCGTAAAATATTACGACGTACATGTTGTGAGTTTTTGTGGCGGGATCCGTGGTATTTTGATGTTCTGGACATCTTTCACACATCCCTTATTCTTCTGTTACACAAGCCAAACCATATTTGCTGTTATTTTCGCGATCTGATCTAATGTATTAGCTTTTGTCCGCGGCTGCACTCGCACTACCACAATTAAACATATGCTATAACACACAGGAATGTTTTTTTTATCGAATTAGTTGTTCCGAAGATTAATACAGACAAACAAACATTACCTGTTCATAACTTGTTAAATACCCAATCGTCATAATTTTCTAAATTCGAAGCGAAACTGGAATTAACTAAAAAAGTACATTCTACATTTCCCAGGCAGATCTAGCAAAAATCCCGAATCCCGACTCAGGAATCAAACTCTGAACCTAGTGATCAACTGACTCCTGGCGACCAGATCGATACGCC
Organism: Pheosia gnoma; assembly: GCA_905404115.1. NCBI lineage: Eukaryota > Metazoa > Arthropoda > Insecta > Lepidoptera > Notodontidae > Pheosia > Pheosia gnoma. The sequence continues at coordinate 6,744,184 of FR989915.1, forward strand.
TTAGCTTCATTCTATTTAATTAGTTCAATTACATCGCAATGTACTTAGATTGCGCAAATTGTTTTCTACTTAACAACAAAGCCGGTAAGACAATGTACCTACATACCTCATTACCATTAATGTATCCGCCCACAAGTGGTCTGGAGGTAATGCTTAAGTGCCCGGATCGAAATTTAATCGTGTTAATTACGGTCAAGGTTCCTTGTTAAGGCAGTTTATATCCACGCTTACATAGTAAGTAAAACGTATAGAAAATATAAATATAATATAATAATATAAATAGAGTATTGAAATAAAACCTATTTTAAGGATTTTATTGCGTTTCTTTTCTGTTTTTGCGCTCTCAACGTTTCGGCTGCTTTACAGCCTTTTTCGTATAGGCCTACGGGGGCACGTACAAATTGTCTTTTACATTTTATTTCTCTTATTTCATCATCAATTTTGTTTTTCATTTTTTTTATTTCTATTTATTATTTGAGTCTTAATAATTGTAAGAGGTGGGAGCTGACACTGCGACAAAGTTTGATAACTCTGCAGCTGTCAACGTTTTTTCGTAAATGTCCTGTGTGTCCTGTTCCTAATAAATGTTTTATTACTAATGGGCAAATCTCGGATTCCTTTGGGAAGTTTATTGTAGAGCCAAGAATCAATTTATAACTTTAAAACTTACATTTTACCACATAATTTCTAAGATATTCCTCATTCACGTTTGATAAAGTAATAGAGAGTTGAGTCACGGTCTTCCTCTGTCGCACGCACGCCGATTTATGGCGGTGACGTCACGTGCCTGTAGCTCGGTAGAGTTTCCTTTGTCCTGATAACATTTGTATCTTTGTAATTTTCAGAGTTATTTCGAAAATTATTTCACCATCAGTAGTCGTAAAATTTAAATAATACCATAATTAAGCGATAGAATAGTAATTATCAGTATACCCCACAACGCTGCGTGCGACTTTCATTTGCGAATAAATTAGGACTACTACATTTTTTGTAGTAGTTAAGTGAGGTGGCCGACCTTTTAACGGAACCCAAAAACTAGTTCAACTTTATAATTTATAAAAACTTTCCATCTTACACCATTATTGTGCTACAGTTTAACTAACGAAAATGTCACCACGGCACTAGAACTAAGTGTATATACACAGGGTTAAGTACAGTTTTTAAGGTTAGTTTACACACACCGGCGCGTCGGAGCGTGACCCCATGGAAGTTTGGATGTTTGCATAAACTTTTACAAAGCGTTTAACCGCTCATTCATTAAACGAGGCCGAACCGGGACCTTATTATGACCCCTTCAATCAAAAAGGTTGAAGACCTTACTAAATAGTTTCTAAGGAATGATGTTACAAAGTATAATGATGATGATGTAATGATATTATGTATGACGTCAATGAAGTCCGATGATGTCAGGAAGGTAGCGGGTACATGTTGGACTGGAGTAGCACAGGATCGGAATAAACAGCTTGAAAGAGTAGAGGCATATGCAGTGAGGCCTGGCAGTGTGTTGACCGAAGTTGAAAGGAGAAGAAATAACAAACGCCTAGCTGAGCCAGCAGTGGGTTGACACAGGCTTAAAGCAGAAGTCAAGGGTGTGTGCTAAAGCATTCCCGTAGCCCCCCCACAAGGCGGGAGAAGGACTACCGTGGGGTTTTAGTCGGTAGAAGTCCGACATAACCTGCTTGCCTCTCTCAGGGCTTGCGGGTATCCATGAGGATTTCCTCACGCAAAAAAAGGCTTAAAGCAAAAGAAATAACAAATGCATAGCCAAGCCCAGTGGGTTGACACCGGCTGAAGGAAGTAGGAGAAGATATAAAAAAAAATTAAGGCCTCTACTCTATACGCGCTCTGATGACTGTGTCCTCACCACGCATCTGTTGCAGGCAGAGATGCTCCAATTGAAAACATGATGATTCTATCGTCTTTCTACTTATCACGTCAGTGAGAAAATTATTTTTGCCATCGTGGTGAAATGATCAGCCAATTAACAGGTTGATATTTTGTGTAGGTATTGCCGTTATACTGGACATACTCTCCCTTAATTTGAAAGGTATTTGGGCTACTCCACCACGCATGGCTAGTGCGAGTTGGCGAACCTCACAACTATTTCAAGAGACGTACAAGTTTCCCCATGATTAACTTCACCGTAATTATTATTACTATTGAAAATGAGATTTGCACATGAAATAGGATTCATACAAAACTTGAGGTTGGAATCTGTATCCCTTGTTTCCATGGTGACCTTTGAATCGACCATCTTGTTTATCACTGCTTGTTATCATTGTATAGAAAAATCTCTGCCTTTTGAGGAAGAGGTTGGAAGTAAATCCAGTACCAACTTGTTTTTAAGGCAAGCGTTCTATGAACTTAGCTATCACTTAGTATGTATATAAGGGTGTTTGAATAATAGCTACCTATTATGTTCATCTTATTTTTTAATCCCAAGCGTGACCCATATCTTCGGGCCGTCTGTTTTCCATCTCGCCGGTCCTGCGCCCTTCTTAAGATGTTTGCGTTCAAATTCATCAGACGCACTTGTCTGGGGTTCTTTAACGAAACAAGGAAATTTATTGAAGTGTTTAAAAAAGTTATAATAAAGATACCGCGTGCTTCTAAATCAGAGATTCTTGATTTTTGTAATATAAATCATTAAGTGCAAACAACAATATTAAAGCAATAAAAAATATTAATAGGAGTAATTATTAATATACAGCGGTACCTTAGTTTAATGCTGAAGATTGACCCTTGCTACGATCTGAAAGAAATCGCATTGTCTTGAAACCCGCGACAAATCTTTTGGAAAGAAAAAAGTAAGAGAATAATTAGAAGATACAATCTCTAACTGACCTCTATAGCATTGCCCTTAGTACGTCAAGTGCGAGATTACTTGTGTGGTAACTGTACAGTTTATAGTTTACGTATTTAGACACATTCTATGGCGAATTAAACGGCGCCTCTGGCGGACAGTATTATAAACTTTCAATTCTCTATACAATGTGTCTAAAGACCATATAGTATACGGTTAGTTTACCAATAATCTCGCACTTGACGTACAGATTTAAGAAAGGTTTCTTTTTCCTAAAAAATATTGTGTGTTGTAAACCACCTGATACTTTGAGAGCGTAAAAACAGAAACAACCTCTATGAACTTTGCTATTCAGTATGACACGTAAATATAAAAAAGTCATTATGTAAGTATATTCCGAGTACGGCGCCCTAAAAACCCAACGCTATGCCAAAAATCTAACATTCTGGACCGTAGCCAGAGTCGAGCAACGGAAAACACATGCGGGTACCTAATGTAGTTGAACGAATTCCCTTCAACGCTTAGTTACGTTGGAGTGTAAGTTAGTGGACAATCCTGCTCAGTAGCCAGTCCTTATATGTAGTTGTTCGTCAGTGCTAGCTTGTGCTGCCTACATTACTACATGAAAACTCTGGGTTGTTGCCGTCTGGGGCTAAATAAAATTACAAACAGCGTTATAAAATACAACTCGTACTGATTTTAATTTCGACTAGGTGTCATATTACTTACATCTTAAATCTATATCATACATCTAGAACGTCCAAGTTATATGAAGAAATAATAAAATAAATATATAAATACCATCCCTTTTTAATGTCCAACTGCTGGCCACGGGCCTCCCCTAAATGCGAGGGTGATTTAGGGGAGGAGAACTGCTTTGAACTTACTCACTAATACCAAGATTTCTTTGGCAAGCAAGGGTATAAATTGTCCCATAGAATAATGATTTATGCTTGCCAAGAAACATTATTTAAATTGGCCCGAGCGTATTATGCGGGCTGGGTTCTCTCGCGTCAGCTAGGCGAATCCCTTATCAGCCTCACCATGGGATTGTCAAGAAAAATAACCATGAATGGTGGCGACGGGGCCGCAGGGCGAGCTGTTGTGTTTGACGCGTAACATGGGTACCACCGTCCTCAATAAAAACCCTCTGGTCTGGACCATAGGTCAAGTTTAACCGATATATATGGTCTAACGGTATTGCATGGTTATGATTTATTGCCAAAATATGTGTTATAACATTTACAAATTGTTGTTTTCTTATTCTTCTTATTTCTTAGACTTTATCGGAGTCAAATTTAACCTGACTGACTGACTTTCCACTCGCCTAAAATACTCGTGAACGAACTAATGCCTGGATTACACGTAACAGACAGTGCTCTCGGCCGAGTGCACTGTCTCGCCATTTAAGTCGTTACGTGTAATCCTGGCATACGTTTTTGTGTTATATAATATTCCTTGCCGGTAGGTAGCCCAAAGTTTAGGTTTCAGACAGTTCGTACGACCCGAGTCGCCCGCTGTTCGACGTCACCTGAAAAAGGTAAAATAAACTCTATGGTTACATAGCTAGGTCATGTGTTTCTTATACTACGTCATCGGCTATTCATCAGTATATTAATTGTATTGAATATGCCAATAAATGGCAACACTGAACACGTAGTCCAGGCCATCACGGGAACAGAATACCTGGCGTAGCATTCTATTAAACCAAGGCCAAAGACTATTTTACAGCCAATTTTCCTTTTAAAAAAAGTAAAGTTAGCTGTCAAATAGTCGAGTCAAACAAATCGACGTCGTATAAAAATAAATCTACTTCGCAGAAACTAGACATGTGGAATTGACTCGGCGTAAATGACTACGCAATTCACTTCAAGGTTCAACCGAAGGTCAAACTGGTTCAGGGCCGGCTCCACATACCTAATTATGTTAAAAGAATGTCGCGTGCTAATAGGAATACTTTAAAGCCGGGTCCAGACTGACTGCATAGTCATCGATGTGTATGACAACTTGGACCTCCAGCTTAATATGCCCTCCGAAGATCAGAGGATATCCATACAAATAAATAAGATTGGAGTGTCTGTTTGTAATATTAAAATAACCGCTTTTTGCTAAGTGCATTTGAATGTATACACGGCACATATACCAAAACAACATCATTTAAAATGTTTGTCGCAAATAGGCTGCGAACTCTGAAACTGAAAACTAATGCTCTACTTCCTCATTTACCAATTCAGCTACCAACTTGACGGTAGTTTGCGGTTACACCACTCTAATTACTACGCCATAGCCCAACGAGGTGCTACGCCGTAGCGTGCGCGTAGCCTGTAAATATTCGTAGCGATCTACGTCCGGTTGCGATTTAAATAACGCTTATTACGGACTACAGTACGGCCGCCGAGAGAATGCGTTCCAAACATTAATAACATTTAGCTAAATAGCTTAACCTTTAGCCATTATTTAGCCTAAATAGTTTCTTGTAAGTTGACATAATAATATTTTTTTTTATTATATTTTGTGTCCGCGGTTTATGTAAGCATACGATAATAATACTACTACAATATCTACTAAAACTAATACTACAATATCATGATCGTACGAAAGAAATACGATAAAAAAAATACAACCGAATTGAGAACCTCCTCCTTTTTTTTGAAGTCGGTTAAAAACACGAACGTATTCTCTTGGCGGCTGTAGTCGCACCCCATGGCGTGGCGTGACTAAATATGAAAACACTGTACATTACTAGCTACGTACGTATAAGAAAGCTTTAATAGCCGTATCGAATATTCTATACGACTAACTAATCGAACGATTCGACAGTTGTTGTGTTTACAGAGTACATAATGCAATTAATAATTGAAATTGAATCGTATAAGTCTAGTCATGAGGTTGTAATTTGAGGGAAGGTGCCTACACGATTAGCGAACAACGTCTTTATGTGAAGAGAAGATAATCCTCTCCGTGGAAAGTGGATAATCTTGAATTGCCCGTTGACGGAATCCCTTGAATAAGGACTTGAATGAGTGCTTTGTTTGTGAACACACTTGCAAGATTTATTCGGTAATCCTCGCGTGTGTGGTGTGCATATAACAGCAGTATAATGACGTATAAAAAAGCTATTTGGAACGGTACAGTTAGTAACGGTAGAGTATGGTAGAGTTAGTACTGTTTTTTTTTTGACCGCTTGCTAAAGTCTGCCTAGCCGTTTCTACATTGTTCTCACATACCTATAACAATGTACTGCCCATTAATGTAAAATATATTTAAAAATAGAGCAACCCTGGAGTTTCTTGCCCGTTCTTCTCCATAGGAACGGCATTCCGAACAGGTGGTAAAGTTGTAGCTTAGCATTTTGTAACTTTTGACGATTCATAAGTACTGTACTTAATGGTTTACCTGAATAAAACATATTCTGAGCCTGATTCTGGGTTCATTTATTACAATCTATTATTAGGATTCCAAATCTTATTTTAAGCAGTAATAGGCAAGTTGGTAGAACGTTCGCCTTGCAAAAAAGTAGTGCAAGTTATAACCCCGGGTTGCACCACTGGTATTTTAGGATTTTCTTGTACGAATCACATTTTCAATAAGGATTATGACTTGCTTGACTTCCATAAGGATTGTACGTTGTAAGCAAACACCGTGAGGAAATATACACGTCTGTCGAAAGTCGTGTGAAGTTCATGAAACTGCACTGGGCCAGGGTAATGGCCTAATTCCTAAGACGAGAAGTCATCTGTGGGGTCTAATGTGCAATAGGATCGCTTCCTATAACATTGAGACCAAATACTATCGGCGGAATGTGAGTTTACTGTAGTGCAACTCTGCCTATCACTTCGGCGATTACAGGCATGGTGGCGGATTGGGGAAATAAAAAAAATATTTAAAAGTTTTTAAGATTATATTAAGTTTTAATTTACCAGGAAAACCGCCCATTTCTTGGCACAAATAAGGGTTTATAAAGTTCGAAGATCTCTAATTCAACACCGTCAAGTCCAAACCTAAGCTATTAACTTTTTATAAACATAACGATTCACGTGCCCAATGATGTTGGGCGTCAATTTATCACAACTTTTTACCCACCCTATACTGTGTGGCCAGCAAACGAAACGAAGAGCGAGCAAAGCCAGCCAATAGAAACGCTTCATTACGACGTCTTAGCGAAATTACGTGATTTTGAAGCGATATTATTGGACGATTTTTCGTGGACGCGTATTTGAAGATTACGCCGCACCAAAGATAACAAGATTTCGGGGTCGGAAAATAGACTTTTTTGACTCACGACCGTTCATTTATTGAAGCTCAAATATACCTAAGGTTTTTTTGGCTGAAAGCGATATTAATAGGCTTTTGTAAAAAATAACCCCAGTTTGAGGGGGAAATAGAAGATTTCTCACAGCGACAGTGTTGGGGATAGATTGAGGTGAGCTAACTTTGTAATGCTTTTAATATCTGGATCTTTGAGTTAGTCTGTGATATTTTTTTTTTGGTTTTTATATAAGCTGTATTGAGACGATCTTTGTTTATTTTAATGTTTGATATCAAAACCATAATTTTTCTTAATGTTGAAAGACGGAAACGCCCATTTTATGATTATTTTTAAAAACCTCTATTTGCAAACTGATATTTAGATATGCATCTAGTTTCTTAGATACTGACATAGTGTAATTATAGCCTTTTCAACCGACACTACTTTACAACTACTACTACAACAAGGTTTTACTATAACAAGTCTGGTTGTTGTTCTTGATTCAAAATATCCAAAGCTAATTCGGTTTTTAAATTTGAATCGATAAATCGTTCGTCACTAATAGTGTATTACTTTTGATAACTGAAGAAAAAAAAGCAAGTGACTCGAACTGCGAAAAGCGACTAATCTTGCGAAAAAAGGCGAAGTTACGGAGCGTCCCCTTGGGTTCCGTAGCGAATACACTCGGTTATAAAATTAAACCCCGCTCGGGTGGTCTCGGGTAATGTAATAGAAGTGTTAAGATGAATGTCGAGAGAGGTATTTGTTGTGATTGCATGGCTGTTGTTGAGTGTAGTTTTGCTTTTAGAGAATTTAATTAAGGTTACGAGCATCTAGTATCATTAGCTTGCTGAAGTAAGAGCGTGCAAAATAGAAAATAATGGCTCGTCAGAAAGAACTTACATTTAAAAAATATGAAAACCGGGACTTAATGTACGTCTGCATTTCGACATTGTACCTTCTAGGGAGCTATAGGCGAGGTAATAATTTAAATTATGACACACCCTGTATTGTTTGTTGGAGGTCTATGGTACGGATGTCCATAGAACTTAGTTCAAGATAATTTGGTTTCAAACTTTATGGACCCAAATTATTCAAGAATTTAGTCCAGACATTTCGCCGAGGGATCTCCAAATCCGCTACGTATACGGAAACATCGATGTATAACAACAAAATCGACTCAAATCGAATAGGATAGCCAATTCAGAATCGCATTTAAGTTTTCGTCCGAGAACAGAATATTCGTCTAGACAATTTTTGAAGCGAGCACCTGCATTCAACCTTATTTTGGCGAAGTAAAGTCTATACTCCTTTGTTTTTTCTTATTTGCAGTCTGAATTCTATTTAGCCGTATACAATATACAAGGTGCGGTTCTGTTGAATCTTGTTGGTGGAGTATAGGATTGCTTTTTCTTTGTTTCGTCTGCGCCATTAGATTGCAGCTAAACTTGCATATCTGAGATGGAAGAAAAATCCTGTATTGTGAGCATACAAGGCGTTGTATGCGAAATGAAAAGTTATATGTTATAGATGTTGGAGCTTTTTGAAGCCTGCATTCTGTCTATGTACCCTTACATGATTTACAGATTTTCTCTGGGTATTAAGGTCTCTAAGTTACTCAGCATCCTTCGTGCTCGTTGATAAAAGCATTTTTTAAGGCGACGAAAGGACTAGCCTAGGACATTCGACGACTTCATGGGCACAGTTGGTAGTGCCCCAGTAAGTGCCTAAGGGTCCCGGGACAAACTTTGTGTGAAGAGCATAATGTTCCTACGGGTTTGAGACGTTTAGTATCTATGTATGACGTCTGGTGGAGATTTCTGGTGACCAGAACGCTGGCACAAATTTTGGCCAACACATCAGCATTGCCATTCTACGTGGTAATGCTGCTAGCGTTTTGGGCCCAGCTGGCCGATGGTGGTGGGGATTTGCTGAGTGCATTCTGATACCTACTTATTTTTTTATCTATATATAAGTACATCGTTGGTCAACGACAACGTGAACGTTGAAAAACGTTTTTTTGAAAATAAGTAATAACACATTGACTTTCTGACTTCTCTTGAAAAAGTCCCGTCAATAATTTTATGAACGGTCGACGGCATTCTATGTGAAGATCATTTTAATGATTTTTGTGATACACGTGTTGCTTAAAATCTTCCAATGATATCAGTGCGAGCCCAGGACCCTGACCCCGGTGCGCGGTGCACCACGTGTCGACATTGTCCGAGGCATTCCTTGGCCTCGCCAGTCACCCGCAATGCGGCATCTCACTTTAATATTTTACTTGTTCGAGACACACGGTTACACAAGTGCGACAGCAAGTTCGAAGTTTAAAATAAAAGACTGGAATAATTTTAAGACCGAGGATGAGAGGATTTTTTTGAACCACAGACTCAACGTGACAACGGAGTGTTATATAATATTCACACATATGTCTGTCTTTCTGTGGCATCGCGCCTTCCGAAAAGGTAGGCCAATTTTATCGCAGCTGCTTTTTTGAATATGTTTCATGTAATTCGGATCAGCCGTTTTCAAGATTCGCGGATCGGGGCGGTTTGATATTAAATTGTACTAATCTGAAAAAGAATATGCAGAAATTATTTATTTAAAACTGAATTAAAATCTTAAAACCCTGCTACTATGGCGGTACAGATTCAGCGCTGTCACTTTGTCATATCAGGACAAATGACTTTGGCGAGGAATTGATGTTGTTATATATGTATAAATTTGGCTATGTGTATATATATTACGCATTTTAGAAATCGGCCGTTCGTTGAAAATTCGATCACAACTAATCATGAATAAATTTGTTTTTTCATCGGCGTAATTTTTCGTTTAACACAGCTGTTTCCACGGTGATGTTTTAATTAACCAACACGGTACGTTAAATCCGCGATCTAAACGCAACCCATTAACGATCGCAAACAATGATTTGTTTATTTTAAACGCGTTCATTGTACAATGGTTATCTAGGTCAAGTTAATTAGAACAGACTCAACCGCAATATCCAACATGTGTTTTAATTGGAAATCATAATTGGCGATGTTTATTTGATGTCGTATCGCTTTCATAATATAGTACCAGCCCTTTTAATGGCCCACTGTCATCATCAATGCGAGTAGGATTAGGCTATAGTCGACCACGCTGGCCCAGTGCGGGTTGGCGGACTTCACACGTCTTTGGAGAGGTTCACCAGACATACAGGTTTCCTCACGATGTTATCCTTCACGAAATTTAAATTCAATCACGATTATCACATGCAGCAGTATTTTATTATTCTAAAATTTCATATAATATTACATTATAATCTTATCATTCAATTATTTTTCGTGAAACTTTACCTACGTATTTAGCCATTTTGTATGGAGAATTGTACAGCGCCTCTAGCGAACAGTATTTCAAACATTACTTTTCCAAACAAAATGTCTAAATACGCAGACTATAAAGTATACGGTTAGCTAAAGAATAACCTCGCACTTGACGTGCTGACAAAGAAACAAAACTTTTTTCTTTGACACAAATAAATTTATATCCTGATTAACTATACAAGTTTCGTGTCCTCGGAAGTTCGAACCGGGTTACTATAAAAACTTACAATGAAAACACGTTTTCAGACCCCAAACTACATTACTACAAAAACAAAAACACTTTTGTGTGTAATATCACTTTTTTAATAAAATATTTTCGTTTTTATTTGAGACAATTGTGTACTCGTACTCTGTTTTTTTTATTGTTGCTGTCCAATCTGTATCTGTTGTCCTTGTCTTCTCTGCATGCCTCCAGTGTGCGAATTGCTACCTATTGTACAGTGCGTTTAGGATGCAATATCAACCTTATATTAATTACATAATGACTATTATCATGAAATAAGATATGACATTTAAGAGTAACAAGATATAATATATGTATATTGTATAGCTGTATTTTAGAATATAATATATAAATAAACTTTATTACTTGTTTTTTGCAATACCTATTGGTATTTATGCACGTTCTATTATCATTAGCATTGATTTTTTAAGATAAATATCTTCTTAATATATATAAATTACATGTCATGGTGTTTATCCGCTATGGACTCATAAACTACTAAACCGATTAAAATAGTGTATATGGCAAAACAACGTTTGCCGGGTCAGCTAGTGTATGTATATATTAATATTTGTAATATCGACATTATTATTTACAAGACCGCTATATCGAAATATTCAGCAACATAACTACAAGCCAAACTATGGGTAAATAACATACCAGCTTTTGTCTGTTCTTTAAATCCGTATGTCAGCGCCAATAAAAGTGCGAAGACTTGAATAAGTGACTAATGAATCCAGTTGGGCTAACTAGTTTGCGAGTCCATTTTGCACGTGACTTGCGAACTAATCGCATGATTCGACGATTCCACATGGGTCCATTGCAGTTCCTGATTTGATTATGTGATTATGTGAAGTGGAGGCCGATAAGTATTTTGACCACAAACTCTTCTTGAATAAGCATAGCCTGCGATTGCAAAAAAGAGGATTAAGATAATTGTTACCTTACTTTTTAACTATATACAATTGATTCAGAAAGGGTGTAGGTACTTACCTTTGAACTTGCGCATATTGTCGATTACCAAAATGAATGAGTTCCTAACAAAATTACAAGTGTGACTTTCGAGAGCAAATTTAAAAAACTATTGAGATGGGTATTAAAATTCTGAGTTCACAATAATAGTTAAAATGGCGCTACAGAAACGCACGGTCAAAGGTTAGTATACCTTTTCGTGATCACAATGTATGTAGAAATAAATAAGAGAGAGTAACTTGGCCATGTCTGAAGATTGAATATTTTTGATAAATAATAATAGTAGTGAACATTTATCGATGGCGAGGCCGAATTCACCAGTTTAAGAATGTATGTCCGTCTGTCTGTTCACAAATCACGGCAAATCTACTGAACGGATTTTGATGAAACTAGCAATGTGGCAGCTTACGAGTATAACAATATGAAGAACAATAAAAGATAATCTTTATATGGGGATATTGAAGGGAAAGCACTTATAGGTTAAGAAATATTAGATATAATAAGGTGTGCTTTTAATGCGTGCTCCAATTTTCTTCCATATTTTGTTTCAAATGTAGTATAAATAGATGTATATAAATAGAAAAAAAATATTTTCGTGACTTCAGCATTAGTTAGAAAGGCACCATCGTCAAGTCAGAGCGCCAAACTTTTTCCTGTTTTCCATTCACCTCATTAACTACTGTAAATGGGGTAAAGTACCTACGGGTAGTTACCCCATTTTAAGACGAATGCCTGACTCATTGTAGTAGTTGTAGTTGCCTAGTATGAGTTTGGACGCCTCACTATACCTAGTAGTTCGGGTTCAATTTCGTAATTGGTAATTTCTTACCCTTGTCTGTACGTTACTTAGCCATAATACAAGCTTATTTTGGGGACCTATAATTAGTCTGTCTGTATCTAGCTTTTACGCCATGAAGTAAACCTACCCAAACTCTCAACGTTCCCATATAAATATTCTATTTCCCAGGACTGTGGCCACCAAGTTTCCGAACTCCCACACCATCTGGCAACCCTTGGGTAAGGGTAGTATGGAAGCCCATTAAATGGAACGGATGAATTTTATATATGCAGGTAACTTGGGGGGTCCGTAATCAATATTGAAGGGCCTTTCAGAACGTACCAACACTTGATTGTGTTGCGGTTCAAAATATGAATCTTGATAAATTTATATTCCCTAGGATTAGAATGACAGTGTATAAAATATTAATACATCGTATTTTTTTTATAATGAAAAAAAAAACTTATGTCTTATAATATCGAAGAGATAGGCAGAGGTGAGAGATATTTTAAGAGATCCATCAGTTGGATATAAGGGTCACATTCCAGAAAAATATAATGACATAATAATAATAAAGATAATTAATTTTCTCATACATTTGATTACGAAGTTCGCCGGGACAGCTAGTAGTGAATAAATTTCATCATTTATTTGAACTATAGGTATACATTGATTACAAAGCGCAATTATAACTATCAAATATCAGTGTGCCACAGCTAATTAAATGACAATAGACGATCGCACAAATATAACAGTATAACAACACAGCTAATTAAATGATATATTCAGATGGTCACACAAACATAAAGGTATACAACCAACCAGCTGTGATGCGCGATTACACTTGAGTATATTATATACTGTATGGAACTATCGGTACATAGCAAAGCATCGTACAGAATAACATATGATTTTCCTCAACGATATCAATGTACTACGTACTAGATTGAGCGCTCGAAATAATCACTGTGTTCCACTGAACTGAGGTTCCGGAACCACACCATGTTGAGCACACAAACTTGTCAGAATATTCAGACAACACACAGCATGCACTACAATTGAATCTAAAAAAATCTAGTCTAGCATGTGAACACACAAAACTATGTCCAGAGCTTCTTAGTCTATGCCGTAGACCATTTACTAGGCAAAGAGTTATTTATGTATGTGGTAACATTTACCACTACAAATGCATTGAAAAAGTAGTTACATTTTGATGGTGGCAACGTCACGTCTGAATTTCTTAACAAGTCTGTGGTTCAGTATCACGTTGACACTAGCGAAGTGTGAAGCGTAGCTTGACTTGCTCAAAATAATTAAATTACGAAACCAAATAGTAATATTGCAGTTGAATAGGTCACAATTATTATTACATTGCAATAACATACGATTTCAACAATTAAAAAAGTTTTATCGACACATTGCCTAGTCTGATATAGACTCACCCAACTAGCGTAAACAAGACAGTGACTATCTGTCTCGTTTTTGCTTACGGCCGGGCGCCACGCGTCCTGAACCATGCGCACTCTGCAAGCGGAGCACGACCATCCCTCTGATTTGCTATTCTAGTGTAGCTTTTACTTCAAAGATTGTCCTCCTAAATATGTACGGTACTCTGCCGTGTGAGGGAGAGGTAAATAAGACAGTAATTAGGGTAACGCACATAACTTCAAGTTGGAGCAATTAGTCTGGAATCGGGACAGGACGTCCTAGCTCCAATGAGGGTCTGATTAATGGTATTTTCTAACGAATAACTGACCTAATTCTTCTCCGTCCTTAAGGCTACGAATACTTTATACGAGGGTTATAACACAACGTGGCTCAGAAAGGGTATACTAGCTCTGAACACTGAGTTGCTTAAGCGTATTTGTAATCATTATGTGAAGTCAGAGTTTTGATGACTAAATATTTTATTTGTCATAGACAATTGTAATATTTTTCGTTTTTTTTTTAAATCGACATATCGACATCTGATATTACATAATTATTAAAAATGCACGAAACAAGCGCAGGTTGAAAGGTTAGTATACCCTTTCTGAATAACCCTGTTTATCAGTACCTACCACGATTGTATTCCTTTAGGGTTAAAAAGCGGGTTGGAATGGTGGCCGAATGGACAAATATCGCAAACGATATTTTTGTGATTTGCCTGGTCTGGCTGTTACTGGGATGGCCCCCAGTCCATATGATATACATTTCATGATTAGATTATTTTTTTGAAGACGGTTTTTATTTTGTTAAAAAGTTTATATATATATATATGATCCTTGTCTAACTACATCAAATATTTAAAGAATGTGAAGTCGGTTTATAATAACATACATTTCCATAGCTCCTAAGTTAGTGAACTTAGCTGAGTGAAGCCATAACTTAAACTACAATGCGAGTAATAGATTTAAGACCTTCATTATTCTTAATAAGGTAGAGTCTAGCGTGTGGAATGTGAATTGATAACTAAGTTCGAATAGCCATGGTAAACCAAAACAATTTTGCTTGTAAATTATACTTTTATGGGGTAACTGATTAAATGTAAATTTAGTATTGTTTTTTCTGCGCACGCAACAGTTTAAGGTCGTTCGGTTCATACTATCTAGCCTGAGATCATAAATACTACTGGAAAGACATAGTAATATTCAATTTCAATAAGCGTGTACATTTATAGAATTTAATATATTTGATGTATGAAATCGTAATTATTTTACGACAAACGCTTGCCTAGTTGCCAAGTTGGTAAAACGCTTGCCTCGGTAACGAGGATCGCAGGTTCAAACCCCGGCTCGCACCTTTGGGATTTCTGGATTTCATGTGCGAATCTCAACCACGATTATCACTTGCTAAAACGGTGAAGGAAAACATCGTGAGGATACCTGCATATCTGAGAGAACCCCTCGAAAGATGTATTTTTTTTTATTTATTTTTTTATTACATTATAGGCAAGTATTTGATCTCGATCTCACCTGATGGTAAGTGACGATGAGATCTACGATGGAGCATACTTGCCTAGGTAGGAAGGCGGCAGTAGATAAGAGACGCTACATTAACTAAGCACATGCAGCGCAACTGATCTGACCCGCCATCCATGAATGGCAACACCGAACATCATGCCGGAACACGGCTAGGCCGCTTGGCGACATGGCTTTGTTCAGTGGGTGGTGACTAGCCACGGCCGAAGCCTACCACCAGTAGAGTTGTCACCTGGTTGGCACCACCCAGGGTCACGTGTAGGGTATCTCGAGGGTACTTAATTCTCCTACGGACGAAGGTGACTCGACCCCATAAATAGATGTGTGAAGTCCGCTAACCCGCACTGGGCCAGCATGGTGGACTATGGCCCTAATTCCCCTCTAATTGAGGGGAGGCCCGTGCCCAGCAGTGGGACATTAAAAAGCGAATATTAACAAGCGAATTAATAATGAATTTAGCAATCACCGATTGTAAACAGTAATCTATCTACAATGTCGTTTCAAGCATCGAGCTAAATACTGGCATACTCTTAAATGTATAGACAGCTTTCCTCCTTTACAATGGCTTTACAAAGCACTTTTTCTTTGAAAATACTTCGTGATACAATCGCAATTAGTTGTTTTGTGTGAATAATTTATGTAAAACTAGCTGCGCCCGGCGGTGTTACCCGCGATAAAAAGTATGAAAAATTAAAACATCTATCCCACGGGAACCATACATTTTACCGGGATAAAAAGTAGCCTATGTGCTATTCCAGGCTATAATCTATCTCTGTGCCAAATTTCATCCAGATCCGTTCAGCCGTTCTGGCGTGAAAGAGTAACAAACATCCATCCATCCATCCATCCATCTATCCATCCATCCAAACTTTCACATTTATAATATTAGTATAGATAGTATAGATTAGTATAGATGTACACCTAGGTAAATATTCTGTCAATGAAAAATAATTTAACATGATAGATCTGTGCAAATTAAAGAATAAGACTCGGTAATATGCATTAACCATTTTTTTTCTATTAAGATAACACAACAAAACATTACCGCAAACGTATAATTCAAAACGAATATGCGCATTAACGGTTTGTAAAACTGGTCTATGTAACGCAAGGTAAATAACTTGCGAGTTGCTAATAGCGGCGGGTCACGGCATCCTGGGGGCATAGTACGAACTTTTAAAACTCTCAGGGTTGTAAGTATTATTATTTATTAAGGTAAGCGAGCACACACAGAAAATTCTATCTTAAAACAATATCAGCATGATAACAAACACAAAACAAGAGGATAGAATGACAAACATGTACGCGACACTTGATTGGCGGTCCTAGCAACGAGCCAATCAGCACACGACCAGCGGTTAAGTGCGAACCGCTCCCATTGGTAATTTTAGCGCTGAGCGCGCTGATAAAAGCGCGCGATATTAACTCTTATTCTCAGGAAATTCTAGTAATCTGTATCATGTTAAAGACAAACTTGCCCGCTAGTATGAGGACCACTGTTTTTCTTTGTATGTCATTTTGAATAAAATATAAATTACTTTTAAATAATACATTGTATCAATCTGTAATTATATTTTTGACTATAAGCTAGAGCTTTAGATTATAAGCTAGTTTTTTATTGGGATAAGTATGCATTATTGAGATAAAATATTAAAATGCCTGGCAGTTCTTTATCCTGCCTGGAAATAAAAGTTCATAATACACCCCCAGGGCGGTCGACTCACACGTTCTTTATATGTAAATCATCCTTTATTACATCAATTTTGGACTAATAATGTAATTCAATTATTGGAGTGTTTCTTTGTGTAATTATTTGCTAATGTTTTGTTTTTAATTTTCGATGTGACTATGTGTGAACATACGAACAATTAAAGAAAGTATTCTTTTTAATTACAGCTTCATTCGCAGTCGTTGGTTAAACCTTAACCTTATATTTTTTTCTTAATGCCATCTTTGGCTACAAGATTTTGTGATTTTCTGTTGGATAGTTTTTTTTGACATCGAATTTCTGACTCATCAGTAATTATTAAAAGGGCGCCAAAGAAGCACAGCTTCAAAGGTTAGTATAACCTTTCTCAATCACGTGGTACACAGTCAGAAATACCTCAAATATTATAAGAATCCATCTCATATTTCTTTGTGTCAGCGTTTTATAAAGTTTCATATATAAATAATATGTCATCGATCTTTATGTCTGACATGTCTTCTCATTCATTCCATATTTTACGAGTATTTTGAATGCCGGCACAGAATTGTCGCAAAGATACTACGCAAAGAAATTGTCAAGGTTGATACATCTTATATGACAGCATGAACGTCTACTCTTATGTTAGATAGGAAAAGTATATCGACTCGGTGGACTATAATAATAGCGCCAGACCAACACACCAACTACAGTCCCATACTAAGCAACGCTCGTATTATGGGTACCGTCAGGGCGAACCCAGAATATAATTCTCATTTAGATATTAAACGTCCAAGACTCAGGTACAAACATTCGTGCTCATCACACAAAGTCTGTCCCTACAAGGATTCGAACCCGGGACCAGCCGCATCGAAACCAGTGTCACTGCGCTAAAAAGGTCTTCTATCAGTTTTTTATTCCTGGACTATCTTCTAGGAACCCTTTTATTTCATAGTGTTATCAGAATATTATGTTTATTGATCTATGATTCAAGCTATCACAATGACAAGCTGCATGAAAATCAATCTTGTGGTTTTCGCGTGATGCACGTTTTACTCATATAACTTAATACAGTTCGTTGACGTCCTAACATTTTTCAAAATTTCCAAGTTGATGTCCAGTCCAGTGTAAATTCACACGTATTTTCTGTGCGATAAAGTTACATTTTGTAGTACCGCATGAATAAAATTATTAGTAAAAACAAAAGAGCTCGATTCGGTGCGCCGCCCTAAAAATAAGCCAACATTGATTTTGGTTAACGTTCGAAAGTGAACCTTATTATCGAGATCAGGTCGTAACAAAGAAAGGCAATCAGCAGTCAGCCGTTAATCTTAGTACAGCACGGTGCCCTGATGTACCATGCCGGATGCAGGGCAACTAAGATAAATTGCGGAATGAGTGCTTGTACGGAATACGAACTACTGAGCGTGGATCTAAACTGGTCTTTGACCATTGAACCCTTGAATCCCGCCCCGCGAGCCCGGACCATAGGAAATTACTTCAAAATAATACTAAAAATATTTAAATTGAAGTTGTCGACCTGATTAGCACATTGAAATAAAACTAATTTTACGGATTTTATCGCGTTTTTTTTTTGTTTTTTTCGTTCCCGGGGCGTTTCGCACAGCTCGTAGAGACCCTGCTTTCTGTGTCCCCGGTTCGAATCCTGGTAGGAAACAATCTTGGGGATGAACACGAATGCTTGTACCCGTGTCATGCATGTTTAATATCTATTTATTATTATATACTGAGTTCGTCCTCAGCCCATTGCACGGTACCCATAATACAAGCGTTGTTGAGTGTGGGACTGTACCTTTGGTGTATACGTCTAGCGATATTAATATTAATTAATATTAAATATCTTTTTGGTGGCCATTCGCCCTTTTTTCCCATATTTCGTGGCGTAACTTAAATTTAAATACATTTTTATGGCAGCTCGAGTGCGCCATTCAAATTCTTTGCGAGGTGAGTGGGACGTTCGGATGTCCGGATCTGAAGGGTCGTGTGGGTCCGAGACTGGACGAGAGTGGTTGGTTGAGCGTAGAATAGCCTTGTAGGTATATCCAATGAGTTATGCTAGAATTAGTGGTAACATACAGCACTGAGGCGTGTTACAATGGGCATCGTTAGAAAGCTCAAGAGTAACAACAAATGGTGTTGTCCAAACTTGGTCTTCGTCTTCTTGGTCTTGCGAATAAGACTGATTTTACCAGCTCACGGCTCGCAGTTACGTCAAATATTTTCTTTAGTTCAATAGAAATGTGGCTTAAGCAACGCTTGTATTATGGGTACCGTACAATGGACTGAGGGCGAACTCAATGTATAATACTTATATAGATATTAAACATCCATGACTAGGGTACAAACATTCATGCCCATCACACAAAGCTTGTCCCTACTAGGATTCGAATCCGGGACCCTCGGCGCAGAAAGCAGGGTCACTACCAACGGCGCTAATCATGAAGAAGGAAGATGCCAATTCTGTTTTATATATATTTCAGAATATACATACGGCATCGTTGGAACCAAGGATACCAACCTGTTCACAAAAGTGGTCCAGAGTTCGATTCCATGGTTGTGCGCTTTTTTTTTATAATAATCCATGAAAATTTCCCACCAAATATCACCCGGAATTACTGATTTCATACCAATTGAACAACTAATTTAATAATATCAATCATTAAATTCCACAACTCCTGAAAATAATTCCCCTAATTGAACCGGCACTCCACACAAAAGGCCTATTTGGAATCAGGATTCGCTGAGGGCTTAATGTTCATTGAATCTTTTGTATTGGAAAGAAAATGGCGGCGGTGAAATTAATCGTTCAATTAATGAACTAACCTCACTAGCAACACCAATTTGGAATTACTAATGAACGGCTTTTGATCCTGACACTCCTAACAAAGTATGACAATCATCCATCGTTGTAGTTTTTCTGGCAATTCAAAATGGCAGCTGAAAGACGTATACATTTATACAATGGTGGAAATGGTCGTCTCGCAGTGACTTCCACACAGCGGCACTCCCCGGCTGCCGAAGACCACTTCTAATACATCCATTTTAGCTTTCGTCTGTTGATATTATAACTATTTAACAAGTTTAACTAACAAATGTAAGTGAACGTAAATTAGTTTCAAGATACAAATTATGTATTTTAATAAATACCTGACAAACGTACCAACTATGTAGGTCCCAGACTAAGCAACGCCTGTATTATGGGTAACGAACAATGGACTGAGGGCGAACCCAGTATATTATACTTATATGGCAGCGGTACTCCCCGGCTGCCGAAGACCACTTCTAATACAGGCATTTTAGCTACGCTGAAGTTTTTATATTTTTTTTTTGGTTTCGTAATAATTTAATAACCGCTTTGAAGAAAAATACAACAGATTTATGCTATAAGTTGAAAAATATACTTATTAATAATAACAAATAAATAATTAAAATAATGAGGAAAACATTTTATACATTTGTTAATTTCGTATAGGTAACAGCTGGATTTTTGATTTTGACGGCCTGATTAGCGCAGTGGTAGTGACTCTGCTTTCTGCGCCGAGGGTCCCGGGTTGGAATCCTGGTAGAGACACAAGCTTTGTGTGATGAGCACGAATGTTTGTACCCGAGTCATGGATGTTTAATATGTATATAAGTATTATATACTGAGTTCGCCCTCAGTCCATTGTACGGTACCCATAACACAAGCGTTAAGCTTAAAGTGGGACCGTATAGTTGGTGTGTTCGTATGGCGATATTTATATTTATTTATTATTAGGTTCACGTGAGTGTGCACGCATATACGTGAAAAAAAAGTAATTGCAGAAAAAAGTAGAGGAACTAGCTCTTAACATTCCCATTGTTAAATACTTAAAGGTTGCCTCCGTATAATTCTGCAACAAGGTCGCAGGTCACAATCGATGTAAATACGCCCTTAGGGCTTCGGGTTCCGTATGACGCGAAATGAGTTTGTCGCAGCGCCATTCCCTTGGATCCGGAACCCTTTTAGGGATGTTTGCTTTCGACATGAAAGATTGAAATCGAACCGTGTACTCTCAGGAAGTATGCTATATTTTATTCACAATATGTTTGATGTAATCATTTATAGGTAGTATGTATTATATACTGGGTGGGACAGAAATACTGACATTTATGAAATTGCCAAGTGTCCGATGGAAAAAAATAATTCTAGACAGCTACGAGTAGTAATAGGCGAGAAGAAAGCGAGGTTCGGTTCGCCTTGATTTCTACATTGAGCATTTGACCAACTTTGCCATCACTCCGATTTGACTCAGAATGAAGTGAGTAACAGTTTCGGCATTAATAAACAAAAGAAACTATCCAAATATCTATATTTAATTTAATACTTTATAATATCAGCAGGTGGAGATCGAATTTATCTTCATTTCATTTATTCATTCACATCATCGAGTAAATCAAGACGCAATCAATATATCTTCCGCGCCAATGGTTCGGCAGTAAATAATATAGCATTTAATATTAGTGCACTAGTTCGAGTTGAAAAGCAATATCTTTTATTCCAGATTCATTTTGTGCTTGTGTATTTTACTCACAGATGTAAATCAGGGACGGACTCCAAACTGGGCCCACGTTTTGGGCCATTTCCCACTATAAGATGCCTAGACGTAGATACAGTAATTAAAAAATAGACTAGGCGGCTTAGTTTCTAGCTGATCTTCTTAGTTAAGCTCGCGTTTCGATTCGGTTGTACATTTAGGGAAAGAAAAATGTAAGTCATTCTAAATGTCCACACAGACTTAAACAAAATAAATGATTTTACTTGACCGAGATATTTGCACAAGCGTTTCATTAAATTGATTATCTAAGAGCCCCCGCGCACTAGGCAGCCTGGCTGCGCAGCCAGGCTGCGGGAGCCAGAATATTTGCGCAGCCAGTTGCGTTACCTAATCAATTAATCTCGCCTTTTTAACGTAATTGTATGCTATTGATTTCTTATGTTCACACGAATAGGTACTACACATTGAAATAAAACTTATTTTACGAAGTTTGTCGCGTTTATTTTATGTTTTTAGGTTCCCGAGGTACACTCAGAACTTTACTCCTAGTAGCTTTTAGGATGGCACCTTAGGGAACAACCGAGGAGGACACCTAGATACTCGTATAAACCTCCTCTGTTGTCTTTCAGTTCGGCCCTGTCCACTTACTGGTCGGCCGATTGAATACTAAATTTATTGTTTAGGTAAACTAATCGTTATTGATAGCTCCTTGTGATATTACTTTTTCTTTCTGAATTATTCACAGTTGACTCATCTTTCAGTTATTAGAGTTCATTTTATAATTTTCAGGCTCGAATTTCTAAGAAATATTAGGTTCACAGGCTGAAAGTTTGCCTGGAAAAATAAAACTTTTAGCAATAAAAAAAAAATATGCTTTGGCTATAAACACCAACTACTTACTAATAGACTAAAGAAATATATTTATTTACGACTAAGACGTATTAGTAACATAAAATTAACTAAAAACTAGAGTAACAAAAATGTGACAACTTAACCAAAATCGAAATAAACTCAAGCAAAAATGAGCTTTAATGATTACGCTTCAAATTTGGCCGGAACGACAAACAACAACCATAGATTTATTTCATTAAAATTAAGTCTCCATGACAAAATGATCAACAAACCTTGTGGCGATAATCCTACAGAATTTCCCTTAATACAGTGTTATAATGAAAAACTGAATAATTACCACCCGGTCCGCATGTAATTAACACGGCCGCAGCCCGCTTTAATACTGAATGCTTCGCGAGGACACTTCGCTTTCATTGCTGGACCAGTACTGTACTATTGCGGCTTAGTCTTGTTTTATGTAAAACTAGTGCTAATATATACACTAATGGGTGCAAAAAGTGTATAAAGGCTGTATTTTTTTCATGTGCTTTTCTTAGTAAATACTTGATTCGTAGATACGTGGCTAATCCACATCGCTTCAATATTTTGGAGTGCAGCCTTGAAAAGATTACGTTATTACAAACTTAAATTTAGGGGATGAAGGGGTAGGCAGAGGTGCACTTCAGTGCACCCATATTTTACCGATGGTATTTGGTCGCAATGTAATAGTAGGTGAGCTTATGCCATTATGCCGGGCGAATTTCTCCTCAGTGTGCGACGCACGCTGCCCCAGTTTGGTTTGGTGAACTTCACACAACTTTTGACACAGATGCTGGCTTCCCCACGATGTGTGCCGTCATCGTACAGCAAGTGATAATCATAATTGCAAATGAAATTCGTATATGAATATCTGAACATCCCAGTGGTGTGGGTGGAGGTGAGGTTGGAAGCTGCACACCTTGGCCCCAAGTCTGCTAACGCAATCGGTTCATAATCGAACAGCAACCGCATAGTAACTGTCACTTTTGACAAATATCTCATACAATATCTGTCAAAAGTAACAGTTACTATGCGGTTGCTGTTCAATTATGAATAGATTGCATTAGCAGACTTGGGGCCCTTGTCTTAAAGGCGAGCATTCTGTGAGCTTGGCTATCACTGGCTAAACTCAAACTTAATCTTACACAAAAATTCCTTCATACTAAAATTATGTTTTCATTTATCCCTCTGGTTCGGTGGCCGCTCGTAAAGAGGTCGGCTGCGCCATTAGCGGATTTGAGTTATATTACGACGAGTTCCTTTAAAAAGCCTGCAACTGAAAGGTTCTTAAGATAATCACTTTTGCTTTGTGCAAACTTCATTTTTGAAGAAAACCCGGCTTGCAGTGTGTAGGAGTTTTCACGTGAGTTTTCAATGGACATGTAATTTGTAGTGCATTTTATAGCGTACATTTGCCATTTGTTTTGCCAAACGAACACACCAACTGTACGGTCTCAAACTAAGCAACGCTTGTATGAATGGTACCGTACAATCGATAGAGGGTGATCCCAGTATAATTAAATACTAATATAGTTTTTCAGCGTCGATGACTCAGATACAAACATTCGTGCTCTGCAGAAATCTTGACTTGTGATCAATTTGAAAATTATGTAATTTATTTTTTATTATCAGGTGACTCTATGATATCCATGATAGTGTAGGACGTTCTCGCGGAAATGGCAAAAAAAAAACAACAAAAGTCTATGAATTCAACGAATGTGTCTTTTTACAATGGAAATGCAAAGGAAGCACAATACAGTTTAAATCTGAAAAATGCTTACTGACGCTATTTTAATATTATTAAATATAAAGATTATTTTTACTTTGAAATTTTAAACAATCCAGGAAACTGTACTAAGTGAAAACAACTAGCTATTCCTGAAAGTTTATTAGACATACAGCGGATTTTTTTCTTCGGAAAAATGTCTACGACCCTATTAAGTCTAATGCCAACTCTCTTTCTTACGACTCCAACACTTCAAATAACGAATTCAAATCCAAATGTACCTACACCACATTTAAGACAATAACAGTTAAGTACGAGCTTGGAATAAATCCGCATAATGTGTTAGGGTTCTTTACATTGCTGGATTTACAAAGTAAATCCGCCGCTCAGTACCATTGTAATGAGTTATTTTGGGATTTAATTAACTTGGCCACTGGTTTTATGTTTATTTTTTTGGTGCAAGAAGTAATAAATGGAAGTTTAAGAGCACAGATGTATAAGATGCAATAATAATAGTGTAAAATATTATCTTTATAACAAGTAGGTTACACAAAGAAATGAATCAATGTTATGAAAAAAATGTAAATGACAATTTGTAAGTGCCCCCGTAGTCCTATACGAAATAAACTATTTGACTGGACTTAGATCGATTACATCATATCCCAAAATCACTAAAGTGTTTTCTAGGATAGTCCTGTTATTGCGGTTGTAATTTGCAGTTACATCTCCGCATCGTATAGATGGAATATTTTAATATTATACAATTCACCCAACTTAGAGAAGCGGTCTACTTGCTGACCATAAAACCTTTCTTCACTCATTTCATTTTATAGTTCTCTTCATCCCACGCACAGATTACTCTATAAAGAAAACTTTGCCCAGATTCACCTTCGGTATTATCTGAACTACATTATCAAGGTCTGTTTGACTGTGAGTTAGTTATTGAGTTGGTTATATATATTACATGATTATGAACAACTCCTTTCAGTGTCTATGGAGTTTTTATTTTATAATTATGAAGTAGACAATTTGATTACAATAAGCTAAGATAATTGTACCACCAGTTCTATCATCCACATCTTTACTATGTATGTACTTATGCGATCACTTGATAGTTATGTTAACATGGTAGGCAAGCGTTTCTAGTTACTATTCTGACATATTTTGTTGTATTATCTAAATCGGTCGTTACAGGCAGATATAATCCCAATAAATTTAGACAACTGGTTACCCTTAGGTCGATGCTAGTTTTAGCAGAGCGAACGAAAGTTCCAGCATGTTGAAGTGTTGAAGTCTATAAATATGCCAAATCAGACTAGCCTTGAGGCTAAAACCTAATTGAGATTTGAAAAATATTGGAAGACGAAGTCCTTACAATGGCGTGATCACTCATTTGTGCATCCCATAACAAGTATCAGAATAATTTCATTGAACAAAATGTTCACAATCTTATTGGCCAGTGGATCTCTAAGCCAATAAATTGTAGAATTGTTGTATCTTGAGAACCAAAATTGTGACTCAACCTGTCATTGCTATATATGATGATTTAAATAAACTAATCCAACATAGCTCAGACTTCCTGAACATGGATTTTACGCTCATTTTTTTCCTTTACCACCAACCTTAGCTCCGACCTCTTAACTTCAAAGCGTTCTGATAACCTATAAAACCTTCGCTCATTCCATTTTATAGTTCATTCACGCGAACCTCTCCCAACTTATCCCGCACCAAGATTACTGGCCCTATATGAAGCACAACTTGCCCCATATGTTGCCCCTTTTTTACTGTAGCCTTTATGCAGATACGCCCTTTGTAGCGCGCAACGAATCACAGCGTAGACAAAACTTTTCTCATGTTGTCCTTCTTCTTCTTCTTGTTCACGTTAAATGTTGCGAGAAGGAGGGGGATACGAGATCAGGCTAAAAACTTGCTCGTGTTCGAATTTTTAACAAGTCTGTTTTTACTCATTTCGATCAAGATAATACTACTTTTCAGGGTACTCATAGAGTGTTTATATAATAGACCAGGCCTCAAAATATATTAAGAAAAATAAAAGCTTATATAGACAACTATGTACTTAATGCTATATATACGACTGTCAATGAGATATGTGTCGTAATAAACCTGTAGTAGAGTCGTTAGTTGCTCGGGTAAATCTTCCTATTGTAATTTGTGGGTGGTCTCGTGCGGTAGTGCCAGAGGTCGCAACACCCTCAGAACATAAATTCTACATCCTCCTGCAATATTATCCATATTCTTAGAATTGCGTAGTGGTTATGAAGGGCACAAAACGCTTGACAGTAAGTATATAAGATATAGTATTGTCTGGCAAACATTTGGTTAAACCCTTTTGGGATCGCGCCTCTTGCTGACTTTGTTAACATAACTACGGTTACCTTAAACTACTTAAGGCTACCTTTTTAATTTTATATTTTTGTAGGGCTTTCTTTTTTTAGCGTGGGGTAAACATGAATTAAAGATTTTTTTAGTCTTCGAAAGAATGTGATGAAAAGTCCGACCTCAGAGGGAGGTTCTCAATTCGATTGTATTTTTTTATTATTGTACAAGAATTCAATAGTATCTCAATGTTTTGTTTATGACTTTTTTATGAGTATAGTATTAGTCCATCAAGTCCTTAAAACGTCGTATAATAGAGACATAAAAAAAGTACACGAGATTCACAACGGCAAACTTATTTACTTATTTAAGGTGACCGCAGACATCAACAACAGCGCTCTCTGAAAACCGGAACGACCCTTTAATCCGGAGGCATGGGTTGCGAATAAATTTTCTATTGAAATGGTGGACTCGGAACCCTTGGTGAGACCTACTAGATTTAGTTAATGCCACTCGCTGCCGTCTTAGGAAGTATGGGGACAGTGGAAAAGCGATTAAAACGATTAGCATATTTAGTTATAGCGTATGTTGTGTAGGGTGACAATAACTCCACAATAGGTATGTATGGATTTCCTAAAGGCTGAATTAATAACACAATTGAATACGTACCCGCCCGCCAGTTATTTGATTGTGATAAAAATATACGTCTCAAATTCTAAACATTAGATTTCTTCTAGTGATTATTGATGTTGGGAAGATGATGAAACTGTCAGTGTTGATATTCCTGAGATGAAGGTACCTTTCGAGTTGATGGTCGATTATATTAAAAAACTTTTTTAGGACAACATTAATAAAAAAAACTATTACTAATTGGCATTAATAACACCAGCCATTTTTAATGTCCCACTGCTGGGCACGGGCCTCCCCTCAATGCGAGGGGGATAATTGACATTGATTTCTTATATTTACGGGAATATTACACATTGAATAAAACTAATTTTAACGGATTTTATCGCGTTTATTTTATGTTTTTACTTTGCCGACGTTTCGGCTGCTTTACAGCAACCATGGTCACGGGACGACTAACATGGTCCTGCCGTGTTTTATTTCAATATTTTGATTGATGCCAAAATATAATGTTTAAGAAATGTATATATAGGAAGTTGCTTAAAAATCGCTGCCCGCTCTCCTATCGCACAAAACCCCACTATTATATTCAGAAGGGATCTAGCAGGACCGAGCCGCGGCCGGACTAAATGAAATATGGCTTAAGGAGTTATAAAGGCGGGATACTCAGATGGATTTGGCCAAATGCGATAAACATGTAACACAAAACACACCCGCTTAAGCAAGGAAGCTTCGCACAAAAGAACTTCAACAATTACCGAGATGAAGTGGTTTTCGGCATAGTAATTAGTTCGCCGAAGTACGGTACACGATGGAGTTTGCGTTGGTGGAGTTAAATTGATGATCTGATAATGGCAGGTACGAAACTTGATAGATTGTGACTTCGGTTCGGTAAATTGAATTTGTCTTGGTGTCTGTTGATTCAGTCGTGCGACCTCAATCGCAGACTGAAGAACGGCGATCAATCAAATCAAAAGTTTATAGAGGATATACACAATAGTTGTTACTGTTAAGAGTACGCCTGTGTTTAGTTCTCATCGATGTTTATCGATCTCTCGGTATCAGCTGTGAAAAAACGTCGGGAACATAATATAAACGCGATAAAATCCTTAAAATTCGTTTTATTTCAATATCAGCTGTGAGTTTTAAATACTTGATCTAATTTTGACACAGAATTACGATACGTACTTAAATAAAAGAAGACAGTTTTCTAGGATGTTCGACGAAAGGTTGTTTAGGTATTCTGACAAAAAGTTCTTATGCTATCTGACAAAAAGACCTAGGTTGTCTGACGAAAAGCTGTTATTAATGTGTTGTTATTAGATCTCCTGGGTTGCCAATAGTCCCACTTGCATTTTTGCCAGCTGCTTTTTGGCGTATATTTTTGAAAATTTAATGGTTCAAATTGTTGTCTTTGACTAGCCCTTATAGTGTTATATTAATTATGTTATGTATCTGTGTGTGCATGTATTTTACCCGATTTAGAGTTTGAGGTTATTAACAGTTTTAATCTGGTAGAATGCTACCAACATTTTTGTCTTAAGTAATTATTCAGAGAGTAATCCAAATATTTGTGAACCTCACTAATCCCTCCGAGGTCCCTACCCTCACGGTAATTGCAAGGGTACGATTATCGCCGCAAACAATTTTACAAATCTCATTAACGCTCCAAATTCTTTTGAGGAAATATGTTTTTATTACAATTATAATCTTGGTGGCAATCCTTGGGGTGGGTTAAAACGCTAAAATACCAGGTTGTAAGGTTGACGTTACCCAAGATATGCGTCTGCTACTCCCAATGAGACCTTTGGGAGTAATTATACACAGAGATATGGATATGAACTCGAATAGGCGGACTAGATTCCCTATACTCTATGTTCCCTTACTTGGGGAATTTAGTCAACAATCTTGGCATGTCTTCTTAATTTAATTTGTGATTTAAAATTATTGTTGTTACATGTAATTGATTAACATTGTTTAGCCTTGAAATAAAACTTAAGTTATAGATTTTACCGCGTCTATGTAATGTTTTTACCGTAATATTATTTCATGCAAAGAAACATATACCGCCCGCCATCATTGCAAGATCAACGAAAAAACTCTTCTGATATACGATAATAAGGTCGTGAATGTAAAACCCTTTTGTCTTATATTTACAAAAGAAAAAAAGATAAGGATATGACGTACGAATAAAAGAATTTCTGTCGGTTTGAATTCGTGGGGGTTTTTTTACCCGACTCGCGAATGTGATGAGAGGTTTTTTCAGATTTTTACCCTGAGAGATGTGTGTTATGATAACAGGAGCTTCGCACGAGTGGGGAAATTAATCAATCTTGAAATAAGAACTCGTTCAGAGTAATAATGTTACAGCCGAATTTCAGAAAGATGTAACATCACTTATGGGACTATGGGTACCTAATAAACATACTTACTACTTAACTTGGAGATGGGTACTTCAACTTCATTTTCTTTAACACGACTTATTTGTCCCATTGAGTTTGTCAAAATGAGTTCAACTGCAATAGATAGTTATTTGAGTTGACTATACGTAGGACTATACGTAGTGTACCTACTATCAGCGGTAGGTAGAGCCGTAGTGAATCGTGGCGGTCGAGCCAAGTATTGGTGTGAATCAGAACATTCTTTGTTCATAGGAACCATTACATATATTAATAATGCCGCCTTTCCTATGCAGTAGAGAGCATACGAAAGCAATGAGGATTTTACACCTAGATTTATTGGTTGAAACGTAGCCCGCACGACTGCACATGATGGTTGCGGATTGAATGAAACAATGACACTAGGACGTCAAACACTTCAGCCCTCCCGTGACCATGGTTGCTGTAAATCAGCCGTAACGCCGGGAACGTAAAAACATAAAATAAACACGATGAAATCGGTAAAATAAGTTTTATTTCAATCACACAATATTTTTGTTATAACTTATACGTGGAGTTGACAATTTTCTTTTTTGGGCTAGATCGTACCAATACGTAACATTATGTTGATTCCAACACCATACAGTAACCTTCAATGCCCTTCGTTCCATGTCACGGGTACTTATTTTTTATGGGCTGCCCTTTATTAGCCCACGAAAGCGTAAAAAATATTTAGTTATAGTGTCTATCACGTGTTTCGGCGGTGGCCATATTTTGTGTAGAATTAAAAACCCTAATTAAATAATACATTTTTTTTCGGATTTTATCGCGTTTATTTTGTTTTTACGTTCCCGACGTTTCGGCTGTTTTACAGCAACCATAGTCACGGGAGGACTGAGGTATTTGACGTCCAAGTGATATATTTTGAACTAGATCATCCTTATATTTAGTTGTTGCTTGCGGTTCGATCTACGCAGAAAGTGCTCACAGGTCGTGCAATGGCGCGCTTGGTTAGTTTTATTTCAAAGTGTAGTATACGCGTAAATATAAGAAATCAATGTGAAAACTTCATTGTGTGAAATTATTTGTCTACGTAGAGGTAAGTGGCGTTTACTAACTGTTAATTAAGTTAACTATACAGTTAACAGTCGAGAGAGATACGGACACTGAAAAAGGAATAGTCGAGCCATAACAATTTAAGTGCCCATGATTGCTGGTTGTGGAAAAACTAGGTAATCTAATAATAAGGTGGTTAGAAGGCTCACTTTTAACTTTAGCAAGTTTGAGTTTTGAAAACCGTCAAGTGTCATTGATAGAACTAGGCGATACATGGCGGAAATCCATTGTTAAACAAATGGGGGAAGGGACCCCGACCGACCGAGGATCAGTGTTGGGTCCCTCTCCCCCATTCGTTTAATCTATCAAGTGACAATAGCTGGCTAAGTATGAGTCAATTGTGCTTACAGGAGGCGTACTACAAACTCTTATTTTCCGGCAGTATGCTGATTGGACTAACAATTTTATATTTTAACTCAATAATACATACTTATCCTAATAAAAAAATTACAGACTGACAAGGTACTATTTGGCTGGCATTTTTTTTTTAATTAAGATATAGGCAAGTATTTGATCTCGATCTCACCTGATGGTAAGTGACGACGAGATCTACGATGTAGCATACTTGCCTAGAAGGTACCTGTTCACTCTCGACTTGAAAACACCTAGATTATAGTCAACGGGGAACAAAGACGCCGGTAGCGTGTTCCATTCCTTGGCAGTTCGCACGATGAAAGTAGAAGCAAACCGCTTAGTACGTACCGAAGGAATGTCCACAGTGTACGGATGACACTTGTCCGTGCGTCTTGTCGACCGATGATAGAATGGAGATGGGGGAATTAACTCGTGTAATTCCGTCGCACACTCTCCGAAATGTATTCTGTAGAAGACTGATAGGCTGGCAACCCTACGTCGGTGTTCCAGGCTCTGTAGCTTGGCCTGCACTAGGGTCTTATTGCCAATGACCTTTCTAGCCCGCCTGTCTATTGAGTCCAAAGCCTCCAGCTGATACTTAGCAGACCCATCCCAGAGATGGCTGCAGTATTCCATGCACGATCGGACTTGAGCTTGATATAAATTTAGAAGCTGTCCCGGCGTGAAATACCGCCTGACCTTCCCCAGGATGCCCAACTTCATAGCAGCTAGTTTAGCTTTATGCCGATTTATGTTGTTTAAATGATACAGATGACAAGTTTTAGGCCAGGAAGTAAATTGCCTACAAATAGAGTTCATGGTAAGCCTCTCCCTTATTTAGAGTCCTACCA
This sequence comes from Pheosia gnoma, assembly GCA_905404115.1. Classification (NCBI taxonomy): domain Eukaryota; kingdom Metazoa; phylum Arthropoda; class Insecta; order Lepidoptera; family Notodontidae; genus Pheosia; species Pheosia gnoma. The sequence continues at coordinate 6,776,018 of FR989915.1, forward strand.
TAAACTCTTATTTCCAGTCCAGTTCTAGGTTTCCCTAAATCTTGGACATAAGACAACGATATAAATATTTAAATAGATATTAAACGTTCATGACATGAACATTACGGGGACTCGAACCCGAGAGCCTCGGCACAGTAAGCAGGTTCACTAGCAATTAAGCCAATCGGGTATGCCAATTATTGTATAGAAAAAGTTCCTTAGTACCGGCTTGGTAACCGGTTCCACAAACCGATTCCAGTCTTTGTTGACTCCAAGCGGAGTTTAAGCGGTAGGTAACAAAGCTAAAGCTAAGCTAATTAAGCATTTTTTTTTACACTTTTTGTCAATATTGAGTAGACAAGTTTTTCTAGTCTCTATTTAATTTATATTCGTATTCTACACATTGTGTGAATAAAATAAGTTGTGTAAACGAAGCTAATTGAGCTGCTGACATATTAAAAAATATGTTGTCATTACAAAAGAGAATTGTTTAAATACGTAAATTATTTCCCGCTGTGTTCGTTATCGAGTTCGTTTCATTTCTAAGCAGCGGGCGCCCGCGCCGCGCCGCGCCACACGACAATTTTGACATGCGTGCACGGAATTATTAATACGGACCCTTTGTGATATTTTCCGTGAAGTGCCTCTCATTTATTTTGAGGTCGACGTCTATATCATGTTTTATGTAGGTATAATACCAGCCCTTTTTAAATGTCCCACTACTGGGCACGGGCCTCTCCTCAATGCGAGGGCGATTAGGCCATAGTCCACCACGCTTGCCCAGTGCGGGTTGGCGGACTTCACACATCTCTCGAGGGATTCTCTCAAACATGCAGGTTTCCTCACGATGTTTTCCTTCACCGTTTAGCAAGTGATAATCGTGGTTGAAAATGAGATTCGCACATGAAATCCAAGAATCCCAGAGGTGAGGGCCGGGGCTTGAACCTATGTGAAGTCCGCTAATAATAACTGGACCAACGTGGTGGACTATGGCCTAATCCCCCTTGAATTGAGGGGGGCCCGTGTCCAGCAGTGAGACATTAAAAAGGGCTGGTATTATTATATATTATTATTATCGCCCTCACAGTATTATGGTCGTGATTTTATTGCCAGTTGTTGTGGCAGTTTTTATCTGGATAATAGTTAGTAATGTTTTGCGATGCCAAATTTCTGCGCTTCGCTACACCAGCAACTTTATTATTGCGAATATCTAAACTTTTTGTCCGCTCGTACGTTTTGTGCCAAGTCGTAACTAGAATGGCTGACCATAAAACCAATAAAATGTAAACGACTTAGCATTTTATTGGTAACTTTAGTTAGATTAATATTGAAGTTAAAAATATTCACCCATGTTAGATTCGGTTATTTAGATATGATTGAATTATGAAATGAACTCTCAGCGCAATGAGTGGTCGAGTGGAATAGTTCGGTAGTCTTATCGAATCGATTGTTAACAATATCTCTGAATAATAATAATAATAGTGGCCCCAGTTAATATCCCACTGTAGGACACGAGCCTCCCCTCAATGAGAGGAGGATTAGGCCATAGCCCACCACGCCCAGTTAAGGTTGACGGACTATGTACTCAATGATGGGTTATGGACAAAGGAATAACAGGATTGAAGGAAGTAAAAGAGATATATTTGGATATAGAAATATAAGAAGCGTAGAAATACGATGTCAAAAACCAGTGTCAAGAATGTTGACGGTCGCAATTTTCTTATATTCTATATTAAAACCTTTTTGGGACACGCCATTATCATATCATCATGTCGCATCCATTATTTTATTAATAATGTGTATTTATTGAATGTGTTATTGCTATCCATTACTTGACATTGGCCAAATACCCGCTAAGTTGTAGGTGAGGCCATATTCATATCCATTTCATTTCATCGCATTTCATTTCGTAAAGAAAGAAGAAGAAAACCTTTTTGCTATTGGGATGTGGTTTAAATACTCCAACACTCAACCCATGCAGGTTTTCTTGCAATGTTTTCCTTCACCGTTTAGCAAGTGATAATTATCGTTAAAAATGAGATTCGCACATAAAATCCAGAAATCCCAGAAGTGCGAGCCTGCGAGGCGAGTGTTCTACCTTCTTTTTTCGGTCACTTATCGAAAAGTTATGAATCGTCGCTGTCCCGAAAACGTGGCCGAAAAAGATCTTACAGTGGGCGTTTAAAAATGAAACATTTCCTTCGAACGCATAACGATCGCGTGTAATCGAGTCCTAAATCATGAAACCGATTACTCGTATCCATAAATACAATTCGATTTAAGAGAAGGGCACAGTTCAATGGCGAAACGGAATCAGGGCAAAATATTAATGCCTCAAGAGCGACGCTGAATGAATTTGAATTTTCAGTTTCAGCAACAAAGCTTGTGATTTTCTCGTAAGTGACCGCGAAATAATCTCGGGATCGGCGGAATGTGTATCGTGATGAGATTTTCCTTCTTACCCACTGGGATTTTTAAACGCTGGATGTGGGCTGGATATAACTATGATCAAAACATCTGGGCCCCAAGTCTGCTAACACAATCGATTCATAATCGAACAGGAACCGCATAGTAACTGTCACTTTTGACAGTTATTGTATGGGGTATCTGTCAAAAGTGACAGTTACTATCCGGTTGCTGTTCGATTATGAATCGATTGTGTTAGCAGACTTCGGGCCCTGTTTATAAATCGTATCGATCAACAAAAAAGAAATGTCAGTGTCATGCTCTAGCCTCTAGTCTAGTCATTATTCTAGCTTATTTTACCTAAAAAAATACCGCTCTAGATCGAGACAGATGAGAACAGCTAACCAGTGACAAGGATTTTGCACTGAAATTTGAAGACAAATAAGATGATGGCCTCAATAAGTTGAGCTGCTTTAGTACTTTGTCTTGAAATATGAACAAATAATGGATCCGGTGACTGCATACGGAGCAAACCTATGATAGGCAACGTCACATAGTCATGACACGTGGTCACAGTAGTAGTGATATCAGTATAAAAAAAACTTGGCATGATTTCCATAAAATATAGTTAATTGACGTTACAAATTATTTTTAAACATATAATTAATAAATAAACACTGTAATAAGCCTTACTAAACAATAAGGCATTATGGTTGTTGTATTAAATATTTAAAACATGTTATAAATGTTGTCAAACTGATATACTCTATTACAACTTTCGATTGTCAAAGACAGTCTATATACATTTGGCCTTTTGACAAAGACGCCACGTTTTCCTTGCTTAGTGCGTAGGTCGTTAAGAGCCTTACCTAATCCCTCTTCTGGCAAAATAAAAGCCCCCACCCCCGCACCTGTCTCTTTTTCATTCGGTCGTAATTTGTACGTTTCACGCAGCGAGCCCGGCCACTTCTGTAATTCGGCTCGGATTTTTTCAGTGTGCAGTCCTTTTTAACTCTGGCGATGACATGTTTTTGCTTTGCATTTTCGGGCGTGCCGAAATTTGGGGTTGATTTTTGGTAGAAGGGGTAGATTTGTTTATCTTTAGTACCGAGGTCGTAGTGACGGTTTTATTATTATGTGCTGGTATTGTGCGGTGAAATAGCACTACTTCTAGTAAAAGGAGAGTATTAACAGCATGAACTAGAAACTGCAATGAAAAAAGTTGCCAAATATGATGTTGAAAATTTTTAATAAACATCAAATTAATATTAAACTATGAATGACGAACGCGTCGATGGCACAGTTGCGATAGTGACCATGCTCTCCATACCGAGGTTCCCGAGTTCAAATTCCGATAGGGGATAACTTTGTGTGATGAGCATGAATATTTGTCCCCGGGTCATGGACGATTAAAATTTATCAAAGTAACTATATTGTATGGTACCCGAGTCCTTTGTACGGTACTCGTAATTCAAGCGTTGCTTTCTTTGGGATCTTACATTGCAAGTCGTACCACTGTCCTTTCAGCTCGTGTACCATAGTAGCTTTTCTACATAGCATTATAAATCCATAACTACAAGTTTGCCTCTATTTCTGGCTAATCTATGGTTTCGGCGACGGTATTAGATACCAATGATGACAGCGAACCCATTACCATAATATATTCCGCCGTTCCTTAGAATATAATGATAATAAATCCTGCGCGTGATTTAAATATGCAATTTTTTTTACATGCTTCCCCGAACTGATTTGTTCAACACTCGGCCTTAACTGAAGAAACTTTTTAAAGAACAAAACCCACATAAATATGCGCCATTAATCCGCAAAGTGAAATTAAGATGAACTCTCCTCGGTCGGATGGAAACACGTAAACTTTACAGTTAGGGATAGTAAAATACGAAAAAAGGTTTTGTCAAAGATGATGGAAGAGTAACGAGAACATACAGTGGCCTTTCTAAATGTCTTGTATATCTTAGGAGAGTGATTTTAAAGTCAACGTCTAGGATCAGCGCCTTTACGATGATTTATTAATGTGACTCAAATCAGGACCTCAATTGGAATATTGTGTCACCGTTGGTACACATTGATGATGTAGATCAATTATTGTTGTCCAGATTTGAGTCGGATTATTAGTACTTAGTATACGTATTAGTATATATACGTATTAGTTAGTATTAGTAGTACTTAGTATAGTAGCTAGCACTCTCTGATTCATGTCTAGTCTCTGTGTCAATACAGAGTCGCTTGAAATTCCAATTTTAAAACCGTATTGGCCGCCAAATTTTAAAGTATTAAACTGACCGCCACAATATTATATTGATTCATTAATCTTCATTTGTTTTATATTTATTTTTATTACTTTTGTTTTTCTTGTCATTGTTTTCCATACAGCCATTGTTTTCGCATCCGTTCTATTTTTATCTCGTCAATCGAATTAATCGTACAATGTTTTTGGAAATATTTGCTTTGTTTTCTTTTTACTATATTATACCGGCCTTTTCAAAGTTTATTGTTGGCAATATCAGCGACAAAAACGATGGAAGCCATAATAATCCTTAAGATTAGTTTTATTTCAAAGCCATAATAATGTTTTAAAAAGGGAAACGAGGGAATCTATTATTGTGAAATTGTAATTTGACTTAAAGATTATTAGAAAATTTATCATCATATACTGAAATCTTACATTTCAGTATATGATGATAAATTCTTTAAGTCAAATTAGCTAAGATGTAGGCAGAAATAGTAAAAAATCTAGTCTTTTCTACAGCTTTTTTTCAATTACTCTATGGCATTAAGGGGAATACGGATAATAAAACATTCATGGGTTATTACTGCGAATGTTGCGTAGCGGCATTTATATTCGAGCATTCGTTTCTGAATGTTTTGGATGGAGGGGATACATAACAAAGAAGTTCTAATTTCCAAGCAGGTAAATATACAGAGCAGTGATAGCCAAGTTGGTAGAACACTTGCCTCGGTAAAGAGGATCGCAGGTTCAAACCCCGGCTCACACCTCTGGGATTTCTGGATTATCAACCCCTCGAAAGATGTGTGAAGTCCGCCGCCGCATTGGGTGGTGGACTATGGCCTAATCCCCCTCGCATTAAGGGGAGGCCTGTGCCCAACAGTGGGACATTAAAAGGGCTGGTATTATATATTATTATAACTAACACGACTAGGTTTTATATATATAGAATATATTACTATTATTCATTTTAATCGGAAGTTCTTAAATGCAATTAAAAAATCGTTACTGAATAAAAATAATAATAAGTCATGCTTATTATTATTATTAAAGGCACCAGCAAGCGCAACAAGAAATGTAAACTCAGGTATTAACATTTCTGAATTCCATAATAAAAGGTTTATTTACTCAAGGCTTATCTCTTAAATGACCTGTCCGGTAAATTACACACGAAACAAAAACAAAAAGTAAGATGGAGGATTTTTTATTTACAAAATTATGTTTTCGTTACCATAATAAACAAGGTGGCTGCCTCTCGCAGCGCTCTTGAACCGCATAAGAATATGAAAAATGGAATGGTAGAGCGGCGCAACAGTACCTCCTCGGATAATTGGACACAATTTTACGTGGTTGTATTTTATTAAAAATTTTCGGTATAATAAAATTAAAAAATATTCATATTTTAATATCGCCTGACGAACACACCAACAGTAAGTCAAGTGCGAGATTATTTTTAAACTAACCGTATACTTTTTGACGACCTAAGTAGCGCAGTTGGTAGGGACGCTACTCTCTGCGCCGAGTGTCCCGGGTTCTAATCCTGGTAGGGACAATCTTTGTGTGATGAGTATTATAGGTACCACCTTAGACTTAGAGACTAATAACAAAAAATAATGGTATAGAAATGTAGATAAAATAGTGGCCATCCTGAAATGTCGTCTCGGTCTTTACTCAATGCCTCATCCACCCCACTCATAAACATTTTTATGTGTCTTGGAGTCTCCCAAGAGCATGTATTGCCAAATCCATAGAACACATCAGTTTGGTCCGGAGAACCTGCAACGCGTACTTTCTTCGGCCCATCCACCCGTTTGAAAGTAAGTACATTAAATGAAAAAAAGTAGATGTATAAATTTTCCTTCCGCAAACATTCCGGACCCAAATCATTTGGAGATGTCTGCTGACCCCGCTTCGTTGTGAATTCGTAATAACCCGAAGATGGCGAACCCAGATAAGGCTGTCAAATATAATGTCGCGGACATTTCAAAGAAAAACCCTTGTTTTAACATACTTTGACGACATGTAGGGTTACGATTACGTCATCGAGAAAACATGCTGTCACTGTCATACTTATTTATAAAATCTGCGGTGTGAGAGGGATGGATTACGCTTATGTACTGAAACGGTATGTAAAACGATTTTGCTCGAGAAAAATTAAACAGCTCTCAAATTTGAGTTGATTTAGAGTTCGGCGGTATCAAAATCAAATAATCAGCTCTCAAATTTGAGTTGATTGAGAGTTCGGCGGTATCAAAATCAAATCAAATATCTCATATAGACCTATAAGGGTAGATACCCTTATAGGTCTAAAAATATATTGTATCTGAACTCTCCATCCGGATGGAATCGAGATTTCAACTAAATACAGATCCGGCAAGAAACTCAGCGGGTTTGTGATTATTTATAGTTATTTTGGCAATCTATTATAGCAGCAGTATTTTGCCCTTCGAGGAAACTTAATAAATTAGGGAGAAATACAGGGGGGAGGGAACTGACTTTCCTACGACTGAAGTACTTTATTAAAACACGCACACATTGACATATTTATGCCGCTAGATAAGTATGTGAGCGTTCAATACCAACTTGATATATCATTCACGAAACCCAAAATGTGCCATGGCATTTTGATACCTATTATCAGTCAGCCGTCTTGAATTATAGTACGCCGTTATGATCATGGATATGGTGATCTACTTTGTGTCGGTAACGAGCAATTTAACTTGCATGAGCCGCTTTGAGGTGCGGTCCGTTGTTGCCGCGGCGTGTTAATGCGCTTTGTAGCGCACAGATGAATATGTAAAGACGATTCCGTATTCTTTTTGTATGTTAAAATACCATGTTCGCCGAAGGAGTGGGTACCCATTTTAACTTAGTTTATCAACCGAATATGACTTACGTCTGAGAGACACGACTTTTCTCGTTAGACACAAACGAATGCACAATCTATACTAATATTATACATGTGAAAGTTTGGATGGATGGATGCTTGTTACTCAATTACAACAGAATGGCTGAACGGATCTGGATGAGATTTGGCACAGAGATAGAAATAAAATTGGTATAGCACATAGGCTACTTTTTATCCCGGTAAAATGTATGGTTCCTGTGGGATTTGTTTTAATTTTTCCTAGCGCAAAGGATCGACATGATTTTTTGCGCGGGTAACACCGCAGTACGCAGCTAGTATTATATATTTTTTTTAATTTTCTATCGCGTTTCCTTTAACATATAAATAACACCGGCGCTCCACGAAGTCAATCTGTGGACATGTACAGGATCGCATCCGCCATTACATGAGATTTGATCAACCACAGATCCTCGCAAAAGAACACTGATTTGTTGCTTTGCTTTGCGGTTGCTCGACATTTAAAGGAGATGTTCTTTTCGGCGCTGAAACAAGAAGATTTTGCGTATATTATAGCTATTTAAAATAACTTAATTGATAAAATGTTATATTTTTGAGACAAATTAAATGCTGTACGTTGGTAGATGTATTAGTTTAGAACGGCTTGACCGATTTGGGTATTTATTTTGTTAAAATGTTCTTAATAGTCTGAATAAGGTTTCTGGAAAATGTAAAAATTCTGGAAAATGGAGAAAATAACAATGTCTGCCGGGACAGCTACCAATATAAATTTTACAAATACGTTTTCTTGCGCGTTTATAAAATGATATCAATTCAGATACTATATGGAGCCTGCAGCATCAGTGCGTTGTGTTCATCCAGCAATATTTTATTAATGTAGGTAGGATTCCTAGCCAGCTTCGGCCCCAAGCCTATCCGGTTAAATTGCCCACTTGGAACTGCGTTCGAATAAGCTTAATGGAACGTATCGGCACGTCTCGGTTACTGGCATAATAGGATATGATGGCTAGGGTTAACTACAGAATAAATAAAGAAATATCCCCAGGCGAACACACAATTTACAGATTTATAAAAATAATATTCAAAAATTTACCGAACCATTCGCTAAAAATTAAATTATAATAAACGAAAGCATATAGCGTACTAAACACAGAATTCTATTTTTAACTTTCATATTTCGAAAGCTATTGTGTTACCGGCCCCTTATTTTCGTACACTTTCAATATGAAAACCTGATACCAAAATTATCATGTACAATCAACATAGGGAATTACAAATTGGAACACTTCGAAAAAGTTACGATAAAGTTACTTATAATTACAAAAACAAAATCACAACATAATATAACCGCGATAAAATCCTTAAAATTAGTTTTATTTCAATGTGTAGTATTTGCGTTAATATAAGAAATCAATATTTTGAAATTAACTGTTATAAACTTAGTTTATTGTTATTTTAAATTATAGTTATCGCTTATTGACCGGATCCAAGCCAACCAAGCAGCCTCGCGATGTTAACTCGGGCATATGCCTCGCGCGGGCTAACAGTGAGGCGAATAACGAGGCAGTGCAAGCGTTGGCCTCGAGCGAGCATCCGGCCATTAAGATTTTGAGTGCCAGAATTTCTATACGCAAACCACAAACCACGAGAGAAAAATCTGTAGCTTTTAATCAGAATAAAATTAATTGTATAGCTTCGCTTTTAAAAGTACGTTGCTGAGTGTACCCACGGTAGGTACTTTTATTTTTTCTAACCCGTCGCCTGCCATCAGGTCCCATTGTTCGGGTTACCGAGATGTGTCCATACGATCCATTAGGCTTATGTCAGCGTCATTCGCAGGGTTGGGCCGATTAACCATTTGAGCCTGGAGATCAAGGGTACCAAGGAAATGGTATTTAATGGCTCAAATTGATTTAACTAACGTTAGCGATAATGGATGACGATGTAAGTACTTTAATAATTATACTTTTAACAGTTCTCGTACGAGAATTTCTTTGCCATTTTCAAATGATTGTGAGTCGTATGTAAGCAGACTTAGAGCACTGTATTGAGACGTAAATTTATGAAAAGACTGTGTGGCATATCTTTGTCCCATACGAGCATACAGGACATACACAGATACACAACACAGGAGTAATGGAAATCTGAAGATCTTTCTCGCTAAATATTACGGTGGGATTTCCTACATAGCGTAATAGGCCTAAATGGCTCAATACTATCGCGTAGCGAGACCCCGAGCATAGCTCTCTCCATTGCGCGTTGAACAACCTTGAGCCTTCTTATGAATATCTTCTAACGTAGTTATAACGTAACAATTATTGTCAAGCTGGTAGAACCTCACCTCAACTCTGGGGTTTCTGGATTTTATTTTAAAATCTAAATTTCACCTGATTACCACATGCTCGTGCCTCGAAGAGGACGTAGAGCCGCAAATCCTGCGCCTGATCTCTCTCCGATCGTGCCGTCCCGTCGGACTATGAGAGTGAGAGAAGAGAGAGAGTGCACCTGTGCTTGCACACACACTTGTGCACTATAACATCTCCTGTGTGATTGGAAAAAAAAATTTGAGTATAGCCGCGCCGTGGCCGAAATTCGGTCAGGAGGAGGGTGCTTCATATAATTTCATGTCTTGTCTTTATTATAAGGGTACAGACTACGGTTAATAAAACTGAAGGGTTGCCAGGTAATAAAAGATCTCTTCAGTCGTAACGAGTTCGCCCCGTCTCGGGCGAGACATGCCGTTATCAGCACAATCATTTGTTTTAATTGACGTTGTAAAAATGGATTGCAGTTTCTGTGAGTAATTGAAAGGAGTTCATAAACGTTGATCTTTAATGAGATGATTATTAGGATTTTGTACTCCCATTTAGCAAGTGGATGTCAAAACGTACTAACTACTAAATCTTAGTTTAAGCCTATTTATTGCTAGCCTGTAAGCTAATATGTGGCTGTTGCGAAATGATATCTATAACTTACTTGACAGAATTTATGTCAGTTATAGATAGAGTTGATCAGTATGTCAAGAGCGAGATTATTCGTAAGCTAACCGTAAACTTAATAGTCTACGTTTTAGACAATTTGTATGGGGAATTGAACAGCGCCCCTGGCGGGTGGTACTTTAAATTCTCCATACAAAATATCTAAATATGTAGACTATAAAGTAAACGAAAGTTGGAAGTTGTAACAGGGGCCATTGATGTTCTAAACAACTCTCATAACTGAGCAAAACCTTACAAAGTTTTCTTTTTATATGGATATAATAATAATATCGCCAGAAGAACGAACCAACTATACGGTTACAAACTAAGCAACGCTTGTGTTATGGGTACCGTACAATGGACTGAGGGCGAACTCAGTATATAATACTTATATACATATTAAACATCCATGACATGGGTACAAACATTCGTACTCAGCAAAAAAATTATGTGGTGTTGAACTTAGTACATTTTAAAAATCCTTTTAAGGTAGATTATTGTAATTTTAAAACTAGTGTATTGAATACAGTATCATCAATTTTTAAATCTTTTAACAAATATATAGAGTGGTCAATAACTTACCTGATAACAGTACTGCGCAAAGCGAAGCTTTTATGCGCAGTACTGTGTGACGTTTAACAAAGTTATAGAACGTCTATAGATTCGGGGGTTAGTTAATAACATTCAATCATCTTTCCACTTAATCCCGGTAATCCACTTCCGTACCAGATTTGGAACTCAGATTGCCTAATTTAATCACCCAACCCTCACGTTCGAGTGATCCTAATGGGTCATATTGACACTTCTCGCTTGCTGGGACAAAGGGGCCTAATGGCGGCCCACGGGTTGAAAGAATAAAAGGATTGAGTGACTGGATTTCACTCTTCAGTAAAAAGGATCTGTGACACAATATCTGTGACACAATATCTGTATATCTATACATCTATACATATAAATAAAATTGGAGTGTCTGTTTGTAATATTAAAATAACCGCTTTTTACTAAGTGCATTTGGATGTATACACGTTACCTATACCGAAACAACATTTTTTACAATTTTTGTCTGTCTGTCTGTCCGTCTGTCTGTCTGTCTGTCTGTCTGTCTGTCTGTCTGTCTGTTTGTTCTGGCTAATCTCTAAAATGGCTGGACCGATTTTGACGGGACTTTCACTGGCAGATAGCTGATGTAACAAGGAGTAACTTAGGCTACTTTTATTTTAGATAAAAAAATAGGATCTCACGAAAAAAAATTAAAACCAATGTTGCAGCGCAGCGCCTGATTAAGTTTGATAGCATCAACCTGCAATGCGTCCCGCGGGCTCAGAATGGGCGAGCAGGCTGTTGTCAACGGTTATCATTGTTAAATACCACGCGAAAGAAGTCGCGGGCAACAGCTATATTATATAGAATGATTCAGATAGGGTATACTCACCTGAGAACCTGTGCCTCGCGCGTTTGTTATCATTATGTGAACTCAGAATTCGGATATGTCAATTTAAAAAAAAGTCACAGTTGTGATTTTTGGCGAACTTTTTTTTTTATTACATTGTAGGCAAGTATTTGATCTCGATCTCACGTGATGGTAAGTGACGATGAGATCTACGATGGAGCATACTTGCCTAGAAGGTACCACCTGTTCACTCTTGCTTTCCTTTACTTTACTTACTCTAACTTTTTGTTTTAATATAACATCATTATTATTATATAATAAGCTGTTACTATGACTTGTTTCATCGAAATCGTTGTAAAAGTTTGTCCGTGATGCATGGCAGCCAGAATCAAATTACAAAAACTCTGTATCAAACGATAATAACGTCTCCAGCTATTTATTTAATGTTCAATGTCCAGACACGATTCAGTTACGGTGTTATTGTAATGTAGATATACCTCCAAATTTGGCATTGTAACGAACTTTTCAGAGGAAAAAGTGCGTCACAATAGCTTTATAATCCATTATAACATTCTATAAATTTGAGGGTTAGAGTCCAATCGTAAAAAGCAATAACATTAGAGCTTCGGGTAGCGCTTTTTAACATCTATGGCAGTCGTTAGGTACTGAAAGTTTCAGACATAGTTTATTGGTTACTTAGGTTACCTGAAGGCCCATTAGTCAGGTCTCGAAGGGCAGACAGCAATCGCTTCATATAAATGTCGGCAATAAGATATCTTTTAGTAAATATATCCGAATGTAAGGATCATGAAGCTTCCATGATTTAGTTCTGATCGTGATTTGTAATGATATAGTCGAGGGTAAGTCGCGAAGGCTTGCATCAGTTTGGTCATTATTATACTGATGAAAATATTTAATTATTGACGACCTGATTAGCGCAGTTGTTAGTGACTCTGCTTTTTATGCTGAGGGTACCGGGTTGAAATCTTGGTCGAGACAATCTTTGTACGAGTATGACGAGCACGAATGTTTGTACGCGAGTCATGGATGGTTAATGTCTATAAAAGTATTTTATATTGGGTTCGCCCTCAGTTCACTGTACGGTACCCATAATGCAAGCGTTGCTTAGTGTGGGACTCTATAGTTGGTGTGTTCGTCTGGCGATGTTTATTTATTTATATCGCATCTCTCGCAGGTACGGCGGATTCACTTCATCCATGAAGAACAACCTCACGAACCTGATAGTGTGGTACAACAACAAGGGTAACCACGCGATGCCGGCATACCCATTATTTTAAAATAATAATAATATTGTCTGGGTTTTCAGTCTATCAGTTTCAGTGAGTTAGTTAGAGTAGCCTAAGTTACTCCTTGTTACATCAGCTATCTGCTAGTGAAAGTCCCGTCAAAATCGGTCCTACCATTTCAGAGATTCGCCGAAACAAACATACAGACAGTCAAAATTTGTAAAAAAATTTCTTTTGGTATATGTACCGTGTATACATCCAAATGCACTTAGTAAAAAGCGGTTATTTTAATATTACAAACAGACACTCCTATTTTATTTATTTGTATAGATAAATAATAAAATAGCAATTTACCGAGCGCTCCCAACTTTGTGTCATTAAAGAAAATTAACTTCGCACACACAATGCCTTCATCATCCAAAAGATGTTCTCGAAAATCTCGAATTGAATAAGTTTCTAGAAATTTATTTTGTTACTACAAATGTAGGTGTTTATTTACAGAAAGCTTCGCACCCGGCTCAGTTAACTTAATATGATTCCATCATGTTATTCGTTTTATAATAAGCTCATTACACACAATAATAAATCAGGATTTTTAGGCAACATTAGGATATTTATTTGTTTATACAGAACAATTGCTATCTGTTTTCGAGCTACATTTTTAAGGTTCCCATTCAGATTTTGGCACTTGGTAAGTTCTATCTATCTATCAGCCGATATACACGTCCACTGCTGGACATAGGCCTCCCCCAACGACTTCCACACATCACGGTCCTCCGCCACTCGCATCCACCGGCTTCCTGCGACGCGTGTGATGTCATCAGTCCACCTTGTGGGGGGCCGTCCTACACATCGTTTTCCGATTCGTGGTCGCCATTCTAGAACCTTTCTGCCCCAACGGCCATCGGTTCTGCGAGCTATGTCGGCCCTGCCCACTGCCACTTCAACTTGGCAATTTAAATTTTACTTGGCAACTTGGTAAGTTAAAACCTGTCATAAAATGACAACCAAACCCACGGGCTTGACGTAGAGCAGATATTATCTATCACATTTTTACCGTACAGAGGACTTGGGGCGACCTCAGACATCCATGACTCGGCTACAAATTTTCTACAAATTTAAATTCATGCTCATTACACAAAGTTTGTACCTGGTATCATTGTATTTGTATTTTAGACTAGCTGTTACCCGCGACTTCGTCCGCGTGGTATTTAACAAAAAGCGGACGAAGTCGCGGGTAACAGCTAGTCTAAAATAAAAGAAGCCTAACTAACTCCTTGTTTCATTAGCTATCTGCCAGTGAAAGTCCCGTCAAAATCGATCCAGCCATTTCAGAGATTAGCCGGAACAAACAGACAGACAGACAGATACACAGACAGACAAAAAATTTAATAAATGTTGTTTTGGTATATGTACCGTGTATACATCCAAATGCACTTAGTAAAATGCGGTTATTATAATATTACAAACAGACACTCCAATTTTATTTATTTGTATAGAAGAGATAAACCAATGGCCTTTGAACGTCTCGTGGGTACTCTATGAAACCCCAATAAATGGTACCAATCCCGCGGCCAGTCAATTTCTATCCTCCATTTTATTAAGACGCCCCTCCAATATTAACCTCTTGGTATTTTTTCCGTGTAAAGTCCCTGACAAACCTGGCCCTTTCCAAGTGTACCTTAATAAAAGTCCGTTGTGCCTGGCGTGTGGGTTAAGTTATAAGCGAAGTATTATGTCTCTCTCCCGGACCCGGATCTTTGGAAGGTTTGCGCGGAGACATGGGTCCAACACGTAGAGGCCCTTTATGAGATTTTTTTTATTTCTTTCTGCTGAGGTCAATGAAAATGATAGCATAAACAGCGAATTAACCTCAGCAGGCGGAGTAACTATTGCAGGAATATGGAAAGATAATTGGAACTGTGGGTTGTGGTTTGAATAGACATGAGATAGGTTAGCGAATTAATATTATTATAATATAATACTTTATAGTAAACTTGATTTCTATGTACAGGATTAAAATAATATCATTAACACTATTTTAAACTAGAACTATATACATCATTCAGATTATTTTTAACCGACAACAAAAAAAAGAGGAGGTTCTTAATTCGGTTGTATTTTAAAATATATTTTTTATGAAATCGATTGATTTAAATTAAATTTGCGGCTAACTATTCACTTTATCTGTACATCATACTCTTCATCATCATCATCATATTCTCTGCGATACTAGCTTGTGCTTAGTGCAGAGGACACAGACCAGTTCCAATATTGTACATGTTTTTTGTTGAATAATTTATTATATTTTTTTAAATAAATTCACAATAGCAATAGGCCATTTAAAAAAACTTTACCCACAAAAATAACAATTATCATTTTGTTGGGAACCATTCTTTTTACATAGTTATATAGAAATTCTGACTTCCCATAAAGATTACAATTGCGCTAAGGATGCGCAAGTTCATAGGTTAGTATACTATTTCTGAATCATCCTATATAATATATATTCGGTCTGAATCCGCTCCGTCTAATCCTTGGTACCGCATCACAAAGTCGCCATTCGGTACACACAGAGTAATGGCGAATTTGCCGTGTAATACACCCAAGTAAAGCACACCTTGTTCGGTCCCCTCTATTAGCCAATTGATGTCCAAATCGTTGACAATTCGTCGAGTCTTTCTATTGGATTTAATCAAATCAAAATCTTTTTTTTAACTTGACTCTACAACCGAATCAGAACGCGACCTCTACTGAGAAGATCCGGATCCTTTTTTTTGACGACAATGTTTATTACAGAAATAAATAAATAAGCTCCAGTTAATGGTTCACATTAATAAATGTAACAGATTTCAGACTTTCGGACTTACACTTTGGGACTCTGGAGTTTGATTACTAAAGGGTAAGAGACGTCAGTTTACTTTTAGTTTAAGTATCTGAGCATTATATAAAAAATATTTACATAAAACAGCGAAATTCTTTGAAGATTTAAGCAAAATAGATCGTAAGCATTTCCAAATATGTTATCAACTAAAACGGATATTTATTCCTTTAACGCATTAGAGGGGGGTATAAACGAGGACTTTTTACACCCCCCCCCCCCTCATTATTTTTCAATTCCGAACCTCGTTGAGCCGCCAAAGCGTAGCCTATCATTGAAAATGGCTCTCGTATTTGATAATATAGGTGACTAAGGTTGAGAGGTTAGCGGATATAAATCCGGATATGCATCCAAGATTTTATCGCGTTTATTTTATGTTTTTACGTTCCCGACATTTCGGCTGCTTTACAGCAACCATGGTCACGGAACGACTGAGGTGGATGACGTGCTAGTGTCATAGTTCGTTCCCGACTCCGTTCCGAAAGCAGCCGAAACGTCGGGAACGTAAAAACATAAAAATAAACGCGATAAAATCCGTTAAATTAGTTTTATTTCAATGTGTAGTGATCGCGTAACTTTTTTTTTTTACATGGGAAAATGCGTTACGCATCCCCTCTCACCTCGGGGGGGGGGGGGGGGGAGGGGGTATGTGGGACTCACCGGCGGCGGTATACCCACTAAAACCCCATGGTGTGTCACACGGGGACGCTTTCGCATATTTCCGCGAAGTGTTCGCGCAACTACAATTATGTATGATAACTAAATAATCCGCTGGACTCGTATCTTTGGCCCACCCATCACTATTTTAAACCCTCCCGGGTGATCAGTTTCATGTCATTTCGTTCGATCCCGGTCAATCGAATGGTGCCGATAACAGGGTGGATTGGCTTCACCGTTCTGTTTATTTGGATCTGTTTCATCATCGTTTTACGTGTTTGTCTTCCATTAGCGTGTCGATTGGTTTTTTGCCTCCGTAACCAAACCACGTTAGATTTATAGGTAATATTGTTGAACCTTATTGTTTTGTTCCGATCCGGTTGTAAAGTTATGAAAAAAAAATTACAATTTTTGCCAGCGTCGAGTATTTCTTTATAATTGTTATGAAATTATAAGTATCCCTGATGATAATTATTATATCAATGACGATGATGTTAATGAAATGAATCCCCTACGCCTATCAGTAAAGCTGTGGAATTTCACTGATTTTTTTTCCGGACGCCTTGGGTGAACTTGAAAAGTCAAGCTTTACTTTTTCATTTTAATATCTTTCACTCGTGAACATATATCAACACACAATGGTTTATATCCCACTGATATTACACATTACTTATCAAAGAAACCATTTTTTTTATATTTTAACAAATTGACAACATCACAGTTCGACTTCCAGCCATACAAACGCCAAAGCCTTGGATATATGAATAAAAAAACCAATTATAAAAGAAAAAAAAAAGAAAAAATAGTAATACATTAATCATCGGTTGTTTGTGTAAATACATCAAACAATAATTTGCGAATTAATCTAAAGAAGATAATTTAATAAAGGTAAGTTGAAAGCTAAATTAATTAATTAATTGTAATTTACTTCTCCGTACAGAGCGTACGTTGAAATAAATTACACTACGGGCCGAAACAAACAGCCCACCGTTAACATTATAACACGGAGGCCGGATAAAGTCGTGCAAAGTCGGTAATCTTCGTTTAAACTCAATTTTCGGTCAGCCAGCCATGTCGGAGTATAATATTTTGCCTGGATTCGGGTTGCGGAATATATTGGCATCTCTTTTTTTCTTGTTGAGACAAGCTTCTACCAAAATGTTGTATGTATGAATTGGAACAAAAAAAAGTGCGATAATGCTTTTTCACGTCGGCGTAAAATAAGTATGACTGATTTGCATATAAGTAAATATTTTATAACAATATGTTACGCAAAACTTACAATTCCGAACTAACCGAAGGAAGTCTAATTGGGAGTTGGGGAACAATTTTCTACCATTTTTATAATTTTGTACATATTTATATAGTAGGATCACTGATGTAATATGTGATGATGCTATAGGTATATGCCAGTAATTGTTTAAGCATATTAATATTATCATGTCCATACAGATAACGCGCGAAAATCAGCTCAATTACCTATAAAATACAGTCCACACGTCCTATCGAATATGCTGTCAATAATTCTATATTATTTTCTCTATGCACTTAGTATGCACTAAACCACGGAACTGAATACACGTCGTTTTAATCACAGAATCCCAACAAACCAAAAGAGACCTTATCGCGAGAACGCGAGAGTAAAAAAAAATGAACGTTACTAATTATAAAAAAAAAATATATTTGAGCTACTGGCATGTAGCTTCCCGGCTATAGCCCAACGCTTGTGCGAAAGAGAAAAACGCGACACCACGCTCTCCCCACTATTGCTTTTAATGCATTTTCACCAACAAAAAAATTATCTCTACCAGGATATCAGACTATGAACTGTTACTTCTCCATCATATTTTATGAATCCCCCAACTAATATAAAAGCGTTGCCTTAAATTACAGGTGGGCGACACGGTGTGGAGCGGTAAGCGGGATTATGAATAACATTATTTATTCATCAGCGCTGACGCTTGCTTTGAGTGTACGAAGCGATAAAAGGATGATGAAGTGTCCTACTAAGTCCCAAACAGTATTAAGATGTTAAGAGCTTTTAGGTTTTTGAATTTTCTTGATTCGCCTTTTCTATTTGAATGTACTTTGTAATACCTTGTATACATATTGTTAAGGCCTCACTAGCAATTAGCAGGTATTAAACCTTTTTCGTTAGTAAGGCAATAGATGACATATAAGAGAGAAAAAAACATAGCTGTCAACATGTAAGAAAAATAATAAAAAGAGAAAAAGTTGTAAAACCCAAACCTATCCACAAAAAACGATGTAAAATAAATATATATAGAAAAGTATCTGATTTTATTGAAGGAGTTAACACATTATATTAGTATATTCAAATAAAACTAATTTTAATGATTTTATTGCGTTTTGTGTGTTTTTTACGTTCCCGACGTTTCGGCTGCTTTACAGCAACCATGGTCACGAGGGGACTGAGGTGTAAGACATCCTAACTGGGGCACCCTTATATTTAGTTATTGTTTGCTGTCCGATCTACGCAGATAGTGCTCACAGTGTCTTGTGGTCTTGCAGTGGTGCGCTTGCTTAAAGCAGCCGAAACGTCGGGAGTGTAAAAAACATAAAATAAACGCGATAAAATTCTTAAAATTAGATTCATTTCAGTGTGTAGTATTTCACATAAATATAAAAAATAAATAGATTAGTATAAATTAGTAGCGATAGAAAAGTTAAACTGGTTGACAATTTATTAGCAGGTACACCAAATCGGT
The DNA here is from genome assembly GCA_905404115.1 of Pheosia gnoma. Lineage (NCBI taxonomy): Eukaryota > Metazoa > Arthropoda > Insecta > Lepidoptera > Notodontidae > Pheosia > Pheosia gnoma. The sequence goes on from FR989915.1 coordinate 6,795,396, forward strand.
TGACAACCTTCGTTGGGTTGCCGTCATAGAAAACGACTTAATATATTTTTAACTGACAGCATTTCGGGTGGGTTTATACACGGCAATTGATAATACATCCACACATACATCACTCTTAAAGATTATGTAATTTGGTAATTGATTTCTCAATCTTCGCGTCCAAATTATTGTGTGCTAAATTTATTTCTCGCTCGTGTACGCTTTTTATTATAAATAGAAAAAAAAAATATATAAGCCGTCTTCAAAAAACTCTAAACAGAAAAAATAATGAATGATTACAAATGTAGCACCTACCTATCTTATTATTACTTTTTTAGTTGGTGCCAAGCCAAATTTGAATTGAATTAATATTGCTTGGTACCGAACAATGTCTTAGTCTTAGTCTTAGTCTTTATACTACAATATTATTTTTGTTTCAGCTTTCAGATGCGCGTTAACCTGAAAGTCGGTAAGTAAGTAGCCAACTTATTACTTTACGCGATCACGTTACATGAGAAAGATTTTTATGAAACAAAATATGTAATAATTTTATTAAGACTTATTATGTCCAAATATATTGGAAACATTATGAACTAATATATCTTGCGACTTTCATCGCCCAGTCCATGGCTCTTTAACCAATGAAATGTCCAACCGAGCTTCCTTTATCGATTCCTAGTCAATATCCTTTTGTTACGATTACCGGATGATACAGGTTAATTAAAAAAAAGCGGCTATATAGATATAAACCGGTTAAAAGATAATTAGCATTAATGTAATTGAATAAAAAACAAATTAATTGAAGTTAATGAAAGAGAGGATAAAAAAGGCAAAATTTACGAGTAAAGCTCTTTTTAACCGACTGCTCCTACATTGTTCTCAAATACCTATAACAATGTACTGCTCAAAATGTAAAAATTCTTTTTAAATGAGCAACCATGGAGTTTCTCGCCCGTTCTTCTCCTTAGAAACGGCATTCCGAACGTGTGGTAAAGTTGTAGCTTAGCATTTGTAACTTATTTGACGATTCATATGTATATTGATTTCTTATATTTACGCGAATACGAGTACTACACATTGAAATAACACTAATTTTACGGATTTTATCGCGTTAGTTAGTTAGTAGTTTTATTTTTTGATTCATATGTACTGTACTTATTGGTTTACGTGAATGAGAATTATTCTGGTTCTGATTTAATCGCTTGAAAATAATAATAGATAGATAGATAACTCTTTATTGCACACCGATTTCATTAACATTGTATAGGGTATTGATACATAGGTACAGTGTACAGTGGGCGGTCTTATCGGTAGCTGCGATCTCTTCCATATAATAGTGTGACTGTTACTTAAAACAGTTACAGTTTACAGTTTATCTAGCGAGTCGTATGACGTGACACGTACTCGGCAATCATGTAAATTAAAGTACAGCTAAAGTATGTCGTTGCGGTTGACAAATAGGTTGGTTTTCCATTTACCACACCGCGACAAAGTACAAATAATTGCCGGCGAATTAAAACGGGCCCCACCTGAGTAAAGTGTCGATCTTAATTAGCGCCTTTGGACGGCGTAATTACGCGTAGTGGACGTGTTCGGGGGCATCTGAGGTCATATTTCTGATCAGACGCATTAGCCGAATTAGTTTTAATGCGCAAATTGTGTACGCACTAATGTTATAGTAGGATAGTAACGTGATAGAGCAAACGTGTAGCGACCTCTTAAAAACCTCGCCTCAATAACCTAGTCACTAATTGGATTCACAGATGGCGCTGAATACGACGTACAAGAACAAATGACGGTTCTCCATACAATCCCGAAACACACTATGAGAGTTTTCGCAGAACGTGACTTTAAAGAATCCAACAACTGTCAGGGCATAGCAGCCAGCTATACTATATAGTTACGTATTTAGACACTTTTTATGGAGAATTGAAAGCTTTAAATACTGTCCGCTAGAGGCGCTGTTCATCTCGCACTTGACGTGCTGTATTCTGCAGAATTGGCTATACTATACCGTGGCTGCACAAAATACTGTACTCCTGACAAGTTAATCCGGACGTGATGACTTAAATAATTAATAATGTCCCATATTCCTATTGCTTTTTGGAAATTATAATGCTTGGCTATTGTCACAAATGTAATAAAAAAAATGAAAAAAACAATATCACAATCGTGGACTTTAGTTTTTCTGTCTATAACAAATGTTTTTTAATTATGTCTCTATAATGTAGTCATTGAATCGACCGACGACGACCATTCACGACGATAAAAATCAATCGTTTAGTGTATTATATATTCAAATCGATTCATATTGAATCGATATCGAATAGAGCTATTATGAACGCTTCATATAAGTGAATTGGTTATGTAATCGAAGGGATTCCGTTCACAATAGACAGCGATCGTAATATTTTCTTATATACCTACCTGGCGGGTCGCGACACGAGTGTATTATTATGTTGGTAATATTATATTGAGTTTTCTACCTTCCACTGAAAATACATGCCCGCAATAATCTCGGTTGATTTAAAAAAAAACATTCAACTGTAAATTTCAAATTTACTCAAATCAAATTTGATAGACTTCTTTATCTCATGCAATGGTTTGACCAGCCTAATGTATTTATCTATACAGTAATTATGGGAGATATACTATGCAAGATACGCTAGTTGAACTTTCAAACGCTCTAATTGAGTCGGTTCTATTACTAAATAAAGTAACGTTAGCATCCCCAGTAACATTTATAATTCCATTATGAAGCTTCAAGCAATAAACGCCCGCTATACAGGTTATAGTTGCATTCCGAAAACCTTGCGGAGAGGCAAGTTGTATTAAATATTAAAACGAGAATACCCGCCCACATAGGGTTGTGAAGAAGCTAAATAAGTAAATAAATTGTTATTGAACTCTATACAATTGCATTGTCTATTGTCTAAACGCGAGCTATATTTCGTTTAAAAACGAGAATTGAAAGCGAACAACTTTAGTTTTTATTAGATATATGCCATTTGGGCCCTGGGGTGGAAAATATAGACTTCTTGTTAGTTAAACAATCATAATTTTATTTAAATACACAGAACACTTTTTAGAACACACACGATGCCAAAGAGGCGCCAAAGAGAAGAAAAAGAAAACCATAGAGTACATTATATAGAGCAGTTTCATAGATTATTGTCCAGTTTTATTGCAAGTAAGAAGGAGAAAACTAACAAAGCAATGCACTCATTGAGACATAGCTTTAAGAGAATCTCTTTAGTGAATGATGACAAGTGTATTCTTTATGCTATTTGCGAGTTTTCAGACTGAGCGCGTAGCCTCGTGAGGCCACCAGGCACATGCCGCTTCTGGACTGACAACAATGGAAAAAGGCCATTAGGGAAAAAAAAAACTAGGCAATTGACAGATGATAGTGTTCATTCGAGGCAAACGGTTGTCTGCCTCCCCTGAGCCTCGTCTTTTGAATTGATATAGGCGGTAATTTTTCGAGTTGCTTGGCGAATTGACAAGAAGCAAATTACTTGTATTTAAATTGTGAACTGCTGCAGCAACATGCTTCTTTGTCAATTTGCAATGTGACCAAGCTGTTAAAAAACGGCGCTTTAGTTGACCTACTACTTTGCGAAGTTAACAATTCGTGTAAACTGGGCTTGTCACGCCACGAGAATCGTTTTTAAGTAAATAATAATTTATATTCCTTCAAGCCAACCCTAATCCAACATTATGCCTACCAGCGAAGCCGTGGCTCTTCTGAATTAAAAAGCTTCAATGAAACAATATGGCGGGTTTATGCTTAAGCCAAGTTTTATTAAAGAGAGATTTTGACAGCTGCCTGCCATGAAATGCCTCTATCGACATTTCCTAGTTTTTTTTTCTATTTTTCGATCTTTAATATGATCTGGCTGTAGAGTGAGCTTGTTTTTATTGATAGCTGAGTTTGCAATTGTTCCCGTGGGAATCATTTCCTGCCATAAAAAAATTAATCTCACTTAAGATCTAAGCTATCGCAATGCCAAGTTTTATAAAAAAATTACAGTAGTTTCCATAGGTAGGCAAACGCGGAAATGCCAGAGCTCCAAAAAAAATCCACTATATACGTTTAAAATTTCAACGTCGGTCCTCTAAACATAATCATGCTTCCAAATTGAATTTATGACGTAAAACCATAGTAAAAAGGACTATTTTAACGGATAGGTTAATAATGTAGAAAGTAACCCCTCAGAGGTAGCCCGTCAGTTCCATGTCCAATTTTCTTAGCTACTATTTCTACGTAATATTTTAATCGGCCACTTTTTCATCGTTTAATTAATTATTATCATAATTTAAAAATATACTTACAACCTACTTACCACCCTCTTTTAAAACCTTGCAGTAAAGGTAAGATAAAGAGACGTCTCTAGTAGCTATTAAGGGCCTAAAAGTTTCAGTAACGTTTAAGTAAACAACCGTTAGGGATACAAATAGAAGGAAGTAGATAATGTTCTTAAATGCTTAGTATCAGAATGTAAAGAGGTTCTGTATGCTATGATTATAGTTCAACTAATGGAACTCGGTGTTGATTCAATCCATACAATAGGTGCTTCCGAAAAATATACAAAGCCATCTAGCCACTATTTCTAGGTCTTACGACTCAATTCTTAAAAATCTCACCCTCGTCTGCTACATTGCAAAATGTCTAGAAACTTTCAATATTCAATACAGGTCATTTGAAACCGCTTAAGCGAGCCGAATTTGTGCTCTGATCGACTGAAATCTCAACGACTCAATCGGGGATGGAAGAAAATGCGAGGGCAGACTTTGAAGTTTAAATTAGCTATTATATAGCTTAAGTTATTATTAAAGCTGTATAAGGGTGTGTCTGTTCTTCTTTCTTTTATCTTTTTAAAGTCGGTTTCAGTCAACTTTAATATAGTAATATAGCTTATTTCTAATTGCTTAGACCGGGGGTTCCCCAACATATTTTGTCTACTGCCCACTTTGAGAATGAATTATGTTTTAGCGCACCCATTTTTTCACCTACTTAAAACCACTATAACTTCAAATTAAATTATTTATTGTAAGCCTCTACACAACGCCCCCATTTTTTTTCTGGGTCTCTTGCCCCCCTTTAGGCCTGCAGCGCTGTTATCGTCCACTTTGGGAAAGGCTGGTTTAGACGGACCCTAGGCCATTTGACATCTAAGACTCAAGATGACTGACCGGTTGGTTTTTTGTAGGGCTACGCTATTTACAGGTTGCAGATACGAGTCTTATTATTTTACAGAATTATGTTTCTATGCTCAGCTAAAAGCGTCACATCAAATAGAAAATTCACCCCGAGTCTCATGTGACAGGCGGCTTCCAGCCCTTTTTACATGTCCAAATAGTATTGTGACGTTAACATTGCATTTTACGAGGTGAAAAATTGACCTCGCGTGAGTCGAAGCCTCGGATTTATAACGTAGAAACACACACCATACGGTGCAGGGATGGATTATGGGGACTTAAAAAATAAAATATGCATACATTATTTATAAGTGCCGGTTCAGGATTTATTTTACAAAACAAATAAAATTTACTGATGCATAAATTGTTGAGTGTTTGAACATTTTTCTCTTGAATTATATTCTTGAGATGATGTTATGTGAGCTTTTCATATTTAACATAAAAATAGTTTTTCCTTTAAAAAACCCAACAGATGAACTAAAATGAGTAACCTTACATTCATAAATGTAAAGGTTGCTACATACTATGCAAAACAAATTGATTGGGGGATAAAAATATCGTCACTTTACCAAATATATTCATGAAAATTAGCCTTATATCCAGATATTTTCTTAAAAAAAAACACAAAACACTAAACACTTAAACACAAAACTTCAGTCACAAAATATATCACAGGCCACAGCTAATATTATTCCTGTACTGTACACAAACTATTGCGTCAAATCCGTCTCTGTGCGCCACTTTATTTATATTTTCTTTCGATAAACGAAAACCCCTTTTTATATTTTACGTGGACATTTTCTGAAGCAGGGACATTTCTTTGGTTTGTTGTTCGGTAAAAGGTCAAGGATTGACTGATGGAGGTTATATAAAGGGTACTACGCTATAAGTAGGTAATTATACATAAATATATTGAATAGAACGTGAATTGTATACGTATAGCTAATCTATAAAAGTATCTCGAGCCGCACCAGAAATCGAATATCTTACAAACTTGGCAATTATGTCCAAAAAAATAACAAACTTCCGGGAAGGGCGTATTTTCCTTGAGATTTATCCGGACGAGCGATCAAGGAATCTGACATAATCACGGAAACAGGAAGAAAAGACTAAGACTGTTGATCTATGGCAAGAATCTTTCTATTAAGTTTAACGGAGTGGAAAGTGTGAGGGGATGTAACAGGATTCATAATTCCACGTTTCAAGACGATTTGAAGAAAATTGTGATCGGATATTTCAATTGAATGTAAGCTCTTTAAATCTTCTTATGCCTCTATTATAAAGCTTTATAGCAGAGGCAGTGTTAAAGTAGCATCCGCAACAGAATAAGGAATGAACAGAAGGTTAAATATATGGAGCACCCTAGGGGAAAATTATAATCTTATTTGACATATTCTATACTTATATTTTATACTAAACTTATTTATGCAATGATCGTTTTCAAACAGACGCCATAGAGAAGAGAGAAAACCCAGAGAACTTTATATATAGAGAGAATGTTGCACAGATCATTGTCCAGCATTATGAGACGATATGAGAAGGAACGAAGGATGGATGATATGAAAGAGAGGTCTCTTGAAGGAGATTAAAAATGTATGGCATTTCGACAATGATGGAAAAAAGATGATGATGAAGCATGATAGCAAAGAAATTAAAAAATGTGAAGATCTGAGCGTAGAACTGGTGAGTGGAGGTCCCTTGCCAGTGGTAGACCGCAGATACGCGATCCGATCTAAGCCAAGTCTGTCGCACGCATGGCTTCGTATAATTTAAGGCTTTGTCAGCTCATGTGATATGTATAAGATATCAATATAAGTAAAGCACCGTTACGCTTGTAATACCGGAAGGAGTCGGCAGAGATGCGTTGCAGTGCACCCACAATTTGCCGATGGTATTTGGTCCAAATGTAATAAATAGCCATTACATCCTTTAATACAGAAAAACTCTTCAACACTTAAAGACGTTCGACTTATACTCCACACGCTGGCTTAATGGCAGTCGTCGAAGTTCACAAGGCTTTTGAAAGACATGTTAGTCTCACGATGGTTGCCTTCACCGAACAGCAAGTGATCATCATTATTGTAAAAACACATGGAATCCGGTGGGAGATGCGAGCCCGTACACATTACCAAAGCCAGCTTTTCTTCGGCCAATTTGGCCATCTCTGCTTTGGATGTAAGTATGAAGTATAATGAGTACTAGATCTAATTGATTGATTAAAAACGGAAGGCTCACTATCAAATCCGTCTCTGCCTTGGTCTCCGCGGATCGGGGTATTAAAATTTCACGCGGTGTCCCCCAATTAGTGTTGCCAACACTCTTTAATAAATCCGCGCTGAGTGGACGTTAAAAAAGCGCTAAATTCGAGAAAAAGAGGCAAAAAAAACAAGGAAATAATATAACCTGTAATATCGTTACCCAATCTCCTTTATCAAAATCTTGTTCTATTTGACTGACGGACTCTCCTGCTTAATAAAAGTGGAAGAGCCTGCTTGTTACGTAGCAAAAAACAGCCAGTTTAGGCGCTAGGCGCTAGATATTTTTTTAAGGCGCTAACGAACGAACCATAAAAATACAGATTTAACGCCAAAAGCGCTAAGCTGGTATCACTGGCCCCAACTCTACATTTATCTCTGCGTAATGTTCACATGAATTTAGATTGGATTTTCACGTTAAGCCGCGCTAGTAGCGCTTAACATGCGTGTTAAGTGCTAACTCGAAGCCTCAATTTAACACAGTTTTTATTAACATAAATATATTCCTTTCAGTAGGGTAAGCAAGAACTCCTCATGTTATCGTAACGTCGTCATCGAGAAAGCATGCTGTCACTGTCATTCCTATTTAAATAAACTGTGGTGTGAGCGCGACAGAAGACGCTTATGTTACCGTAACGGTACGTAACAAGGTTGTGCTTGAGCCACAGGGATATTTTTCGTACGTTCAAGCGATTTTGGCGTACATGTTATAATTAGAATTAGGTATTGAAATAAAAATTATTTTGTTATATTTTTACGTTCCTGACGTTTCGGCTGCTTTACATCTTTAAAATAAGTTTTATTTCAATGTGTAGTATTCGCGTAAATATAACAAATCAATATGGAATTAGGTAGCTCACAAGATTTGAACCGACTAGTTTTATCACATCCGCGATGCCTTTCAACTGGATTTAGTCCGGTTGAAACCTGTGAATAACATGAATTAGTGGAAGTGCTCCTGAAACCAGTTCGGTGCATTGATTGTAATCAGATGCCTGAATGATTCGGATTCGCTATCCGATCGTGCTTCAGGCTTATATACAGTTAGCAGAGAATTTGACTGTTTGGGTAATTTCTTAACCAACTTTGCATTCTAATTTTAAAATTTACAAGCTTTTACTGTTTTTAATTTTTTTATGAAACTTTATTGCCCGCAACAAGGAAAAATACTAACAGCCAATGTTAGTTATACAGGGTGTAAGTGACTTCGTAACTAAAACTAATGCCGTGGATACAACTCATGATTCTGAACCCCCCAGAGTTAGAATTTTCCGTCGATCTTTTCATGAATTTTACGCATATTTTTCAGTTCCATTTAAATTGATCATCATCATTTACAATCATAATTAAAGTCTGTCTCAACATGATTATAAATAAAAAAAAATATATTTACTAATCTAGACCTAAAACTGCAATGTAAATTAAACTCAATACTCTTAAGCGCGCTCGTCGCGCACACGCATCTGGTATCGTGTGGAGCGCTGTCTTTGCAATACATTGCGCACTCAAAATTGACAACATTTGTAACCCATGACTTTCGACATAAATACTTTCTATAATTTTATTATAGGCATTAAGTGTTCCCTTTACCCAAAGTTTTTTTTTTATCACCCCCCTTACACCCCGTATAATTTCTGAACATAACATTTCACCTATAAATGACGCTCAAGAGACCGACACGTTTCACAATGTATCAACAATATTAATTTGTTGTTTTAATAGAATATACATACTTAACTGCCATTTTAATGCCATGCCAGCCATTTTAATTTTCCGCACCGTCACTACGGTTGTCACCGTAATTACTGCTAAGTTCATCAAAGTGTTCACGGATTACGTCAATTAGGTCGCGTGACTGACGGTACGTAGGTACTGCGGTCACGTGACCGCCAGACCTTCGAGTCACGCGAGGTGGCACACGTGACTTGGTGTGCCGTGCGGTTTTCGGTTGCGACAGAGCTGTATTCGCGCTGGTAGAAATTCGAACTGAATAAACGCAGAACTGGAGAAATGTATTTGTAGCAGTGTTGTGTTTATCGCTGTATATAAAATTCCTCATAGATAGTTCGTGATATAAATTCCTTGGCGGCCCGATAAGCTTAGCTGGTAGTCACCCTGCCTTCTGCGCTGACGTTCCCGGGTTGGAATCCTGCTGGGGACAAATTTTGTGTGATGAGTACGAATGTTTGTACCTGAGTCATGGATGTTTAATGTCTACATAAGTATTATACACTGGGTTCCCCCAGTCCACTGTACGCTACAATAATACAAGCATTACTTAGTGTGGGACCGTATAGTTGGTGTGTTTGTCTGGCGATATTATATTATTATATATATTATACTTCTGTACAGTGTAAATGTAAAACGACAATTTGTAGGTGCTCCAGTAGGCTTTTACAAAGTAAATTATTTAACTTTAACATTGACTATATTTGCAAAAGTAAATTGTTGTGTGTGCGACCGGCTTAAGTCACCTTTTACGTCATTCATGGAATATGTCAGACTGATTTAATACAAGCTAAAAATCTCCTTTCGAAGGGTCTTTGTAAACCGTTTATAGAGACAGATTTAAAATAACTAGATTGGGTGCCCCAATATTTGCGTCGCCCGATGCCCCATGCCCCAAAATAGTTGGATTTATTCACGCCGTACAAAAGTTTTTATACGTTCGAACCCTTGAGTTTACGATTATAGGATAAGCAGAACGTATTATATGGAATGTTGCTTTGTTGGCATAATATTAAAATGACCGCGTTATGTGAATACCCGTTAAAAGACTGGAGAATCGAGGTTGCGTCTGCTCAGTCAGTTAGTACGTGCCTCGCTAGATGAAAAGCTTTTTCCTGTCATACGCCTCGCTATCAGCCGGTCTGTAATACCTGTCACTTCGCTGTAATACGGAGCAAAGCATAGTAGTGTTTTCTGTGCCGAGGGTCCCGGGGTCTAATCCCGGTAGGAGCAAACTTAATCTGGCAAGCCCCAATGTTTGTACCCAAGCCAGGGATGTTCAATTATAACAGTAATGATATACCTACTGGGTGGGATGACCCCAGTCCATTGTACGGTACCCTAAAACAGGCGTTGCTTAATTTGGGCCGTACACTCTGTGAGTTTGTTTAGCGATAATTTTATTAATTAACTGATAGCTCGTGTTGAAATTGAAGCTGCCTCGCGAGGCTGCGCGCTCAGTATGTACACGGCTAATGATGCCTTACGACCTTAATCCTGATAATAATTTAGCCCTTTGGTTCATTCATCTGCCTAGATGTCTAGACACCGTGCATACCAGATAACTAAGGCAATTATTATTTCAAATTTAATATAAAGTTATATCTAGGCAGTATAGCTACACTGAAAAATTATAATCTAATTGCTTTTTAAATTGAGTTTTTGGAACAGATGTGTTGAAAGACTGCACACGATTAGTAATAATTAGTTTAGTGCGTTTTGTTTCTACTTTCATCGTGCGAACTGCCAAGGAATGGAACACGCTACCGGTGTCTTTGTTCCCCTTTGACTACAATCTGGTTGTTTTCAAGTCGAGAGTGAACAGGTACCTTTTAGGCAAGTATGCTCCATCGTACATCTCATCGTCATTTACCATCAGGTGAGATCGAGATCAAATACTTGCCTATAATGGGTGTAATGGGCTATTATCACCTGTCATAATTACAATACATTTGTTTTTATGTTATATCATTTATAGTCGTATAAGAGTTGCGTTGCTGTTGTATAAGCAGCCTAAGGTAGCAACCCTTTCAATCAGTATATAGCTATACACATTTGTGTTTTAAAAACTAAAAATCCACCTCTCCTTTGTATGTTCAAGTAGGGTGAATAAACTAGACTAATTTATCAAGTTCTTGGAAATTACTATCTTAATTTTTAATCTTAACTTTTTGAAATATAATTCAGTAACATAGCACTTAATAGCGGAGTTGTAACATGCAACTGGAATAGCTAGCTTATGCACGCGGCCGTATAAGCTGGATTTCTTTGACTGCTTGACTAAAAGTACTTACTGTACAACTGCACATTATTAGCTTACATGAAAAACTAAGTTAACTTGTCGATGAGTGACCAAATCGATTCGATGAGAAGTTTTCTCGCCTAGTTTTTAATAACAGAATCGAAAAGTTAATAAAGCTATCCATCGAACCATGATAACAAATGCGGTTAAGATGCGCTGTTTCAAAGGATAGTATACCCTTGAATTACGCTATATAGATTTTTTTTTAAATACCATTGATGTTTTCCAGGGACCTTATTTAGGTTTTAATTTGTGTGGTCACCTTTTTATAAGCCAAAATTACTTGTGTCTTCAAGGATGTCATCTCCCTTACATTCATGACCGGATCTGATTGTGACGAACGCGACCACTCTATCAAGAGTGTAATGACGCAGAAAAAGGTTATCCAATGGGCCGGTCAGTTCGGTCACCGTATGAGGTTATAGAGGTTTTTGTTCATTAAATTTTTACGGTTAGAAGTTAATATTGCTATGTTTGAAAATAGCCTATTATTAGCTTTAGAACATGCAATTTACGTCTTTATGTTACTGACGTTACGGTTTCATATTAGATAGGAAACTTCCTATATTATGTGGCTCAGAAAAAAAAAAAATATTTATTTAGAGGCGCATAGCATTAATTATATTAGAAGTTGATTATACTTATACTTAGATAGTACTTTTTTTTGACCTGCTGCTAAAGTCTGATTAGCCGTTCCTACATTGTTCTCACATACCTATAACAATGTATTGCTCAAAAATGTAAAAGATCTTTTTAAAAACGAGCAACCATGGAGTTTCTTGCCCGTTCTTCTCCATAGGAACGGCATTCCGAACGGGTGGTGAAGTAGTAGCATAGTATTTGTAACTTTTGACGATTCCTAAGTACTGTACTTAATGGTCTACGTGAATAAAAAATATTCTGATTTTGATCCAGATTAGGACTTTAATTGTTTGGGAATAGAGGTCAATGCACGCATCAGCCTACCACGTAGTCAGGCCCACCTCGCGCCATCGCCTCGCCTTTAACATCAAAACAGACACATCACTGGAGCGACTCTGCACCTTCCGAGGTGTTAGCGCGGATATAAACAACACTCACCGCTGGCTGTTCACTAGTTTGAGTTGTTGCCGTTATGGCGCTGATTAGTGTTTAATGCAGTCCAGAGTTGCATAGAAAGTCTTCTGGCGCACTTGAACAAGGGTAATGCCGATTTGGTGTCGGGCATGTTTGCGACCACCTTGCGTTTGTAATACGCTCCCTGGCTGGTCACATTCATTACGGAGGTCGATTGACGGCTATACTTAATAATGAGGTTTTCCTATACCTAATTCTGGTGAAAAATGCATGCCCCATACCTGTTCGCCTGTTTGACATGTTCCTGACGTTGGTCAGGGAAACCTTTTGGAATTACCGTTTCTTTATATAGGTACATATTACTAGTTATGTGAGATAAATTAAGTACTAGTAATCTATAAGAGTGGGTTCATTTAAATAGCTCAATGGCCAGGATGAGGACCGAACCCGGGACCTCTCGGTATTGAGGGCGCCCACCCATTCTAAACAATAGACTCATTCTTCAAATATGATTTGAAAAACTGACTTTATTGCTCACTATCAAACTACAAGTGGTGTAAGAGAAACGAGGATGCTCTTATATAGCTATTATTGTTACAAGTGTCGTATCGGATGCATGTTCCTCTATTGTCATCTGTGCAACAGTCAACATTAATACACGAGCTAGAGTGCTATTGTATGACTCTGCCGTAGTATTCTACTGGTTCAGTACAAATTCACACATATTTGAAAAACAATGGCTTCTAGAATAAGTTTTTCTCAAAACCATAACTACCCTAGGTTTTTTCATTTCAAAAATACTTATGGAGCCAACGCCTCGCTTGCCAGGTACGGATAGCGTTCCCATAAAATAAATTGAAATTTCGCCATTCGGCGTGGCGTAATTTAGCGAAAACTTTGGCGGCAACTTTTACGGTCAACCTTTTGTCGACGCGGTATTATTATAATACTCGAGCGAATTTCGCGGGGATGCGCCGATGTGTTCTGATAAACTTTCTGCTTTGTTTCTGAGAAAATGTTTAGCGGTAGGGGCGTTTGTGTATTGTACAATTTGTACATACCATAATCTTATCACGCTTTCAACATTGGGGTCTAAGCAAAGCAATACTAATCGATTCGAGTGTGGAGTCGCAGGCAAAAGCTATTTAATAATAAGACATTATAAATTATTTTTTCACTGACTAATTAACGTAATAATTACGAAATTAAGACGTAGAATATACTACGTTATTATGAATATCTAATTGCTAAACTAATTTAGATTTAATATTAATTAAATATCCGGGATAAAAGGTATCTTGACTTGAAACTAATTAAGGAAATTATTAACATACTTGAATTTCTACCAGAAGATTACTTAGATTCTATTATAAATAATTATGTATGAATTCTGTTTACTTTACAATTTACAAGATAAGCTTACTACCTTAAAAATATAAATGCCAAATAGATCACGAAATATTTGCTTTTATGTTAATTCACATCCTTCTTAAATTACGTATATAGACTTTAATATTACTGTGATTTTTAAACAGTAGAAGAGAGATTGTGTTATTAGATAAGTAGAAATCTTCGTCCAAAAATGTCGTAAAAGGCATGCTTTTATAGCTTTTAATGACCATAGATATTTGTCCATTATATTAATAGGTTTGTCCATCTTTTTGTTACCTAAATTATTACATTAATTATGAGTTGTTGTTACGAACAGTAAAACTAAAAATAACCAAAATATAGAAGTTAAAGCTTCTCATTTGAAATAATAAACGAAATTCTACATTGAAGTGTAAAGTGACGTCAGCTCCAATAGCGAGCCCGGGTGCGACAGTAAAAGAACTAGGCTACACTACTTGCTTAATCTTTATATATTTTTTTAATTATGAATCATATTTCAAATAAATATCAAAGTACGTCTTAAAGGAACTATACGTCTATGGAGTCGTAATGTTGTGTACAAAAGCTTATGGTTGTATAAGCACCATATAAACTTACTATTGAGCGTGAATAGTCCCATTTAGCAGCATCATGGCTGCAACACAAAGAGGCTGACGTCACACGACGCTATTATTTCTCCCGCAGCGACTATCTCACGGTATTGCACTGTCTCATTTTATAGATATATTGTCTACTAGCTGCGCCCCGCGGTGTTACCCGCGATTAAAAAGTGTGTCCTTTTTACCGAGATAAAAAGTAGCCTATGTGCTATTCCAGACTATAATCTATCTCTGTGCCAAATTTCATCCAGATCCGTTCAGCCGTTCTGGCGTTATTGAGTAACAAACATCCATCCATCCAAACTTGCACATTTATAATATTAGTGTGAAGTGTGATTAGTGTGCTTATAAAATTAGTGTGATTTCCTAGATACACAGCGTATCCGTTCATAGTATGCTAGGAATTTGCGAAATGAATGGTGTGAACGAGTGTTTAATTTATCTGAATGTTGTTGCATGAAGAGTGAGCTTAATGTTTTCAATTGTTTTTTATAGAAATTATATATTTTCCTATTTACATTTTTATTTATTTTTAACAGGTAGTTATTATAGCAAGAGTTGGGTGTATGTTTGTAAAATCAACAGCGATGGCGGCAAATATGTTTTTTCTTTAATTACAAATAAATTG
Source organism: Pheosia gnoma (assembly GCA_905404115.1). Lineage (NCBI taxonomy): Eukaryota > Metazoa > Arthropoda > Insecta > Lepidoptera > Notodontidae > Pheosia > Pheosia gnoma. The sequence goes on from FR989915.1 coordinate 6,810,537, forward strand.
GAACATACATCATGACTATTCATAATGCAGTGACAGATTTATTAGCTAGAACAAAGGCGTTATTATATGAGTTTTATGAACGCAAAGTATGATTTATTAGTGGTATCAAAGGTCATCTATAACATTTTACATCTCATTTGATTTAATTTATAGCAGTGATAGCCAAGTTGGTATAACGCTTGCCTCGGTTACGAGGATTGCAGGTTCAAAACCGGCTCGCAACTCTGGGATTTCTGGATTTCATGTGCGAATCTCATTTTCAACCACGATTATCACTTGCTAAACGGTGAAGGAATACATCGTGAGGAAACCTGCATGTCTGAGAGACACCCTCGACAGACGTGTGAAGTCCGCCAACCCCCACTGGGCCAGCGTGGTGGACTATGGCCTAATCCCCCTCGCATTGAGGGGTGGCTCGCGCCCAACAGTGGGGCATTAAAATGGCTGGTATTATTTATAATTTTATCGTCAGATGGACTATTGAGAAAGCGAAATACTCGTAAAAACCTTTGGATAAATTACATATAATGTAATAAAATTTCTACTTGCTTTAGAAACACAACGAAAATCGACTTTGTATTGTAGATTACTCTTTTTTAAGACCTAACCTTTGTTTTCATTATACAAACTGGTGTCATCAAAAAAGTAAAATTAAAAAAAAAGAAATACGCGCGAGCGATCTCATTTCAATCGTCTCTAGGACAGGGATAATGAAGGGAATCAAAGGGAATGGAGCCGTCGGCCCGCGAAATGAGACGGAATCCAGAAATGATAGACGTTACAGATGATGCCTTCAGACGTTTTTGTTTTGGAAACATAGGGGGTGATGGTGGGCTGAGCATGTTCGCCGGCATGAATCAGAATCAGAATATTTTTTATTCACGTAGACCATTAAGCAGTATTTATGAATCGTCAAAACTTACTACTACGTTACCATCCGTTCGGAATGCCGTTCCTATGGAGAAGAACGGACAAGAAACTCCATGGTTGCTCTTTAATTAAAAAAGATCTTTTACATTTTTGAGCAATACATTGTTATAGGTATGTGAGAACAATGTAGGAACGGCTAATCAGACTATAGCAGCAGGTCAAAAAAAAAGTACTAACTCAGTATAAAATCTTCATGTAGGTATGTTTTATTGTTATACCGCGTTACCCAAAAAGGGTGAACTACCATTTGAGCCTGCGCTTCTTTAGTGCATTTGTGAGTGAAATGACAATTTAAAAAATGCTAACAAAAAAATGACAATTGTAATTTTGTTGGGTTGCGCAATAAAAAAAAACGCAGGTTCAAATGGTAGTATACCCTTGCTCGGTCATCTTGTATTCATTGACCTTTATTATTATGTAGAACTGGCTTGACGCAAAACCTTATTAAAGCAATTAGACACGGAATTCGGAGTCCCCTCATATTTAGTTGTTGCTTGCGGTCCGATCTACGCAGAAAGTGCTCACAATGTCTTGAGGTCTTGCAATGGTGCGCTTGGTTTTGGATTTAATTATATCAATTACTGGATCCCAAGTCGGTGGTAGCACCCAGCCATCTCCACTATTGAAATTAGGATGTTTTCTTTTTAATTTCACTGGCCTCACGTATCATGCTTGGTTGGAATCTGTGTTGTTTTGCAAGGATCTGTGGTTTATCAAATCTGATAGGTAATATTCGAATAATTTGTTGGTCCGTATATCCGCCCGTATAATTCACATCAATACGACATGTATTCGTGACAAGCGTAAGGCCCGGCTCGGTGTACAAGATCTTTTATTCATTATGTACTTGCGTTACGACAGCATTGTGACGTGAACGGTCCCCGGTTTGACTCCCGGAGGAGTAGTTTCTCTCGTTTGTAACATTTTGAAGGAGATTTAAACAATAGGTGATGTCATGGTACAATTACAAGAGACATATAAAAATGTATCCCTTAGGATTTGTTTAAACAAGAGTGGACCTGATTATCTTAATGGGTAGTCCCCGATTTCTGTCCCGAGGGTCCCGGGTTCGAATCCCAGTAGGGACAAACTTTGTGTGATGACCACGAATGTTTGTACCCGAGTCATGGATGTTTTATATCTATATAAGTATTATATACTGGGTTCGCCCCCAGTCCATTGTACGGCACCCATAATACAAGCGTTGCTTAGTGTGGGCCCGTATAGTTGGTGATTTCGTCTGGGATATTATATATAGGTTGACATTTGAACAGATTACAAATTCAAATAAAGAGTTCTCATCACACATTTGATCTTTATCGTTTTAATTTAAGTTGTCAGTATCAGCCAGTATTACAAAGGACGCGGAAGTACCTACACAATCAAATAATTATTTTACAATCGGCTTGATAAAAACAAAATGTCGATCATAAGCTGTCGAGTAAACGTATTCCAGAATATTTGACAGCCAAAAGGCACATTTATATAATAACTAGCTTGATCGCAACATTAAAAAAATCTAACATTTTTTTTCATTATACATATTGACCTCTATTCGAACCCCGTAGGGGTCGAATTTTTTGTGGCTTAGTCCACTTCTAGGGTACTCATGGAACCCCGTATCTCTAGACCCATAATCTCTCTAGACGAATAATCTCGCACTTAATATACAGCACCTCAAGTGCGAGGGGTCGAGTCACCTTCGTCCGTAGGAGAATTAAGTACCCTCGAGATACCCTACACGTGACCCTGGGTGGTGCCAACCAGGTGACAACTCTACTGGTGGTAGGCTTCGGCCGTGGCTAGTCACCACCCACTGAACAAAGCCATGTCGCCAAGCGGCCTAACCGTGTTCCGGCATGATGTTCGGTACTGCCATTTATGGATGGCGGGTCAGATCAGTTGCGCTGCATGTGCCTAGTGAATGTAGCGTCTCTTATCTACTGCCGCCTTCCTACCTAGGCAAGTATGCTCCATCGTAAATCTCATCGTCACTTACCATCAGGTGAGATCGAGATCAAATACTTGTCTATAATGTAATTAAAAAAAAAAAACCTCAAGTGCGAGATAATTCGTTAGCTAACTGTATAGTTTATAGTCTACCGTATTTAGACATTTTGTATGGAGAATTGAAAGTTTTTAAATACCGTCCGCTAGAGGCGCTGTGCAATTCTCCATACAAAATGTCTAAATACGGTAAAATATAAACTATACAGTTAGCTCACGAATAATCTCACACTCGACGTCCTATCAGGAACGCATTTTTTGGCGGCCGAACCGTAGTATTGTCAATGCTCTCAAATTCACCTTTTTAATAGCAACACCTAATCTCATCTCATTGATAAAATATCTTATTTCCGCAGACCATCGAAACGCCTCGATTCCTGATAATTTCCGCTCGGTTTTCTGGTGTTTACCGGTCGTATCCGATCCGAGCCGGTTAAAGCGAGACCGTCGCTGCCCGCCTATGCCCGGGTATCTGGATAAATCCGGTTTTGCGGCTTATATAACCCACTCGATGGCCAATAAACGTTAACCCTTTGTTGAATTGCAAATAGGAGTGCGGTGTTTGCGGTGTTTATGGATCTGTTTTGGAGATTTTAGGATTTTTTTTGTGGTTTTGTAAATCGAATAGACCGGTTGAGGCGTTATGCATGTTTTTATGAGTAAGTGCTTATGTATAAAGTAAAAAATTTGGTGATTAATTTTGGTATAAAAATATAATATATTTGAATGAGTTGGTAACTTTTTACGTAATAATAATACTAGACCTTGAAATGATTCACTGTTGAGCACGGGCCTCCCATCAAGGCGAGGGGGTTTAGGCCACAGTTCACCACTGGCACCCACATTGGCTCAGTGCGGGTTGGCGGACTTCACACACGAGATAGGTGCGAGGAAAGAGGGGGGGGGGGGGAGATTCTACAAAAAATGATTTTAATCTGCAGGGGTTTTAATCAGTAATGTTTGATTAAAGAAGAAAGGTCATAGTTATGGTCCTATAATCAAGACATAAATATACAGCCACTTAATAATTGACTTTATTGATGTTACTGACTTTATTTTCTGCGTCTTTTTATATGCCTAAGATCATTGAAGTGACTGTCTGTTTGTAGCTGAGAACATGTAAATGAAGATGTTTGCTGAAAGCGTAGATAGCTAAGAATAAACATTATATTATGAGTTGCCGAAAGGGCAATCTAATCAGATGCGAACTACAAAAAACGTGACTTTCTGACAAATAACCTGCTTGACCTAGTCGGCATTGAAGATTTTTCTAAATAGTTACATATAAACACTAAGCATCAGCCGTTTAATTTCCCCCACCTTTTCAGCAACGAAGTTAAACTCTAAATTAGTTTCGGTATATCTTGGGAGCCAATTCAATGACACATTACATCAACAGAAATAATCTCCGCTGCACTTACAAAATCGTGGTTGGGAAAATGTTAATTCAAATATCTCAAAGAACCAATGGCCGGCAGTAAAGAAACAAGTAGTTGTGACAACTATTTCAATCAAAATACATTTACTATATAAGGTGTAACAATAATAGTGTAAAATATTTTAATGTGGTTATAAAGGTAAATATCCCCAAATAAATAACTACATTTTTAGACATTTATAAAATGACATCCTTTACCGAGCACATGGCGAAACGCTACTGGTTCGCTATGTTTTTTTTTTAAAACAACCGCATTTCCCCAATTATTTTGTACATCAACGTGATCCATATTACTTACAGATACATTAGTTAAAATATTTAACACACTACCCCTCGGATTGTCAACTTTTCCAATTATAAACCGAACAAGTTTGGTCAATAATTAAGGAAGCTACCAACACCGAACTCCTCTAAGATGTTAGTCGAGAAACTATCTATTTATAATTGGACAAGTTGATAAGCCAAGGGTCAGTGGTGGGTTCCTCTTCCCCCATTTGTTTAACACTGGATTTCTGCCAAGTATCGCCTAGTTCTATCAATTATACAATCTTTTTGCATGCAAAAAATATATTTTTGATCAAGCATTTTATTACAATAATGATACAATATTGCGGTAATTAGTATCCTCTATGTCACTAAGGACTATGTCACGTGGACTATGACACAAAGAGACAGAGAAATATTAGAGGCATTTGAGATGTGGTGTTGGAGGAGAATGGAAAAGATCAGTTGGACAGAAAAAGTAACTAATGAGGATGTATTGAAGAGAGTGCAAGAAAGAAGATCATTAATGGAAACCATACGGAATAGAAGGGGGAAGATGATAGGCCATCTCATACGACATGATACCCTTATAAAGAACATCATAGAGGGAAAGATAGAAGGAAAGCGTGGACGAGGAAGACCAAGAATAAACTACATGAGTCAGATAAAAGAAAGGATGGGTGTCATGTCGTATAGGGAGGTGAAAGAAGCTGCTCTAGATAGAGACAGGTGGAAAGAGCTTCATCAGCTACACCGACAAGGGTCTAACCCTTAGATTAGAAGAAGATGTCACTAAACAAATTATAGAAACATACCCAAACTTCATAAAGATATTTTGACCTAATATCAAATTACAGATTATTATCTACTTTAATCATATCAGCAGCTTTTTCACCAATCATTGCTATAGGACCCATCGGATTACCTCTCGTGATAATTGGCATAATACTGCCATCCGCCACCCTTAGATTCTCTACACCGTACACTTTCAACCTACTGTCTACTACACTCCCCATGGCACAAGTACCACTGTAGCTACTTAAGCCAGAAAAATGACATCGGGTATAGCATTTCCAATATTCTGTACTCCATAACTCGTGCTCAACGCATTTATTCGGAATAGGGTTCACCATTTCAGCACCAATGCTCTTAAAATATGTGGTATTCACAAGAGGAATAATTTTTTGCACGTATTTAACGAGATTGTCTAAGTCTTCTTCATTGGTTAAATAGCCAGTTGTAATGATTGGACGATCTTTGGGATCTGCGCTGCGCAGTTTGACTTCACCTCTAGATTTTGGATTTAGATTGATTATTTCAGAAAACATACCCATCCTTCCCTCTTTATAGATTTCATCACAAATTTCGTAAGATAATCTGTAGACGTAAGCGCAGAAATGTAAAAGTAAATTATCGTGTGCGTAAAAGGACATTGTTTCGTAGTCGGGATAGTTTTGAGTTTTATCCAAAGCTACATAGCCAATTGTGGGAAATGTAACGGGAGGCTGATAAGGATTTATATAAATAGGTTCATGTTCTTCCATGGTGTGTTGAATGACCACTCCGACGTGATCTTGTAAATTTTTGCCTACAGGTAGATCGGTAATTACTTTGATATTCTTCTCTTCCAAGTGTTCTTTAGGACCAATTCCTGACAGCATTAACAGCTTCGGAGTATTTAGGGCGCCTGCTGATACTATTACCTCTCTATTTGCTATAACATTTATAGTTTGCCCGCCATCTGTCTCTATTTCGACACCAACAGCTTTATTATCAACAATATTAATTTTTGTAACCAAAGCTTCTTTAAGAACATGTAAATTAGTTCGATCTTTAGCTGGTGTTAGATACGCACGAGCACTGCTCCGGCGACCGGTATCGGAGATTAAGTGCAGCATCCTAGAATATCCGATATCACCGAGTGTATCGTGTACAAGATCGTGGCCGAGCTCTTTAAAAGATGTCAAAATGTCGTTCTCATCTTCTGCAATGCCTGTCAACACTAAATGTCCAGTATTTTCTTGAACTGAGTCGAGTGAGTTTGGCATCTTAACACTTTTTTCGAAGTACGGCAGTACGTTGTCCCATTTCCAACTATCGTCTTTAACTATTTCGGCCCAGGAATCATAGCCAGATTTGTGACCTCGAGAGTAGACCATATAATCTAAAGAACTCGTTCCACCGAGCATTTTGCCAAGGCTCATTTCAAAATAAGGGTTCTGGTGACATAGCTCCGAAATCCCGTCGACTTCAGAAGTAAAGTTCCAGTCGTACCGGGATCGCTTTAGAAACGCTATTCCTGCTGGTAACTGTAAAAAGAGTTCCAAGATAAATTACCTAGTTATTCATTTATTCCATTTCATTAATTTGTGCGGTTATTTCATTAAGAGTAACTCCGGACCACCCTGGTGTAATACTGAAAGTGTCATGCATTAAAGTTGCTTACGATTGATTCCATTGGTGGATCCCCACCAGCTTCAACTAGAAGGACTTTGATGTTCTTGTCTTCGGAAAGCCTGCTGGCAATCACGCTGCCTGCAGTACCGGCTCCGGCTACTATGAAATCATAGCTTGCACCATCTTGAAACAAATTTATTCATAATTTACTTGTTCATATTTTTTTTATCATTTATTTATATTCAACCATTTACTAAATATTTCGTTTCCTATTCAATTACGGCAATTAATTGACTCTTAATTAATGTCAAGGATTTTTAGTTTTGTTATCTTTTTCTATTGTGTTTATAATAGGCTTAGTTTGGCGCAAGGGCAATCTTTGATGTCAACAAAATAATGATGAGGGCTGGATCGATTTCCAAATCAGTTTTTGTCATGAATTACTTAGATTCAATATATCCCTTATTAAATGTTAATGTTAAACACACTCACGCCTCCATTTTCAGAATGGGTAGGCAGAGCATACGTAGTATTGTGTATCCATGTTAAGAAGATAACGTTAAGTTGAAATTTAATAAAACAGCTTAAAGAATACTGCAAGGGACCTTAGATAATCTTAGAGAACGGTCTATTACGACCGTTCTCTAAGTGAACGATCTTATTGATAGTTTATCGGGCACATAGAATACGGTTCCTCACGATGTTGATGCTAAATAATCAATTGATAATAAGATGAAGGGACACAAAAATTAAACTAACACGTGAAGTGTAGAGTATTAAAAAACATAAGACTATCACAGCCCAATGACTCACCCTGTACAGATGCTTGTTTTGGAAATAAATAAGCCGTGAAATGCATCAGCGATACCAGCTCGAAGCCAGTCTGGATGGCCGCCACTCGAGCAAAAGCAACGGATGAATTCATCGCTTCTAATGTTGAAACTCTCCATACAATACGAACCTGTGGAAAATCAAATATTATAATCACAAAAAGCTCTATTTTGTAGCCGATTGACCACCTAAAAAGAAGGCGCAGATTGGAACAATAATAAATATTTTAAAAAAGTAACAGTGTCAAATTGGATAGCAACAATTTTATTATAATAATGTTTTGGAATTTCGAGAAGCTTCTTTTGCAAACGCTTGGTGAATATATGTTAGGAATAGGTTCTATAACAAATATTATAAGGTCTTAAATGCTTTCAAGTGTTGCACAATCTTGCTAATTGCTTACTGTTGAATATTTAAATTACAATATAGTGTATTTTTATACACACCTAACTGGAAATGAAGACAGTAGAAGGGTACCTGGTACAGACCGATGTTTTATAGAACTAGTGTGTGCTGCGGTTTCTAAATTCAAATGAGAGCTATCTGATGTATCAAAGGTTTTTATTCTCCTATTGGAGGTGACCTTAGAGATCCTATTCTATTATTTTGAATACAGCATGATTCAGAAAGTGTATAATTACCCTCGAACCTGGGATTCTTAAGCGCATTTCATATCTATACTTCAAGTCTTCCTCTTATTGGCAATCGGATACGAAATATTTAACTCTGTACAGTTCCACAACCATTGTGTTAGAAACAATTTTCTTTTTCATGTCGACATGTCGAATTTCTAGGTTCACATAACGATTACAAATGTGTATGTCTGAATCAACCTGTATAAGGGGATATGTATGTACTATCATGACTTATGTTAATTGACACCCGACAATGGCTAATTTAGTTGCATATGTGGATTATCATAGGAAACTTCTCACGTCCATTTTATTTTTGGAACTATTAGGTATCCTATATATAAGGCTCAACAATAAAAGTGTAAAATATTTTAGCAGGTCCACGTAAAAAACATAAAATAAACGCGATAAAATCCGCAAAAATGTATTCGCGTAAATATAAGAAATCAATATTAACTCATTATTGTAAATCTTATGTATTATTTTAATGATTGAAATAAGAACTAAACAATTTGTGCCTCAACGACTGTGTCTACGTTATATCACCAATAGATTGTAATAGAGTAAGCTTCTTATCTTGTACATCAAAATATCTGATACTGTCCGCAATACTTAACGGACCGGCGACTCAGAAAATTAATATTGTGTTTTGGGATGGCCGATTGTCAACTTGATCGTCTTTATTAGAATTCTTTGCGAATACTTTGCTTTAAGCCCTTGTGTACACCCAAAAAACCTACTGAACAAGTAAGAACGATTGGATTTTCTTATTTTCAAAGAGACTGAGCGAGTTCGCAGCCGAGTTGTTAACACACATTCTTATGGCGCGATGTGTACATTCATGGTCGGATCCAAACCAACCGCGACGCCTCGCCTGGTCCAGTCTAATAACAGAGGCAGGGAGAGGCAAAGGGCAGATGAAGTACTCAAGCGAGGCAGTACGAGGGTTTCCATGGGAATGTGGCATTGCAAGGCTTCACGTTTTCTCTGGATTCAACTACTAACATATGACATACATACTACATATGCCAGAATTTACGAGCAGTTATAGACGCCTGAAATATTCTCTCAACTAGTAGGTAATTGAAGCTTGAAGTCAGACTCCTGAGTATTTCGGTTTTAGCGGCATTAGCCTGTAACAGGCTCGTGAGTGTTAGAGGACTGAGCCCAAGGCAGGCTCGCGAGTATTTCTGTTTTAGCGGCATTAGCCCGTGACAGGTTTGTGTGTTTTAGAGATTTAAGCCCCAACCAGGTTTGCGATTATTTGGGTTTTATCGGCATTAACCCGAGGCAGGCTAACAAGTATTTGTGTATTATCGGCAATAGCCCAAAGCAGGCTCGCGAGTATTCGTGTTATAGCGGCGTGAGCTCGAGTCAGGCTCGCGAGGCTATGCAGTCAGTCTGGACACGGCTCGGTTAAATAGGTAGTTATAGTAATACATATCCATAGAACAATAAACTGTTACACCTCGAGTAATAATGGACCGGGGCACTTATTTGGCAACCGGAAATTGGCTCTACGCCGCCGGGGTTATTAGCCCCGATTACGGAAGTGACGAGTTTCAGGAGGGATCAACTTGAATACTATTTGTTTTGTTATTCTGTTGTATTATTTAATCTACTTGAGTTTCCTTGGAAACGAATAAAAGTAGTTTTGTGATATAAGTCGGCTTAAGTTGAGCGAAGCTAAAGGCATAATCAAACACCATATATAATTATTGTACAGGATTAATTTTGAAACTGGGGAATATTATTACTATGCATCTACATGAGATTCAGAGGGTCTTACATTTACATTTTATTTCTTGGTCGCTTGGCATGCCTACTGGGGCTAAAAAAATGCTTTCAAAAGAAAATATTAAACTGGCAATTATAGAATAATATATATAAGAAACCCCCTTACTGTTAAAACGGCCACCCCAGATTATATTTAAACAAAAAAAAAGTAAAGGCTTAGACTTATTTTAGAAACATAATTGAATGATAAATAAAATATTAATAATCACTTGTGTTGGTCAACACAGAATAAATAAACAATTAATAATACAATGGCGGTAATAAATTGGATTGGATCGGTAAATGAGTTCGCTTAATTCGCTTAAATACGGGGTTGTTCGTGCGTATTGCTGTGGTTATTACATTGCCCGCATGGTCCGCTTACTGCGATTCTCTGAACCATAGATACGAGTGGGAAAAAGTCATACTTTAATGCACGCACAGCCTCCAAAACATAAAAAGCTATTCTATAGAACACTTACAATGAAATTACAGACTATGTTTCACAAAAAAATATGTATTAATTAAATAAATTCAATTGCAAATTTAAAACAAATAGAGGGTAAATTTAACAGTGATGAAGTTACCATCTATCAGCCGGAAAACTTTCTCTGCTGGCAATAGCCCCCCCCCTCAGACTCCTCCTCAGACAAAAGTACTTTGTGACCACGTAAACCTTGTTTTTTTTTACATATTCTTCTAGACACCACGATTGACATTTGACGTTGGCCACTTGATACTGCTCAGCTGGTCAGTCTAGTAAATAGGATCTTCCTTTGTTTTATCGTTGAAAAATCTAAACAGGTTCTAATAATTTAATACTTATGAAAATAATTTACTATTTTCGTGTGAAACTAACATTATTCTTCGTTTTTGTTTCAGAACACAACTAAAGCGCGAAAGCTGTAGTAAGTGTACACCCAATTATTAGTGATTAATCTCTTAATTAAATCGCCAATAACTAGTTAAGATTTATTTATTATCCGCGATAATATTGGCGCCCAACGAGGGACCAAGATTTGGTGTAATTATGGGTAAAGTTTATATCGCGAAGATTATAGACATATGAAAGTAGGATTATGTTTACATGCATTAAAACCTAGCAGTGATAGCCAAGTTGGTAGAACGCTTGCCTCGGTAACGAGGATCGCAGGTTCAAACCTCGGCTCGCACCTGGGGATTTCTGGATTTCATGTGCGAATCTGATTTTAAACCATGATTATCACTTGCTAAACGGTGAAGGAAAACATCGCTCTCAGCCCGCACACGGTAAGCGTGCGACCCAGTCTCGGCAGCAAGCACGGTTAGTCTGAACGTGGCCAATAACCACCCAACTCCAATTAGTTAGCAACCTGCAACATCTCTAAAATATTCAAAACGTGACTTTCGCCCGACACACCGACCAAATCAACACAAACCGGAGTTTTCCAGAAAACTCCAAACACGAACTGAACTGAAAAACTAGAAAAAAAACACGTGCGAAATATCGGGCGACGCCGTCGCATGAATAGTTCTTCACAATCTCGAAGTGTCATTGAGAACGCCACTGGACTTGCTCAACGAAACCCCAACCTTAATGCTCGCAACATAGGGTTGGTTTTCGAATGTTGCAGATAACTAATTATCACGAACGCCTTGAAAGAATGGAGTGGAAAGAAGCCAGTGAAATCATGCGCGACGATAACCTATAATTATAAGGAGACGATTAGTGACGGGCTTCTAGTGACGAGATAGTAGCGATTGTTCGGCTTTTAAAATATCGATAAAACTTTTATCCGCTAAATTTAATTGTTTTAGTAATTCTCATGGAAAAAGTATAATTAAACAATATTATCTTAGGTATTGCTAATTAAAATTATCTTATATCTTATGTATCACGGATCGGTGCACCGGTGATGCACTGTGTTATAATGATTTCATGTGTAGTTAATTATTTTCTCAGTAATTTAAGATATTTGTGTGTTAACTAACCAAATAAGATAAGACAGATATAACTGATGCTGGGCAAAGTACAGCCTGCGGACCTACACTGGCCGCTTACGTCTTATCTAAAGTAGGAATATATGTTTTCGCCTAATGGCCTCTATCCATTGAGTCAGGCTGCATAATTTGTTAGATTTCTAGCCCCCCATGCAATTGCATACGTCTTTCTGGCCCCTTTTAAAATAGTTCGCCCGTATCTGGATATAACACGTGTGACAAAGGTTGTCAAAACTACTTCTAATATTAGCCAACCACACGAGACCTCTGTAGACACTGTCTAGGATGATCAAACTGTTTAATGGCAAGGATTTCTCACTCCTATTTTCATATTCATTAAAGTCTATTCCACCTTCTGATTCAAGTTGAATCTAAATAGACATTCATAACAACCTTCCATGTCAATTCATATCGAATTTCAAATACATAGAAGTATTCCCAGCACTATAAATCTCGGGCGCCACCTACTCACTAAGCACTTGGAAAAGTGTCGCTACGAGTACATCTATGAATATAATATTCAACTTATAATATTGTTAGCGTAAACTATGTACGCATATAGTTAAGCCATGTCTGTAGGTCTAGTGCGAGATTGTTCGTAAGGTAACTGTATAGTTTATACTTTACCCCCCAAATTTATAGCCGTTATATAACTTTATCAAACGTCATATAGTACTTCGCACAAGAATTGTGATTTGCGCAGTACTATATGACGTTTGATAAAGTTCTATAACGTCTATAAATTCGGGGGTTAGTATTTAGACGCATTGTATAGCATATTGAACAGCGCCTCTAACGAACAGTATTTAAAACTTTCAGTTCTCCATACAATGTGTGTAAATATGAAGACTAAGAAGTATACGGTTAGCTTAAGAATGATCTCGCACTTGACGTCCTGTAACTTGATAAAAACTAACTGAAAAAAATATTATAGGGCACATTATTTTCGATTTTTTGTCTGGCTGTTTATTCGTGAATCGCGGGAAAACTGCTGAAAGGATTTTGATATAACTTGGCAAGGTGATGGATAAACCAGGTCAACATATAGATAACTTTTATCTCACGAAATAGACGATGACCGCGGAGTTTCCGTGCGGTAGTCGAAAAACGGTATCTAAAATCAATTTGGCACTATGAAATTCGGCATTGTCATATAGTCTGTCAGTACGTCTGTGCGTATTACCACTAAGCGACTCCAGTCGAAGGCCAACGTTGGTTGTTTTAATATCAGCACGTGACAATATGTACCGATTTGTTGCAAACATTTGGTTAGTCCGTGCTATGTGACTATGATGCTCAAATTCCTACAGAGTCCACGCACGCGCCTGTTCTCCTTAAAATAGATTTTAATTGGTGAACATCAGTAACAGACAGTAAAACAATGGCAGAAACTGCGAAGCGTATCGGCCCCATTAATTTTGAGTCTTAAGTCGAATGTTATAAGTTCAAGTCACGGTGCAGCTAGGGTGAATGTTAGGCAAACTGCTGTTGCGGCTTGCTGCCAAAGTTTGGCTTGCGATTGGCGAGCTTTAATTGTTTGTTAGTACCCACTCGTGATACTTGTTACTTGTCATACTTAAACAAAAGCGAGAAGTTATGAATATACTAACTGCTCGGTCACCTTAATTTTTTGTCATACATGCACGTCATGGTAATTTATAATAATATATTGCCAGACGAACACACCAACTATATGGTCCCACACTAATCAACGCTTGTATTACGAGTACTGTACAATGGACTGGGGCGAACCTACGATATCTTACTTACCTACGACATAACTTGGGTACAGATATTCGTGCTCATCACACAAGGTTCGTCCGTACCAGGATTCGAACCCGGGACCATTAGCACAGAAAGCAGGGTCACAACCAACTGCGCTAATCAGGTCGTCGATATATATATTTGTTGTTTGTCATCGAAATATTTCAGTTGCTTTGAAATATTTCGGTTAAATTTAATTACAGTCAAATCTATAGAGAATCTGACAGAATCTGTAGAGATTTGACGGTAGTTAAATTTAACCGTAGATCGTGCGTTCCAGACTTAAACTTTCGTTAGAACTATTAAATGTGTTTGTTTTAGTGTTTGAGTGTTTGTGTTTGAGCTCGAGGACGGTCCCCAACCAGATGGACCGATCAAGTAAAGGACTCATCTTCAACCAAATTCAGCTCGGTGGTCAGAAGCGCCATGAACAGAGACCGATGGAGGCTAATCGTTCGATCCAAGTGTGGACTATCCAACGATGATCGCGATCCTCAGACATGAGGGACCGACCATAGAGAGAGAGAACTATTAGAATAGTAAACTTAGCAGGGATGGTATTTAAAAGTGACGATCAACGGACTGGGCGGCGATCCAAATACTCGTAGCACTCAGATAAATATCGTAATATCAAGTATACATAACAAATAATTACAAACACATTTACATCAGATAATGACAAACATCAGCTGATTCATTTCTAAAGTCGGGTGCGTTCAGAAGCCACAGTTCAGCGCAAAGGGTGAATGCGAGAGTAGCTGACGCCGCGCTTCGATATTGCTGCACGTTGCCGAAGTTCAGTCAATTGGCAATATTAAATTGTCTCTCTATAAGGCTATTTATTCTGAGAATAGTAAGTACGTATACAGCGCATTCCAGAAAGGATATACTTCCATTTGAATCTGCGCTTTTTAGCGTCATTTGTAATAATTTTGTGAACTCGCTATTTCGATTTGTAATTTTTATTTTATTTTGCAGACTGGTGCCGTCAGCCGCGAACTATAAAGTATACGGTTCGCCTAAGAATAATCTCCCAATTGAAGTACTGTATTTACGTTGAAATACAAAAATCGGTCCGTTTAACTTGTCATTTATCGGGACAAACCTATCTCCCTAATATCCATCTAATTGTCAAGCGATTCTAACGAAACTAACATAATAGTATCACGGCAATGGAATCAGTTATTAGCTTTGCTAAAGGAAACTTGTGCTGTCAAACTTATGGCGTCTGCAAGCGCAGACATCTTGCTTCTGCATTTGAAGTTATAATAATATTAATGTGAATCATAATTCTAGTTTGACGACTTGGTATATCCGGTAAAACTTTTGCGCAAGTCGTTTAAGAAAGAATGCAGTTTATTTTTAAAATCGGGTTTCAAGGCAGTTGAGAAGGTCCATTAATAATGTCAATTGTCTGGCATAATAATGAAACCGTAGTCAACATAATAAATAGAACGTTTTATTAATAAAATAGCATACACTTTGAGTCATATTACTTTACATCACGGCGCCATATTAATAGTCATAAACACACACACTACCTGTACCGTACTGCGGAAATATAATAAGCAACCCTGTAACGTTGAAAACTCCAATGAAACTCGTAACCCGGTCACAAAACCGCATTGTAGGGTATGGCTTTATTAATTCAAATTTCAACGGAATGATTGATGAATTTAGTACTATAAGTTAGGTCCCACGGTGGGCGCCAGTATCGTTATTGGCGCCTAACTTGAGACCTAATTTGAAATGAAAATTATAATAAGTTATTAATAACCTACAATATGATCAATACTAGTGTGATCATTACTTTTGCTTCAGAAATAAACTAGGCCTTTCAAATGAAAGTAAATTGGATTTCAATTCAGGGAATGAGGAAAACTTGGCATAGAAAAAAAATTAAATAGAAAATAACGTAGACATGAAAGATATTTTAAATCTATTATACCGGACAGACTGTAGACATTTGACAAGAAAATCCAAATGACGGTTTCCTCGACCCGAGACCCATTACCAACAGGTCTTACTTACACATACTATGTTATCGAGCTTTCACTAAAGAAATAAATTGTTCAACAGTTATACTGTCTGTATGTACCTCCTGTTGTTTTATGCTCAAACCTCAGCGCTATGCAAATGCGCGACATTATAATGTCTGAAAATATGATGTACAGACTACGGGAATGCTGAACGAGCAATATCTTTCATCAGAGCTTTTGAGAATATAAAGCTTTTAAAGTCATGTCGTTTACTAGATGCAGATAGCCTCAAAATACTAACAATTGATCTCTACGGTAATCTTTATTCATATTAAATGGATCTCTCTGGACGACATCCCTAAAACCTGTAGGATAATTAGTCATGTCAAGACAATAA
The DNA here is from genome assembly GCA_905404115.1 of Pheosia gnoma. Lineage (NCBI taxonomy): Eukaryota > Metazoa > Arthropoda > Insecta > Lepidoptera > Notodontidae > Pheosia > Pheosia gnoma. The sequence continues at coordinate 6,826,932 of FR989915.1, forward strand.
TCTATGAAAAATTATCTATACATAATGTTGTCTATGGTTTTCTCTCTCTCTCTTATATATAGCGTCTCCTCGACATCGTTTGTTTTGAAAAGTGTTCTGAGTATTTAATTAAATTATAATTATATAAATCTCTACAAGTCTACAATTTTCACCCCAGGGCCCTTGGTATATTTCTAAATCAATGTCAATGTACCAAGTCTGTAAGCGGACTACAAGAAGGCTGTAGAACTTAGCACCTCTGTAAGTAATACTTCACTTGAATTGGTTCGAATTTAACAAGACAAAAATTGAATTCGCGATCGGAATTCTATTCTATCGCATCAGTTTAAAATTCACTACCTACAAAAGCCTTATTAACAAAAGAAAATACACAACATCGCCTCATAGAATTTTCGCGTGATATTTTCTCTAGATCTATTCTTTGATTTCGTGCCATAGTATGTACGAGGTGTTAGATAACAGAACACTTTGCTCAAGTACGTGCTGTGAAATATGAGACGCCGTGCATGAAATAGTTGCACGTCTCAAGACACTCGAGATAGTCTCGTAAGTGTCTTGCTCGCTTTATGTCTAAGATTTAAAATGCTTATAAAAGCACGTAACACATTTTGTGGTATCGAGTCAACACCAATTCAACTTTCAACATGGTTGTATTGTTGTTAACACCAACCACGCTAAGATGAGCTGAAAAATCGAAACGAAGACGAGATGAGATGACGACTGAAGCTGCTTAATGGACTTGCAATAATGGCATAAGGAGGGAAGGGCCGCCTTTAACTAGGAGTAGTAATAAAATGAAGAAAAAAAAATAGCAGTGATAGCCACTTAGTAAAACGTTTGCCTCGGTAACGAAGATCGCAGGTTCAAATTCAGATTTCATGTGCGAATCTCAGTTTCAACCACAATTATCCTGCATGTCTGAGAGAGCCCCTCGAAAGATATGTGAAGTCCGCCAGCCAGCCCTGGGCCAGCGTGATGGACTATGGCCTAATCCCCCTCGCATTGAGGGGAGGCCCGTGCCCAATAGTGGGACGTTAAAAAAGAGCTGGCATTATTATTATATTAGTAATCAAATGAGCATACATGGACAGCTGCAGATAAAACTTACATTTAACTTTGTATTTTTAACTCTAAATCCCCAAAACAAAGTGTATTTTTAATCAAAACGCAACGGATATTGAGTGGCCTCTCCATTTTTACACTGCAACGTGAACTAACCAGTGTTTGGGGTATCCATTAAAACTACGGGCTCCGGGCAGGACCAACACAGGCAAGCACTCACAAAAAATAGAAGCGGCCCGCCTGGATAAAATGCTGAAAGTATAAAAAGGATTTTTTTACGTGGATGTAGAGTTATCTGGATCGGGCAGGTTTTTGAATTTGGTTGGTTTAAAATTCCAGCGAAAGATTTGGCTGCAGCAAAAGATGATAGTGCAGCATCCACGTATGTTAACTTCTGATTGAGCATAATCTTTTGTACTTTATTAAAGAAATAATTTGGTTGCCATACTCAAGCTATATTGCGTTTTGCTACTACCAAATCATCAACCGTGGCCTTGAATGCCGTTCCTATGGAGAAGAACGGGCAAGAAACTTAAAGAAAAACGTTACGGCGCGTTACATGGGGGGAGGTGGGGTCAAAAATCTCCAAAAATTGCGTTACGCAATACTTGAACGCTACCTTAATGGCTACATGGTTCCCACATTTACAAATTACTTTTGTGAATGAAAATAAGAAGGAAGAGGAGAAAAACAAATTCTAAATAAGTGTAAAAAAACCACGCTCAACATAGTCACTTCTATTAACTATATTCACCGGAGTTCTAAAACAAACGCATTTTTCTCTCGTGCAAACTTCGCGGCTGGTCATAACTTTGGTTTATCTGAAAGCGAAGCCGGTACACTAGCTTCCAGCCGGTTCGTTGGTGACCATTGAAAGGTAGGAGACTAAAGGCCTGGATTTAGTTTCAGTACACAAAGGAAATACACACCATTATGCCTGTAAATGTACCGGAGAGGTTTAGGGTGTGGTTAGGACACATGGAACTTAGAATAATATAGCTTTCTTTGGTGATACACAAATAAAAAGCCAGATAATCACGACTTGTATGGTCCTAGACGAAACAAGGCTTGGTATTAGGAGCACCATAAAATAGAGGAAGGCAGTAACACCAACAATACGGCAAATGACTAAAAGATGGATTCCAAATATTTGCTCCTCATGGGAATCGAACCCACGACCACTGGACCACTAAACTGCCGGTCGTTAATCCACGCTCAGTGTCTCTTCATGGCGCTTCCATTAATTCTGATGCAACACTATTCCGGATTAAACGCATATATTTTTTCCTTGAAAATCCCTAGCTCGCTACAAAAACAAGCTATAACTTAGAGCTTATCCCACAACTAGCTGTCTACACAGCTTATGCAGCTTAGCTGTTCCATTATAGTTTAAGAATATTAAAAAGTTGTGTGTGGTGTAAGCTCAGAATAATGCCGCTTCATTATTGCTGTAGCTATCGTAACTATGGACCTGTTTTATAGAAAACTACATTAATTAAATAAATTGTCATGTTATTGTTTACCTTTGAAATGTTTTAAATATTTTCACATCCAACATACCTTGAAATTAAACGAATTTTGCAGATTTATCGCGTTTAATTTAACTTTTTACGTTCCCGATGTTTCGCCTGCTTGACAGCAACCATGTTCAAGGGAGGACTGAGGTGTTAGACGGCCTATTGTCATAGTTTGAACAGTGGTATCCTCATATTTAGTGGTTATTTGCGTTCCGATCTACGCAGAAAGAGGTCAGTATCTTGAGGTCTTGCACAGGTGTGCTTAGTTTGGTTTTATGTTTGTTTGTTTTAATTATAATAATTACTGGATTCCAAATTGTGGTAGCACCCAGTCATCTTCCCTCTTGAAATTGGGGTGTTATTTTTTCAATTACAATAGCCACACGTATCATCCTTGGACACACACATCCTTGGACGGAATCTGTGTTCTTTTGCGAGGATTTAGCTGGACATTCCTGTTGGGATATTCTCACCGCACCCTTGGGCCTAACCCCTCTGGCAATGGTGGGAGGGCGGTGCCCAGCAGTGGGACATTAATGTTGTTTTGAAGTAAAAGAATAATATGTTGAGTTTTTTATTTTAATTCGGTGCCCGGGGATCGAATTTCCTTCCGTTGGCATTCATATTAATGAACTTTTGTTGTTTGTTTTGTGAGTTTGGATTACGTACAACACTCTAAGTTATTTTAAGAAGTGATTAACTAAAAAGTTTGTTTACCATGAAGTTGGAAAGACAATTCAATTTAATTCAATGTTTCAAACTAAATATCGTTTGGATGATTATTTCGTGCGCCCATTAGCGTGGGTGCGCCTCGCATGGCAACACACTGGAGCTCAAAACAATTTAGGGCTGGTATTATTATACTATTATTACAGGACAATCCGTGAGTAAAAGCGTGTATAGGTCTAATATATCTCACCTTTTCATTACCCAAGCACATATTAATCGGCCCACTCATATTGATTTCTTTCATCATAATAAATCTCGCGCCAATAATTACACCTTTCCTAGAGATAAATAATCACCCTATTATATACAATACCGTATATACACATGACAATATTCGACCCCCCATTATCGTATTTATGGTCTAACTAAATAGTGGCAATTTATATGGAGAAATTAGCTTGCGGTCAGATAACGGCCTTTGGTGTCCGACAAACCAAAACCGCGGTTTGAGTTATTTGGCTGAATGAGTTCGGTGCCTGCCTACTTCAGTTATATTCTAAAAACAAAAGTAATATTTTGAAAAAAAAAACAACAAATTTTAAGGGTTTTTAACGCGTTTATTTTTTGTGTTACGTGCCTGACGTTTCGGTTGCTTTCCAGCAACCATGGTCACGGGAGGACTGAGGTGTTAAACGTCCTACTGTCATAGTTAGAACTGCGGTACCCTCATTTTTATCTGGGGTTTTTTTTTAATATATCACCAAAGAAGTCATATTGTTTCCATATTCAATTAATTTCTTACAACTTCACACCATTATAAACCTTATAGAATAACTATGTATAACAAATTTAGACGATAATTAAACTAATTGGTCTTCTGTTGTAATATTTGTAGTCCTTAATTGAATGAGACAATTAAAATTAATGTAATAGGTAGTTAGTTGATCGCGGTACAGTCGGCTCGGTATTTTACATTAATCATTCAATTTAGGAACGAATTTCCGTCTATACTGGTATTTCAATTGAGTGACCATTAATATTTATGCGGCTGATAGATTATATGGTATAAATTTGACTGTCAATTGCTGGAAATTCGTTTCATTTCCGTGATGGCTTATTTCAATAGCGATCTATTTATAGCTTTGGTTTAGGGTACATTATTTATTCAGTAACTGTGGATATTTACAGGAAAAGGATACTTATCTTGTACTTATTTAAGGACCATATTTATATCTTCATGGCTGGGCTTATCAGGTCTGACCTTAAGGTACACTTTGACTGGATAAATATCGAAGGTAGTCTTACTACCTTTTCTTGAGTTAGTAGTATGACTCATACTTGATATTATGTACTTTATTGGTATGTACTATTTTCTATTTTACATATTTTTCATATATTTATATTCCTTCCACAGTCAACATAACTTTAAAGAAATTGCGTTCATATAAAATGTGAAAAACTTCCGCAGTTAAGTAGCTTTCAGCGTTACTTCATAAATTTTTCTTTGCCGCCTGTACACTTAGCATTTCAATTCAGTTCTTTGACTGGTACAATCCGATTTACAACTAAATGATGAGATGAAAGATTAAAAAAAAACACTCGATTAAAAACAGAGTTTAGTATTTCATAACCCCTCTTGGTGGTTGATCATGGAGAGGAACTATTTTCCAGACAGCGGGCTACTTAGAATTTCTTAACGACAAATACAAACTCGCGTGGCTCGGGAAACGAACCCAAGACCTCATAATTAGCTGACTGATCTTCGACCACTAGACTAACTACTTCAACTAAGCTTAATTAATACTCGTAAATAAGATATTAACTAACATCCATTCTTTAACTTTCCGATCGCTTTAAAACAGTTAAGTGCACCTCACTAACACCCCTTTTAGTTTTCCTTTTCTGGCTGACTGTATTTAGTCAAAGAGCTCCCGCCCATAGACCAATTTGCTTATTTTTAAACGCCGTATTAATGGCATCTATTTGGCGTATCCGAGAGGTGATTTAAAAATGGAAGACTATTTTTTTAAAAGTGTTTTTATAAAATGTAGTCTCTGGTCGACATTAACGCTATGCCGGTGATACCTGATGATGAAGATGAAGCTTTAGTCCAATTAACCCAAAAAAAAGTATAATCATGATAACAGACCACATGATCATAAAGTTTCTCTCGAACCGAGGCGTTGTTGGTACGCGACTTGCCTCGAGTAATTTATAAATAAATAAATATCGCAAGACGAACACACCAACTATACAACATATCCCATACTAAACAGCACTTGTATTATGGTTTTAAATTAATTTTAGCATTAAATAAAAAAAAAGTTTTAAATTGTGGCCATCTTAAAAGATTATAGCTTTTTATAACTTACTCTTATTTTTTTGCAAAAAATATGGATTATTTTATTTAAAATCATAAAATAAATTAATGTTTTTTTATTGGTTCGGTCACGTGATCAAAAATGCTCTGGATGGTTTGTTGATGCGTTGTGACGTCACACCGTCGCAATCAGTGTCAGGTTGTCAATACGAGTTTGGTAATATTTGGGATTTTAATGTGTTATCAGTATTTTTTTTTTTCACTTGGGTCACGTAACCCCGAGGCCGCGTTTTGGCGGTATTTTTATGAATTTAGACTTTATCATCGATTTTTATGGAAAATACTTTTCATGGAATTTACAATGAAAGAACTATATTGTTAGCATCATAATATAAGACAAATGAACAATTTAAGATGGTTTTTCGAATACAGTCAAATAGCCTATTATTGAAGCATACATTTATTTTCACACTTTTAAACAAAAAACTCGTAGAAACAGAGGTCGTTCAAAAGAGATTGGCATCTAAATTAAACTGCAGTAAGTTGGTATTTGAATTGCTTCAATCTAGATTTTATCTCTCATTCACACGCCAACTTTTGGAACGTTTCTTTAATAGCCGTGTACTGACTAAGCGGCCTCGGGAACCTCAGCATGGTGAACTGACGTGGATCACACAAGACAAACGCTTGGACTATCTCACTCAAGCGTTGTTACAACAAGTTGTGGTTCTGGATCCACATGTTAGTGGAACCCAGTGATTATTTCAAGCGCTACATCTAGTGTAGATAATATATCGACCGTACAGATTAAGAAGTAGTCAACAAAATTATTTGTTATTAGCTGTGTACTGACTCACTGACTTCGCCTCGCAAGGGGATTGCGCGCACATCCACGCCTTAGTTTTGACCCGAATAAAACCGAGCGAGGCCAGTGACAAATGACAGAACTCGGATGAAATAGAGCTACTGTATCTCCCGGGTAAGACGTCCTAATAGTAGAGCAAGGTAACACCGCCTTGCGAGGCTGATGGTTGATCAGTAGGTCCGCTATACTCGTAGGGCTCTTAAATTGATGTTCCATTTTCGCATGAAACAAATCATTCACTATAATCACTTCTCATTCGTTCATTCGATACCTCGCTCACTCACGAGGAGGCTGGACTGATGAGATTTTTAAAGCCTTCGTTTTCCTTTGATATCCGAGCTTAGGTTTCTAAGCTACCTTATTAAAAAAATAGCAATGATGAGAGATAGAACAATTCAATGGAGATAGATGTTTTTTTTTATTACATTATAGGCAAGTATTTGATCTCGATCTCACCTGATGGTAAGTGACGATGAGATCTACGATGGAGCATACTTGCCTAGAAGGTACCTGTTCACTCTCGAATTGACATATTGTGTGAGTGTGATCAGGCAGGAAGGCGGCAGTAGATCGAGACGCTACATTTTCTAGGCACATGCAGCACAACTGATCTGACCCGCCTCATTCATGGATATGAATACATATTTATTAGTATATTTATTCAACCCACTTGCTCGTTAAAGTGGCTCTTATCGCAACGGTTTTAGGTTCATAATGCAGCTTTATTATACACGCGTGTTTTTCATTTTATATTACCGCACTAATGTTATAAATGTCACATTTTTTTATGTTGGCAAAGAGGTTTCAAGCCTAAAGAATGTCTACAATTATGTAATTAAATAAATTTGTTAGTTTTATTTCTAATAATAATATTATCTAATATTTATATTTGTCATTAAGTTATTATTATTTTGTATTATAATTACAAACATATTCTAAGAATTATATTATCAATATTAGGCTGTTTTACGGTTTGGTTATCTGTACCTTTTTTTCAAAGGGGTGCGAAAAAAATACCCGGGCGTCATTTTTGTTCCGTGGCTATGTTTAAATAAATCTATACTAATATTATAAATGTGAAAGTTTGGATGGATGTTTGTTACTCTTTCACGCCCGAACGGCTGAACGGATCTGGATGAAATTTGGCACAGAGATAGATTATAGTCTGGAATAGCACATAGGCTACTTTTTATCCCGGTAAAATGTATGGTTCCCGTGGGATAAATGTTTTAATTTTTCATACTTTTTATCGTGGGTAACACCGCCGGGCGCAGCTAGTATAAAATAAAATAAAAATTGGTGTATTGGTGAAACAGCTACGCTGGCAACATAATTAAAATTATACATGAGTACTTAATGTAGATATTAAAGTAGAAATAAATTAATAAAATAAAATAAAATGTTGTTGTTTCACAAATATGTGTCTAGTATGGTGTGTGTTTTTATGATTGTTAGTCCATTTCACGGTACCCATTGTACAAGCGAGACATAAGTATAGTTAGGTCCTATTATTCATGAATTGTACTCTTTAATTAAATCACAAGTAGTTCATTCCGCTTAATTAGTCACGTTATCAGAATAACAACATTTTGTAGAAAGGTCATTTTGTAAATGTGGAAACCATGTAGCAATTAACTGGTAATTATATTTTTTCAACTCAAGTCTGCCTAGTCGTTCCTACATTGTTCTCACATACCCATGACAATGTACTGCTCAAATGTATAAAATATTATTAAAAAAAGCAAACATGTAGTTTCTAGCCCGTTCTTCTCAATAGGAACGGCGTTCCGAACGAGTGGTAAAGTTGTAGCTTAGCATTTTGTGACATTTTCGACGAGTCAAAAGTACTGTACTTAAGGTTTTAGATGAATTAAAAAATATTCTGATTCTGTATTAATTGAGAAAGTTAAAGAACTCATATTGATTTCTTATATTTACGCGAATACTACACTTTGAAATAAAACTTATTTTACAGATTTCATCGCGTTTATTTTATGTTTTTACGTGCCCGACGTTAAAGAACTCATTTACTGAATACCGCATTCATAATAGTTACTTATTCCTTTAACTGCAGTAAGTAAACTGACATAAATTGCAATCGGAGCGATGACACACACCGCATTAACGGAAGGTCGTTCTGCATTGCGTCATTTGAACCAGCTCTTTGTGATACCGGCCACATTGAAAAGGATATAGTTTAGTCACGAAGAACTTGAGTCGCATAAGTATTTACATTTCAACGAACGTAATCCGGGGTAGTCAGTCACATTCTAAACATATGAATAGATTTAAAGTATACCTATTATAGAAGTAGGTATTTACCTGTAATATATATAGCAGGCTCCTCTTTTCCATGGGTCATATTGGGCAAGTGCCCAGAGCCCCGCGATCCATGGGGCCCCCAGTTCAAAAAGCTAAATTGAATATAACTATTTTATTTTATTTTGTAACAGTTATACAGGCTGATACATAAATGGTTTACCTAGGATTGAACCTGCGCTTTTAGGACATTAGTAATCATTAATTGAAGTCAGTGTTTCGACATTATAATTTAAGAAAAAAGTCACAATTCACAATCGTAATTTTGTTGGGAACAAAATCCGTTTTTTAATATCGACACTTTGAAGTTTTATCTTGACGTGATAATTATAAATGCGCAAAAGAAGCATAGGTTTAATAAACAATTTCTGACACGTTTAATAAATAATATGTACAAAGCACTTGTCTGTCTTAATTGATATGTACCATACCATACGATTTATTGCATGAAAACTTCTTTAGTTTTCAATATTCACATTATAGCACGCATCCCAAATCGCGGTTGAACTTATAACGGGATTCTGCCGCTCTGCCGAGCGTTTGCAGAATCCCCTTTAAGCCGAATTTAACTAACGCCCACCGACGGCTCTGAACTATCCATTTTGACAAGGGATGGCTTGAAGGCTAACTTGTTTATGATCGGAGCTGATGTAGCCTGCAGCTTTGATTCAACTTTGAAATGGGCACTGTTGTTTTTAAACCAGCAATTTAAAATAAATAAACAAGCCGGCCAGCATCTTCCTTATAAAAAAATTTAAAATAAATAAACAAGCCGGCCAGCATCTTCCTTATAAAAAAATTTAAAATAAATAAACAAGCCGGCCAGCATCTTCCTTATAAAAAAATTTAAAATAAATAAACAAGCCGGCCAGCATCTTCCTTATAAAAAAATTTAAAATAAATAAACAAGCCGGCCAGCATCTTCCTTATAAAAAATATGGCGTCGCCTACTTAGTTATTTCGCCAGTATCAAGTGTAGGTATTTCATATTGATACTAAATTTATTTTCTATATCTGACATACTGTGTGACAGACAACTTACCTAACGATACCATACCCTACTCACTCTTTCACACGGTTCTGAAAACATGAACCCTTCAGGCCTTTATACAGTAGGTATTCCAATAGTCTATCACTTCGCGCATACAAACTATTTTATTTCCATCGAAATAATCCCCTTTAAACGTGACACTCTGTTTGGACAGTTCGCCCCGGTTATTCAGTGGCCAAACATTTACACTCAATACGTGCTCCACGGATTAGGGACCGTCGCGGAAAAGAGTAATCATTTTCGTCGCTTTGTCATAAAGCACGCAATGGATTTCAGTTGTATTGTGATTAGAACTATTAATGAACGAGTGTAACAAAATATCTTATACAGAGTGATCTAAAAAGGGTATAACTGCCTTGAACTTGCGCGTCTTTAGCGCATTTATAATCATTATTCGGACTCAGAAAAAATGCTCACAAGAAATCAAAACTGGCATTATGTTTAGTATCGAAATTCTGACTAAACATAATGATTAAAAATGTGTTAAAGAAGTGCAGGTTCAAGGTCTTAGTATACCCTCTCTGGTTCACCTGTATATACAGCGGGAAAGCCAGGCAAATGTCAGAGGACTCGGCGGGGCAGCGCCTCGGGCAAGTTACATACTGACTGAAGGAGGCATGGCAGTTTCAAAAGGCTGCTCAGTCGGTCATCACACGGCTATTGGTCTTTTAAAAAACCGTTTCGTGTACCTTATAAACGGTACCACTTATATACATTAGGATATTAGTTAAAGTATATGATATCTGAGCATTGAAACGTATCTGAGAAATATCAAACAAGAAACACTGCTTATTCAAAGCGGCTCATTCGTTAGATCGGACCGCAAGCAACAACTAAATATGAGGGTACCCCGGTTCAAACTATGACACTAGGACGTCAAACACCTCAGTCCTCCCGTCGGGAATATAAAAAACGTATAATGAACGCGTTAAAATCCGTAAGATTAGTTTTCTTTCAATGTGTAGTATTCGCGTAAATATAAGAAATCAATATGTCTTACTTATTATACATCTAGGGTAGCCATACTAATAAATGAAAGATTAACAAATGAAATATCGGATTCCGCCATTTTACATTTATTTCCGTCCATTTGTCCGTGCATTATTGATCAGCCATCGGTCCAGTCTGTGATGTAGAGCCGAAATAAACTTAGCTTTGATATATTGAAGGTAGTACAGTTATATCTATAAATATAAAATAGTACAGGATAGTACATCAATGGGTACGGAACTGAATAATTTAGGTACTTTTATTGGGTATTTTTTATTACTTGCGCTGCTCTCGAACCCTTTCATTTTCTGAGAAATAAAAAGTATCGCGTAATTTTTTTTAACAAAAAAGACTGTCTTCAAAAAACTAAAAAGCAAAAAATAATCTTGAAATCTACCTTGTTGAAGTAAACCAAATATGTTACGAATGTGAAGTTGGTGCCAAACTTTCTGAAGTCGGTTAAAATGACGCGGTGTATAAGTTATCACCATACAAGTAAATACAGATTTCCCGTGATGAGCATTCATACAGATAATATAGACGAAAATTTTAAAATGGTGGGTTCGAAATCTGATCAGAAATAAATAGTCGACTGCATTATTTTTTCCAAAACCATTTAATTACATGACCAAATTACACGTTGAAATCCCATTCCCAAATTTATAGAAAATTACTATACCATTACAAAGCACTTTACTTGTGAAATATGCTTTGTTATACTGCATGTCTATAAATATTAGGATATTATAAATAGACAGATGCTCCATAGAGATAGATTAATCTTATACTCTAAGGTTGGATTGTCACAAGAACACACTGAGTTAACTAAAACCTACTTCCCGGTTAACATAACTTAAGAAATTGTTAATAAAATAATCTCCCGTTAAAAACATACGCCGTTAAATCACAAGTATGTAACATCGGAGCTCTCCGTAACACTAATTGGATTACACAAGTTCGCTGATGGAAATTCGGGATTTATTAATTGAAACTAAAATCTCGGGCCCCACTTGTCACAATTAAAATGATTGAGTGCCGTCGCTGTAATGGTTTTTGCAGACTTTGCGTATGTTTGTTGGGATTTAATTTAAACTTATCAATTTTCAGCTCGAGATGACACTTTGAAGTTGAGAGCCATTTATAAGTTGGCATTGTTAATAAACATTTGGAAATTCTTGGTTATTCATTTATTTATTTATTCAAATAAATAAATAATACTATAATTATTGTTGTCAATGTAGTTTTATTTTCTAAGAATTATGTTCCTTTGGTTTATGTTGTATAATTCGTAGTGTAATATTAAGGAATGATTGTAATTTTGGTGGTACCTTCATTAAAATGTGGTTGACAACAAAAATAACTTCGCTGCATTCGAACGCCGAAACGCCATTTTGATTCCTTTTTCGGCCTGTCTTTTCGGTCATCGTGAAAAAAAAACTAGTGACATTGGCAATGCTGATAAACATTATTATTAACATAAAAGCCAGACGAAAAAATAATAAAGACGGAGTGTCGCGATCAAGGAATTGTAGCACATAAAACCAAGCCGATTCGTGTAGTAGGTACACGCGAATTCACTTGTAAATAAGGATCCAATTCGTAAAACATGTCTATATTATTTCTTCGTCTAATAATATAGAATACTAATGGCAGGGTTCCCGCGGGATAGCCAAAAATCTTTGTATAAAAATCAATATCGCGAATATTAATGAAACTTGCTACGGTAAAAGCTTATAAGTAACAAGATTAATAAATACCTAAGATTATTTTTATCGTGTCGCAAGGGAATCTCTAAGATCGCCAAAAATCTATGGTGTCTAAACCTAAAATGGGCTATATAACTTTTCAAGTTCTCCCAATAAATCAGAAAAATAATCAGTAAAGTATACCTCACTTTACTGATAGATAATAGCTTGAATCCTCTACTGAAGAATTCTATGACTAGTCAAGTATAGCAATGCCCCATCGCCCCAACGGTTGTGGTCGGGGTTTTTTGTATATATGTTACATTCACCAAAAACTCTCATAACGCGATTCAGGAATGTATGGGGAACCGTCATTTGTCCTGAATGTCGTCTGCAGCGCCATCTGTGTAGCTTGTAGTGAGGTTGAAGAGGTCGCTGAACAAGTATACTAGCCACTCTAAAGCAATGGATTGGTTGCTATTATTAATCAAGCTTTAAATAATGTTTAGAAGTAACAACTATTTTTGTACCTCGGCACAAAAATATGAGACATTATTAGAATGATAGCAATGAACGTACGAATACAATCCAACAGTCTGCGGAATTAAGGTGAGCAGAGCGATACTTGTTGTTTCATACATTTTCAATTTCATACCGCCCCGTTATACTTTTCTTGGGCAAATTGGTGTGTGGTGTAGGGAAATGAAATAGTACCATTGAAATTATGATTAATGTATCATATAAACATTAAAAAAAATATATCAATACATTACCACCATATCCACCATCCATGATAACTGTCACACGTGATAGCTACCAGCCATGATTACTAACATCCATGATTACTGTCACTCATGATAGCAACCAGACATGATTACTAACATCCATGATTACTGTCACCCATGATAGCAACCAGCTATGATTACTAACATCCATAACTACTGTCACCCATGATAGCAACCAGCCATGATTACTAACATCCATGATTACTGTCACTCATGATAGCAACCAGACATGATTACTAACATCCATGATTACTGTCACCCATGATAGCAACCAGCTATGATTACTAACATCCATAACTACTGTCACCCATGATAGCAACCAGCCATGATTACTAACATCCATGATTACTGTCACCCATGATAGCAACCAGCTATGATTACTAACATCCATGATTACTGTCAGCCATGATAGCAACCAGCTATGATTACTAACATCCATGATTACTGTCAGCCATGATAGCAACCAGCTATGATTACTAACATCCATGATTACTGTCAGCCATGATAGCAACCAGCTATGATTACTAACATCCATGATTACTGTCAACCATGATAGCAACTAGCCATGATTACTAACATCCATGACGGTCACCCATGACCAGAATAGGATCAGTAGTCCCTTCAAACTTACAACTACATTTTAATTATATAAGTATAAATTTGAAATGTTTCCATTACAACTTACACCACGCAACCAAAGAAATAAAATGGCCACCGCTACAGCAGCGGCAGTTTTCCCGGCAAATGTGCTGTAACGTTTGATATTAGCGCATAAATTGTAACAATATGTATTCTTCTTCAGCCTTCAGACATTCACAAGAACTGTATTCCTCTGAGGAGGTTTGGATTTCTAGGTTCTTTATAAAAGGAATGATCATGTTGAATTGGAATTGACATTATTCAAAAGGTCTTGATCTTAGGGCGTACTACTACTAGTCTTATTTCTAGGCAGATTGATCCCGACCTTCAACTTGTTATCTGTATCATATTAAAAGCATACGTTCCCGCTACATAGTACTTTGTCTTCATCTGTAATTATAATTTTGTCCGACAACGTATGAAAACTAGTAAGTTTTTTTTTATTAGGATATGTATCTATTATTGAGTTAAAATATAAAATAGAACTACCGCCATCAAATCGAAAAAAATATATTAAATAGGCATCAAAGCTTTTAATATGATTTCGATCAACAAAGCCGTCGAGAACTCGGAACGAAGGCACTGATTGAGCAAAGCGGCGGCAATTAATCTGCAAGTGGACCTCGTGAGAGGCGCGGCGAGGCAGGCACTAGCATTGATCGGACTTTATCTCATTCAATGGTCTTTTTATAGCCTCTTGCATGTTTCATGACTATGTACCCATGTGCTGTACGTAGTTGTAACACAAATCAAAATGTTTTATTTCTTTCTCACTTAAGCAAAGACCACGAATGTACATCACTAGTAAAGTTTTTCCTTTTGATAATTAGATTACTACTATGGCCCAATCCGGGTTGAATTGATGGGAGGCCCGTGCCAAACTGTGGGACATTAAAATTAATAAAAAAAAGTGGTAAATATTTATATTTATATTGAAATAAAACTAATTTAACGGATTTTATCGCGTTTATTTTGTGTTCCCGACGATTCGGCTGCTTTGCAGCAACCATAGTCACGGGAGGACTCACTAAACGCAATAAAATCCGTTTAATTAGTTTTATTTTGATATGTAGTATTCACATGAATATAAGAAATCAATATTATTATTTTTTAATTAGATTATAAATAAGTTTTAATTTTTGAAGGGACTCTTTGCGAATCATGATGGCACAATGTGTCGCGCAACCTTGCGATACGATGGACAACATAAGTTCTGTGCCGTAGGGCAAGTTGTGAAGATTGTTGTCCCCTAGTATATCCAATGCTTTATAAAAACAAAACCCGCAACCGACATTCTATTTCCCAAGTTGAATATAAAAACAAAACACTAGAGCCATTAACGCACTCTTTTAACCGTGTCTTGGGGTTTCCCCTTCCCCTGGGGAGAGGTTTTATTTATGGAAGAGCTAAAACGTTTTACATTTCGCTTTGTTTTTTTTTTATACTTAACATTACCGCATATTTTTACGGGTTGGTGTGAAAACTATTTTGTTTGGATACGAATTTTAATTTTGAAGATTTAAGCTAGTTATATAAGTGATAGCCAAGTTGGTAGAACGCTTGCCTCGGTAACGGGGATCGCAGGTTCAAATCCCGCTCGCACCTCTGGGATTTCATTTGCGAATCTCATTTTCAACGACGATTATCACTTGCTAAACGGTGAAGGAAAAGATCGTGAGGAAACCTGCATGTATGAGAGAATCCCTCGAAAGATGTGTGAAGTCCGCCAACCCGAACTGGGCCAGCGTGGTGGACTATGCCCTAATCCCGCTCCCATTGAGGGGAGGCCCATGCCCAGCAGTGGGACATCAATCATCAAAAAGGGCTGGTATTATTATTTTAAACTAATAAGTGTGGACTAATTGTTGCTGAAGATGAGCAAGGCATGGACATAGGCTCGCCACCTTATAGCCCTCTACTAACCAAGCAAGGAGCCTCGCAAGGCAGCCTCGGGAACATGCCGCACGCGGTCGCCTTAATCTAACCCAAGCTATCAGTTAGCCTCAGGCGAGGATATCATACAAATCTCTTTTATGTATAAAATAACCATTTAAGTGGTGTATATTTTTTGACCTAACAAATTCGCTATAACAATAACACTTATTTAAGAGCACAGACTAGTTAGATAATGTTTAATAGTTTGAGAATTTAAATATTGAACCAAGTTTTTATTGAACCAAGCTTTTATGGAATTCATTGAAAACCTGCTAATTGACGACTTAAAATATTTTACACTACTTTTGGGGTGTCCCCAGTGGGCTACCCACTATCCCCAGTATCCTAGCCCACTGGGGACCACTTTAAAAAAAATACACAACTTTTGGGGTGTCCCACGTGTGGGCTACCCACTGGGAATAACTTGCGATCCGAACGCCAAATCAAAACAGTTGCGCTCGCGCCGAATGGGTGACCGCTAGGGGCATTTAACCGCTCGCACTTAGGAGGCATTGACCTGTACTGCTACTGGACTGGAGATAGACATTGACATTTATGTCCAGTATCTCAGGTCCAGTAGTAGTACTGGTCAGTTTTCAGAGGGAACGTTCAGCTGTCGGACCCGGCTATTACACTTGCTTTGCCATTATGGTGGCCTTAAAATCTACGGCACTTTTTGTGTTACCACATATGCTATGGAACGTGAGGTTTTGAGTCCTCTTTTATTAAAACTCTGAATTCATATGAAGCCTTCACACACTTTCTATTCATTCCTGTAAACATCTGCTGCTCATTCATAGCAATATCACACGTTTCTTTCAGCAAGATGTCACCTAACGAGTTAGTACAAATGTACGAAAGTACAGAAAAAAAAGTGGCACGCTCGAATATCAATCTTTATCAGAGGGTTCCATATATTGATTATTTCATAACTTGCAATTTTGTCGTTAGAAAAATAATAATAATATCACAAGACAAACACACCAGCTATACGGTCCCACACTAAGTAACGCTTGTATTGTGGGTACCATACAATGGACTGGGGGCGAACCCAGTATATAATACTTATAGAGGTAATAAACATCCATGACTCGGGTACAAACATTCGTGGTCATCACACATAGATTGTCCCTACCAGTATTTGAACCCGGGACCCTCAGCGTAGGAGGCTGGGTCACTACCAACTGAGCTAACCAGGTGGTCATAAACACAAATCATCTAAAATAACAACATTTTACAACAAATATGTAGCCACATTTTTGATATTTTCGATGTTTTAATGACAACATTCACACAGACAAACAGGTCGTTGCTGTTTTTTTTTCACACTATAGGCAGGTATTTGATCTCGATCTCACCTGATGGTAAGTAGTTTAACTGTTTGTAGGGAATTTTAGAAGTCTGGCTATCAAGTAGCCAGTTCTAGTTGATATTTGTGACTATGGGGCATAAATAATTGTTGTGATTGTCAGATTTGCCAAATTCAACCAACACTAGCTGTATTTTCGCTTCCTGAACTTGACCAGATTGGATATTAGTTATGTTTTGCTTTTGCACAAAAATGTCGCGCCAAGGGCAATAATGTTCAGTTTTACTTAATTATTTTTTTGATATACGGAACCCCAAAAAGAGCAGTGAATTCCCGACGGCGGCGCTCTAATTAAATGGCAAAAATCGACTCCGCCCGGCTTGACCCAGTTGTGGGACAATCGAGTAGACGCGAAATACTCGAGCCAACTCGACAAGTATGTGACGCAAGTTACGGGAGCTAGGGCGTGCCCCGCTATGTAGTGATAAACACCATGCACAACTTATTTGACAGAATTTGTACGGGCCATCCATCAAATAAGTTGCGGATACGGCTTGAAATAAAACTAATCTTACGGATTTTATCGCGTTTTTATTAGTTTTTTACGTTCCCGACTGTCTTCCTGTGACAGGACGTGACAGTCCTCCCGTGACCATGGTAGCTGTAAAGCAGCCGAAACGACGTCGGGAACGTAAAAAACGCATAATAAACGCGATACAATCCGTAAGATTAGTTTTATTTCAATGTGTAGTATTCGCATAAATATAAGAAATCAATATGCGGATACGGCTTATCACTATATTAACGCCTTAAAACGTCATTAATCAAAAAACATTATAAAATGTCAAAATGACTTTGATTAGCTGTCAGTTTTAAAAACTTTATTTATTACCTGTTAGAAGTCCAAGACACG
This sequence comes from Pheosia gnoma, assembly GCA_905404115.1. Lineage (NCBI taxonomy): Eukaryota > Metazoa > Arthropoda > Insecta > Lepidoptera > Notodontidae > Pheosia > Pheosia gnoma. The sequence goes on from FR989915.1 coordinate 6,844,991, forward strand.
CCATTTTCATATCATCATGTCACATCCATTATTTTATTTATAATGTGTATTTATTGAATGTGTTATTGCTATTAATTACTTGACATTGGCAAAATACCCGCTAAGTTGTGGGTGAGGCCATATTCATATCCATTTGATTTCATCGCATCTCATTTCGTAAAGAAAGAAGTATTACCTGTGAGATAAAAAAAAATACGCAATGCTATTGTTTTGAAGGTTACGTTTTAGGGTTCCGTACTGAAATAACAAAAACGGAACCGTTATGGTGCGGTACGACTACGTCCGTCTCTCGAAGGGAAACGGGTACAAACAAATGTTTGTATCCAAGTCACGGCTGTTTTATATCTAGATAAGGACTATATACGTACTGGGATCGCTCGTTCTAAATTATATGAAGCCCATCATATAAACGTTGCTTAGTTTGGTACCGTACAATTTGTGTGTTCGTCTGCCGATATTATTATACTTATTATTTTACTGGCTTCGTTATAAAGTCTACGTAGAGAATACCTACTTCTATACAATAAAAGGATTACTTTCAAATCGCGTACCGCTTGCTTTTAAAACTGTATGAAATTTGCAGTTGTAGGCAATCCGTAACACGTAGTAATTAGCTTGACTTTAATACTCTACAGTTGGGAAATGCCTAGCTCTACCAGCTCTACCTCTCATTTTCAGCTCGTAGAGCTCTACAAATTAATTTTGAAATTACTTCACTCTACTCAACATTGCGCACCTGGAATTTATAGGTACAAACGATCACTATTATTCGTTCTCTTTGCCATTTGGGTCACACAAATTAATCTATATCCATATTTGAACAAACATCACACTAAAAATAATTTAAAGCTTACATTTTTTTTAAATTTAAAATTACAATTATCCGCCGTACATTTATTACCTTTTTTTTCATTGGGACTAGGTCCGCCACACATTCTTAACAATGTTATTCCTGTAAGCCAGGATCCACAGCGGTGACCAACGAAGACGCTCGGTGAGTCCCGGGAAAAAGCTTATTGTCTTGGAACCCCCAACGAAATTAATCAAAAGGAAAATATGAGGAGTTAGAAAGAAAATTGTCTGCCGAACCAAAATTAACATAGTTGGTAGTGTGCCTGCTTTCTGTGCCTCGGTTTTTGTGTTCGAATCCTGGTTGGGACAATCTTTGTGTGATGAGCACGAATGTTTGTACCCGAGTCATGGCTGTTTAATATATATGAGTATGATATACTGCGTTCGCCCTCAGTCCATTGCACGGTACCCATAATACAAGCGTTGCTCAGTGTGTGACCGTATAGTTGGTGTGTTTGTTTGAGGATTTGAAAATAAGTATCTTGTCGACATCCAAAGCGAATCGGTTCTTCGTATAACAATAGTCTGCTCTCAACACAACAAGGGCCAGTTATTACACAAAGTTCTTTGAAAGACTGCATACAAAACTCTTTTGCTTATGAAAGTTCGTTCTTGTTCATCGAAGTTTGCGTCTAGGGGTATTTATGTGAAACTTTATACGGCAATATTAAAACGAAAAGTTTTTATGGAAATAAAATTGGAACAATATACGCAGATTGTCCATGGTGTTTATTACTTTAGTCGTCATTTATGATTGCCACTGAGTGTCTCGAAATATTGGTACTATGAAGAACATTAATCATATTGATTTCTTATATTTACGCGAATACTACACATTGAAATAAAACTAATTTTTGCGTAGATCGCACCGCATACAACAACTAAATATCAGAGTACCCCAGTCCAAACTATAACACTAACACATGGTTGCTGTAAAGCAGCCGAAACGTCGGGCATGTAAAATAATAATATTCACGCGATAAAATCTGTAAAATTAATTTTGTTTCAATAGTGATATGGCTTCTAACACAACCACGCTGACAGAGTTACTGTCTCAGCATATTAGATTTAAAAAAAAAACTGATTTTTAGTCATCGTATTAAGTGACGAAAAAACAAAAAAATATCAAGTGTGTAGCTTAAATTTCACACCGCATAGGGTGTGATAAGTATCAAAAGGTATTTTTAAATGAAATATCAACCTACAACCTTTTCAGAACAATAATAAGTACCCCGAACGCGAGTTCTTCCATCTGAAAATTCTAACCATCCGAAAGTTTTTAAAGTAAAAATGTTTAAAAGGTAAACACCGAGCAAAATAAACGGCCCGGATAAATAACTGTAAATCTCTCAGCTGTAAAGCTGAAAAGTTTTAGTGAAAAGTTTCAGAAGAAATTTATTTTTTTTAATATAGAAGGCAAATAACCCGCGGCTTGGGAAGTTGAAAATTGAGATAATATTTACTTTCGGTTATTAAAATCGAGTGTCGACTAGTGAAGGGAAGATTTTAAATGTATTTTCTAATTGTGCACTCGGATCTGTGTAAGTATGGAAGATGTAAAAGATGTAAAATATGTAAATTACTTTATTTATACAAAATGATTCAGAAAGAGTATAATGAACCTTGAACCTACGCTCCTTTGCGCATTTGAAACATAACTTTAGTATATTATATTATACATAATTATTTAGTACATTATATTAGTAATTTTGACCGGTTAAGAGTTTTGACTGCAACATCATTAGAGTTACAATTACTTAATATCACTCATATTTTTATTGATTATTTATCATGTTACATTGTAAACTCTATTGGCAATCCTACATAAATAAATATATATCAGATCAGACATCTTCTTTGCTTTTGTTGGCGGTACATTTCAAAGTAGCTTTACTATTATTATCTGTGCACTACAAGATCACCGACCGATTAGTGTCCACATCTACATAGTACGTTCTTCCAAACAAATCATAACATCTTACAAAGTGTGACAACACTAATCTATTAAAAAAGTTTCCTCAATAAAATTCACTGGACTATTAAATATTACAATGTATTCCGTAGTAATTTGCGGTGGCAACGCTGAAAATAAAGATGATCTGCAGTAGGAGATATGCTATGTCTGGTTTGAAAATAACAGCTTCAATCAAATAGGAACTTAATGCCATCGGCAATCAGCTTAAGAACGACGAATTAGTCTATTACGACGCTGTTTACATTATTTGATAGCCAGCTATATCTGATTGAATTTGGAATACGACCTCGAACCCATTAGCCCAGTGGGCAGTGACCCTACTTTCTGTGCCGAAGGGCCCGGATTCGAATTCTGATAGGGGCAAACATTGTGTAATGAGCACGAACGTTTGTACCCGAGTCATGGATGATGAATGTCTATATAAGTTTTATATACTGGGATCACCCCAAGGCCATTGTAAGGTACCTATAATACAAGCGTTGCTTAGTTTGGTAGTGTTCAGTTACAGCCTATGGTCAGACTAAAAAACTGCCCAAATTTCTCCATATTTTTGTTGATTTCTACAAGTATTCCTACTACATTGTTCTCACATACCTATAACAATGTATTGCTCAAAAATGTAAAAGATCTATTTTAAAAAAAAGAGCAACCATGGAGTTTCTTGCCCGTTCTTCTCCATAGGAACGGCATTCCGAACGGGTGGTAAAGCAGTAGCATAATATTTTTGTAACTTGACGATTCATAAGTACTGTACAATAATGGTCTACGTGAATAAAAAATATTCTGATTCTGATTCTGATTCTGATATTTCATTTCTCCAAGAGCCAAATTTTTACCCATAATTGCGAAAAAAATGCTCGATCTGGTAACTCTGCAATCACTTTATATTTAGCATAAATGATTTTACACGCTCGTATGTCGATCCCCGGATCAACATAGAATACTCATTGACAAGGGTAAATGTCCCGGATGACATCAACAACGGGGAGCAGACGATACGAGAAGCTTAATGTAGGTTCAAACACACGTTTGTTTGAAATATGAAAAATAGTTAATGATTTAGAAATGTTAACAAGATCAGCACGTCAAGTGCGAGCTAACTGTAAACTTTATAGTCTACCGTATTTAGACATTTTGTATGGAGTATTGACAAGCGCCCCTAGCGGACGGTATTTAAAACTTTCAATTCTCCATACAAAATGTCTAAATACGGTAGACTATAAAGTATACGGTTAGCTTACGAATAATCTCGCACTTGACGTACAACTCTCTTAGCGATGATTGCGAATATGTTATCTGTCGTGACAATGTTATCAAATATACTAGACTGTCCATATACAAGCTAATACAGAAAGGATATACTAAGCCTGTAGTCTTGGCTCTTTTAGTGCATTTGTAAATAGTATGTGAAGTCGGAAAAAGGTTAGTTCCCACAGAAAATGACAATTATGTTTTATGGCAAACCTTTTTTTTAATTAATCTTACTCCGTATTCTGACTAATCATTAGTATTTAAAAATGCGCTGAGGAAAACAAGGTTGTAAGACTTAGTACACAATTTCCGAATAACTAACTCTGTATACATTTTGGGGCCATGTTATGTTTCGTTCAGCATTGCGTGGGAGATAAACACGACAATCATGTAATTATTACCTCGACATTCATTATTCTTTATTCATTGAATAATATTTCTATTTTTAGATTAAGTCTAACACAATACAACAAAATGTTAGGTAAGAATGACAGGCGCCTTGTTAATGTTGCGTCTGAGAAATCTCTTAATACAATTTTGTTTAAATGACAGACATATTAAATAATGCTAAGCAAAGACTAGGATTTGAAATACGTGAATAAACATTTTATGAATATTTTTGAGCTCGTTCGTACTTTCATTGGTTGTTGTGACCCTGCTTTCTGTGCTGAGGGTCCCGGGTTCGAATCCTGGTAAGGACAAACTATGTGCGAAGAGCACGTACGTTTGTACCCGAGTCATGAATGTTTAATATCTATACAAGCATTATATACTGGTTTAGCCCCCAGTCCATTGTTTGGTACCTGTAGCCGACGGGTGAACGGGTGAGCGTGAGCAGGAAATAAAATGCTAAAGTGGACTGTAAATTAGTATAATTGACGAAAACTAAAAAAAACACAACAGTTCTCAGCACGGTACTTGGCGGGAGACCAACAAAAAGGCGCGGGAAAACAAAAAACAAACGAAAATATTTCTATTGTTAAAACAATTGACAGACGTCAAGTTATATGTGACATTTCACCAAATAGTTTTAAACTCAAGTTCGGAAAATTACTTAAATAATAACAATATATTTTAGCGTTGCTTCATGTGGGACGTTATAGTTGGTGTATTCGTCTGGCGATAGTATTATTTTAATCCCAACATTAAAAATATAAACATAACAGCCATCACGATACGTAATTGATGCGTTGTGCGTCCGTATTTCCGCGGACGGTTTGCCGGATCCCTGATCGGGGGATTCAAGGGATCCGCCGGATCCACTTGTCAATATCGGCTGATGTGCTTCATATACATAGTGGGGTACCCAGGCGTAAAACGGCGGTAAATATTTACTAGAGTAAATTATACAGGTGATTCAGAAAGGGTATACTAATCATTAAACCTGTGCCTCTTTAGTGCATTTGTAATTATTAGAAGTCAAAATGTCAATATGATAAAAAAAAAATTTAATTGACTTCAAAAGTCTGCCTTCACATAATATTACAAATGCGCCAAGGAACTAGATAAATAATCAGATTATGAATTGCGGTTCTTTGGACCTGTACTGACAGCTGACTAAAGTATTTACTGCAGTATGATGATAGGCTAGTCTCGATACTTGGCTCAGTATACTGCCTGTACTGTTATCAGAAATCATAATGACCAAGGGTAGCAGGGTATCCAGGAACACCTAAATCCTGACGTCATCAAAAAAGCATGCCGTCACTGTCATATTTGTTATAAATTATATGGTGTAAGTGGGACGGGAGATACTTTTATTACTGTAAATCATTGTGCTCGCGCCAATGAAAAGGTGTAATACCTCAACAAGAATACCACCAACCAATCACTTCCGATGTGACGTTTCAATTTTAACTTTAATTTAAAAGTGTTATCGTTCCATTTGCAGTAGAGAGTTCTAAATGGTTAAATTGTTATTGAAAATTAAATAACGCGCCATTTAACGGAGCAGACGCTTCCGACAGTGTTCAAAATGTGGAAGGAATTGACGGGTATGTTGTGAGTCGTATGGCTTCTTGATATGAACTGTCATGTTCAGATATAGGTAATATTATGGTTAGGGAAATTGGTTAGGGCGACCATGAAATAAGAGATGGATAAGAAAAAAACAATGGGAATTATATTTTATGTATGTAAACTATTACAGTACTTATGAAACGAATTTTACCGCCTGTTCGGAATGCCGTTCCTATGGAGAAGAACGGGCAAGAATGTCTTTGGGTGTTTTTCTTAAGGATGTTATACATTTTTGTGTTGTACATTGCTATGGCTATGGGAGAACTGCTGGTTAGCTGGTAACTGGTTAAAAAGTACTAAACTTAAGTATATAATTACAAATTGATTTGTTATATTTACGCAAATACTACACATTGAAATAAAAAAAAATCGGATTTTTATCGCTTTTTTATGTTTTTACGTTCCCGACGTTTCGGCTGCTTCACAGCAACCATGGTCACGGAAGAACTGAAGTGGTTGACGTCTTCGTGTCATAGTTTGAACCGGGATACCCTCATATATAGTTTTTGCTTGCAGTCCGATCTACGCAGAAAGTGCTCACAGTGTCTTGAGGTCCTGCAATGGTTGCAATTGGTTTTGAACCAAGCTCAGCAAAACAAACGCAATAAAAATATCGGAAAAAATACTTTTAATTCAGTATATAATTACAAATTATCGGCCTGCGTGGTGGACTATGGCCTTATCGCCCTCACATTGAGGGGAGTTCCCCAACAGTGGACCATTAGAAAAAGGCAAATATTATTGTTTATAATATAGTTATTTATTTCTGACACATACATTTGATTCGCTAGCAAAGCCTGTGACTTCGTGAACGTGACCTTTACTTATTAAACTTAAGTCAATGAATTCGACGATAATTAAAGTCTTAATTTTCTGGGACAGTTCCGACTAGTACAGAACGTATAATATAAATCGCCGCGAATGTTTTTTAGTGGTGCGTTCATGTAAACAAAGTTGTTGCGTATCTAGAAATACACGAAATTTGAACGAAGTGCGTACTCGGCTTTATATTATTCCGATTTTCTTTTTCCACATTTTTTTTTCGATTTACCCGGGAATGAGAGGTAATTTATACGAGTATGCGGTTAGTTAGGACCGGTCCCGGGGACGCTGCAATTAAAAACTCACACGCCGTTTGTTTCGTGCTATTTCGTGATTAAATTCCTTTTGCTTTGTGTACGTAAAGTAAATTATTTTGAAATAAAACTAATTTTAAGGATTCTATCGCGTTTATCGACACTAGGACGTCTAACACCTCAGTCCTCCCGTGACCATGGTTGCTGTAAAACAGGTGGAAAGTCGGGAACGTATAAAACATAAAACAAACGCCTTAAAATCTTTAAAATTGTATTACAATTTATAGTTTTTATTTTGTAAATACTATATGACGTTTGATAAAGTAATAAAACGTCTATAAGTTCGGTCGGGGGCTAGTATATATACTCGTATAACCCAATTTCCAAAAATATACTAGTGGTTAAATAATTTAATTTCCTGAATAAACCGAGAAACGGGCCATTGGCTACGTTGAGATCGCATGCAATGGCTTTGAAATAACCCAGTTTTGAAGGAATTTTGAGCAATCGTAATTTTGACCCGCTAGAACTATTCGAGGCATTGGTATAATTAGAATTTCTTGCTACTACAGTTTGTTGGTGCGGCTCGGTCTTTTGTTTTGAAAACATACGAGAGGATATTTTGAACGTTCCCGCGATTGAACGTTTGTCGCACTTATAAGAGGGCTTTCTTAGATAGTGAAAGGATTTATTTGAGAGCTATATAATGTTTGATGCGATGGGCACAGTTAGTTGTGACTCTACTTTCTGTCCCGGGTTCAATTTCCACGGGGAAAACTCTGTGTGATAAGCACGAATGCTTGCACCCGAGTTATGGACGTTCAATATCTATGTAATTAATTATGAACTGGGATCGACCCCAGTCCGTTGCACGGTATCCATATCACAAGCATCGGAAGTGTAGAGCAAGAAATTATTATTATTTCTATTCACACTAGAAATAATAATTACATCTAACTGTGAGACCTTTTTTTTCCTGCCTTAAGAGGCACTTAAGGGTATAAGAGGCAGGCAAACATTTCAGCAAATTTAATATTCATCACCGGAGTATATAAATATTTTACGAGAATAAGGCTTCCACGTTTTAATGTGCAAAATATTGCTTTATTAAAATGAATTATATTCTCCGAAGACGATGTTTCAAGCGTTGCCGCTTCAACTCTAGCCGTGTATATTCCATTTGTTTTCGATCTATTCATCAGTAAGCGAACTGGAATAGTAGGTAAACGTCATTCTGGGAAGTATTAGTTGAGAGCGGGCTGACATTTAAACCAATTTGCTTCTTGCCGTCTTTCAGCGTTAATAAACTGGAGGGCCGGGCCATTGAAGCTCTGAGACGCTGTTGAAATAATTCTGTTTCTAGCATCATAGATGTCAATGTAACTGAGGCTTGTAAAAGAACCAACTGTATAGTACCAAATCTAAGCAACGCTTATATTATGGGAGCTACAATAAACTGGGGGCGATCCCAGTTTATACATCCATGATTCGGGTGCAAGTGTTTGTGCTCATCACACAAAGCTTTTCACTGCCGGTATTCAAACCCAGGATCCTATGTACAGAAAATGGGACGCTACTGGTTTTTTAGGAATATTAAATATTGCATATGTTTTCAAATACATGATATATATAATGGATTCAAGCTGATTCAGTTCAAAATTACAAGACACGATGACACCTGTCGATCACGAGGACGGCCCCTCTAACTACTGTGTATTAACTATAGTATATTCACACTATTTATCCACATAACATATTTGTAATAACACTCTGAATGGAATCGGTAAAACGTTTCGTACGCTTTCTAGTACGCTAAGTATAGGTATGATATAAATCGATATAAATAATATCTTGAGTGGTACACCTCTATAAAATAAGCATAAATTGTGTGTGATAGAGAATTCCTCGCACCGGCTTGGCTCGTATAAAAACACCGAGTTTTCACCTTTATTTAGAAAAGGGCTGTGAGCAATGTTTCTCAAAGTTTTCAATACGCCCCCCTCACGAGAAACTCTTAAGACATATTATGTTATGAAAAAAAAGTTATTCATAGATCATTGCCTAGAATCAAAACGATTTGATTGCCTACTGGTAGTTGCTTTATCTCCTTCTCTTAGCAGGAATAACGAGCAACACTTTTAGCTTACTGATACTGCACTGTTAATTAACTCGAAAGTGTGCCTAGCAAGATCTCTTATCGTAACTTTCTTGAAGAAGCCTACTTTCTTATTTATACGGTGAAGGAGGAAACCTGCGCGTTCTTCGACGACCGTGTGAAGTTCACCACCCGTACTGAGCAAGCATGAGGGACTGTAAACTGAATACTCCACGCATATGGCAATAATCTCTGCCCCTATTAAAATTATCCTCACCATCTCTGCCTAATCTTTTAGGCGTCAAAGGCGTTAGGTTAGATTAGGTTAGGGTTTATTTTTAGTTTAAAGCTAACATGCTCTCGTAATAATGCTAGGAAAAAGGTAATGGTTATTATCAGCTTTATCGTTAAGAAAATGTTATGAACATTCATTAATACCTTAACAACTAAAAACATTAATTATGGGACATGATTACCTAAAGTTACAGTATAAAGTACAACGCTCAGAAGGTGACGAAACCACTCTGCTTAAAATTTATTTGAAATTTAATGCAAATGAACGCCAAAGTTTGAGAACCTGCGTCTAACCTAATTCCATTGCTTTCTTGTTGTAAAAGTTTTATGAATTTGTAATATAGTTTAGTTCAATCCCTTCTTGTCAATACATAATGCATTAGATTTCGTGCTCATTAAAATTGCAGATTGGAAAAATAAATTGCTTTTTGTTTTATTGAAATTGTGCGGTGAAGTTTTGGTATACGTGTAGAGTATTATGTTTTAATAATAAATACGTTCCATGACAATGTATATTATGTAGGTACCTTTACATATAATATGTCTATCACTCGGTCGTGTCTGTACATTAAATATTTTTGGAAATAACAATTCGTTGTAGGAGATATTATTTTGGAACTGCGGACGAGAAAACTAACGGACGAACGAATGTGGATGAAACTTGGAATGGTGATAGCTTATTATAACTATATATAGACGTTGCTGCTTCTAGGGTAAAAGGTATGACCTAACGCCTATATATAGACGTTGCTGCTTCTAGGGTAAAAGGTATGTGACCTCATTACCTCATGACCTTTTACCCTAAGGTTAAGGTTGCATGACCTCATGCAACCTCAAGAGTCCCACTATACTTGGGTAGGTATTACATCCCAGGGCTACAAAAAGTAGTTCAATCTTTGAGATAAATCACAATATTATTTGATTAAAAAATGTTGTCATACATTCCCTTACAAGAAGGCTGAGAACACACACACGAAGCGAATATTTTAAAAAGTTTATAAACATTTTGGGAAACGCTGGCTTGTGTTTAGGAGAGTGGAAATTGAGGCGTTGTTACACTGGCAGTGTAGTCAGAAATTGAATTTAAGCGAGCCGAGAATTTTGTAAACGAAGACTTCCATTTTTGGATTTCGTGAGAGAATTTTTATTCGCGTTTATCCATCGACGCTATGCAGAAAGAGAAGTTAAAAGTTGGATTCTGTAGCATCGTAACTCCAGACGCAATGAACAGCACTCGACAAATATTTTTTTGAAAATTCACATTATTGAGATTTTACTTCATTATTAAATTTGTACTTTGTTGTTGTATACTTATGGTTCATTATAAACTATCTAGCACAACCTTCGTTGTTCTCGCGTACTCATAACAATCTTCTGAATAAAAGTGCATAGTCCTTTTCAAATATAACCATGGATTTTTGATCTTCTTGATGGGCATGGCATTCGCATGGTAGAACTCTACATAATGTTGTATATTTCTCGGCGATTCAAATATACTCGTACCTACAAATACTCATGAGATACATTTAAAATGTATTGTGTTCAGGTAGAACTCACAATATTTGCCAATTTCTCATACTCTAACATTTACCCAGCTCTTATTTTCCTTAACATTTAATTTGTGTTCCTTAGTTTCCAGTTTTTAATAATGCATGTCACCTATGATTCACACAGTGTCCTTGTTGATGGAAATCCTTACTAAATAAAATAAAAAAAATGGATATGATTTCCGTTTTTTACATTCTGGGACAAGCTACAGAATTCCTCTGGATAATTTAACGGTTTGAGTCATTGTTAGGTATCGTACAGTTACTTGTCTGACGGTTGCAACTTGAGTAGCTTTCAAAATTAAGTCGTATTGGAGTATTCAGTGAATAGTCAAATATCGTATAGCCGTAATAGCTAAGTTGGTAGAACGCTTGCCTCGGTAACGAGGATCGCAGGTTCAATGCCCGGCTCGCACTTCTGGGATTTCTGGATTTCATGTGCGAATCTCATTTTCAACCGCGATTATCACCTGGTAAACGGTGAGGAAACCTGCATATCTGAGAGAACCTCTCGAAAGATGTGTGAAGTCCGCCAACCCGCACTGGGCCAGCGTGGTGGACTATGGCCTAATCCCCCTCAAATTTAGGGGAGGCCCGTGCCCAGCGGTGGGACATTAAAAAGGGCTGGTATTATTAGTCAAATATCGTCTCGTACTTTCCTTAAGGAGGCACGAATTAAAAACATATATAACATATATCCAACATAAACCATCTACTGACTGAACGTGGTCGACGTAACTCACCTGCCACCATTTCTATTCACATATAAAATAGTGTATATAAAATTATAAAGCGATTAAATTATCTTTCGAAGCGTAGCCATGTACGCTCAAAGTATGTACCGCTACTGGAAAATTTGTTCCAAAACATTAATTAGCCATTGATCCTTATGCCGTACCCTAGAAATTATACGCTCAAACATTCTGAATAGGCCCTCCATTTGCAAAATTAGCACAAACTTCAGGAATTTTCAGTTGGTAAGTATCTACTAAACGATAATAAAATTGGCTGTCATTTTGATTATGAACCGAACTGAGGGATGCGATAATTGGACAGTTAAATACATTAATATTAATTATTGAAATTTTATGGATTTTAACGCGATTATTTTATGTTTTTAAGTTGCCAACGTTTCGGCTGCTTTACAGCAACCATGTTCACGGGAGGACTGAGACCTGTTTGACGTCCTAGTGTCATAGTTTGAACTGGGGTTCATTTAGTCCGTAAAATTAGTTTTATTTCAATGTGTCGTATTCGCGTAAATATAAGAAATCCATGATATTAATTAATTTATCTCAAGTAGATCTGACTTCATCGTCGGAAGGAAATCTGTACGGTAAGCAGGTACTTGTAATGTAATCGTGACGTCATCGAGAAATCATGCTGTCACCGTCAAACTTATTTATGACATCTCTAGTGTGAGAGTGATGCAAGACGTTACGTTACCGAAACGTCAACGAGATTGTGCTTGAGATTATACTTAACCTATCCGTGTAATTCAAGAATTGAAAGTTTTAAATACTGTCCGCTAGAGGCGCTGTTCAATTTGCCATACAATGTGTCTAAATACGTAAACTATAAACTATACAGTTAACGTACGAATAATCTCGCACTTGACGTACTGTATCTTCAAGAAGAATATCCGTGATGTATTTAGGAGGATACTAAATTAAATATCATAAGTACGCAGCAGGAACGAAGTCGCAAGTTGTTTGAACGAGCTTTGTTAAGCTGACTCAACTCAGGATGTAATTCATTACTAGACACCAACACTTTGATAGTAGGGTTGGTGCTATCAAAAATGTATTTTTATATATTTTAAACTATGTATTAAGTACGTACTTACTGCTTTCTAAATCGTAGGTAACAACCATTGTTATCTATTTTAAGGGGTTCAAAAGTAGGTGATAATGATCACGTTTATGTATAAAATATATGTGTCAGTATATGTACAGTACCACATATATGTATATGTATAGTACATATGTCAATATATGTACAGTCTTTGTTTTTTCTGTGAGAAAGCGAGACGGTACAGTTTCACCGCGCACTTAGTGGGAAGAGTTATTTTTAAAATTTCAAATAATTTGATATTTTTTTCGAGAATGTGACCTTTTCAGCCTACCAATGGACCACTTAAAATATTTTACATTATTATTGTTAAGCCTTGTATACTCCATAGATTTTTGATATTAAACCTTGAACATACCAACATACTTTATACCTTTCTGAGGTACGTTCCGGCTAATCTCTGAAATGGCTGGACCGATTTTGACGGGACTTTCACTGGCAGATAGCTGATGTAACAAGGAGTAACTTAGGCTACTTTTATTTTAGAAAAAAAAATAGGATCTCACGAAAAAAAATTAAAACCAATGTTGCAGCGCAGCGCCTGATTAAGTTTGATAGCAACAACCTGCAATGCGCCCGCGGGCTCAGAACGGGCGAGCAGGCTGTTGCCAACGGTTGAGTCTTTGTTAAATATCACGCGGACGAAGTCGCGGGCAACAGCTAGTAAATAATATAAATTATGATGTTGTTAAATAAATACACAATTACAACATACAAAGGCTTTGGCTGAGGATCACAAGTTTATATGAATATAATTACAATTTGAAAAGTGAAACTCAGTTATCTCATCCTTCTTTTTCAAAAAACAAACAAAAATAAAGTATGCTCCAACAAAAAATCCCATCCTACATCTCAGATAATTAGAGGAAAAGAATACTTAACTGAAAAACATTCAAACTTCGCCCGTTTACGGGGCCCACGCGTAAAATTAAGCAGTTTCAGCATAAAAGTATGAATGAGACTGGAATTAGTCGCAAAAAATATTTTTATAAAAACCGACTAAATATAGATCGGATTAACACGCAAAGTTTACAATATCTTGGGAAGTAGATATTTCACCGACTTCAAGAAAGGAGAGGTTCTTAGTTTGTCGTGTATGTTTTAAAGCGACACAAACGTTGCGCGATAGTCCCGCGCGTCAGACGCTTCGTCCGTCGCAAGAAAGAAATAAACCATAACATTGGCCAAGAACTTGAAGAGTCATCTTCTTGGCTTACTTTGTATATCCAAGCGTAATTGTACAGGTAAGCCTATATAGTGTGAACTAGCATTTGAAATTCTGACTTCACATAATGATTACGGATGCACTTAAGAAGCGCAGGTTCAAATGCTAGTGTACTCTTTCGAATCACACGGTATAAACCAAAGTGTATGCGTGGAATTGCACTGTCAATTCATCGACTGATTGAGCGTAAAGAACAAATGACATGAATCGTTCAATTTGTATAAATCTTTACAGATTCGTTTGGAAGATAAGAATAAAGGGACGAGGGTATTTTTATTAAAAATAATAAAATGAAATATTTAACATTCTCCCTTTGTGTTGGTGTATGATAATCTGATCAGAATAAAAAAACGCCAAACCAGTTGAGACTATTTTTCTTCTTTTTCGTTTTTAAGTTGGTAATCGGTTACATAATGGCGCCATTTTGGCCAGTGCTGAGTATTCCTCGCGTTTAATCGTGATTGAATCGTGTTTTGCTCGTTAAGATATTAAATAAAATAAAAGGTTGTATATAATAATATTATTGAGTTCATTTAATTCGTTAATCGTTCAATCTATTTTTCACCTCACTACCTTTTTTTGTCAAAATCCGGTAACTCTCCAACTGTCATGTTACACAATTAAATTCAAAATCGAACTCTGAAATGTGTGACTTCACTTATTATATATGACTTCACTAAACACGGAACTGTGTTAAGCTCTTCTGTTCAATTTGGGAACTAAAATATATTTTATTATTTTGCCAACCCTAGTGTTAAGTTCCTCGACTGTGCGAGTCATTGTTTCGCCTTCGTACCTCACTTGTAGTGGTTTTGTTATCCAAAATAATGAATTCGTCAGCCCTGCATTATACATACTTTTGGGATATAAAGTGTTTTGTACACTGCTGCTCGATGAATTTATAGCGCGATTTGATTTTAAATTTAGTGAGCGTAGAACGTGAAAATACTTGTGACACTGCCTTTTTGAAATTGTGCCCGATCGTACATTATAAAACAATGTTTCAATATTGATCCCCATTTGAACCCTTTAGGGGTCGAATTTCCAAAAGTCCCTGCTTGTGCACCTCAAGAATACTCAAGGTATAAATAATAATACCAGCCCTTTTAATGTCTCACAGTTGGGCACGGGCCTCCCATAAATGCGAGGGGGATTAGGCCATAGTCCACCACGCTGGCCCAGTGCAGGTTGGCAGACTTCGGACATCTAATATGACCAATATGACTGCATTGAAAATGCCGCCAACCGTTTCGTCATCCATCTAAGCTCTTTTTCATAAATCTCTTTAATATTATTTTTTTCTTAACTTAAATTATTATTCTGCTATCACAATGGATAACAGGCTTAACCCAACTAAAGGAAGTCGTTCATTAATTCATTTCTCCTCATTTTCGTCGAGCCACGGGTAAAAACAGCGGCCAAGTCTAAATATTTTCATAAGAAGTATGAAGCTTGGTTTAATAATAACTAGACCACTATAACGCCATTTAGGGAGGGAAAATGTAACCTCATTATGTTGAGGGGATGAATAAAGATGAATAGAGTGCTATAAAGGGAAAATCTGATTAAAGTGAGCGAAGAGAAGGCTTAGAATTTGATGGGTGATCAAAGAATTTTGTTATTGTACGCATTTAAATAAATTCCCTGACTCCTGCGGTAGTCAAATTAAGTATATTACAAGAGCCAGTCTTTTCCTTATAAATAATGGTGCTGATAAATGCTATACAGGGTGTAAGGGTACAGTATGGTGACATAAACTTTGGGAATAAGTTTGGGTAAATTATAGAAATCAGTTATGAGGAAAGTCAAATGTAATAGATGTTGTAATTTTTGAGCGCGCAATGTAAAGTAAACCACGCAATCACCACCCAAAGCTCCGCGAGATACCCGACTCGTGTGAGTGGTGAGCGCACCCGAGCCTATCGACTTTTAATTTACATTGCAGTTTTACATCTTAATTATTAATTATTGGTTTGTATACTAAAAATCACGTTGAAATACAATTATATTATGATGTCATGGTAAAAATCGTTTTGAAAATACTAAAAAATATGCGGATAATTTATAAAAATTCTATAGTAAATTCAACTATGGCGGGTCCTAATCATGAGTTGAATCTATGGTATCACATTTCTTTACGTAGCCATATACACCTTGTATAATGCATGCAACAATATACTTTGATAAATTGGAAGCTATCTTGAAAGGTTTCGTTTCAGCATAGAAAAAAAACCACAACACAAAATATTATTATTGACATCCAATAAGTAATGAGATATTGAAACGGAGATGATACAAGGACGGCCGACCGCTACGACCGCCGATGTAAATCGATATGCCGCGGTATCTGATATACATTATACAACACTAGCGTAGTACCTTTGTCTATGCATAATAAAAATATCTGTATATATAAATTTAGACATCAATGATCTGTATACAATAACCTATTTACAAATGGCTATTCAAAAAAAGAACAGTAAAAAAAAATTAAAAAAAGGCAAGCCCGCTGAGTTTCCCGCTGGATCTTCTCAGTTGAGGTCGCTCTGATCCGGTTGTAGAGTTAAGAAAGAATGTAAATGACAATTTGTAAGTGCCCCAATAGGCTTATACGAAATAAATGATTTGACTTTGACTTATACTAGACTATTAAATAAATTATAGGTTTCTATTGAATGGCGTACACTAAAATGCAATAACAAAAAACTATGATGTATTCTAAATTTAAAATATGATAAATAATAATACGTTTTCCAAATTCTAAATTCAAACCCAGCTCGTGTGAGATTTCGAAAATGCATTGGGAACAACAAAATGGCGTTTAGCGGCCGTTAAATTGTTTTGTGAAACACTGTCACCAACATAAATATTCTTTGGGGATTCATGGTTGTTCAAGTTTGCCCAGATATTATTTGTCAGAAAACTATTCATCACTCCAGTCGTAGTTATCCTTATCCAGCAAAGTCTTGAAGCATTTATTTGAAATAAACACCTAATCCTTATTTTATACTTGACACTGGCAAAATACCTAAGATGGTGACGACATATTTATTAAAAAATAAAGATACTTTATCGCGCATTATTGCCATCCTATAAACTACAGAAAAAGCAAAACAAACAAACGGGTATATAAATGCTATATTCTCGAACACCGCTAAACGTCCATTACCCAAAAGACATTACAGAAGGTACATAACATTAAAAGCATTTTATATTGAATTAAGATGTCACGAGTCCTCAGAAAATTCGACCTTAATTAATATCGTTCGGCAAAGTGTCAATTAATATGTATGTGTGTAATAATAATAATGTCGTTACGGATTTGGGACGAGAAATTTGTTAGGGAATTGCTCTAAAAACTTTAACTTGGATAGAATAGACGTGAATAGTCGAGGGGCTGTTTAGTCGACTGGGACTGCTGGGTCCGTTATCCCAGTTAACTGCACATTTTGAATCGGTACACTGGGACCACATGCATTAGTTAGACCATTTGCCAGATTTTACCAGGCATTTGACTGAACATTCGTGGATAAAATTACAAGTACCTATAATATATAGACCTAAATTATAATAAGTAGTTTGTGAGTTTGGGGTAAGGTGTTCATCTTCGGAAATCCTGAACCGTTTATGAAAATTCTTTCACTGATAGACAGCTACATTATTGGCTGTGGAGCTGCGAGCAGAAGCTAGTCAGGGATAAAAATAGGACCGGGACAGCCAGCTTAACGTATCCTCCATTTATTTCTATCACCCCGAACATTGAACCCCTAGAATCAAGATGGCCGAATCCACGTGTGACATTTTATTCCTTCAAACAATTCCACAAATGATCTCATTTTACACAGATAGCTGGGATAAAACTTTTTCACTGTCGAATTGGGCGACCTTCGACCCGGGCCTTACTTATCCCGGTTAAATAATGGGTATACCGGGTCTACCACTTCACCTATGAATAAATAGCCCGGGACCCGAATATGAGTTATCTCTGCATGATGTCAAAATGCGGGCTTTAGCGTATTCTTACCAGCGTTGAGCGCTTATTCGTTGGTTCTCCCGTAAATTATAAATACTTTTACACCCTAATTTAAAGATGTTGTAAATCTTAAGCGCTTAGTCTTCAGTTCTTCCAACCGATGTATTTTATTTGCGATTTCCAGTCCAATTGGTTCACGAATGTCGAAAAGTCGATTTAAAAAAAATGTTTACAACAAAATTACTATTGTGACGTTTTGTGACGATATTTTTTTATATTATGGTAATAATTATTACAAATGCGCTATTGAAGCACAGCCTTAAGCCTTAGTCTGCATACCTTATCTAGAAACATAGGCGTGATAGTACTTTAACAGATATAACGAAGATATACATCGCCCTCACTACCTACACCTTACCTACACTTTTAAACCCCCAAAACTCAGTCCTTTACCGAAGTAATTGTCAGTTGACATATTTATTGCAGGTTCGAGTCTTGGGTTGGGCACCGTGATTTATCGGACCTCTCGCCTGGTACATACGACACTCTGTTTTTACAGATGAATGAATTGCTTTAGGGGGTAAATGGATGGGGCGATTTTTTCTGTGTTTTTTAATTGTAGACTTAAGGTTATCTACGTCTCCATGATCGCGAAATATTATACATATGTACTTCCATCTTTATTTTCTTTAGTGTCAGAGGGATTGAATTGATAAGAATCATATCGATTTCTTATATTTACGCGTATACTACACATTAAAATGAAACTAATTTTACGGATGTTATCGCGTTTATTTTATGTTTTTACGTTCTCGACGTTTCGGCTGCTTTACAGCTACCATGGTCACGGGAGGACTATGACCATGGTTGCTCGTTATTCCTCAAATTTCGAGTATAAAAGCTTTTGTGCTAGAATTCCTCATAAGTCCAATATTATCCTGTAAACTTTTACGCCTGTAATCCTCAAGGAAGTAAACAGAGGTGCATTGCATTGCACTTACATTTTGATGGGACTTTTCTGCCTAATGTAATAGCGGGCGAGATTATATACGACCGGTATTCGTGTCATAGGCTTGTCATAGCCGTCTCTTAACCTTGGCTTAGTGTGGGATGGCAACCTTCGAACTGCATTCTAATGACGTATATTATTTAAAAAACACAGAAAACTGAAGAATAAACAGGAACTCCTAATACAATCGCAAAGTCCTCGTCAAAAAGCATGCTGTCTCTGTCATTCTTACTTATAGATCTACAAAATATATTTATGTATATATAATACTCAGTCGCCTAATCGCCCGACTAAAATCGTGCTATACAACCAGGCCCTTATCTTCAATGGTATTATTTTAGGTTTGTTCGCAAAGGGTTTGTGGTTTGTTAGATACTTTTATTTTTAAAATGTTTTTGTTACGTGTTTGTGGGGTGACGTCGCGGCCATATTCTTTAATATATAAAATATAAATATGACATTATACAAATAATTTATTTTCGTTAAAAATTTAAAGGGTTTATCACATCTGCGACAGTTATAATATATGGCACGTACGGCGCCAATTTTCTGTTTATTTTATTTGACAGTTAAAAATGTAGTAGAGCCTTTCTTTTTTTAAATATATATTTTTTTAAATATGTTTCTGTCTAGACACTGATTAAATAACGATTGTGACGTTATAACATTGATACGTGCTGTCTTTAAAACTGTTTTAAATATAAAGCTACTAATAAAAGTGTCTACTATGTTTATGATTTGAAAGGAAGCGACAGGTTGTTTTAAATTTAGCCGAATATTTCTTTCAAGTTGGCGTCTTGTCACAGCAAAAATAAAATGCATGTTCCGTCATCCGTCATCGTCATTATTTTTTTAACCGACATAAAAAAGGAGGAGGTTCTCAGTTCTGTTTTATTTTTTTTACATATTTGTTACCTCAGATCTCCGTCACTTATGAACCGATTTGGATTTTTTTCTTCGAAAGGATATGCTTACACATCGGTTCCATTTTTTCAAAAAATAGTTCTGATCTACAATGTTTTTGATATATTAATATTTTATTTTAACTTGTTATTGCTACAAATTAATAGACATTGGCCAAATACCTACCGTAGCGGGTGGGTGAGGCCATTTAAAGGAAGAAAGACGACGATCCTTTTTACTTTGCAAAAAGAAAGTATTTTGGTTGTGGACGGGAATTTAAAAATAAAATGGGTCTAACAAAGCTCTATTTCAGTTGTCTAGCTCTTTAATGGATAGCAGAATAGCTTGTTTTTGTCTATCCATCCAATAAATGCACCCTAGATTACATTTATCCTAACGTTATAGTAGGGTTTTTTGATCGTCATTACGGACCCCTATTCCGTTACAATTCGCTTTTACGGGTTCCGTATACGATGTTGCATGTTATTGTGTTAGTAACAATATTAGGGCATGTTTTATGGGGGTGTATGGAAGATAATAAGGCTCTGTTTAGCGTAAATTATTGCTCCTATATTTTTTTTTCAATGTAACTAGACTGGCAACGTAACTAGGCACGTCCTGCCGATTATAATAGGTACTTGGAGATCGATTCCAGGGTGAGGTATTCTTATTAAGAGTTCATATAATGGCTTTATACCATTTGATGAGGGTGCTAATAAAATAGGTCCTTACCTATGAAATTTCCGTGCTGCAGTACTGGCCATTTCAAATCAAAAGAATTCTAATTTCAAATTAATTTAATTTTAAAATCATGGAATTCTTATTCAAATTAGGAATTTGTTTATTGACTAGCGTTATGTTTTCTTCGCATTTGAATCTTTTTCGTCATCATGGATACGTTAAAAAATCGAGTAATTATGAAATATGAGTACCGACGTGGCAGCAACGCGGCACAAGCGGCACCCAATAAAAACGGCGTTTACTGAGCGAACACTATAAACGCACGCACCACCTGTTATTGGTTTCCCCCTTCCGTTCTCGAAATTTCGACCTGAAAAATGAACCCGTGGTCGTCCGAAAACTTTGGTGGACAATGACGAATTAAAAGCGATTGTGGAAGCTGATGATACTCAATCTACGGCTGAATTAGCAGCAGCTTTCGACGTTAGCATCAAAACAATATTGGTCCACTTGCAAGGTAAAAAATCTTGACAAATCACACAGAATCCAGGGAAAAGATCATTACATTGGCCATGTAGGAATCGACGTCACATCCATTCAGGGCACCAAGTCTGCTAACACAATCGATTCATAATCGAACAGCAACCGCATAGTAACTGTCACTTTTGACAGGTATTGTGATTCGTGTGCAAATATTCGTGCTTCTCACACAAAGTTTGTCCGTACCAGGATTCGAACGCGGGACCCGCAGCGCAGATGGCAGGGGATCAATCAACCATCTATATTGATATACGTCACCGTAAATAGAACAGGCAGTCTCTTGCCTGGCTGCATATCTTACGTTTACGATGTGAATATTTAATACGAATAGAGAATGAATTTCAAAGGGTCACCTGCCCTTTGTACTGCCATTCACAAACGTTAAAATTATGTATACAAAGAAATGTAGCTCGTTTGATGTTGTCGTCTCATTAGATCAGAAGGCGATATCATGGGTTTGTTATGATGTCGGGATAAGTATGTTTTAAGGAAGCGAAAATAATAATGTAGGGGCATCTTTACTTTATTGTAAGGTAGTGAGTTCGAATGTAGTGGGTAATCTTCAGACCTACTGGGCCCCAAGTCTGCTAACCGAACGATTGATGAATCGATTCATAGTCGAACAGCAACCGCATAGTTACTATGCGGTTGCTGTTCGATTATGAATCAATTGTGTTAGCAGATTTGGGGCCCTGATCCGTTGAAAAAAACTAATTTTAAGGATTTTATTGCGTTGATTTTATGTTTTTACGTTCCCGAAGTTTCGGCTGCTTTACCGCAACCATGGTCACGCGAGGACTGAGGTGTTAGACGTCCTAGTGTCATAGTTAGAACTAGGGTACCCTCATATTTAGTTGTTGTTTGCGGTCCAATCTGTCAGTGTGTTGAGGTCTTACAATGGTACGCACTATTGCAAGAACTCAAGACACTGTAAGCACTGTCTGCATATACTATTTTTTATTGAAATAGGTTAGCAACCCTAGTTTTCTAATTATTTAGGTTTATTGCGTGTAGGGGCTTGATTGTCCCCGAGTGTACCATAGATAAGTCCTATGGATAAAACCACCTTAACAATGAAAACAAAATGATTTCCAATTTAGTTGAATTCTGGCCCCAGTTCGCGCCGCCCCGCTTAGCCCGTGTAATCCCGGCTAAACGCTATAACTGCTAACTGATATAAATTGAGCCTGGGATTTTTAGATTAAAACTCTTTGCTCCCTAATAAAACTTGAAGAAGATGGTAAATTGTATCTGCGCTTATAAAAGTTGTTATTTCAACCCTTTATAGCTATTATTTTCGTTTTATTTGCACAAGGAAGTTTTTAACTTAAATATACATGACTCATAGCTATTTTTTTAAATAAGGTAAATGTAAACTGACAGCTCTTAGCTCATTTTATATAACATTCGAAAGACGTCCGTTCCAGGACAAAGATCTCTCTCAAAGACTTTCATATATCCTCCACCCCCCGCTTCGACTGGCTTCTTGGGACCAGTGGCCGAAATTTCAAAAACTCATTGACCCAATGCTGGTCATCCTTAAGGCCTCGCCCATAGCCTCGTGCATACCTAACTAGGCTAATTACTGACAGAATAAATGAGTGAAAAACTTTTAACTACCTTATCGTTACAAGTTGATAACCCAAATGACTGGCCAAACTAAAGTCGATAGATTGGGTTTCCATATAAAGTTTGTAAGTTTTGCTCGGATTAACCTTCTAAAACTGGGTCTGGTATGACCACATTTTTGTTAGAATTAGGTTCACTGGCAAAATGGAGCGTGTCTCAAGCGTTTATTTAAAGAAATTATGTCGACAAGCACGCAAATATGTTGCTGGAGCTGCTAACTTAGTTTCATACGAGGACGACACTAAAAGTTTTTAGAACTGGCCTCTTGTAAACGATATATAAAAAAAAAATCAAATTTTGAATATGGAATGCTTTGCCCATATTATTGTGTATGTATTTTATTAATTTATCATTTGTTTACGATTTGGCGGCAAATTTAAAATTGTCTCTGTCACGTCAGCATGAATTTAACGCGAGAAAATTTTCGTACTCTTATTACAAATAGGGCAAAATTCATGGGCCATACAGATTGTGATGTAGGTTTTGACGAGAAAAGTTATTCTACCTCTTTCGTGTGAAGATCACCAATCCGCTCGTACGGGACCAGCATGTTGGATTATGGTCCTCATCATCCTCGCATTGACGAGTATTCTGACCTGTGGTAATGGGTAAGTAGACCCTCTTTTATATTGGAGGCAAATACCATTGTCAAAATTTGGGTGTACTGCGTCGCACCTCTGCCTAACCCGTGACGTTGGTTTAGTAGCTTTTTAATTGTCGTTTGATCTATTCGCTAAATGATTACGCTCTTAGGTCTGCAAGTAGTATTCCCAATGTAGGTTTCACCATAATGACTGGTCGATTCAAATGTCTGTGTCCAACACTGGAACAAAGCCGCAGAAATAATTGTAATACAACATAAAGAGAGAGAGGAAATAAACGATAATTTACCAACAAAACCATTAAAACGTACGTCAAAAGGAAAGTTGGTGGTCGGCCTGTCGTCGCGAAATTACAACGAATTCTGAAAATGAAACAGCCGCTCAGTTTTACACACACGGATATAAATCAACTGGATGAGACAGGTTATTGAGTAACAATAATCCACTATAAACCTGAGCGTGGTGCTCCGATAATTCGACAGTTAAAAATAGCCATTATTAGTTGAAGGGACTTATATAAATGACTTATTAACTACATTATGATTATAGGATATCCCGAACTTCAGTTTGTCTATTGGCAGAGGCATCCTCTAATAAGTCGCATTGACACCTATTAAAATATCCATGACTCGGGTACAAACGTGAATCACGTAAAGGTTTTTAAAACGATACGCAAGGAGATCGATCTAGCGTGATTATATATCTGTGGTACATTCACAATTTTCGCTTTGTCCAGAAACGAGTCGTCGACACAAAGCTACCACTATCAATTGTTACATTTTTAACAGCTCTCAACCGGCGTTTTAATCCGCGCGCCATTTTTTGTGTGACACAATACAATCCTGAGCTTTCTGGGTGTAATGTTATTTTCGTCAGTATGTGTTGTGTGTAAGTGGTTTCGTACAGAAAACTGATACCAAGTATTCAGCTTATGATTCTAGACCCCTCGGACTCAACATTTTCCATCGATCTTTTCATGAATATACGCATTTTATTTTCTGTACCTTGAAATTAATTTTAGCATACAATCAATATAGAAGTCTATTGTGATGTGATTTTAATTTAAAAAAAACATGATTACAAATTTAGACCTAAAACTGCAATGTAAATAAAAACTAGATAAGCTCGAGTGCACTCGTCACTAGCTCGCGTCGGACATTGCGCGGAGCGTTGTGTTCTGATCGCGTGCGCTACGATACATTGCGCGCCCAAAAATTACAACATGACTTTCGACAAAAATGATTTATATAATTTTATTACAGGCAATATATGTGTTACCTTTACCCAAAGTTTTCGTAACCATGCCCCTTATACCCTGTAGAAGCTAAAAGCTTTTGATATTATTAAAGTTCAGCCTACCAACACACGTCTGAGTTTTTTACATACTTTTTTATTATTACTTACATACGTTTTTCTCAAGATGTTACATTTTTTTCTCTCTTTGGTTTCAGTTATGAGTACAATTGAAGATTGCAGATCGAGTTACTGCAGTTAAAATTGTTTTGGTAAGTTAAAGATCCAACCGACGATTCAGAATCAGAATATTTTTTATTCACGTAGTCCATTAATTACAGTACTTATGAATTGACGAATTAGTCGAAAATCATTTCATGCACCTCAAATCAGCCACCCATCGATAGACCCGCCTTGTGCAAAGCAGCTGAACCTGGCTGTTATGTCACTAACCAAATACCAACATCTAAACCCAATATATTTTTAAACTATGTATGAATCTGCATATAACACGGGAAAAATTGCCCCAATTTTCGTGACAACATCGGCTCGTGTTGCCATTGATAACATAATATTCCCCTGACAATGATTGATGGGGCAACACAAATAGTTGCTTTACAATGCACGAGTGATAGAGATATTACTACAATGTTGCTATTGTTAAGGTTAAAAGGATGGAAAAGGTTTTTTGAGTACCGCAAAGTATTTAATATGGCTCGCCTGCATTGCGTAATGTTGCTTGTTAATGGATAAAAGTTATTTGTCATCCATGGGTGCAAAGTTGTTATTTTGTGAGAGTGCTTGTATTGGATCTTCTCGGTTGAGGTCGCGTTCCAATCCGTTGTCGAGTTAAGAAAAAATGTAAATGACAATTTGTAAGTGCTCCGTAGGCATATACGACCCAATAACCTTGAACCACGTTAATTATACCTCACAGTATGTGACATTATGACTCTTTATATCATGTAATAAAATACTTATATACGCCATTGTTACTCACGTGTGGCGGAATATTGCCCATAACTGTTTGTTGTCACGGCATAGCCATTTTTGGAGTAGATTGAAAAATATATGCGGGACTGTCCGCATAGGATTAGCACGGTGAACTATGGCCCAAGTTCCCCTCGTATGAAGGGCAGTGTTTTCAGAATATTGGCAAAGCGGCTCGCCCCGAATGACATTAGGTCCAAATTATGTCAGCGCAATGTGCCTACACCTCTGGGTAATACAGGCGTGAATAGATTGATCGATTTCTTATATTTACGCGAATACTACACATTGAAATAAAACTAGTTTTACAGATTTTATCGCGTCAGTCCTCCCGTGACCATAATTGCTGTAACGCAGTCGACGTCGGGAACGTAAACACATACAATAAACGCGATAAAATCTTTAAAATAAGTTTGTATGGTCCCAAACAAAGCAACGCTTGTATTTTGGGTACCGTATAATGGGCGGAGGCAATACAAGCAAAATAAATACACTGTTTATATTATTAGCATAACAATAATACAAACACAGGAACTTATAAATGAACGAATAAATAAAATAACTTCGCGTGTGAAAATACCTAATCTTAATTGACCGTTCTCACGTGTGACCTCAGTGGGTACTTATTAGGGGTGAGGTTAATCGATATAGTTGACCTTATTAAAGGATTGAGCCGCGTAGTCATTGTAGGTACAAGATATCCGACAGAAAATAAACCTTAATGTTATCATGATTTACAGTTTATATTCTAAAAACGCCATGAAAGTGTTAACAGCGTCACTCAGAAAGTTTATGATAACCTTTGCACTTACATTTCTTTTGCGCATTTGTAATCATTATGGACAATTAGAATTTAATTTTTTTTTTATTTCCTCAACAAAAATCACAATTGTCATTTCGTGGGCAACAAAGTTAATTTTAAATAAGTACTCGAAATATCGGATGATTCTGTCTGTCTGACTTCTTTTTCTTCTCCTTTTTATTAGGTTGGCAATCATCTACAAAATAGTGCCATTTTATAGCTGTGCGGTAATGGGCAGCGATGCCAGTTTTTTTTTTGCCAAGTCGGGATTTTGAACTTTTTGAGTGAAAACGCGGGATTCTTTCGTCGAAAGCGGAACATAGTAAAAAAACGGATATAATCAGAAGTTTTCAAATATTTATCTTTTTATTTGAATTAAAATTATGTTTACGTGACAATAGATAGCAAAAATAGCCATAGAAAATGTATTTCAATAAAAATATAATATTTTACTGGTGGTAGGCTTCGGCCGTGGCTAGTCACCACCCACTGAACAAAGCCATGTCGCCAAGCGGCCTAGCCGTGTTCCGGCATGATGTTCGGTGTTGCCATTCATGGATGGCGGGTCAGATCAGTTGCGCTGCATGTGCCTAGTGAATGTAGCGTCTCGATCTACTGCCGCCTTCCTACCTAGGCAAGTATGCTCCATCGTAGATCTCATCGTCACGTACCATCAGGTGAGATCGAGATCAAATACTTGCCTATATTGTAATAAAAAAAAAAAAAAAAAAATTTAAATCAGATTTACCCTATCGTTAAATAGTTGAGTCTTATTCGCCTTCAGAATAAAAAAAAACAGTAATCAAAATCAAGTTAGGTTGGTCGAGTTATCTCCGAAAAGCGGGACTGAGCCTATCCCGCGCGGGACATTTAATTTTGATTTAAAAATCGGGACGTCTGGCAACGCTGGTCATGGGCAAGAAAAGAGGCACGTAACTATCACTAAATCTGCAGTTGCAAAATACATAATTGGTTAGGTACTTGATGAATAATACCAAGCATATTATCACAGCGACATAGCGGTATCGTCGTAGAAGCTCAAAAGCCCGGTGCGTTATTAAAATGCTCGAACAAGAACATCAAATTCAATCAAACCGTGTCGAACATTTCAACATTTTTAAATTTCGCGCAATGATCGAAATATTTTGCGCGCTACTGTCCTACGTCCTACATAGTGGTAGTACTTAGATAAAACAGCCATTCCGCTCGCACGCACTGTCTTTCAATACGGCTTTCGTTCGACCAATCCTTATCTCATTCTAACTCATTAGTAAACCTATGCTAAAGCTATTGAGTGGTGTGTGTGAGTGTTATAGCAGTGTGCGTTTCCAATGTGAGTTACTATGGGACGCGTATGAAGTTGTCTGCCGGCCCGTACGAAGTGCGAAATGTACTGCCCTGCGCAACGCGCTACGCGCATGCGGCCGCCGCGCGAATGAATACGGGCGCACTTCACTTTAGTTTACTTTTGATTGAGTGGACAAGGTTTTGTCATTGCATTTTTTTATTATAAAAATATGTTAAAACATACCTATTTCAAAGTGATTTGGTTTGGTGACATACAACAAGAAATAGAGTTAATTGTTGCTTGTGAGAGTGTTAATGTTCAAGTTCTAATTGGCGAGGAAAAGGTAAAAAAAATAACTTATTCGCCAAAACTTTCGATTTATGTTTTAGGTAGACTAGTAGGTAGGTAATTCGCATAACGAAAATTTGATGGATAGGTTTATATTCCATTAGGTAATGGATGATAAAATATATTACTACACATATATACGTACATACTTACAGGGAATGAGCATAACACTGAAGGAAGATGGGAGAATAATAGTAATTTTATAGTGACAAGTTTTATTTTATAGTCATGGATGAGAACATTTAATCCGCGTAAAGATTTAGCCCGTCGTATGGATATTGGCAGCGTATTCCAAAGACGCACATGGATTGTCGAGGTTTTAGTATTATAAAACATATTCCGTAATGTAATATGACCAGCTGACAGTTCTGTCAACGGGAAACAATGATGCTAAATTAGACTTGAACAATCATTACACCTTTTTTCAGATGTGCCTGTTGAAGTTGAAACACGATCCGAGGACAGATGAACACGGTCATCGTGGAGCTAATTCACTACGAGGAAATATAGCCCGGCAAAACTTTATAAGATATACTTTTAGTAAGACCCCTGTAGGAGGCGCAATCAAACATGAGATATATGTTTGTGGACTGTATTTATTTTATAAAATGTAATTACTATGGTTCAAATGCTATCGCGGTGGCGGGTCGGTACCAACTGTCAAACATACCTAGGTACTTATAATTTATGGTGTCACAGGTAAAATATAATAATTGTGTACGAATTGTACAACCCCAGTGCGCGTATTTACACAATGGTGGAGACCTACCTAGCCCAACGGGTGGTAAAGGCGTACCTAATTAAATTGACCTAAACATTTTTTTGACGTCGGGAAATCCTCATATATACCCGCAAACCTCAGGGGAAGCAAGCGGGTTATGTCGGACTCTTATCAACTAAAACCCCACGGTGGTGGTCCTTCTCCCGCCTTGTACTGGGTGGCCACGGGAACGCTTTCGCACTCGTCCGTGACAAACCAAACTTTTTTTTTGTTTTCGCTGGATCATGCGTTTATGCATCCCGTCCGAACTTATGGGGGCGTTCGCACGGGTATGTGGGACTCCTAGACTTTGTCTTTGTCTTTTGTTGGGCGTCACGGGCCTTTCTTTTTTTTTGTTTCCTCTGGGAAGTGCATTTACGCATACCGCCCGAGTCCGGGGGAACTCGAGCTGTTATGTGGGGCGTGCGTCACGGGCCGAACTTGACCGAACACAAAATTATTTGTTAAATAATATTTACTGAAAAGAAAATGTATATGATAATACAAAATTCAATACGCTTACGAATACCTTTTTTCCAGTACTCTACATACATTTTAATGACAATATGTTGTATTTAAAATTTTAATTTTTTAATTTTCTTTCATGTATTTGATTCTCATGTTTCATTCGTATTTCATGTATTTTAGTTTTGAGTCTTTCATCGAAGGTCATTATTCTTTGCACTGCGTCCTCCGCTGTTGTATTCTGTAATTGCTTATGACAATGATATCAACACAAGCACTGTCTGGTAATGTAAATGCTGCAGCTACAACTGTAGGATGATACATTCACACTTGTATTGTGGGTATTTTAAAATGCACTGCGAGCGATGCCATTAACATGCAGACCAGGGCAAATTACAAAAATATTATTTCCAAAATTTTCCGCGTCTGTATCTCGCAACCGCTTGATGGTAGGCTAGTATTTCTTTACTTTTCGCGACCATAGTGACAGCTTCTTTCTTGTAATAGGTGATGCGTGTTCTTCAACATTACGTATTATATTAGTATACAGGGATGTGATTGATGCTGTCCCTCTTGGTGATTGTCTTGTTACATCTATACTAGTTATAGTATCATCTTTGTTTAAATCGATCTCCATTAGCAGTAAGTAAATAAGATTAAATAATCATAAATATATCATAATCTAGGAACCACATGAAGGTGGAGTTTAGTTGTTGATTAGATTGTGTCCGCCAGTCATTTGTAATAAGGAAATTGTTGTACATTGCTCAGTAATTGAAACCCATCAGCTGGAGTTGTTTCTTGCTCGGAATTGCTAATTAATAGTTATTAATTGTGTCTGGGTAATCTAAAAAATGTGTCACTAAATGACTTCATAAAAAAATGTTGTAAGACTGTTTAAAGATCCATTTTGAATGTTTTCTAAACTGTGGTACTTATGCGCCAAAATAAAAAAAACATACCACCAATACAAATTTATATTAAGTACTTGCAGTATCTCAGATCCCTGATCTGGGATGATACAGTATGGCCGATTGATCTTAGTCAAATCTGGTCGAATTTCACCAATCCACAGTCTAAATCACCGCTACACAAGCACCAGTTGTCCTTTACTATCATAAGTTACACCAAAAAGCCAAAATGTATAATCGCACGCGCAAAATTGAGTTCATTGCCGTGCCGTTGATACCGAAGAGAAAAAAGTTGTCGAATCAGTGCTGCCAACTTAGCAAAACAGGGAGGCCACTTAAATGAATAGCCTAATCCGTCGTAAGTTATCGATTACCATCATCCAAATAGCTATGTATATGTATTGTAACGCCTAAACAATTGTAATGGTTAATTATTCCAAACAATTATACATGATAATTCACAGAAACAACTATTGGGAAAAACAATGTACAGCATCAATTAAATTTCCCTCCAAGAAAATATTATATAGTGGCATTTTTCTTCCAGACAATTCTGGCTTCTATGTTATTTTCGATTTTTCCATTATTAAATTTATATTAGTAAATTTATAATCTTCTTCTTCCTTTTTTTAAAAAGAGATTATTGTCTTTCATTCTTCAAAGGAAACCCACCAATCGGTAGTTATTCTGACAATTTCAAGTATTAGTAGTAGATTGTACCAAAAATTATAAGTAAGCAGTAAATAAATTTCTAACCTGTGTTGATAATTGAAGAAAATATTCGGTTAAATTAGAAAGTCTCGTCGCTTTTGTCCGAACCATGCACGTAGCTGTCGTTGTAAGGTGTTAGGGAAAACATGTTTTATCTGTGGCAGTAAGCAGTGCAATGTTGCCACACTGACGATATATCAAATGTGTTTTAACTCCATCTCATTGGATCTATAAATGATAGTTTCTTATAACATATTATAAACCATATAGTATGTATTAATTATACAGTGTTAGTAACGTGTTATAACAAAAGGTTATAAATTCAACCTTTTATTTCACCTGTGTAACTTTCAAAGGGCGTTTTACTTTAATTTTCGTTTTTTTTTTGTATTTAGAATGTCTGAAACAAAATTGGTTTTCAGAAGCTTGAAGTTTTTGTGAAGGTCTTTATTTATAGACTAGTCAGACCATTATTATTGCCTACATCATGTGTTATTATGTTTGTAGTTGAATAGAAATTCAATATTCCAATTTCACTCGCAGTTTTTTTTTTGGCCAGACTTCATTTCAAATTGTATATTTCTGAACATATTATCAAAAAACAACACATTTTTCATTATTATGTTATTCATTACATTGTTATTTTACAAAGAATTTACAGAACTGCGTAGTGTAATGGTACTCACATTGATTACTAGTCCTTATAATTTATCTTCTTTTACCATATTCGAATTTGGAAAGAACAGAGGTATCAAAATTACTAGTGAAAATGGCATCTGACTTTCACTTAAGATTTACCCCCAACTTATAGACGTTCTAGTTCTAACTTCATCGAACGTCATATAGTGCGTCTGAGTTCCCCGTTGACTACAATCTAGGTGTTAATGTTATCAAGTCGAGAGTGAACCTTCTAGGCAAGTAGCTCCATCGTAGATCTCATCATCACTTACCATCAGGTGAGATCGAGATCAAATACTTGCCTATAGTGTAATTAAAAAAAAACATTCAAAAACATCACGATAAACTTCAACATGGAAGATCAACCATCATCATAACGTTTGATAAGACGTATCGCTTCTATAACAGCATTACGAGAGGGAATTTAGGCAATAAATCATCGGATACTGTAAGGATCCAGTGCGTCGGGATCCGAGGTCCGGCTGACCATAGATAATAGCATAATAATTTATATTTGCGGGACCAGTTGCTTAAATACCCATAGGACATATGAAGGTTTTATTCTTCAAAAGATTCTACAATATAATATCCAAGTCTTTTTCATTGAGATTTCATTCTTGCCCTTTTTATCCGACTGCAGAGGGTAATGTGTTTATCGGCCTATGTTTGTTCCTTCTTGGTGGTCTAGAGACAAAATGCGTGGGCCGATATTGATGATTATTACGCCATTAGATGTGTCTTATTCTTGCAAGTATCCCTAGAGACATGACAGTAATTTAGGCCCCAATTAAAAATCTAGACTGACTCAAATCTTCCACATAGTGAGTGCTGATTGTTGAACTACTGACTACTGGATTTGTTTTATTCTTTTCAGTTTTTATGTAAAGTTCACATATGACGCAGTTAGAGTTTTTGATTCAAATTTCTATTGCGGTTTGCTTCGAGTCAAAACACTAGGTATGTCGGGGAAGCCCTAGCATCACGTGTAAGGGTTGTCGAAATTACTATGTAGGCGTCCAGAGTTCAAACACGGTGATCGAGTCGTTCAGAATAACAATATTTTTTATTCATGTAAACCATTAAGTACAGTACTTATGAATCGTCAAAAAAGTTACAAAATGCTAAGCAATAACTTTACCACCCGTTCGGAATGCCGGTCCTATGAAGAAGAACGGGCAAGAAACTCCATGGTTGCTCTTTTAAAAAGATATATTTTACACTAGATGCGCCCGGCGGTGTCACCCGCGATAAAAAGTATGAAAAATTAAAATATCTATCCCACGGGAACCAATCATTTTACCGGGTTAAAAAGTAGCCTATGTGCTATTCCAGACTATAATCTATCTCTGTGCCAAATTTCATCCAGATCCGTTCAGCCGTTCGGGCGTGAAAGAGTAACAAACATCCATCCATCTATCCATCCATCCATCCATCCATCCAAACTTTCACATATTTTATAATATTAGTATAGATTTATAATATTAGTATAGATTTATAATATTAGTATAGATTTATAATATTAGTATAGATTTTTGAGCAGTACATTGTTATGGGTATGTGAGAAGAATGTAGGAACGGCTAGGCAGACTTTACCAGCTGGTAAAAAAAAGTACTAACTCTAAGTACACATTAAATTCATTTCGCACCTAGCGTCTCTTTTCGATGTGGTTCGCTTGCGATTTCGACGTGGTCGCAGTGTGGCGGTCCGTCTGTGACTGTCGCTGAGCTATCATTTTGATTCGACTGGCGTTCTGCCCGCTGTTCACATAACGCGGAGCACCATCTATCGGACCCATTTAATAGTTACAATACATTTTAATCGTTGTCATTTTGTTGTTGTTTTTTTAATTCGCCAATAGGCAGGCAAAGGACAAAGCCATACAGCCTGGTCATATTTTGGATTGATTTCAATTCCTAGGGTTTTTCATTCCATTATCATGTCTGATATCATCTTTAATATAAAGGCCAAAGCCAAATAAAAAGGCTAATGCCATGTCTGTTTTATTTCTCCAAAGAAAGACGAAGCCAAGTCTGATTTTTATTCAATGGGCCGAAGCCGTCACATCCGATAAATTTCCCTTTTATTTTTAAGATCATATGTGATCATAATCATATCATAATCCATAGCATAAATGTATCAAATTTCATTTATACTTCTCAGTATAAATTTGTATATAGGCATGTAAGTCTTGTCATTTCGTAGAATTTCATAGAGGGCACGCGGGACGCTCTCAGATTCTCCATAAATATTGATCAAATCGTCAACCAATAACAATCTTTCCACTGCAAAAGCAAGACAGCTGAAAATTATATGATCTGCAGTTTGATCACAGCTACCTGTTACAAAAATTGCAAGAAGATGATGAAATAATTCTCATTCTAGCAACTACGACAAGTAGATATATGGCCACCGAGGGACTGCCAACTACCCTCCATGCATTATCAATATTATCGTTATGTTCTGTAAGATTTATTACACATACAGTTATGCGTTGAATGTATTTTCTAAAATGTGTTTACGGCTATGTGTTGTCCATGTCAATGGGTAATTATCGCACGTGTTCATCTTAACTGGGTCAAAGAAATCTTATAGCTACTTATTACTACAAAGGAAATTGGTCTTCTCAGCTATATTATTATTAATATAAGTTAACCGACCTGTAGGTACCATGTACAGTCAGGCGCGGATACAGAATTCCGTGTAGGGGTGAGGCATTTTTATGTAAGTTAACTATTTTTCAGAAAATTTGTATCTTTTTTTGTATGTGTATATATCCATGTATTAGTACTTGTAGTTTAACTCACGTATACCTATCTCAAGGACAATCCTTTTTACGTACCGTTTCGGCATCGTGACGATTTTCATTCCTTTCACGCCACAGATTTCATAAATAAGTATGATAGTGACAGCATGTTTTCTCGATGACGTTACTATTTGCATTGGATATTCGTATTTACCCTGCAGGTATCAAAAATCTATGCGTGAAAATATCCACATAGTTTTTGAATAAAATATTGCATTACCTATTCGCTCTCACAGACACGAGCTGACTGTGTTTTTTTTTTCGATCGACAAATAAACTTGAATATTGATGCGTGTTTACCGAAAATATTCCTATATCATCCGTAGAACGTGACCACCATTTTGAAATGCGGCATCACGAAGTAGTGTGACTATGTTTATTTTGAGTAGATCAAGGACATAATCATTGTTAGGAATCGAAACATCCCTAACAATATGGACAATAGTACATAAAAGAAATAACTTTTATCTTATCCTGTTTATAATTTGTTTTTTTACGTTCCCGTCGTTTCGGCTGTTTTACAGCAACCATGGTCACGGGAGGACTGACCATGGTGACTGTCCTCCCGTGAATGATGAATTATGATAATCCATAAAATTAGTTTTATTTCAATAAACATAGTGACCTAAAATATATTTAAGAGAAATGTTCCTCATTGAAGCATGGTAAACACATTTGTTGATCGCATTGCACACATAGTGTCTTTATTCGTTTGGCTTTTTTGGATATATCTGTGCCGTAATTTACTATAACAGCCTGTGCAACGACTTTTTTTGCTACCACGCTGACAAAATATAAGAGCGTATTTTTTTACACGGAGTGCGCAGGTACATTATCGACATTTGAACAACACTGAGCGCGAGCTAACGGCGCTCGCGCCGCCCGCGCTCCGCTCCTTGCGTCTACGAGGCCTGTGTTTTAGGAGGTGCGAAAGATCTCCTCACGCAACAGATGTATATTATTACAACTCAGTGCGTTAGGGACCTCATCTGTCTCCAATTTTTTTTATTACATTATTAAATCAAACTCGCAGCGGGAAGTAGGTTTGTATATTTGTCTCTGTCAAACACATAGAAATAAAGAAGTCACGACCTCCCGCACAGAGGTGGAGAACACGATTTTCGGTGCCGCACCCACTGAGAGTCACGCTAGAGATCTCCTAACGCAGTCAACGTGTTAATGAAAGTATAGTGTACAATATAAAAACCAAAAACATAACGATACCTAGTTCAAAAACACGCTAGCGACATCTATCGCTGACTTGCAAACTAAACATAAATCATAATTTTGACGTCTTAACAAAAGAACTTTGCGAAAGTGTTGTTTTCGTGTATCGCCGTCTCCTATCAAGAATCAGCGTTAACATCTTCACTCCACATTATCGAAGATGAAACATAATTAATATATGTTTCTAGACGAACTTTCGCAGTATTGCACATCTCTGATATGGCAGATGCCATACGCCAAATGATTTTATACTTAGTAAAAAGCAATTATAAACGATATGCTTAGTTTTAAACTAACTTTCTGACATTAAAAGCTGTAGACAATTCCACCAATTTAATGTCACCTTTGCGGCCTATTTCAGAGTTCGAAACTTAAGTAGCGGATTAATTATTTAAAAAAATATTTCAACTGTAATTAAGGTCATGTGAAATGTAACAGGGGTCCAATTATATTGTAGCTTATTACGGGGGCTGTAATTGTAAAATTATATTATTATGATTATTATCTTTTTCGCAAGATTTAATAGGGAGGTAATTTTATTAATTGTTTCCATTTTAAGTATTTACTGTAAAATATCAGACATGTTGCAATAATATTTATGTAGAATTTCAGTACTCGTGACTCACAAGGACCTCTAACGAATTTATGTTTTTGAAAATATCGCTTCACTGGCGAATTGATTAGCTATTTCAATCAATTCTTCTTTCGTCCTATTTTGTATCCACGATTGTTTACCTTGTCGAATGTATTGTTTTAATAAATCCACAAATGATTCACAAAATGGCACCCACAAAGGCTCGGATGATACTTTTACGAAAATGTTCAGCAAAAGGCTACCATTCGGATCTTTGCCAAACAATGCGTTAGGTTCGGTTCGTAATCGTCGCCAATATTATACCAGGCTTTACGCCCGATATTTCAGCAGTTATTAATTAATACACTAATTCGAATATTAACGTCTTTATTTATTACCAACACAAACTATCAAGACTGTGGTTACGTCAATCCCATAACCACAGAATAAAAATAGCATATGTCAGATATGACAAGATGTTTTGCAGGCTTCCTAATAAAGTTGATCTTTGTATAATAAAAATAAAATTATCGCTGGAAACGAACACACCAACTATACGGTCCCACACTTAGCAACGCTTGTATTATGGGTACCGTACAATGGACTGGGAGCGAACTCAGATTATAATTCTTATATAAATATTAAACATTCATGAGTTGTGTACAAATATTCGTGCTCATTACGCAAAGTTTGTCCAAAAAAGTTTCACAAAAAGCAGGATCACTCCCAACTGCGCCGTTTAGTATGTGATAATAATTATAAAAAAAAATGATTCTCATATAAAATTTGAAGATTTCAGTGGTCGAGTCCAGATTGGACCATACACATTTTGTTACCTAGTCGAGTATTCGACTGACTTAGCCATAAGTAATGGTTGAGCTGTACAACAAAACCCATTAGGCATTATTTATCTAGTTACCTACTAATGATTCAAGCTGGGTATTTGTGATTTACTGTATCTATATAAAATCTTTAAAGGCAATACGCGACCAAGACATTACGAGACCTTTCTACCACCGAATGGCGAAATGGTTTTTCAGATGACACGCACGTTCATAACGCTTCAATAGATACGGTAGCCATGGTTTGAGTTGCAATCGAGATATATGTATTGAAGTTATGTATGTACAAAGAAATGCCTATTTATGACTCGAGTCCAGATCACAACTTTCCAAGAAAACTGTGTTCCAAGAAGTCTGTGTTCTTATTTAAAAATTAAGATCACGATCATGTACTGACCTACAGAATCAGCATTTGAGTTTAGTCTCAGTTCACTTTTATTGTTTATTTTATTAACTATAAATTATCTACAAAGATGACATGAAAAATAAAAAAAAGCAGATACTTATTAATTGGAAAAATAAACCAATTAAATAAAATATTGACGTGGGTATATAAATAAAATTATATACATAAAAATGACTCTACAATTCTACATCATCGTCAATAACAAAGGTGCCCAGCAGGCTAGTCGCGTTTCCGCGCTGAATAGCGAGGTTCACTCTCTGCGCAAAACAGAGGCCAGCCCGCCGCCCCAGTTCACTTTTGCATAATCTGTGTCACATGTTAACAGATTAAACTAAACCGTCTTTTTAATATGTCATTTAATTTAAAGATAGAATAACTTCCTTCGTGTCCCAATATTTTTCGCATAAATCATGGAAGCCCTAACAATAAAGCGCTAACATAAAGTCCACGTAAGATATGGCCGAGGCGCCCGCTATAATGACATTTTTATCGCGACACCCCTAACAGATTTGTCACGCCACACGCACGGCTCTACGCACTCTATATTTTGAGTATCACTCTATATTTGAATCGTGTACGACTTTTTGGTCTTCTCCGCCTTATCGACTTAGTGACTAAATTATTTTCGCCAATGAGGTGGAAGGATTAGTCTATCTATACTCGGGGCTTTGTAGTCGAATCGGACTGCTGTCAATTGGGATCGCGGTGCCAGTTGTCCTCTTGCATGTTTTGAAGTGATCATCTGGGACCACAGACGATGTTTTATAATTTGTATAATCTAGGTTAAATCCAAATAGAAATAATCCTCTCTTGGCATCTGAATGTCTGTGGATGTGGTTAAAGGAAATAACTAAATAGACCAGCTAATATGAGGTTAACGTGAGCGGTTCAACAATTTCATCAACAACATACTCAACTTGTGAGCGGATAGGTCTAATATTACTCGAGTTCTTTTTATAGCGACTTGGAAAACGATTATGCGTACAACTTTCCGGGTAGCGAAAGAATGGAGTGCTTTAAAACTTCGCTTTTTTCAAGGGCTTTTTTTGCGAAAATAGCTACTTATAGAGATTGA
Source organism: Pheosia gnoma (assembly GCA_905404115.1). Taxonomy (NCBI): domain Eukaryota; kingdom Metazoa; phylum Arthropoda; class Insecta; order Lepidoptera; family Notodontidae; genus Pheosia; species Pheosia gnoma. The sequence goes on from FR989915.1 coordinate 6,883,627, forward strand.
GATGCGAAAGTTATATAAAGATTGTATCTATCAACACGGCAGTCGTGGAGAGGGATACTACAGATGGCACCCTCGTAACGTAAAATAACTAACACCGATTTGTTGAGCATTTTACTTTTGGGCTTATTTTTTTTATGTACACGTGAACACCTATGATTATACTTGCTATAGCGTGAAACTCGGTAGACTTTTGATAGTTTTATACTGGTATCTATGATCACATTTATCCTACATCTATGGTATAGATAAATTATATTGTAATAAACCCTTAGCGGTAGTAAGCGTTGCCACTTAAAGCTACAATTTTTAGTTATATAATCTTCTTTACGTAAGAGGTATTAAATAAATAGCTAATTAATTTAGCTTAAAAATAACCATTTTAAACTAATTCGCTACATCCTTTGCCTCAGGACGTAACTTCGACATCACAAGTATTTGCTGTTCATGCTCTCATAAATTATCTGGGGCAGGAGACCATTGATCACGAAAATTTAAGTAATTTAATTACAAAGATATTTCCAATAAATGGTTCAAATAAGTCTCCTCTATTGTTTCAGACCACCAATGCGTCGACTGACGGATAGAACCCAGGAATGCGCCGACACGAGGAAATGACCAGCATCATAGCAAAATGGCTCATAAACATTGGACGGCATGGATGAGAATCGCGTGCATACCACTCGCATTACTGACCACAACGGTGGCAGACTTCACAACAGAATGCCAGAGGCCTTGTGACTGCCGGTGGCAGTCGGGCAATAAAGCTGCAATTTGCTCAAACTCCAGTCTCAGAACGGTCCCCGCCAACTTGAGCAATGATATACAAATTCTCGATCTAAGTAATAATAACTTACAACAGTTGCATCAAGAGGCATTCAAGAAAGTAGGCCTAAGCAATCTCAAGAAGCTTTTCATCAAAGAGTGCAATATCGAAGTGGTTCATAAAACTGCGTTTGTAACACTCGCAATCATGATTGAACTAGATTTATCCAAGAACAAGATCCGAACGCTCCACCCCGATACATTCAAAGGTACAGAGAAACTGAGATTAATAAACTTAAACAACAACTTTATCGAGAAGTTAGAGGACGGTTTGTTTCGCAACATGAAGTTCCTACAGAAAGTAGAGGCGAGTAATAACAGGATACACCGGATCAGTACTAAAACATTTGTGAACTTACCGCAATTGAAGATCCTTAGATTTGATGGAAATAACTTAAGCCATATGAAACCCGAAACTTTGATGGGTTTGAGAAACTTGTCCGGATTAGATTTGCACAACAATCCCTGGCGGTGCGACTGCAACCTCCAATCGTTCAGGGATTGGGTTATTAGTCACAACCTATACACCGCGCCGACGGCGTGCGCGGAACCCCACGCGGTCCAACACAAACTTTGGACCGAATTAGACTCGCCAAACTTTGCGTGCCGGCCTACAATCCTCGAGCCGGCGCCGGATTCGACGGTCAAAAGTTACGACGAAAACGTGACATTGACTTGCAAAGTAGTAGGAAACCCGCCACCTGAAGTCGCTTGGCGCTTCAACGGGAAAACTATTGAAATGAGAGCGTTCGGAGAAGTTAGATACGTGGTCGCTGAGAATGCAATGGATTTGATACGATGGGTGAATTTGACAATCGTTTACACTCGTTACAGCGATAGAGGGAACTACACATGTATCGCTGAGAACCCAGGCGGTAGAGATGAAAAGACTTTAACACTAGTGCTTTCTAAATACGCAATCGGTACAATTGCTGGCATGGACACAGATTCCTTTGCAATTTTGGTAGGTTGCTTGACAGCAATCGTTATAATTTTCGGAGCTGCGTTAGTCATTTGTTATTTCACGGCGCAAAGTACTGAAACAAAAAGACTGATTAAGAATGATGCGCGTAATTCGAATGGCGAGGCCCTGATTGAAGGATCCGTGGCTTCTGATACGGAGAAAGCGTTGAAAATAGAAGTGAATCCAGTGACCAAACCGCCTAGGAAGTACGAGGCGCCGCTTTCATTGACCAGTGAGGCCACGGAGATGTCTGAACTAAATAGGACTCTTCTTGACAATGAATCTGCGTTAGGTACGTAATAATTATTGTTTTTTACTCTCGTTGTTATAGCATTTACAAATATAAATTTAATTGAGTCTGTATATAATAATGGCTCTTTTACAATTCATCATTTAAGAGAGAAAATTAGGTGATTAGACCCTCATATTATCTTTCCCAAGATAAAGCGTGGGCGTTTCGATTCTACGCAATAGGTTACTTAAATCCTCGTTTATTTCTTTTACATAACTTTTAGGATGGTTCGTTTTAATTGATCTTAAACTATTCGGCCAGCAAAATACCATTAACGACTGTCGGCTAAACATTTTCTTGTTTATTGTTCCTTTAATTTGGCTTTGTTGTTTTGGTTCCCGTAAACAAATTAAACCTTTGACCGATAGAATTATTCGTAGTAACTTTGCTGCGGAATTCAAACAAGTTATTTATTTAATTCACTTTGATCTTTACTGTTTTGTGAAAATCAAAGTAAATGCTAAATGTGTTCATTGAATTGCGCAGGAAAACTGTTCAAATTTAGGTATTTATCAAAATCTTATTACATTATATCATTGTGATTTCATACTTTTTATATACATTCATTATATTCTCAGCTTGTATACCATGCGAACTCTGATTAGCATGTTCCAATTAGTACATGTGCTACAATCTTCTAAACTTGACTTTTTAGTTCCTTTGAGTTACCCAGAACAGGTAATAAATTATTGTTTTTTACACTATACATACAGTTTGGTAAAAAAATAACTGTTGCCTAAATCATGTCTGTGTACAGTATAAAGTACCTTCTTCTCTCTAATTTCCCTTTTTGTTTTATTATTCACTTCCAGTGTACACTAAATCAGCTGATTAAACAAGTTCTTCAGTATTTCAAGTGTACAAATCACAATAAAACTGTTGCATGTTCTTGGAAATATTATTGTCTAAATATCCTTGATGTTATACACAGTATCTTCCTTCTAAATAGTGGGTTAAACCAGTATTTTTAAATAGAACATTTTCAAGAGACAAGAGCAGTTTTCCTTTGTCATTAATAAATACGGACCGACTGCAAACAGTCCATTCACAAAGTATTCATTCAAACAATTCGCGACTTCATAATTGGCCCATGCAGTAACTCAATTTGTTCTGGCAGAATATAAAATTTAATGATCTCAGCTTCGTTGTCAAGTAACAATTGAAGACTTTAATTCCAGTTGCCAAATTATCATTCGGACGTCGAAGCTTCTCGAAAATGTCGAAAATTCTGGTGTTTTTTGAAGCTATGAAATCGTATAACAAATGAAATTATTTATTTTAGAACTACTAGCATGACTGATCAGTATTATGAAGCGTCCAGCAATTAATGGCATAACGTTGACGTCACGTGATGTTTTTTTTTATTTTATCCTATTTCATCTGACTACGTCACCGCCAACCACCGCTGTTAGCTGGGTGCTTTATCGATAGCTGCTTTGCAGTTGCCTCCTTAACTGAATTAGGATGTCATTTTTATACATCTACCCAATATTTGTTCATGGCAGGTACATTCTAACTGATAATAATCATTATCCCTTGTCAGCAGCATCAACAGAAGATAACAGCAGACACCAAGAACCGGAAATCCCAAAAATCTCCCAAGAAACACTAATTATGGACCGTCTGGCGCAAGAACATCAAGCGTACCCCCCAGATCTACTCTCATTCCCTCTGAGAGGGGCCTCAGTGTCACCTGCAGGTGGCTCCTCGCAGCCCACCGAGAGTCCTATGAAATCCCCAGGATACGGAGTGACATCCATAAACCCTGCTCTGTACAGATTTCAGGCTCCAAATTATCAAGGATCCATTCCCCTAATGAACAATGGTTACGTAACGTTGCCACGAAGACCAAAGATAACCCAAGATAGCATACGGCCTCAAGTCTTCTCCACCCTAAACGGAGTAATACCATACTACGACTTGAAGTTCTTCGGCCATAACGGTAATTACTACAGTTTGAATAAGAGCGAAATGGATTTAGGCGCTGGCAAGATGCCATCTTACGATGATGAAGAGCCTGCGCCGTCTCCTGCTCCCGGGACCCCTCACGCTACGATACCAAGGAACAGCTTAAGTTCTCCAAATATCCATAATCAGTTGCTTACATTACAAGCAATGACTGCAAGCCAATTGGCTAAATCAGAGCATAGGCCCTTGAAAGTGATGCTAGCAGACAATGAAGGACTATTAAAGAATAGAGATTTCAGGTACTCAGTGAATGTGGTGAGTGGTACATTAGATAGGAACAGGACTGCTCCAAAGCCTCCTCCTAAACCTAGGAAGAGGAATTCGTGCGATATTAAGCAACCTTTTTTAATGAACACTGCTGATAATGCCACGCAAGTGTAGTAAGATTGTATTGGAATAATGGTTATTTTTGTTCTGAGGCACATCGAGTTTCTTTAAATTACTTTAGATATAACCTTAATTGTCTTGAACGCTGCTGGAGAGGTCTAGAGGGTGACCCGGGTCTTGGGAAACCTTGTGTTGCCTCAGTCTTCCCAGGCGATACAGGTTCTGTGAAGAGGGAAATAATTCACCTAGTGCGGGTTTCCATGAATCATCATCTTTAGATGGCACAGCCTACATGGAGATATAATTGATTGGAAGCTTTTGTCTATCTTTTTTTAACATAGGTACCTTACAAAAAGATTCCACTTCCACGGCCTACTTTTTTTTTTATTGAAATTCGATTTGCCTTAGAAATATAGCATAGCTTTAAGGCTTGTTACATCATTTGCTGACCTTAAATTTGCAACATATCTGAAAGAAGTGGTACGTGCCATCTGTTAAGTTATGGATAAGGTTTATCAGCAAATGTTGAAAGAGGCCCTTGATGTAATGGGTGGTGAAGTCTTGTATACTTATAAATATGTTACTTATTATAGCTTATAATGATGTACATGAACATATTAAAGGAATTGCTATGTAATATATATTTGTAAGTTTTTTTTACTTGAGTTTTATCGTCAATAACGTACCGTTGAGAATATTCTCCTGTAAATCAAATCAAATATGGAAATGTTGATATGGATAGCAAATATATGGATTCCATAATTATATTTAATTAAAATCCAGGAGGAAATTTGTATTTAATATACTATGGTCCTAGCAATAGATAGCAAATTTGTATCTCCATCCAAAGTTCGAGTAAGCATTATCAATTCCCATTTATAAGATGTCTAATCTTTCTCCGAAATTTAGCCAAAGGACACTAATGTAATGAAGTATACAGGATAATTGAGAAAGGGTATACTAACATTTAAACCTGCGTTTCTTTTGAGAATTTGAAATAATGATGTGATTGGTAATTGTGAAGGTGTGTATAAAATAATGTTTAAAATTGATTTTCTGCGCGTATTTTTTTTTATTGACCTATCCAAATTCTGACTTCAAATAATGATGACAAATGCGCCAAAGAAGCACAGGTTTATACGTTGGTAAACACTTTCTGAATAACTCCGTATACATCTCGCATTTACGAACACCATGATTTATAACATGAAATATTGTTGCCTTTTTGTAATTGTATAATACGAAACAAATTGGCATTCAACATTAATGTGAGAACACACTGGGTGCGAGTGGGACGGGTAGCTGGGCCTCGTTGCGATGCGAGTTTCATCAACACTCCTATGGTTTAAAAATGAGGCGAGCGCTGAGGAAAATCAAGATGGGAGATTGTAATAATGTTATTTTTTTGGAAATGTTTCTTCATCTATATTTTCCAAGGCATTTTTTTATTCAGCATGTCAAGTGCGAGATTATTCTTAAGTTATCTGTATAGTTTACATATTAAGACGCATTGTATGAAAACCGTAAATTCTCCATACAATTATTCGAAATACGCATTTTTTTAATACCGTCCGCTAGAGGCGCTGTTCAATTTGCTGCACAATGCGTCTTAGTAAGTAAACTATACAGTTAGCTTACGAATAATCTCTTACTTGACGTACAGTTCTGTGTATTTTTTAGGTTATTTTTCAGATTTGGTCTATCATACTAAACCAAAATTAAATTCTAACTTCACTATTATGGTGTAGACGTCTTGTGTTAAACTAGAACTTTTTGTTCCCGAAAAGCTGAAAAGATTCAACTTTTCCGTAAACAAATGAAATCACAAAGCTAATTTATTTAGCTTTCTGCTTTCGTTCGTTTAATTTAAAAGTATTTTTATTTTGACCATTTATTAATATTATCTAAGTGTATATTTTCTTCAGTCGAGTTGTTTACATAAACGGGAACTTAACTTCGCTAGCCATTCAATTTAAATCAATTGTAAAATATTAGTTCTATTGAATATTTACAGTAATATAGTATTCAATATTGGTGCTTGCGAGAATAATAACATTATGTAATCATCTAATGCTTCGTTTTATAAATACAGATAAGAAACACAATAATTGTGTGGAGGTGAGTGATTATTTTTTAATGCGTCAAAGATATTTTTTTAATTTAAAAAAAAATGCATGTCTATGACATCTCATACTATTAAAATTGACATAAATGTTTGAATTGGTACTCAAACATAGTACTTATGAGAAACACCGTAAGCGTTCCGTTTTTACCATTTTGGTACGGAACTCTACAAACGACGGCGGATGGTAATACACCTCACAAAATTTAAGTCGTTTCAATCAGCACGTATTATTGTTCACACGCTTCCAATCCCGCGCTTATTGTGTTTCTACCTTTATCAAAGCTTCAAGCTCGAGATTATTCGTAAGCTAACCGTATACTTTATAGTCTAATTACTTAGACTTTTTGTATGGAGAATTAAAAGTATGAAATACTGTCCACTAGAAGCGCTGTTCAATTCTCCATACAAATGGTCTCAATACGTAGACTGTAAAGTATACGGTTTGCTTTCGAATAACTTCGCACTATTTACACATTGTAGTTAACCTAACTTTGTAGTGTATGTATATAATAAAATAGTTAACACTGTATGAAAATATCTCATGATTTTTCTTGAAATAATAATAACTATATACTAAATGTATGAAATAGAAAATGGTCAACGAAAAATTTCAATAAAAGAATACCGACCATACAAACCAATCACCATCACTATTCAAGGGTTGCGCTAGTTAAACCCTTTTCCAAATATTGTTTCAATGATGTAAAAATGTAAATAAAATAGATAATTCGGTTATTTATAAATGAAAGTACATACAAGGTGCAACTTTGATATTGAAAAATATTTTAATTTGTCGATCAGTAGGTTATAAAGATAACATTCCCACAGAAATAAATCTAATTTTGAGAAATTTAAAAATGACAGCACCCACTAAGAGTTTAAAATAATAATTATTGTATACATCAACGTGATCTGTACGACTTATTTTTAACCTGTAAAATATGTTACACCTTATATAAGGATTAACAAAAATAGTTAATTTTTTCAATTTTTTTTTTTCGTTCGGGAATGTGACCTTTATAGCCAACCGATGGACCCCTTAGAATATTTTACACTATCATTAAACCTTATATAATATAACGGGTGAGTGGGAATAGTGGCAGGACCAATGTGTGGTAGGGAGCGGATGACTAAACATTATATTGGCGAGAATAAATACAATTTGAAATATTTATCAATTGTTTAATTAATCTCCATAGTGCCTGTTTCACCCTGTCCAGATAGATGTCCTGTCACAAAAATTGTGGATAGGTTACTATGAAATCCAAAAGGTCCAAAAGGTCTGTTGAACCAACCCTTCAAGGGTGCCTTCACACGAGTAGCAGGATGCCGGTGGATGCGAATGGCTGAGAAGCTGGATGGTGGAGCTTATTTTTGGGGGTCTATTAAAGTCCAACTTCTCTACTAATACTATAAAGAGGTAATTAGTTTGTGAGTATGGATGTAGGGGGTAGCTCCGGATTTGCTGCTGAACTGCTTCTGAAAATCCTTTTACCAACTCATCACGTTAATTGAACGAAAAACGTGGAACTTTGTAGGTCATATTGAATTATTAAAATCATCCATATTACACCACGAAATAAGTAAAAAAGCTTCCTCCAATTCCCATAATGGTGTCCATTATGTATCAGAAAATATGATACTGCGGGTAGACGGAAAAAACACACGTCATCCTCACTTTATCTGACGGTCTAATTACTGGAGCGAGGGTGGACCCGGTGCTTTACGTCAGACATCCATTACAGGCGCATAAAATCAAATTAAAAATAAAATAACATTGAATAATAATAATAATACCAGCCCTTTTTAATGTCCCACTGTTGGGCACGGGCCTCCCGTCGATGCGAGGGAAATTAGGCCATAGTACACTTCGCTGGCCCGGTGCGGATTGGCGGACTTCACACAACTTTCGACGGGTTCCATCAGACATGCAGGCTTCCTCGCGATGTTTTCCTTCACCGTTTAGCAAGAGATAATTAACTAAATTATATATTTAAAAAAAATAACATTGAAATTAAACTAATTTTGGCGTATTTTATCGCGTTTATTTTATATTCCCAAAAAAATATAAAATTAGTTTTATTTCAATGTGTAGTATTCGCGTTAATATAAGAAATCGATATATAAAATAACATGAATAATGCGCTTGAGTTTTTAATTCCACGTGTTTCTAATGGTCGCTGAGCTTCATTGTGAACATAGGTAAAGTTATTTTTGTATTGCGACTCCAACCCAACAAATCGGCCCTACAGATTGGGTGCCAATTTGGACTGTTTATAACGGCTTTCAACAACACACGAGTTCAGTCACTCGAACGCCATAAATCCTGTTTACGAGCCATCGTAATTAACTTAAACCTGCGGCTATTAATCATGGGATGATAGGACTCAGCCGCTGATGTATCATAAAATATAGGCATGTGTGGTCATACCTATGAGTTGTGTAGGTAACTGTAGTCTGTACGTTGTACAGCGTGATTCAGAAACGGCTTACTACCTTTGAACTTGCGCTTCTACAGCCCATTTGTAAACATTATATCTAGTCATAATGTCAATAAAATAAAGAAATGCCCACAAATAATCACAACTGTGCTTTTTTCTGTGCTGGGGGTCCGTAAAGGGGTTTGTAAATTAAGTTAATCATTACGGCAAGTCATATCCATAAGGGGAATTAAAAAGATATAAATGTTATTAGGCACGCTACACACTTGGGAATTTATTAGCTTATCTTTTTATAAACTCTTTAAGGGAACTCTTTAACACATGACACTCTGTCTATACAATGAGTGTCGAAGTGTGTACACCGTACACCGAGTCACCGAGTTCGATCTTCTTCTTTCTTTACGAAATGAGATGCGATGAAATAAAATGGATATGAATATGGCCTCACCCACAACTTAGCGGGTATTTTGCCAATGTCAAGTAATTAATAGCAATAATACATTCAATAAATACACATTATAAATAAAATAATGGATGTGACATGATGATATGAAAATGGCGAGAGCTTCCAGAATATTAATTATTTACGGAAATCTTTATAGTGTTAACGAATCGACAATAATGTCACAAAATTATACGCTAAAATTCTACCGCCCGTTCCGAATGCCGTCTCTATGGGTAAAAAGAATGAAAGGGGCAAGAAACTCCATGGTTGTTCTTTTTATAAGAATGTTATTATGCTTTTTTTACATTCAGAAGACCATTTTTTTATTTATTTACGTATAAGTTGCTGATACTGCCTTCAACTTTTATCAATTGTAATTTCGGAATTGATTAGCCAAAAATACTATTACTTATGTATTTAGAAAAAACAACCAACAATTTATCTATTCCGCTCCCCAAACAAATTTACAATTATTTGAACAAAAGGGTTAATGTCAGATCGTAAACAAAATTAAACTTTAGTTACAGTTTGTTTTACCCTGATATGAATACACTTTAAAGCCTCTCGGAGTCGTTAACATTCGTTAAATGAGTAGTTAATGTACTTTGTTACGTTTTGATAGTAAAATAGGTATTTTAGTTGCAGCTATAGCTAGTAAAATTGCCACAATAGTCTTAATTCTGTTATAACTAAATATGTTATTAGGTCAGCATTTTGTAACAGTTTTGACGATTCATAAGTACTATAAAAAATATTCAGATTCAAAATGTGCCAGCACTGGCCTATAACAATTTCAAAAGAAATAAATTCTACCGCTTTCATTTTGTCTTTAAACAATTTATTATTATTATTTTCATTGTACAATCAATTTGTATACAATTCGGCCTTTTTTTGTCATTTGCGAAAGTGAGCCGCGGAGTTTTGACACTTAATTAATAAGTTTGGCTTACTTTTCTTTTCCCTTCACCTCGTAAACTTTTATTGTCGTGAATATAAATTGCTTTCTTAACGCCTTCAATGTTAATGGAGGATATTTTTTTTTATGAAAGTTTTTTTTAAAAGGTCTTTTTTTTAATGAAATAAAATTTAAAAAATAATAAAACAATAAACTCTACCGCGGGCGGATCCGCAGGCTGAAGCATGTATAAAATTAATCTATAAATAAATATTAAGTATCGCCTAGTTATAATTTGGCTGTCTATTCAAGTCCGACGAAGCCTAATATTCCTTAACGTCGGCCTTTAAGCCAGCATTACTATTCCATTGTTATTTGCAACACGAAATTCATATTCCAAAGATAACGCATCGTGTAAGCCTTGCTCACCGAACCGTGAACAAGATTCTGAATTGGATACCAAAGCATAGAACTCCAACTTTGACTCAAAGATGCGGTACATTTCCCTCGGGAATAATAACTTGGCACACGATATGTTTCTGCAATTATTTCGGCCAAAGTCTAATTATAACTGGTAACATCCCGGTTACTAGCTATTATTTGACTTTCGATTGTTATCTAAATAATAAGTTACTACTACATAAATAGCCCAGGGCTGAGTTGAAAAAGTTTTATGAATAATTTCATCTCAAATATGTAGATGTTGGTCTATATATTGCAAATATAATATTTGTTTTAACGTTTCATGTCACATATTTTTTGCAAATAGATAAATATATAAACTTTTCTTGTCAACTTTTCCAATTATAAACCAAACAAGTTAATCGATAATTTAAGAAGCCATCAACACCGAACTCCTCTAAGATGTTAGTCGAAAAACTGTCACGAGTGTCGGGACCCTAATTAATATGCAATTCTCCGCGAAGCGATGCGAATCAAAAAAGTATTCGACACGTGTTCCGCCTCTAAACGAGGCAACCTCAGGACACAGCTGGGCTACGAATGAGCCAAATTTGCTGTACATTGTGAAAATAATGATTTTTAATCACTCACACTCATTACTGCTTGCTCACATGGCTTTGACTTTTGTGTTTTAAGAGTAACCACTGAGTTTCTTCTCAATCTTCTCTCGGTGGACCTATATTTCGAACTATTGTTAACGGTCCGAACTTTTGACTATTCATAACTGTCTTTTTGGACTAAGAAAACCTACATTGTTTAATATTAAAGCTTAACACTTTAAGATAAAATTGACATCCCTTTAAAACGCAGAATCCATCAAATTGAACCACTTACTCTATTTATTTACTGCTTTTATAGGTTATAATAAGCAATACAACCTGACTACTAACACTAGTAGCTCCACTACAGTGGTCAGTATTCGCTTAAATCTTAAATGGTATGAATCTCCTCCTAGTTTTCATATTTCATGCAATAGTACCGGACTCCGTAGCTCCTGTTCGCACATCCGGCGCCACCCTAGAGACCGCACAGTCTGTTGATGTTACTATACTATGATACGAGGGTTCTATAAGTAGCGATTTGTATTAACCTTAAATGCATACATAAAACGTACGCTATGTCAGAAGGCATACTCTCAATAAGGGCCTCTACGTGTTGGACCCATATCCCCGCGCAAGCCTTCCAAAGATCCGGGTATAGATCGTGTGGAGAGAAACATAATAATAATAACACCAACCCTTTTTAATGTTCCACTGTTGGGCACAGGCCTCCCCTCAATGCGAGGGGGCTTAGGCCATATACCACCACGCTGGCCTAGTGCGGGCTTGCGGACTTCACACATCTTTCGAGGGGTCCTCTCAGACATGTAGGATTCCTCGGGAAAATATTCTGATTCCTCTGAAATATACAGTGTATACAGAGTTTTTTTAGGAAAAGTGAATTATTTTTCTATTCTCATCAATGGATAATTAAATTCGTAAAATTTTAAATATATTTTAATGTTGTTTTAATACAATTAATTTTGTTTTCAAGTAAGAGAAATGTTGACTTTTGATTTTAATTCGGTGTCCCGCAGGGATCAAGTTTTGTTCCATTGGCATTGTCATTTATATTAATGAACTTTTGTTGTTTGTTTTGTGAGTTTGGTTTAAAAGTACAACACTCTAAGTGGTTTTAAGAAGTGATTAACAAAAAAGTTTGTATACCATGAAGTTGGAATGATAATTCAATTTAATTCAAACTTAATATCGTTTGGATGATTACTTTGTGTGGACCTTTAGCGTGTGTGCATTTCGCATGGCAACACTGGAGCTAAAAGTAACGTTTGAAACAAACACGGTGTTTAAAAAAGTGTTGAAAAAAAGACAGGCCCGCTGACTTTAGGTCGGTTCTTCTCAGTTGTGGCCGCGTTCCGATCATGTTGAATAGTTAAGAAAAAAAATATAAGCATTTGATACGTAATACCTACTTTAATGATTTGACCTTGACGTTGTATTCTGTTCAACAATTATTGCATGAGTTTTCATAGAGATTGTAATTTGATTTCTCACTCTACTGTATTAGTAACAGCAAATGAATGACTCACAACTGGGAAAACCCTTTTCAGTATATTAGTTTAGCTTCTAGGATATTATCGTATCTAAAACTCGTGCTGACCGGTAACTGGAATTAATTTAAATTTAAATACTTGTCACAATATAGCAATACAGTTACTTGTAGACGGAAATAAACAAACTAAGTTGTTGGACTTTAAAGGTTGCATTACTTTTAAAATTACTTTATCTCTTATAAAATTATTATATTTTAAGGACTCTTGGAGAAAAATAGTACAATCAAAACTAGACTTTAAAAACATAATGCCTCACTGGGTTTGCGTAGCGAGTTGCATGTGCCGATGTCAGCTCAACAGTAGGTCTATCTCGACACGTGTCTAGAAATCCCTTCTGGGGACTGCGGCACGTTACCATTTTAATAACTTTGTGAGATTTTGTTATACTGCCTTAGATGTTAAGTAAGCATAAATATTAAATAAGTACTAGCATGTCTATCGTACGTGTCGTTAAAGCCATTTTCGCTATTAATTAAGTAACTAGCTGTCCCTTTGAACTTCGCCCGCCTCAGAATCAAAAGTATGAGACTATTGACTATTAAGCGCGCCATTGCAAGACCTCAAGACACAATGAGCACTTTTTGCGTAGATCGGACCGGACAAGAACTAAATATGAGGGTACCCCAGTTCAAACTATGACACTAGGACGTCTAACACCTCAGTCCTCCCGTGACTATGGTTGCTGTAAAGCAGCCGAAACGTCGGGAACGTAAAAAACATACACAAACGCGATAAAAAAAATATTTCAATGTGTAGTATTCGCGTAAATATAAGAAATCAATAAATATTATACATATTATTACATTATAACAAACATTGAAATGAAATGTTGAACATTGAAAATAAGATTTACTTAAATCACTATATTGTTCTATAAAGTATCGTTAACTATCTACCATTTTAAAAAAAGGAATATAAGTGAAACAAAATTCGCTGTAAGCTCTATTATGGACATTGTATAATAAAATGAAGCCATATAGTCACTCAGTCGCGCTCTACCGATGTTATAACTCATTTTGGCTTTAATTGCTCGCGTGTCCAGTGATCTTATGGGAATTGTCTGCATGGTTATAATATATATAAGGCGTGTTAGCCAACCGCGGTGGGGATCTAACGGTGACCAAAGTATAGGAGCATTTGCCAGAATGTTTCAGTCTTCTGACAGCCCGTGACCAGCTTACCGTGCACTCAGAGGAACAGAAGGGACACCTGTTATATATATTATTTGGTCAGCATTCCAAGGTCGGATCAGCCACGCGCCGCTATAATGATATATTTTTAAGAAACTAAGCCACTTAGCGAGTAATAATAATAACGCCAGAGGACACACACATCAACTGTTCGGTCCAATAGACAATGGACATAGTATATAATACATATATGGATATTTAACATCCATGACTCGGGTACAAACACTCGTGATCATACACAAAGTTAGTCTCTACCAGGATTCGAACCCGGAATCTTTAGCGCAGAAGGCAGGCTCACTACCTACTGAGCTAATAAGGTTGTCGAAGTCATTTGATTATCTATAGGTACTAATATTATATTGAGATAATGTTTTTCAGTTTAGATGTTGAGGATAATCTCCAGAATTACTAATCCGATATTGAAAAGTCTTTCACTCATACAAAGCTATATTATCCCTGAGTTCTATAGGTTATGTTTCATTGAGGTACCGCGGGCGGAGCCCCAGGTAGAAGCTAGTTATGACTAAACTCTTTACAAAGCCTACCACAAAAAAAATGCATAAACAAATTATAATTTTAATAAATATTTACAGTAAAATAAATGTTTTCATTTAAAAAACATAATAAGCTTAGAATGCAGACTTTCTAAATTGAAATTTTGTGTAAAATATTACCCGAAGCACGTATTGTGGCGGCCATTTTCCAACGTCAAAGTTATTGTGGCTTTGTCTGAGCACGTGTCTAGTTAGTATGTCTAGCTTTTCTCTTGAGGATTTATCAGCGCATCATTCTAGGTGGTATAACTTTGTTACTATCTCCAAATTATAGCTGTTATACGACTATTATATTCCTCATCATTATATAACGAGCTGATTAATACCTTCGTTATGGGATCTCTTAGTGTCCATTATACTTAGTATAATTTATATGCTTAGAAGTGTTGAGTCAGAGTAGGCTACCGGGCTAGAACTCTCAGGTTCAATTTCCTTCCTATCCCAATCAAAATCGTTAGCTTGATTGAACGGTTGGAGCTATTGTAGCTCTAGTAATAACTTTACATTACAACTGAGTATACTATTTAAAAAAAAACTATCTGACATGTTCAAAACTTAAAAAAAAAGGTTTTTACGATTGAATTATATTTAAAAAAAATATAAATAGTGAAACGACCGTTCCAATCGACAAAAAACAACTCAGACATTATAGTTAAAATAAAGTTTTGGATAAAAAGGCCTAATTAACCTATTTTGGAATTTGGTATTTCAAGCGACGAAAGTTTATTTAATTAGCTATGTGAAATTTTAAAACCGATTCCATGTCTGCTTCGCTGTGTGGTAGACAGTCTGTAGTTGCATTAAAGTTGTTTAATGGAGTTTTAAATACACTATGATAATAACGAATTACCATATTGATAATATTGCCAGACTCCAACTATACGGCCCCATACTTAAGCCACGAAAATACAAGATTTTCGGTACTGTACAATGGACTGGGGGCGTATCCAGTATATAATACTTAAATAGATATTGAACATCCATGGCTCCGGTACAAACATTGGTGTTTAACACACAAATTGTGTGTATGAAGAAGAATATGTATGAAATATAATGCTCGGCGATCTGAATTCAATCTTCTGTAGGCCTTTGGCAGATACAGGCCTGAAGTCTTTGCCCTCAGTGGTCTGTCACAGAGGCCTGCATCACACCCAATAAATGTAGATTTCGGTGACATGAGCACACTATCTCATAGGTTGATAAATTTATTGAGGCCTTTGCTCAGCAGTGTTTAATACGAAAAGCTATGTAAAATAAATGAACAATCAAAGGTTCTACAGAATTTTGAATCTCCATTAGAAATACAGTCCGCTAGGGCAAATATGAAATGGTTTACAATTTAAAAACAGGCTATATTCATGTTAAATGTCTGGAATGAAATTTCTTTCAACAATTATTAAAGGCACCAGCTTTGCAGAGTTTCCTCCAACATTTTCTATTGTATAAAACTTGTAGCCTTAACGCGGCCCCATAATAATGGTGAACTTATGTTTTATAAATGCTAATGTCTTAAAGTTGTACGGAATATGTTAATTTGTTTGATAAAACTGCGCTAAGCTTGGTCATGGGGAGATTAGATGCGATTTGCGGGTTCATTTAAAGTAATATTGCGGTAGATTTTTAATTATATTTTCCTTCTAACTGCTACTAGGTTTACAGATTAGCTTCTAAGAAAATAAAAATCAGAATCGGAATATTTTTTATTCATGTAAACAATTGAATCGTCAAAACAGTTACAAAATGCTAAGCTACAACATTACCACCCATTCGGAATGCCGTTCTTATGGAGTGAGTGTGGATACAACTTATAACCCTTACCTACAAGCAGGCTAGGGATTCTGTGAAGGCGTGGGCGAAACTGTATCAACTAGGTATATTATGGCAATATTAATTTCAATGTTGTAATACATTGGCTCCCTGGACTGATATTTGATACAAACCTTAATAGGCAGAAGCCTACTTAGAGCAGTGGATATCTGATAATCAATTCATACGGCTGAACAAACTATTATATTTAGCTAATCGATTGGAAATTAGGTTCAAACCATTTCGACTGATATATATCTATACTTCTATACTTAATATTATAAGTGTGAAAGATTGGATGGATGGATAGATGGATGGATGGATGTTTGTTACTCTTTCAGGCCAGAACGGCTGAACGGATCTGGATGAAATTTGGCACAGAGATAGATCTTAGTCTGGAATAGCACATAGGCTATTTTTTATCCCGGTAAAATGTATGGTTCCCGTGGGATAGATTTGTTTAAATTTTTCATAGAATACCAATAAATTCATTTTCTCATACATTTGATTCTGAGGCGACGACGACGAAGTTCGCCGGGACAGCTAGTATATACATATATACAAAGTGTAAAGGGCATGGTGACGAAAGCTATGGGTAAAGATTACACTTAACGCCTATACCAAAATTACAGAAATAATTTATCTCTTGTAATTTTTGAGCGTGCAATGTACCGTCAACCACGCGGTCACAATGCAACGCGCCGCGCGATACCCGACGCGTTCGAGTGACGAGTGTGCTCGAGCGTATCTAGTTTTTATTTACATTGCAGTTTTAGGTATAAATTTGTAATAGTGTTTTTTTTTAATATTTAAAACAACGTTAAGATAGACTTCTATTACGATTTTACGCAGTTTTATCCATCCATATTTATTTTTAAATTTATTTTAAAAATACCGGAAATTTTTTCGTATATACATATATGAAAAGATCCACGAATAATTTCATCTCTAGGGGGTCCAGAATCATGAGCTGAATCCATCCATATCACTGTTCGGTACGAAGCCACATACACCCTGTGTATATTTTTTTTTCTTATAAATAACAAATGTATCTTACCAACACACACACACAGACATCACACATCGACACACACAGACTTTTATTGCGATTTACACATTTATTTTTAGATGCATGCTTTGTACTTACAAAGAAGATTTTATTAAAAATATCCCCATAGTAATTTATAACCATACATGCAGGTATTTTAATATTTCATATCCCTACGCGAAAATATCAATGAAAAATCAACATTGCAGTGTCCGAGCTCCGATGCGAGTGGAATCGAATCTGAATTGAACTGAATTGAATTCGGATGTGTCGCGGCGAGATTTACATTCAAATGACGATCACTGATATTCTCCGCCGATTTATCCACAAGTGATATATCCATTTGTTATCAATACAATTTATAGGTTGGTAATTTATCTGTAGGTACAAGTACCATTCTAAATCTGATGTGATATTATTTATTAATTTATACATCTACATTTTTTTTTGCAACATTTAAAAAGCAGTGATAGCCAAGTGGGTAGAACGCTTGCCTCGGTAACGAGGATCGCAGGTTCAAACCCCGGCTCGCACCTCTGGTATTTCTGGATTTCATGTGCGAATCTCATTTTCAACCATGATTATCACTTGCTAAACGGTGAAGGAAAACATCGCGAGGAAACCAGCATGTTTGAACCCCTCGAAAGACGTGTGAAGTCCGCCAACCCGCACTGGACCAGCGTGGTGGACTATGGCCTAATCCCCCTCGCATTGACGGGAGGCCCGTACTCAGCAGTGGGACATTAAAAAGGGCTGGTATTATATAGTAAAATAAGGTCACCAAATTGCTAGTAACCAAACTAAAAGCTTGTGCTAAGCTCACGCCAGTGGATCAGATCGACCGCGCACACTCGCGAGCATGCCTCGAGCACATACTGCTATGGTAGGCTAACAGGGAAACAAATGACAATAGATCTGGGCTAACAGGGAAACAAATGTCAATAGAGCTGAGCTAACAGGGAAACAAATGAAACTAGACCTTTTTTTTTTTGTTTTCGCTGGGAAATGCATTTACGCATACCGCCCGAGGCCGGGGGAGCCCGGACGGTTATGTGGGGCTCCTGGAAGAAGTCCAGACTACCCACTAAAACCCAGCGCCGCCCTCTCTGCCTTTTGTGGAGCGCCACGGGATCGCTCTATGAGCACGCTACCGTGACGCCCCGGCGGAAACCTCGGGTAAATGAAACTAGACCTGGGCTAACAGGGAAACAAATGACAATAGACCTGGGCTAACAGGGAAACAAATGATAATAGAGCTGGGCTAACAGGGAAACCAATGAAAATAGAGCTGGGCTAACAGGGAAACCAATGAAAATAGAGCTGGGCTAACAGGGAAACAAATGACAATAGACAGTGCTCGGGCGATGCAATGCGCGCTCGTATTACCTCGGCCATGCTCGCGAGCGTGTGCGATCGATTGATCCAACGACGCAACCTTCTTCATGAAATCCATTACCATATTCATTGTTAAACTATCCGCTCAAATTTGAATACCCGACCATATTTTGCAAGACTTTAAGCAATATAACCAACCCTAAACCGACTTCAGCGGGATGATAGTATATCTGATGCGTCGTTAGTATGAACTGATTCCCACAAGGCGTCATTAGAGCTCCCCAGACCCGGTCTATATCGATACCACTGATATTTGAGTACATTTAAAGATTGGAAGATGTTATTTATAGCTGATGTCTTGAGAGAGTCTTATTTTCGTTAAAGATGCATAAATTCAGTTCGAATTATTCTTGTTTAAATAAATATCGCCAGACAAATACCAATTGTACGCTACCAAACTAAGCAACGCTTGTAATTTTGGGTACAGTACGTGAAGTGCGAGTTTATTCGTAAGCTACCCGTATACTTACTTATATATACTAGTATATGATTACTTATATAGATACTAACTATATGCCTGATCATAACATAATAAGTAGATTAAGGATCCATGACACAGGTAAAAACATTCGTACTTATCACACAAAGTTTGCACCTACCGGGATTTGAACCCGGGACCCTAGGCTGGTACTTCAGGTTCCGGATTCAAATCCCGGTATGCTTTCGTATGCAGGGTCACTACCAACTGTGCCAATCAGGACGTCATAAGTGAACCCGCACTGATCCAGCGTGGTGGACTATGGCCTAATTCCCCATCGCATTGAGGGGAGGCCCGTGCCCAACAGTGGGACATTAAAAGGGCTGGTATTATAAGTCAATCAAAACCAAATATTAGGAGCCCGTAACGACTGTCAAAGATGTTGGAATCAACATCAACAACAACCCATCATCATCATCTAATCCTGCCAAATTCAGAAGTTACCGATTAGTCCACTTTCCATACGAATACATTACTAACAAGAGAACCATGAGTGACTATTAAAATCCACCGTGTTGTCACTTCCAGTAACTGTCTCGTTTGGAGTCGGAGCACGTGCCACCGTGACGATGGACAACACGCTCGCACTGACGTGTTTACTTACCTGTCTTGTGTTAAGAGTTATTGCCTTCTTGCTACAAATGTTTCGGCGTGTAGTGATTTGTTTTATGTTCTTTTTTTATTAGATTAGGATCGATTAAGTGTTGGAAATCGTTTTTGAATTATAAGTACCCCTGATATAGATGGTAGAATGAATTCCCTACAGTTCCTATCAGTTAAGCTGTGGATACTTAACTGAAAATTTAACGTACCTACATCTTGGCAGAACTTGAAAAGTCAAGTTATATTATTTTAATACACACACAATATTTATAGGTTATATAATTAGTTAATGTCCCACTAATACACATTATTTATCAAGGAAACACCTTTTTTGGAAAATAAAACAAAATTGACAACTTCACGGTTCAGCTTCCCGCCAAAATGTCTTTTATGGTCTTATTCTTCTTTTTTTAGGTTGGAATTCGGTTACAAAATAGAGCCATTTATGCCAGTGTCGAGTATTTCTTGATAATTGTTATAATATTATAAGTAGGTGATGATAATGATAATGACGATGACGCTGGTGATGATGAAATGCCCCTACAGCTATCGGTAAAGCTGTGGATACTTTAGTGAATATTTGCTGAATATTTTTCATATTCACATTTATGAATGAATGCACAATGGTAAATATCTCACTGATGTTTATCAAAGAAATACATTTTTGGAATATAAAACAAAATTGACATCTTCACTGTTTTACTTCTCGCCAAAAAGTCTTCTTGGTTTTTGTTACCGCCTGAGATCCTTGAAGATTTATTCGCGTTCGTGTACATGATAATATATTATTAATATCGCCGGATCATTATTATGTTAGTTTCTCGCCAGGTCCTCATACTATGCGGGAGCCTGTGCCATGAGGAGGCCAGATACAATCAGGTTTAGTGAGAAGTGGGAAACGTGTGCATATTATGTTTGTTATGGTACTGGTGTGTGTTGCGTTGTGTGTGTGTGTGTGTGTGTATGTGTGTGTGTAATAAGTACGTCCGTAAGTACGTCATCAGGTCGTCTATAGTTTATCCAACGAGTACAGCATCCTTTGCCACATGCATGGTAATCATGGTACATAAATATTCAACAATAACGGGCTTTCGTTGTTTGAGGGCGACGGGCGCGAGTTTCCGTAGCACAAATTTTGTTCGAGTGCCGCTGTTTGTAGCGGACATCCTGCCTGTATACAGGTTGATTCAGAAAGAGCATACTAAACTTTGAGCCTACGCTTTTTAGCGCACTGTAATCATTATGTCAAGTCAGATTTTAAGAGAATTTAATTTAAAAAAGAACACAATCATTTGTTAGGTAAATTTGTTTTAAGTCTACCTATCGAAATTTTGACTGCACAACATGACTATAAATGTGCTAAAGATGCGCAGTTTCAATAGTTGGTATACCCTTTCTAAATCACGTGTATAACACATTACATCTGCATATGCTACGGGCCGCTGTTACCACAAGAATAACTTCTTTATTATAGCAATTGCAAATACGAGTCGAGTCACCTTCGTCCGTAGGAGAATTAAGTACCCTCGAGATACCCTATACGTGACCCTGGGTGGTGCCAACCAGGTGACAACTCTACTGGTGGTAGGCTTCGGTCGTGGCTAGTCACCACCCACTGAACAAAGCCATGTCGCCAAGCGGCCTAGCCGTGTTCCGGCATGATGTTCGGTGTTGCCATTCATGGATGGCGGGTCAGTTCAGTTGCGCTGCATGTGCCTAGTGCATGTAGGGTCTCGATCTACTACCGCCTTCCTACCTAGGCAAGTATGCTCCATCGTAGATCTCATCGTCACTTACCATCAGGTGATATCGAGATCAAATACTTGCCTATAATGTAATAAAAAAATACTTTAAATTTGTTGGCAGTAATTCTTTCGAATATTAAAGTTTGAAATAATTGAATTGGTGTGCAATATCTTACAGGTGACATACATTTTTGGATCGGTTATAGTATTTTTTTTTTCGCTACCTGGCAAAGAAACTTTCCTATTCTTCATTAAAACAACGTCTACACAACGTGCGATGAAAAGTTAATTTTCATACACATCTCTGCTTAAAAACTGCACACCCCGCAATAAAATGCAGCACAGCCACGACCAGACAGTGTAATTGCCGCCATTAAAATACGTGGTCGCTAACAGCGCCCCCTACAATTGTACTGAGTAAGAACGGAACTATAGCACGTAACTGGATACGTGCTGTTTAAATGTTATTTCAAATAAAATATAATAAAACTAAATAATACTTATATTTCTAGAAGATGAAGGTCAAAGTACACGAGTTACAGATGTGAATGTTACAGCATGGTCATGGCAAAACATAGCTTAAACTTTACATATCCTTATATCTTTAACAGAGTAATGGTCCCTAAATTACATTTTTTTAATTAAATCAATGTTTTTTGAAGAACTGGACATCTTGGGAGAACTTGAAAAGTCAAGTTATACTATTTCATTTCAATTTCCTTCACTCGTGCACGCTAAGAACACACAATATTTAATATCCCACTAAAATTACACATTATTTATCGAACAAACACATTTATTAGAAAATAAAACAAAAGTGACAACTTCACGATTCAACTTCCCGGCAAAAAGTCCGACACAATGTTTTATTGATGCGAAACGTGTAAGCTTACGTTGTATGCCGTTTGGCGTGTACCGCCAGCAGTTCCATGCACTTGCGAGAGTACACCGACTCAATATCTGTTATTCGCACAGTAACAGCGTTTGAGGGCTATTGTAGAGTCCGCTCCGGGGACTTGCTAACCTACTATATGATTATTACACGATACGGGATAATATTGAAGTGCGTTTCGTATGTTATATACAAACACAGACGAACGAATTTCTAACACATTAATTTCTTATATTAACGCGAATACTACACATTGAAATAATACGGATTTTATCGCGAAGTCTGCAATCTGTGAACATGTACAAGATCGCACCCGCCATTATATCAGATTTGATCAAGCACAGATCCTCGCAAAAGAACACCGATTCCGACTAAGGATGATGCGTGAGGCCATTGAAATGAAAAAAAAACATCCTTATTTCAATAGAGAAGATAGCTGAGTGTTACCACCGTCTTGGGATCCAGTAATTTATTAAAACCAAATCCAAGCGCACCATTGCAAGACCTCAAGACACTGTGAGCACTATCTGCGTAGATCAGACCGAAAATAACAATTTAATATAAGGGTACCCCAGTTCCAACTATAACACTAGGACGTCTAACACCTCAGTCCACCCGTGACCATGGTTGCTGTAAAGCAGCCGAAACGTCGGGAACGTAAAATTGTTAAGAGCATTGCATACACGACACCTGTAACTGTTGGGGAAATTGCAGTTAATTGTTTTCTCTAATTGCAGTTCATTGTTTGAGGTGTTTGCATTTTATTGTTTGTGGAATCTCTGTTACATTGTTTGGGACAATTGCAGTTTATTGTTTGCAGCGTCTGCACTTTATTGTTTTTGGAAACGCATTTCATTGCTTGTGGCGATTGTAATTCAATATATGCGGCGATTGCGCTTCGTTGTTTGCAGCGATTGCAATTCAATGTTTGCAGCGATTGCAGTGCGTTGTTTGCAACGATTGCAATTTAAGTGTTTGCGTAGATTGCGTTTCATCGTATATGGCGATTGCAATTTAATATTAATGGCGATGGGCTAACCGCAAATATGCAATTACTACAAGCGCTAAGACTGAACGCCATTATTCCTGAAAAATAATGGCGGTAATCCCGGTATTCCTGAAAGAAGCCAGGCTACGAATCTCCTCAATTAGTATGCCATACATTATTTTTATTCCAATTTGTGTAATAGGTGGGCGCTGGTTTTATTACCTTGAATAGTACAATAAGCCATTATCATACAAACGTAATAGCGCTGTGTTACTGAACGAACTGAATATTTATATCTACTTATCTATTTAATAAAACTGACTGACAGGCAACGCCCAGCCTGAACCGGTGGACTTATAGATATGTAATATGGAGGATATATTCCATAAGTACCTTAAAGATTCAGTAAAGAGGGATTTATAGAAATTCGACCCCTGAGCGGATCTAATAGAGGATCAAAGATATGAAGATATTTTTTATGTTACGTTTGGACGTAAGTTCGTATAATAAAACTGTAGCGAGACCAGACATTAAATCGCAATGGACAAGTATATTAGTCTGAGTACGCCTACACATAATACGAGGCATTGATTGGAAGCGTCAATGTATAATGAACGATTGAAGCTCACGGTTGAACCACTTTCATAGGCGGTAGTTCGAGTTACATAGAGCGATATTTTTCTATCAGCGTATAATTATGACAGTTCTAGGACGTCATATAATAGAATAATTATAATGATATTGTCAGACGATCACACCAACTGTATGGGACCGTACAGTTGGTGTGATCGTCTGGCCATATTATCATTATTATACAGCATAAATTATTTAATACTAGATGCGCCCCGCGGTGTTGCCCGCGATTAAAAAGTATGTCCTTTTTACCGGGATAAAAAGTAGCCAATGTGCTATTCCAGATTATTATCTATCTCTGTGCCAAATTTCATCCAGATCCGTTCAGCCGTTCTGACGTGATTGAGTAACAAACATCCATCCATCCATCCAAACTTTCACATTTATAATATTAATGTGAAGTATGATGTGGGATCACATAAAATTCCCGCATCTATTACCTACTTTAGTCTGTACAAAACACGATACTTCTACAAATATAAAGAATTTCATAGCTAGCGAAAAGTCGGCAACCATGTTCACTTGTTTTCATCCTTCGTAAAAGTTTAAAGTCGCCGCTATCGGAGGTACCGGTCGAGATTCGAACTCGGTACCATGTGTAGACACCACCTGTGTTCAAGAACCGAAACTTTGTTGCTTAGAAAAGAAATGCTATCACGCTTGTTGCTCCTAAGGGGTTTCTAGAGACGCATTTTTGTATACCCATGTTTTGCTGATAGCAAACCTAATATAATCGAAGAGGTGAAGGGAAGGTTGAAGTCTAGTTGGTAAAAACTCCCGGTAAAAAGTCGCTTGGCGCGATTGGATCTTGGATGGGTGACGTTACTGACCTTTCTCCGTGCTTTGGAAAGCACTTTAAGGCACCTTATCATTCTAACATCTTTGACAGTCGTTACGGGCAGTCAGAAGCCTGAAGATATCTGAAAGAGGTCTTACCTTAAGGTAACCGATGTTCGGATTGGCTGGGTCTCGTAGGACACCGATTCTTTCGTAAAAATCTCGGTAATCAGCCCGATGAGGAAAAGCTGCTCCCAATACGATACAGAAATCAGAAAATAGCATAGGAGGAAGAGGAACGTCACTCTAATGTACGGGATTATTCTAAAAGGGTAGTGTAACCTTTAAACCTGCGCTTCGCTTAAAAAAGAATGTTCACAGGAAATCATAATTGTCAATTAGTTATCGAAATTCTGGCTTCAAATAAGCGTAGGTTTAAAGGTTATTATCGTTATCCTTTTCTGAATTACTCTGTATATGTAAAGTGAATATTCTGTATGTAGAGGAATAGCACGGGGGTTTAAATTGGCGCCCCCTTTATGTAGAAGGAAGTATTGTTATATAGATTTCTATAGGCGTTCTCGTACAGCCAAAACATGTAATATTACTTGAAATCTATGTTAAAAAACATATTACGTAGTCAAGCAATATTAATCTGATCAAAATTCCAAAGTCCTTTTGTAAGTACAAAACTAAACAAACATACTTTTTAAGTCACCCTAAAATTTTCCAAGCAGTAACTATAAGTACTGCTAAAACCACATTCGCATTGAAAACTTAATAAAACGAGTTCTTTCTGTTTGTACAACTTAGCGAACCTTTCGCAGGAATTCGGGAGACGTTTCTCGTTTCGGGGCAAAGAAAAAATCACTAAGTTTTACTTGTAAAGTTGGGACTTAATTCTGTTAGAAAGTCTAAACTGAGAAACTGAGTACAGAGAAATGAGGTCGGTAAAAGAAAGAATGTATGTTAACAAATGATTTGGCTAATGGCGGCCCCGCAGCTGTGTGGAAATGAAGTTTTGAAAAATTGAGGATTTTATCTGGAAATTTCGACGTTTATTAGAAAAAGCTGTGACTAAAGAGAGTACAAGAAAGAAGACCGTTAATGGAAACCCTGCTTTCTGTGCCGAGGGTCCCGGGTACGAATCCTTATAGAGACAAACTTTGTGTGATCAGCGCGAATGTTTGTACCCAAGTCGTGGATTTTTAACATCTATATAAGTATTATACACTGTGTTTGCCATCAGTCCATTGTACGGTACCCATAATACAATCGCGTTTTTTTTTTTTTTTTTACTACATTATAGGCAAGTATTTGATCTCGATCTCACCTGATGGTAAGTGATGATGAGATCTATGATGGAGCATACTTGCCTAGGTAGGATGGCGGCAGTAGATCGGGTAGCTGATCTGACCCGCCATCCATAAATGGCAACACCGAACATCATGCCGGAGCACGGCTAGGCCGCTTGGCGACATGGCTTTGATCAGTGGGTGGTGAATAACCACGGCCGAAGCCTACCACCAATAGAGTTGTCACCTAGTTGGCACCACCCAGGGTCACGTGTAGGGTATCTCGAGGGTATTTAATTCTCCTACGGACGAAGGTGACTCGACCCCAAAAGCGTTGCTTAGTGTGGGACCGTATAGTTGGTGTTTTCGTCTAGAAATATTATTACTATTACTATTAATTCGACTGAAGACTTCTTCTCCCTTATATATTTGCGTCCAGTAAATCTTAAGCATGCGTCAGTTAAACCATTTCCAGGCCCCCAAACTTCTTGGAGATTATTATTATATTGGAATAACTATTAAACATCACTTTTCTGTGACTAATGTTTCACAGTTGTGCACGTTTCCGTCAACACTAGCTGCCCGCCATAAAACACTTGTTTCCCTCCAAATAAAAAGGTAGAGAGGGAGACATAACAATAAATTCTCGCATGACGACGCCCTCATGAGTTTTCCGTTGCGATAAAATGGGCCTTCACACGTGTCTCCAGCAGGGTTGCCACTTTCAATTTTTTCATAGCATTCACAAAACCATTTCCAATTTTGAAATGGGGTTGGATGTTTGCTTCAGCGTATCTGCATGAATGGGAGGATCTCTAGTAGTTTCTAGTTTACCATTATTTCACTGGTTACTGATAGGCGTCAACATTTCGACAGGCATCCGCCACGCGACGGTAACTATCAAGGAAGCGACAGCATGAAGTCGTTTTCCGAATGGAGTGATTAGGACCTATTGCTCTATCTTAGGATTATTATTTTTATGGACTCATCGATCATCTTTAAACCTAGACTTTTATCTATGCATTACCTGGTGTTTTTATCTAACATTGTAGATGAAGAAGAAATGAACAGATTTTAAATACAGTATTTATGACAGCTGCAATCATGGTTCTTATATATGTGAGATCAATATCGTTGATGGATCTTCAAAATAATTCTTTCCAACTATCAAATTTCTCGCGTGATGTATTTATAAGAATTAGATCTCTCTTTTTCATTCATAGAAGAGAATGAGAAAATCGTAGCTTTAATGCTTGAGGATGGTAAAAAGATACATCAATTAAATCTCAACCTCTCATAAGAATTGAGAAAGACAGAGAGTGATTAAGTGTAACATCTGTAACATATAGTTTTGTGGTAGGTGGCAACCCTATTCGCTACAATTTACGACGTCACAATCAGACGAGCTCGTCACAGTCGCGTAACAGGAGATTAATCTCGTGACTAGTGTCTAACTAATGCTACCCGTACGGCTCTCTCAGCGTCTTAATAAAGGAATTCCATAAGTATTTTAGAATCAATGACAGCCACGGTTGGTAGAACGTTCGCTTTGGTATCGAGTGTCACAGGTTTGAAATCCGGCTGGCACCCCGGGGACTTCTGGATTTCACATGGGTATGTAATTGTTGCCAAGTAATTGTACATTTTTACATTTTGTTTTTTAGTGTCTATATGTATTATACAGAATGATTCAGAAAGCGTATTCTAAGCCTTGAATCAGCGCATTAGTACTCATTATGTGAAGTTAAATTTTTGATTTGTTTTTAAAATAAATTTTGTTCCTAACAAAATTGCGATTGTGATTTCTTGTGAACAAAATAAAAAAATAAATATTGAGATGCCGGTATTTTGATTTCACATAATGATATCATATCATGAAGCGCAGGTTAAGGGCTCAGAATACGCTTTCTGTATCATTAAACCTGTATTTAAAAAAAATACAACCGAATTGAGAACCTTGAGGACTTTGAGAACTTTTTAAAAATAGATTAAATCCCACTAATATTATAAATGTGAATGTTTGGATGGATGGATGGATGTTTGTTACTCAATCACGCCAGAACGGCTGAACGGATCTGGATGAAATTTGGCACAGCGATAGATTATAGTCTGGACTTTTTATCCTTTTATCCAGTAAAATGTATGGTTCCCGTTGGATAGATTTGTTTTAATTTTTCATACTTTTTAATCGCGGGTAACACCGCGGGGCGCACCTAGTTAACTATATAAGTACATATATAAATACTTAATAACAAAAGAGGTGGGAATCCCATTGGAACGAAACAAAAATAAATAAACACGTGAGCTTATTTCACGTTATCACATTATCACATATGTAAGATATGTGCCCCATAATAGTATGTTACAGCCAGTTTCATATATTCGGTTTCATACACACGTATGTTTATCTCGGGGCTGTGATGGGTGAAATTATTGTATGGTGTTTGCTTTCAATAAGCCCATGGGCTTTTCCTGGGCTGAAATTCGTATTCACACTGTATAAGGCAATACACTTTTCCATGACAATAAGTTCAGTAATATCATATTATTATCTGAAATAACGCGCGTTCTGAGAAATGCTACTTTGATGCCAAATCAATAGTGAATCAGAATTAGAATGTGAATATTTTTTATTCATGTAAACCATTAAGTACAGTAATTATGAATCGTCCAAATAGTTTTTTTTTTTTATTACATTACAGGCAAGTATTTGATCTCGATCTCACCTGATGGTAAGTGACGATGAGATCTACGATGGAGCATACTTGCCTAGGTAGGAAGGCGGCAGTAGATAGAGACGCTACATTCACTAGGCACATGCAGCGCAACTGATCTGACCCGCCATCCATGAATGGCAGCACCGAACATCATGCCGGAACACGGCTAGGCCGCTTGGCGACATGGCTTTGTTCAGTGGGTGGTGACTAGCCACGGCCGAAGCCTACCACCAGTAAAAGTTTTTATTCATGTAATCCATTAAGTACAGTAATTATGAATCGTCCAAATAGTTACAAAATGCTAAGCTACAACTTTACCACCCGCTCGGAATGCCGTTCCTATGGAGATGAACGGGCAGAAAACACCAAGGTTGCTCTTTTTAAAAAGATCCTTTACGTTTTTGAGCAGTACATTGTTATGGGTATGTAAGAACAATGTAGGAATGGCTACACAGACTTTAGCAGCTGGTCTAAAAAAGTACTATTTCTAACTATATCATTACAATTTAATGGCTACATGGTTCCCACATTTTCAAATTACTTTTGTAAATGTAAATATATATAAACTTGTTCTCATTATATATAAACACAGCATTTTAATTCAATTACGTACACGGCCAGGTTGCCCTGTGAACACAATGCTTTTTCCAGACTTTGTTATGAGTTAGGTGTTTAAAAGTGCAGTCTGCAGCTTTTATAACACTATTTAGTTGCTGTTAAAATAACGCATAAGCTACGACGGCACGTTTCAAGATGAAAATTTAGTAAAAAAAAATATTAATTTCAAGAAAGTGACAGCCCTCGGTCACTAGCTTATGATAGGTTTAAATTTATCTTCAATTTCAGTGTAATTGATGATTTTTGAAGATGCTTATATACACAGACTCACCTCGAAATTAAATATTTGATTTATTATATTTACGCGAATACTACACATTGAAATAAAAAACGGCTCAGCCGTTCTCTAGTGATGCATTTACCAACTAACAGTATTTAATTTTTTTTTATATAAATATGAGTATTTGCCCGTCACTTACTCAATAAAATAATTTGGTATTGTTTCTAACAATCGAATCTATAATTATGCAAAAAAAACTTCATGTTCCTAGAAGGTCCGCAGAGCGTTAATATCTAACGCCAATCGAACCCAAAACTTCGGAGCCCGACAAATTCCACCTCGGGAAAGTTCGACTTGAACTCGTACTGCGCTTACACCGGTTGAATATAAACGAGTGTCTCGAGAATATAGCACACGTTCACGTGGAACAAAGCCACTGAAAAGTTGAAGGTTGAAAATCTTTGAAGTTAATAAACATTTCACCACAATCTTTTTTCAAAATTCACTAATTATTAAAAGAAAAAACACTAAGCGAAAAATAATTATTTGTGTTTATTGAACTTGGTCTCCTTCTTTTTTAGGTTGGCAATCATCTACAAAATATGATAGCCAAGTTGGTAGCACGCTTGCCTCGGTAACGAGCATCGCAGGTTCAAATCCCGGCTCGCACCTCTGGGATTTCTGGATTTCATGTGCGAATCTCTTTTTCAACCATGATTATCACTTGCTAAACGGTGAAGGAAAACGTCGCGAGGAAATCTGTATGTCTGAGAGAACCCCCTCGAAAGACGTGTGAAGTCCACCAACTCGCACTGGGCCAGTGTGGTGGACTATGGCGTAATCCCGCTCGCATTGAAGAGAGGCCCGTGCCCAACAATGGGACATTAAAAGGGCTGGTATTATTATTATACAACACTGACAGTTCGCGGTTAAACCATTAAGATTCATCAACCTCTACAAACAATCACGATTTGTTTTCGTGGCAATTAGGGGTCGAGTGCTGATGTACTGATAACACCTTACAATGGAGGGTAAACGATGCTTTAAAATAAATTTAAGTAAATTGATCTTGGTGGATTGATTTTGGGGTGAATAGAGAGAGACAAAACATGTTTGGACTTTTATATATTGACATTCACATTAGTTTTGAACGTTATCAATTTATTTAATATATTTATAAATAGCCTTCTTCTTCCCATTTATTTATAAATAGCCGTGGTGCCCATAATACAAGCGTTGCTAAGTTAGGAATCGTAATAAAATTGATTTTAACGGGTTTATATTATGTTTTTTACGGTCCCGACGTTTCGGCTACTTTACGGCAACCATGGTCACGGGAGGACTGAGGTGGATGACGTCCTAGTGTTATTTGAACGGGTGGACCCTCAAAATTAGTTTTAATTTTAATCTGTATTATTCGCTTGAATATAATAAATGAATAAGTTAGGCATCACTACGTTTGAAGTATTTAATAACCGGACAGTCATTAGAGTTTCTCTTTTAATACCTTTCAGTTACTGAAAACTGCCTGAAATACTAGCAAACACTGTCGTCAGGCTCCAAGCTATTGTTCCATTGTTCAGAGCTGTTTCTGAAATACAATGGCCGAGCCATAATGCATTTTCCTTTCATTTTATAAATTTTCAGGCGACAGCTTCTCCTTGGACCGCATATCGCCTTACGCCCTTCGGAGATTATATTAACATAGTTATATTTATAATTGATAGTACTAGGCGATATTTGGAGGAAATACATTGCTAAACAAATGGGGGAAGAGGAACCCACCTATGACCCTCGGCTTGTCAACTTTTTCAATTATAAACCAAACACGTTGATCAATAATTAAAGAAGCCAGCGACACCGAACCTCTAAGATGTTAGGCGAGAAAGTCTCTGATAGTTATATTTGTGTGTAACTAATAAAATCTCTACAATCATTATATTATACCATCATCCGAAGCAAAGCTACGTTCTTTATGTTGATCCTAGAAATGTAGAATTTTCAATATGCACGTCTATGTTTATTATTCTTAAATGCTAAAACAAGAAATTAATATTTCTGAATACTACTTAAACTATAAAATAACATTTTAGCCATTTCTACAAATAATATTTCCTAAACATTTTGTTACAGAACAAAAATTATATTTCCGCGGATAACGGATATTATAATGAAAGGAAAATGTTCTAGAAATGGAAATAAGTAGTTTCAAAGAGACGTGACAAAGATGGCAACGATAAATCTGTATTTAATAAACTAAGCGTTTCCGGTTCCGCGTCCGAGCTACTTTATCGTGCAAATGATTTTACTATTTCCTTTTTATTAGAAAAAGAAAAAGATTACCTTCATATAAAGTGGAATTTTGTTAAAAATAAACCAGAATAATTACAGTTCTCAAAGTTATTGTGTAGCTAAACTAGAGTTTATGTCGTTAGCTTGTGGGCGTGTAGTGGGCAGTATATCTCTTAGATAGAGCACGCGTGGACACCCATTAAAAGAACAATAATGTCGGATCGACTATGATTAAGTATCATTTTCAACAGTAAACAAAAACTTAGAGCACTCAAAATAATTTATACTGATAACGACTATATACCTTAAGATATACTGGAGTTAATCGGGTACGCATATACGTAAGGAACTTATCTACACTTTGCGCTAAGCCTTAAATAATAGGAGGCGATACTATTAGCGACATTCACATCGTCAATCCCGATCACGATACTGAAATGACGATCTGGAATACGGTACACAATCCTAAGGTAGAAACTATGGTATCTTAAGAAAAGCACTTAATTATATTAATGAGCGTTTATTGAATAATCAGACACCAACACAGATAAGTACACGATATGACAGCACAAACGTCAGACCCGTCGAGTGACGGGAACGGCTGCGTTCAGTATCCCACACTCTCCCCATCTATTTAAACAGAACATACTTATTTCTAACAACAACTTACTAAACTTCTAATAACAATAATCTATCACGAGCTCGTTGTTTTCTTGCGATTCTGTGACACTGCTGTCATATGAATCGTAATTCGCGATATATTTGTAATAACATTGATAGTGTTAACGGCGCCATTGATATTCACAGATATTTGTGGCGATGTGGCCATACTTAAATGTAGCGTATGAGTGGCGCCTTAGGAATTACAATTTTCAGGACTAAAGTTTTCGTTCGTATAAATACATGATCAAAATATGTGTGAAAAATAATATTGGAATAAACATCACAGTATGGTTTTTCACATCCATATTTTTAAACCTATAGCTTAGAAAAACGAGAAAACTCCGGCCGCGTGTGATGCTGTATAGAGATTTATGGATGCGTCTATAATGAATATTTATTTGGTCTAGTCCGGTAAAAGCTGGGTATAAAGAATATTTTGTGTACGCTAGCCTATGGCCGCCTGGTAGTTACACATTGTCAACACGCGTAATATCATCATTATCATAATCATTATAGTTATCATTATCATTATCGTTAGCTTATAACCTCCACTTATGTACATGCAGCATGACCCTGGGTATTTAGTGAGTGTGTTGTTAACACACGTTAACGTTTAACTCAAAAAACAGTTATTGGATATCGATAGCTAATACTCTGTAATAAACGATAAGTAGGTTAATTTATTCCTGATAAAATATGAATTATACAAAAAAAAGACGCGGTAAAAAGTTCTGTACAAATTCTAGTAGCCCAGAAATTTCTTTGTGACATAACCCTTAATAACAGTTCGCTTAGCTTGAGGTTGTACTCAGACCTCATAAGCGATCAAAGGCTGAATGTCGGTGCTAAAAAGAATCAGTAAACAGACAATGCTTTATTTAGTCATTAAAGATAAAAATTTATACTACGGTTGGAGGTCTCATTTTAAGAATGAAATACTTGTGCTAAAACCCCAAATGTAATGTAAATGTAAAAAAATACTCTTTTAAGTAATTTTAACGTACGTTATTCTAAACTATTTATAATTTCAAGATGGCGATTAATTTATGGAAATATATTTTACACGGAACAAATATTAATGAGCATCACGCAATAATAATTTCTATTCACTAACGTGTGGCAATACTATGCGATCCGATCGCATGTAGATATGCTATTTATATAAACGTCTTGTATTAGAAACCCTTTAAGCAGTGATACATTTTTTATTACATTATAGGCAAGTATTTGATCTCGATCTCACCTGATGTAAGTGATGATGAGATCTACGATGGAGCATACTTGCCTAGGTAGGAAGGCGGCAGTAGATCGAGACGCTACATTCACTAGGCACATGCAGCGCAGCTGATCTGACCCGCCATCCATGAATGGCAACACCGAACATCATGCCGGAACACGGCTAGGCCGCTTGGCGACATGGCTTCAGTGGCTGGTGACTAACCACGGCCGAAGCCTACCACCAATAGAGCTGTCACCTAGTTGGCACCACCCAGGGTCACGTGTAGGGTATCTCGAGGGTATTTAATTCTCCTACGGACGAAGGTGACTCGACCCCAAAATAACTAACCCCAAAATAACTTAATACAATAAATTTAAACTGGTATTTGCAACGAAGCGTAAAATAAAACTATACTTCCTAAAAAACCTAGCCTTTCAATACGTATTTCGTACGTAGTACCTATTTATATATATAAATACGTACTATAATATACTTAAAATATCACACAAATTCAATATTAATAATCCATAGTCATTATGTTATCTATAGCTAGATTACAGTCGTATAGTCCCCCTCTCGGATTCCCCGTGGACCACTTCCATGAGCTTCGGCAGATAGTGGAAGTTAAGTACTTTGAAATATTTTTAAACAATAATGGTGGCATGACATTTAATTTCCGCCAGTGGGAAACTTCGCCCTGTTTCAATAACTCTCATTGGGTGAAACGAAATGACAGGCCGACATTATTGTTAACAAACATTGACATTTCTATTGAAAATAATTTTAGTGTACTTGCTATGTTGGATTGAGAATTACTTATTTTACTAACAAACCACATTTATTTTTATGTGAGCGTTCAACTTTCAACTAACCAGCAACTTGCCAAAATGATCTCATATTTGCGAAGAGCAGTGATCTAAAAGTTTGCCATCACTAGAATATAAAGTTCAGCTATTCGTTTAAAAACGACAATATTTTATCACAGCCTCGCTTCAGAGTTACAACGTACTGGATACGTTATGTTAAGTGCACATGCACTTAATAGACGTCGTAAAGTCTGTGCAGCCGTAAAGTTATTTTCGGTTAGTTATTATTATGTATACAAGATTTTTCATGAAGTTTATATTATACAAAGTTATATAGTGGTCTGGGAATTGTGGCTTAGTACCTACAACGACCCTCGTATTAACCGAGTTGCAAAAGTTTTGTGCTGTATATCTTTATTATTACTGGATGTATGTTGGAGATAATTTGAGATTGTGGTTTAGGTAGCCATGCGCCTGATCGTAGCTTAAAAAATAATGTTTTTTCATACAAACTTTGGGGTCGAGTCACCTTCGTCCGTAGGAGAATTAAGTACCCTCGAGATACCCTACACGTGACCCTGGGTGGTGCCAACCAGGTGACAACTCTACTGGTGGTAGGCTTCGGCCGTGGCTAGTTACCACCCACTGAACAAAGCCATGTCGCCAAGCGGCCTAGCCGTGTTCCGGCATGATGTTCAGTGTTGCCATTCATGGAAGGCGGGTCAGATCAGTTGCGCTGCATGTGCCTCTATCTACTGCCGCCTTCCTACCTAGGCAAGTATGCTCCATCGTAGATCTCATCGTCACTTACCATCAGGTGAGATCGAGATCAAATACTTGCCTATAATGTAATAAAAAAAAAAAAAAAAAACTGTGACCATATGACATTCGTAGGGGTCGAATTTCCAAAAATTCTTACATAATGCAGCTCTGTGGTACACAAGGAATTTGTCTTTAAAATTTCAATGCTTTCATACATAAGCATGACAGTGAAATGTAGTAGTCTGATTCTGTAGGCACACTGAAATAAAATTGTCTAAAAAGTTTTAAAAAATCTACAAAGCTCAAGTAGTTCATTTTAAACAGTTAATTCCTTAAAGCTAAAAGCGTACAACCAATAAATCGAACTCGGGGAAGATTTATTTCATCGCTTCAGCGGAAGTCGGGCCGACGCTGAAAAATTATGAAGTCTTGTAGCATGGAAATAGATTTTCATACAAATTACTGCCTTACCCCTGAATTTATAGAATAATAGCATCACAAAAAACCTTTGATAAATGCAGTCCATATATGCATAGGCTGATAAGTGATAACCAAATAAATATTTATTAGAAAATATGTCCAAAATTAAATTTAGATTAATCAAAACTTTGTTTTTGAGGGGTAATCTCTTTAGATTATTAAAGGTCACAAGTGCTGCCGACCAACCGATGAGCTCATAGGTTTGATTCTTGAGCTGTACTTCATACTGCGTTGACCATTATACTAACCAACATTTTTATTTGTAAATTTCAAAGGCATATCAGAAAAATAAAATTAAAAGAGCGCTTTATTGCCCGGTATATAAGACAAGGTTTCACTCCTACTTATGGAGGTAGAGGTGAAAGCTTTAGATCAAAAAACTAAATATATATATATAGTAAAACATCGTGAGGCAACCTGCATGTCTGAGATAACCCCTCAAAAGATGTGTGAAGTCTGCCATCCCGCACTGGGCCAGAGTGTTGGGCTATGGCCTAATCCCCCTCGCATTGAGTGGAGGCCCGTGCCAAGCAGCTGGACATTAAAAAGGGCTGGTAATATTAATGTGTTATGAATTAATCATTTCAATTTCCACTATATTTTCAACTTTGCACACGATAGGCGAGGCTGTCGGTCAATATTTTACATCCGCTCCGGTCTGTGCCCGCATTGAGAGCTCGGCAAGCAGCGACTGGCGCGTAAACATTAGCTTGAAGCTATAGTAAACGTTACTATATGATCTAGATTTAAAACAATTGATATACAAACACTCGTTGTTACTCTTATGCAGCTATCTTTCTGTCTCCCGCTTTGCAGTGCGCTTTGCTTTGCAATTAATTTATTTGCTTTAACTCCGTCTAGTTTTGCTTTGATTTCATTTCTTTACAGGTTCCAAGGCAATTAGCTTTTCCCCGGAGACTTTTTTTGGTAATTTCGTAAGATTCTGGCTTATAAGAGTATCAGTGGTAGAAGTGTGTGAAGGGACGTGCCCCGCCGGCTACGTTCCATAATAAATCTTGCTTTTCCTGGGTTAGTTGTATCCAAAAAATTTGCCGAAATATTCAAAATATCAGATTCAACTTCTTTATCCAAACCTTATTTTACGATTTCTTTTCAAAAACATTCAATTTAGATACACGTCTAAGCTACAGTATTTTTTTTTTCAACATCTATAATATATTAGTGTTTATCTTATACGGATAACAGAAAGCCAATTACAAGTTTTCATGTCTAGCATCAGACTAGTGAGATACATATATGTAGATTTGAAATCTAAATCTTATCTTAATAGATACAAATAATATCAGCATCAAAACTACCCTAAAACAGGTCATTAGGGTTCACGCTAGTCCTTAACTAACAACAATATGTCTAGATAGTCTGAATAGTCTAGAAACAACAAGATAAGGGCTTCAGAGTCAGTGGAAACCCTTCTAAGATTGGTTTTGATATCTTACAAGTTGTTGGGCGCTATCATCATATTATTTAGTGCTATAGCCACAGATATATGAGGCTATAGCAGAGCCCTGGCATATAACAACCACATTATAACTTCTATTCCTTCCACAAATTCCCCATGAAATCAGGGACCGAAGCCTGCTTACACAATCGCCTCACCATTGAATGACAATGGCACCATAATTGTAACAATACATTGCTAAGTTATTTCAAGGAATTCCTAGTAGCACTCAGACCGAGTAAAATTACAAAATAACCATTTCCAAAATTTCCGTATGGGAATCGAACCCGCGGCAACACGACCTAGTGAGTAAAACAGCCCGCGAAAAGGTTTTAGCCAATAAATAGACCAATAGGAGCAATCGCTTATAGGAGCAATCGCTTATAGGAGCAATCGCTTACAGAAGCAATCGTTTATAGGAGCAATCGCTAATAAGTGACATAATTTTTATTCTGCTCTTTTATGTAGCCTTTATGCAGCCTTATAGCAGCTTAAATGTAAAGATCATAAATATTATAAAAACTTGACGGTTTCCAAAGTGCAAAATGTTTACAGAAGTACCAGATTTAATTACTAAAGGCATTAGCTGTCGAGTTTTGGAAGGGATAATTCGTAGTTATTTCACCCTGAATTTCATACCTTCCTGAAATGGGCGGGCAACACGTTATGAATAATGGATGAGGCAGTTTTTGACTTCAAATAACATCAACCACTGGTGGACTTTCCTTGTCATAATAATTAACTTTGCTTGCGTCTTTGTTTGCGTGGGTTCTGATATAGCTTTACACATTTCGGTGATAATTTCTCGGGCAAAAATAATATGTTGAAATAATAATTAGTACTCAGAATCATGATCAGAATATTTTTTATTAATGTAAACCATTAACTACAGTACTTATGAATTAAAAAATGCTAAGCTAAAACTTTACCACCCGTCCGCAATGCCGTTCCTATGGAGAAGAACGAGCAAAAAAACTCCATGGTTGCTCTTTTTAAAAAGATCTTTTACATTTTTGAGCAGTACACTGTTATGGATATGTGAGAACAATGTAGGAACGGCATGGCAGACTTTAGCAGCTGATCAAAACAAAGTACCAACTTTAAGTATATAATTACAAGTTAATGGCTACATGGTTGCCATATTTACAAATTACTCTTGTAAATGAAAATAAGACTGTACTACTGTCTTCCAACTCTGGTCACAAGCGAGAATTGAATGCAAGCATGTTTCAAAGCATAGTCCACCACCCAAGTCCAGTGCGGGTTGGCTGCCTTGACACGCCTTTCGTAAACTAATTAGACTCCCTCGGCCATCCTAAACTGTAAACAGACTCGCAAGTTAGAGATCGCCCGACCAACGCGCAATGGAGACAGCTGTGCTCATGGTTTCACTACGCGATAGAATCAGAAGGGAGGAAATTTGCAGACAATCGAGAGTAACGGACATAGCCCTAAAGAGTTTTAAAGTTCAACTGAAAACTTTTAAAAGTCTTTTATAAACAACCATATCCAACATTTCCAACTCACCCCCCAAGTAAACTTGAGAGCACCGCCCTTAAACTTATTTAATTAGTATTCTGTAAATGAGGGGGGGTTGAGCGAGCGGGCCGACTACCCGACGACAATCTAAATACAAGCAGTTTAATTTTTCCTTAATCGTCGCTAAAGTTGCGAAGTTATGCGACTACACGTTCGCAGTTTACGATTTTCGCAGTGGGTATCTTTCGCGAGATGATTTCGGCGAATTTATATCGCGTTGGCGTAGGTCGGGTTAGCTGGCAATTTATTATGAAGGTATTCAAGTTATTTCGTTTTAATTTCATTGTAATGGTTGAACTAGATTTTAGGCTCTATTATGGGATTGCTGTAAGCTTAGATAAGTATGGAACTTTTCATCGGATGGGATGTATGGGTATAGCATTCCCATTTGGTGGTAATGTTTGCCCTCCTCTATGAGTTTTTTTATTTAAGTATAATAAAACGAAAGGTCCTAGAATGGCGACCACGAACTGGAAGACGTAGTGAAGCTCGCCCCCCCCCCCCCCCCACAAGGTGGGCCGATGATATCACACGCGTCGCAGGAAGCCGGTGGATGCGAGTGGCGGAACACCGTGATGTGTGGAAATAATTAGGGGTGGCTTATGTCCAGCAGTGGACGTCTTTCGGCTGATAAATAGATAGAATAAAACAAAATTCAAGCGTTCAATAAGACTAAAATGTTTGCCCTCCAAAGACATTGAGACATGACTCAACTTTCAATAACATTATCTCTCCTTTACGATCCAAAGCGCGAAAGTACTAAAAGCCTAAAAAATATTCAAGGTCCTTTTCTATTTTAGTAAAAGCAGGGGTTGTAAAATACGATTTACGCAAACAAGACTTTAGTACCGTGTGCTGCTGGCGACAAATTATGTCGTTAAAGTGGAAATAAGAGTTAGATGATGCTGGAGACTGGAATTGTTTTCAGAGCTATATCAGTGTTAGGAAAATTTTAGTGTGATAATCATGCTAGGATGGTTCGGCCGTGTTGCAGGATGGATGAATGACGACGCAAGGAATAAACAGAGCGCATATGAGAGAGAGAGAGAGAGAGAGAGAGGCAATTCCGAAGCACCGTCTTAACCGACGGAAGTGTATGAGGAGATGTATGAATGTCTCAGCTGAGTTTGCGTTCGGATCCGGCTGTAAAGTTAATAAAAAATGTAAAATAACAACTTGGAAGTGTAAAATTATTTAACTTTGACTTTATAACCTGTATCCAAGTGCACTTCGATTTTGACCATTATCTTATAACCATCATCATCATCAACTCGAAATTATACGAGAATAATTATATAAAAAACCCGTTAAAATAAATTATCTCATAAAATTTTATAAAAGCATAAAAAATACTGACTTTTAGTCAGCAGAGTCACGAATAAATTGTCAGTATAATTAGTTGGCGTACCTTTTATTCCTCAGTTTAAGAAAATATTATAGTATTTTTTTTGGCAATCAGCATATCAAGCATCAGTCTAAAAAATAAGCGTTTCCCCACCGCGGAATTGAGATGCAATACTGAAGTAACGATACATGATAATAATAATACCAGCCCTTTTTTTAATGTCCCACTGCTGGGCACTGTCCTCCCCACCATTCGAGGGCGATACACGTAACTTTTATTGCTTGGAATATCTCTCGACCACAATTTGAGGCACGGTTGTAATATCAAGCCCAAGCAATGCCGCAAGCTAAAGTCAGCATAGCTCTCGTAGCTTAGCGTGCAACCACCTATGCGAGCTAAGTCCAACTACGCGAGAAAAATACTTGTGAAAAATACTTTGTGTGATGAGCACGAATGTTTGTACCCGAGTCATGGACGTTTAATCTTAATATATATAAATTACGTGTTACAGTGTTTGTCCGCTATGGACTCCTAAACTACTACACCGATTTTAATAAAATTTTGCACACTGTGTGCAGTTTTATCCAACATAAAAGATAGGATAGTTTATATCTCAATTTATTTTATATGGCAAAACAACGTTTGCCGGGTCCGCTAGTATCTATATAAGTAATTATAAACTGGGATCGCCCCCAGTCCATTGTGCGGTATCCATAATACTTGCGATGCATAGTTTGTGACCGAACAATTGGTGAGTGTTTTATATTAAAAAAAAGAATCCGCAACT
Organism: Pheosia gnoma; assembly: GCA_905404115.1. Taxonomy (NCBI): domain Eukaryota; kingdom Metazoa; phylum Arthropoda; class Insecta; order Lepidoptera; family Notodontidae; genus Pheosia; species Pheosia gnoma. The sequence continues at coordinate 6,924,789 of FR989915.1, forward strand.
ACGTGAGCTAAGCTAAGCTAAGTCAGCATAGCTCGCGGAGTAGCTTGCACAATTGATCTCATGCTTTTCATCACCATTTCACGTCAATCGTTATCTTGCGATATGCCATTGAACCGTAATATGCCCCCATAAAACAAGTGACACAAAACACGCATCGGAACAACAATATCTATCACATGTGTAATCCACCCTAATGTAATCGTAACGTCATTGAGAATGCATGCTGTCACTGTCATGCTTATTTATAAATCCTGTGGTGCGAACGGGATGGAAGACGCTTACGTTACCAAAAGATCTTGAGCTGACTGTAACGATACCAATTTGAAAGAACAGGCGGACGTCTTCATTTAGCCGCGTCGTACGAAATTGAATTTATGTGACAACCTGTCTACGAGGAGAAATTCCATTTCCATTGTAGGGTATGCGACTGTTTTGCGGTCCAAGGGATCGGGAAAAGCGGACTTGGTTTCAAATTATACTTAACAATGATAAAAATTTGCACTTTTTTAAGTTTGCCGTACATCATTACTTCCCAGAACTTGATCTTTATTAGCGATACTATCAGATGGTGTAATAATACAGTAGGTTGTTTTTTTTTTCAAAACTGCTCGATTGCCGTCTAGGGAAATATTAAAAAAATCTAAGGATACAGTATTTTTTTTTCATAATATTAGCTATCGAGACCCCTTTAAGCGTTTACGATATTCCCTATAGTTTCGGATTTCGCTATCCACGCACACTTGCAAAATTCAGCCTGTGTATGTAAGATAACATATCCAGATACTACGTTGAATCGCTAACGCCTAACCCATGAAACCCTTTGTATGTGCCAAGGTTTTAAGTTTTTTTTTATACGAATTCGCGTTGTGTTTTATATTTATGCATAGACAAGCCGCATGTCTAGATAAATAGAAAAGTTTTGTTTTCCTTTTAGAATTGTTCTGCTAATTTGTAGGGGTAGAGTGTTGCCATTATGTTGGGCATATGAATCCATAATTTGGGAGGGATTTGGAGCATAGACCACCACACTGACCCAGAGCGGGTTGTATAACTTCACACATTTTTTTGACAAGACACGTAGTATCCCACTAATATTATAAATGTGAAAGTTTGGATGGATGTTTGTTACTCAATCACGCCAGAAAGGCTGAACGGATCTGGATGAAATTTGGCACAGAGATGGATTATAGTCTGGAATAGCACATAGGCATAACAAAGCATATTTTCAAAATAAAAGCGCTTTGTTTCATTATTCTAAATGGGATAAAATAGTTTATGAATTTCCTGATAGATCTATAAACCACTACAATTATTATTATTTACATACATGTCCATTGTACGCATACCCTACATGTTGGAACATCACGACGTACTAAATAAACATGGATAAGCAGAAATACGTGCATATGCTGAGTATGTTGCGATGGTAATTTATTATTATAGCATGGAATGAGGTTAAGGGCGGCGTTACATGTTGCATTATATAGTAATAATTTTGTTTACAGCAAATCTGCAAGTAATAAAGACTTTTTGGTGGAAAGAAATCGCTGTTAACTGGGAACGGAATTCCCAGTAGCCCAACATCATAAATTTCGTTTATTTAAACCGCTTAGAATGTGACCAAAAAAACCATTGTTAGAATCATAGTTTTTTTTTGCTTTAGTATATTCTTTATTATCCTAGTACGTTTTCGGTTTAGATAGACCTGCAGGTACACAATAAGTACCCTGTTTTTTCAATAAAATATGTATAGAACGTTGGTACAAATTGAGTTACAACTACATCGGTTTATTTGCAAATTTGTTTAATTGAGAACCTGCTCTTTTTTGAAGTCGGTTAAACATAAAAATTCTATTCCGAAATTACAATACTCCGCGATGCATCAATTGCTGCATGTAACACAACCCTTAATCAGCCTTTCCTCTTAAATAACATTATATGGTTCGCTTCGCCAATATTGGGGGATCATTTCGTGTATCAGTTTTGCCCAGTATGGGGTAGAAATCACATATTTTGTGCATTACCCCTATTGTTTTATGGGATGAAAATTCCATGGGTAACAAAAAATTGTGGTTGAAAATTGTCCAGAGGTTTTTTTTTACACATAAGGGTGTGACAAAATGAAGTTATGAACACGTTATTTCCATCTAGTGTTTCTCCAATTTGTATTAGGTTGTCTTTGAGCCAACCCTAGCCATTAGATTTGGCTTATTAGTCACTGTATGTATTCGTACATGACTAAAACATGCTTAACCTCTATAGTTTCATATTATCTTTACACTAAAGTTGTCTGATTTTCAGGCTCTGCAGACAGTCTGTGATAGAAGTTATATTTTACTAGCTGTCCCGGCGAACTTCGTACCGCCTCAGAATCAAAGACATTTTACTGAATTTTCCCGTGTTTTGAGACAAATAGAAAAAAAAAAGATCATAAATTTCGGCCCACCCGTTCTTGAGTTATAAATGGTGTAACTAACATGACTTTAATTGTATATACATATAGATTATTCTCTAGAAATATTTTACGTTTAGAAAAATAATTGCCTACTCGTTGAATTCTGAAAACACTGAAACAACGCCTAAACACCAGGCACAGGTACCCCGTTTAAAATTATGAAAAAAAAATAGAAACAAAAAATACCCAGTCTAGAATATTCAAAGAATAACATCGTCAGGTTTTGTCTACCCTTGCAAGGGCTAGAGACGGGGCGATATTATCGATATTATTGTACATATTATATTCATGATATCTGGAAAAAAACATTGTACAAATAATAGGCTTCATTTTCAGAGTACTCGCCGTGTACAAATAACTAAACTAGAAAGTCTTTATACAAAAATATATCATCAAATTTCTTTCTACCTGGGTGTTTTATTCTTATTAAAATATTCACGTGGTCGTTTTCTAGAAACTGTAATGTATATTTCATATGTTTTTTTTTTTACATTATAGGCAAGTATTTGATCTCGATCTCACCTGATGGTAAGTGACGATGAGATCTACGATGGAGCATACTTGCCTAGGTAGGAAGGCGGCAGTAGATAGAGACGCTACATTCACTAGGCACATGCAGCGCAACTGATCTGACCCGCCATCCATGAATAGCAGCACCGAACATCATGCCGGAATACGGCTAGGCCGCTTGGCGACATGGCTTTGTTCAGTGGGTGGTGACTAGCCACGGTCGAAGCCTACCACCAGTAGAGTTGTCACCTGGTTGGCACCACCCAGGGTCACGTGTAGGGTATCTCGAGGGTACTTAATTCTCCTACGGCGAAGGTGACTCGACCCCAGACCCATGTTTCAGTTTAAAGCTGTACTGAATAGATTGTTTTTTAAATATAAACGGTGAGCAAACATAAACACGCGAGCAGGTTCTGATTTTCTATTTGGATTAATAGTGACATAAAAATAGGACATTTACTCATAAAATTATTAATTGAATATAATTTTTGATACATAGTCTGTTTTCATATTATATTCAAGTTTTTTTTTATTTTCTGTTTGTAAATATTTAGTGAGATGTAAAACTAATAAAGATAATACTTTCATTTAATATAAATATAAATGCATAGTGAAGATGAGACTCGTGAGAAAAAAATTATGATAATAATTGGATTTAAATGAGAACTGTCGATATAAGCCTCATTATCTATATAGTCTTTCCCATCCCTATGGTCATCAGTGACCAGCCAACGGCGATAAGTTGTCGACGTTATTATTATCGAAGGGAGGTCTCCCTGTTGGGGATCAAAATCGATGTGCCTAAGGGCGTGCGCTCATGTACAGATGCGGAATTATAATACCCTTATTACCACCCCTTAGCAATCTAAGGGTTTATAGTAGTACAGTATTCATACCAACTGTATGGCCCCAAACTAAGCAACGCTTGTAATATAGGTATCGTACCATGGACTGGACGATTCCAGTAACACCCAGGGCAAATTACGGAAAAAATCGTTTCCGAAATTTGCCCGGTCGGGAATCGAACCCGCAACTACTTGGTGCAGTGATCCGACCGACCTACGCTCAAACCAATAGACCGCGCTATTTATATATATATATATAGATATACTTACTCTAAATTTATAGTTAAAGTTTTCCCCTATTTACTATGTATTTGTAAAAAAATATTAATGGGTCAAAACTTTATGGATGTATACAAGTTTTAATTTCTGATAAAATATAGGATCTTGGTAACATAGATAACTGATACCAAAGATCTTATGTTTTTTTGGAAATTCAGAACTCAGAAAAGTCTTGTCTTTTATTAGTTTTCCAAGTAATTAAATATTCACAGAAGCTCCAACAATTTAGTCCGAGAGCGTCGACTGAAGAGTCTCGGGTCTAAGTCTTAGAGTGTTTACTAGCGGCTGACTTGGAGATAAGCTTAACGAGGATTTAAGGGACGCGGCAAATGGTTAAGTATGTTGTACACTGAAAGATATACTATTTTCCATAGCTTTCTTCGGGTTCAATTCAAGCTAGTGCAGACTCGGAGCTCGTTTTGAAGCGTAATTTTTTTTACGAATTTATGTATTCGTACGTTTTTACGTTTAGTAGCACGTTAGTCGCCAGCTTACGTTTACGCTTTGATTCACGTAGTAGGGTGGGTTCGTGCGATCGCGCGCGCATATTCCGTAGAATGCGAGCGCATTCGCGCGTCTCTTGTTTTATCTAGCAGGAAATATGTGCATTACGTTGTAGAGATAAGGGTGAATTTACTATGTTAAGTTTAAGATTGACGCTTCGATGCGCTTCGACTCTGCGCTAGCTTGAATCGAAGGCTTTACTGTAACTGTAACATAGGTGGTTATTAAAAAGTAGAGTCTCAATTATTTATTTCCAACGTAATTTTATTTTAAAAACCTGAATAACATGGACCCAAAAACTTATGCAGTTTCTGGCCTAAGTAATCGAGCTCAATTATCAGGAAGCACGTGCCTTTTTTTCTTTGCATTTACGCATACCGCCCGACCCCGGGGGAACTCGAGCGGTTATGTGGGGCTCCTGGACAAGTCCAGACTACCCACTAAACCCAGCGCCGCCCTCTCTGCCTACTGTGGGGCGCCACGGGATCGCTCCACGAGCACAATACCGTGACTCTCCGGCGGAAAACTTCGGGTTCGGGCCCCCCCCGGCCCCCTTCCGGCTAATCGCCTTTGGGAAGCACGTGCCTCCGAAAGCTTAGCTGAGTTAACTTACTTAGCTTATAACTAGGTGGTTATCTCAGCAGCAATTTGCTTATTTTAGCTCCTAGTTTAAAACTTTAAGCCCCCATAGATTACTATGTGAAAATATTATAATATCTAATTTTATTTATGAAGCTTAAGTTTCTAAAATGAATCGAAATATACATTGCTTCTGCGTATCTTATAGCTATCACTGTGCTATCATCCCGTGAATATAGCAGCTAAATACTAAAGGACTTTGTCTTTTTACGGGTGTTAAGTTGCATCGCGTGATGGGTTGTAAAAAACTCTTAGCGACATTAAAAATGTATGGGGAGAGGAGGCGGTGAGCGGAGTGGAATGAGTGGAAGTGGGGCGGAATGACTTGGTTAGCACGGATTGTTGGGATTGGGGATTTGAGTGTGAATAGGAAGATTGTGAGATTAATACGTACCTACTACTTATGTACTATTTGAATTATTTCTTAGACATTAAAGCTAAGCTGATGAATAACAATATCTGAGAGAAACGGTTTTAGTAAACAGACAGACATACTGAGACTATTGGGACCTTAAAGGATTTCGTCTATTCATTTCGTGGTACGAAACTCCTATAAAAGATGATATTCAGAAGCTCGCTGATGACGTCAGTCTTCTTATATCGGTCTATTTATAGCCGGATTTTCGGAAAATTAGCACATTAGTGGACCTTACTTGGTCAAGACAAAATTGTTACCTATTCTATTCTATTCTATCAGCCGAAAGACGTGGACTGCTGGACATAGGCCTCCCCCAATGACTTCTACACATCCCGGTCCTCCGCCACTCGCATCCACCGGCTTCCTGCTACGCGTGTGATATCATCGGTCCACCGTGTGGGGGGGCCGCCCTACACTACGTCTTCCGGTTCGAACCTTTCTAGAAAGGTTCTAGAATGGCAACCACGGTTCTTTCTTCTTTGTTACCGAAGTATAAGTGAATTTACCTGTTGGGTATAGTGAACTTCCAGGGGTATCAAACATTCGATTGGAATCGAAACAATTAAAATTGAATAAACTTCTAAAAACAGGAACTGCACGTTTAGTGGAAGCGAAACAAAAACAAACATTCAATTGGACGTGTCAACTGTCCCAATTGCGGGAGGGAGACAAAAGACATTGATTGATGGGGCTGAACGAATGAATAAAAATGACTTTTCCCTTTTTCCTCCTGTTTTGGGGTGAAATGTGTTAAACTGAATATATTGGTCATACAGAAGTGGCATTTAGTACTATAACATCATAGTCTACATAAATATTTTTGCATAATTATAATAAAACTGTAACTTGGTCGTATACGTGAATCGAATAAATTGGAGATGACATTTTCCATGGAGCCGCCGACATCGCCATTTTTAAGATATTTTTTTTATCAATCTCTCTGTTCCCACATTAGAATGAAACACGCATTTAAATTAAACTCAGCCCGGTGATAGGTTATAGCTCGAGTCAACATATAGGATGCTATTTGTCCTGGAAAATCTCAACATCCACTGGGCGGATCTTATTGATGCTGGGCATAGCAATAGAAATTAGACACATCAAAAATCTAAAGTCCACGTATCCACGAATTGACACAAATAGTTTATGAAATTAATATTTTAAACCACTCATAAATTAATTAAAATTAAACTAATTTTACGAATATTATCGCGTTTATATTATGTTTTTACGTTCCCGATGTTTCCAAGCGCAGCGTTGCAAGACACTGTGAGCACTTTCTGCGTAAATCGGACTGCAAATAACAACTAAATATGAGGGTACCCCGGTTCAAACTATGACACTAGGACGTCAATCACCTCAGTCCTCCCGTGACCATGGTTGCTGTAAGGCAGCCGAAACGTAAAAAACATAGAATAAACGCCGTAAAATTACGCCGTTATATTTCATTGTGTATTCGCGTAAATATAAGAACTCAATACACTCATAAATTAATTACCAAAACCACACATGCTTCAAATACGCCGCATAATCATCTCACCTTAAAGTTGCCACCGTTAAATTATTTTGAATACAATCATCCAAAAGTTGTACACCCCTGCAACGTCTGTTCACACGGAATGATTTATTCATGCCGTATTAAATGTGAAATTATGCATATTGTTTACCAAAGTGTGTAGCGGTTCTCTTAATGTACCCTTGACAGGGTAAGGGTTAGGTTGTCCGCATGCAAAATAATATTTCTTTAAACTACCCTTATAAATTGTGTGAATGAGTTTTGTAGTCAAAACTTGGCTTGAGAGCATTGTCCTTTATCTGATTTTCGGTCAGCAAGTCGTAAATAATAACGAAATAAGTTAATATCATGCCATTGATGTGTGGTTGTTTTAAAGTGACCAAGTCGGAGGCTACAGTTGTATTGAGATGTCTGTGGACTTGTCGGAGTAGTTTACAACATCAATATCTTTCAGTTACGAGAATGAAAATTGATATACTAAATAAGTTTGAGTGCTCTTTAGTCTTTCAAACTTAGAAAACTATCCAACTTTAACAAAAGTCACTTCACCAAGCAACTTTTAAAAGCAAAACTTTATTTGGTAAATTAAATTCAAGCCCACTTTGGCAATTGTCGAAACTGTATTATCGTATAAAATTGGAATGTCGCAAACTTGTAACCAGCTTAATCAGTTCTCCCAGAGGGTGGCACAATGCTTTGGAATAGTATCATCTTAATTATTTTGAATTCTTATTATTGTAGAGCTTGTTAAACCGTGAGACGGCCAAGTCCTTTCAAAAAATAAAACGGTTTAATACCGACCAAGTCCTGTTGAACACTATTCCTTTTTAACTTTGTTTAGAATCAAAATAAATCAGTGACCTTTATATTTATATGAATATCGACGGAAAAATGATTTCACCCACTATATTTATTAGTTTATATGTTTCTATGTTTTCATTGCAGAAATAATGAAATTTTTTCGATTAATTTTAATATTTGAAGCCTTCTGTTATTGTTCAAATCAACGTCGTAATTATGTATGCAATATAACTTATAGATAGTTAACTAACATGTTCAGTTATGGTTGTGATCTCAACTGATTTCTCAAGAAGTGTATTAGTACTACTAAATCTACATCACCTAAATCCACAATCCACAATGTAACTGAGTCCTTTTACCAATGGAATAACAAACCAATAATTTACGCCTACATTAGACATACTTTCAAGTAGAAAACTTTATTGATATTACACCTTTTAACTTCGGAACGGGACACTTAATTCTACTTCATTATGGAGTATTTCGAAAGGGTTGAATTATTAAACAGTAACTTCAAACACTTTATAACTTCAACACATACAAAATGAATGAACAATTGTGTTAGAATTTGTGTCAGTGGGTTACTGATATTAAGGGTCAGAGAGTTATTTTTAACTACCTGTATAAGCTTGTTTTTATTCGCTTTTACACATTAACGAATTGGCTAAAATGATTCTAGAGAGCAATGTAAGCAAGCAATTTCTACTTTATCAACCAACATTTAAGTTTCACAGCATGAAATATGACTCTTAATATAAAAAAAATGTTGCAATGTAATTTCTACAAATACAAAAAGATTGTTGTAGTGTCTTGGTAAGTGCACCATGGCACAGCGAGTTATGTCATAGCAGTGCCGGCTCGTGGATTAATCATCATCGCAGCTGCATGGGACGGTGCACGTGTCTGCTGTCTGTCTGTCTGTCAGTGTGATAACTCCTAAATTAATGGTCGTTACGTTTGTCTGAACTTTGCTGAGACAGAAATATTTTAGTAATCTAAATATTATTATTAGGTATTAAAATGCCTGTAGTTACACATAGACCTATAGGTTTACATGTATTATTTTATTTTATGAATTATGCCTATAACAATAAGTATAATTTTAGATTGAGATGCTGTCAGTAGCAGAACTGCGCCTTAGTTCATTCATCCATAACGTCCTCCGCCACTCAAAATCACCAGCTTGCTACGACGCGTGTGATGTCATCGGTCTACGATGACTACGATTTTCGACTCGTAGTCACCATTCTAGAACCGTTCGACCTAGCGGCCATCGGTTCATCTATCCTCATTTCTGAATAAACAAATGGGCGAAGAGGAACCCACCACTGACCCTCGGCTTGTCAACTTTTCCAATTATAAACCAAACAAGTTTGATCGATAATTAAAGAAGCCAACAACACCTAACTCCTCTAAGATGTCAGTCGAGAAACTATATATCACGAGTGACGGGACCCCAAATAAAATGCAATTCTCCGCGAAACTTATTCTGATTATTATCACGTAGTGAAACCCCGAGCATCAGCTCTCTCAATCTGACCTTATACCGTTAGCGAAATTTGTGTGTTCAATAACTATTATTGCGATGTTGAAGTACCTCTGTCTACACTTACAGATAATACAAGGATAGTGGTATTTTTTATCGGAACAAAGGACAAATATTACTCTCTTTTAATATATTTGGCGGTAATGAACTCGAAGATTTGTAAGCGCGAGTTAAATTCAAATATAGAGGTTTCTGCGTTCTATACCGTTCCAAAGGACGCAGCACCAATCTCAAGAATTTCCCCATGCAACATTACCCACAGGCGTTCGCACGTACTAAATGACAAAACAACCCCTGAACACTAACATAAGGTCCTGTCGACCCACATAAATATCCCGAGGTATGTGCAAGTAATTGACCTAAATTTTTAAGGGTGTTTACGAGGCCGCGCTAGCCCCGGACGTGACTGTTTCAAGTCTATACTGCTACTTATTTGGGTAACAGGAGTTTGGTACTTTCAAATCTGTTGTTAAAAATATCCAAGGAACAGACGAGAATCTTATTTAGAAAATTCCTGAGTTAGTAGTGAACCTACTTTCTGTGCCGAGGGTCCCGGTTTCGAATTCTGGTAGCGACAAACTTTGTGGGATGAGCATGAATGTTTATACCCGAGTCATGGGTGTTTAACATCTATATAAGTATTATATACTGGGTTCGCCCTCAGTCCATAATATAAGCGATGCTTAGTGAGGGACCGTATAGCTGGTGTGTTCGTTTGGTGATATTAATATAACTCAGGTCATTTCATTACATAGGGTATTATAGAAGGTCCAGTTACTTGTCATACAAGAAACTCATGCACACGTTATTACAAATATTTACTGAGTTACAGACAACCGCCAAAATTTCCCCAAATGTCCACAAGAGAACAGAACAAATTCCAAGATCATCTTAAAGCAATTATTATCTCCAATACTGTCTACTATAACTATAATTTCCTCTCAAACTTCATCAAGGTTGTTAGGTCTATGCCACGAACGCTCAAAATTAATGAAAAAGTTTACAAGTTCGATCTTTACGAGTCAAGATTATAGCCTAGTGCAGAAGGTGGCTCAATTTTGGAGTTTGAAGCTTTTTGGAATGAAGATTGTCTGAAATTTTGATTGGATTCAGGAACTCCTGTAAAAATGAAAGGTAATTCCACTTAGAAAAAACGCAATGTGGAATCTTTGAGGCCTTATAGGTGGTAATTTCAGTCTGAAACTCTTTGATGTAACAATTGAGGCTGTGTTAATGATAGCGCTCTAGTTTTCAAGATTTGAATGTCTGAAATGACTGTCTTTAGCAGCTGATATCATTGCTCCGAATCTTACCATCGTCTAGCTAAGTTATTAGAGATTCGTGTAAAGTACTTACAAAGGGTACTAATAATAAATAATTAGCAATTTTTTTATCCGCACACGCCTCCCATACATTTTTCAGGTCCAAAGATTACTACGTGGCCCCAGTGTGAATTTGGTGGATAGTTCACGCCTTTTAAGACCACAGTAGTAGGTTCTTTCAGACGTAGGTTCTTCAGATGTACATTTTCATAATATAGAAACTTATCCTATAGCACTCAGGTATAATGTAACAGTCTCTCATACAATGAATGTTCAGTATGCGATAAGTAGTTTTGGAGATTAACCTCTACATCCAATCTCACAAACCTAACATAATAAAGTATACATAAATCAAATCAATTTCATTGGAACTTTGAAATTATAGACGTATAAATTTCTTAAGCTTAGAGCTAACCCTATAAACTCCTTGGCTCCATCAGGGTACGAACTCGGGTATCCAAAAGTTACTGCAATAATTCATCAGCAACCGATAACTGCCATTTGATCCTAAAGTAAGATAACAGTTTAAATTGAGTTTAGATTATTTAGAGATACGCTGAGATGATGATTATTAGACGGTCAAGGGGTGATCTCTTGATCAACTTACAGTAGGGTGAGCAGAAACTCCTGATGTAATTATAACGTCATCGAGCTAACATGCTGTCACTGTCATACTTATTTATAGATTTTGCCGTGTGAGTGGGATGGAAGACAGCCACGTTACTATTGCGCTGTGTAAAAAGATTATGCTTGAGCCAAAGTAGGTTAAGCAGGAACTTCTAATATAATCGTAACTTCATCAAGAAAACATGCTATCACTGGCATACTTATTTTTAAAATCTGTGGTATGAGGGGGATGGCAGACGTTATAAAAAATGTGCGTAAAAGCGATTGTGCTTTGTTTCTTTCTCATGTCATTTGTTGGTGCAAGAAAATATTCTTTTATTTTCTGCGCGGAGACGCGAATCATACCTTATTGTTTTTTTCTAAACCACGTTATATAATAGGCTAAACTGAATGTGCGAATCTCGTTTTCAACCATGATTATCACTTGCTAAACGGTGAAGGAAAACATCGTAAGGAAACCTGCATGTCTGAGAGAACCCCTCGAAAGATGTGTGAAGTCCGCCAACCCACACTGGACCAGCGTGGTGGACTATGGCCTAATCCCCCTTGCATTGAGAGGAGGCCCGTGCCCAGCAGTGGGACATTAAAAAAGGGCTGGAATTATTATATTAATATTATATAATAAAAAAAACATGTCAATTAACAGTATTTTTTATACGTTTGTTAAATTATGAATCTATTCTCGTCGGTAAAAAATGAAACTTTTCACCTGACTGTATAAAAGTTGTTTTAATGAAAATTCATTACTCGACGAGCGCCGTCGACGGATAAATGTACGAGTATATGTATGTATTCACAAAGTTTAGATATTAACTGTTTCAAGTACTTTCTATAACTAATTGACTAAGTTTTTTTTTACAATTCGTACTTTACGTTTTTTTTTTATACATTATAGGCAAGTATTTGATCTCGATCTCACCTGATGGTAAGTGACGATGAGATCTACGATGGAGCATACTTGCCTAGAAAGTACCTGTTCACTCTCAAATTGACATATTGTGTGAGTGTGAACAGGTAGGAAGGCGGCAGTAGATCGAGACGCTACATTCACTAGGCACATGCAGCGCAACTGATCTGACCCGCCATCCATGAATGGCAACACCGAACATCATGCCGGAACACGGCTAGGCCGCTTGGCGACATGGCTTTGTTCAGTGGGTGGTGACTAACCACGGCTGGAGTGCCTTTAGCGCTCGCCCTCTCGTCCGGTGAAGCTGTAAAGGTCATCTGCGATCAACAGCAATTATCAATTCGAAAAAAAAAAAACTGTCGGGGCATAGCGGCCGCCCGCCAGGCATACCACCCGCCTGGCTGGAAGATCTCCCTTTTCCGCTAAATTATGATTTCGTATCAACCGTTTTAAAGGTGAAAAGCATAGCATGACATTTTCTGTGTGTTTGAAGGTTAACATTATCATTTCTGATCGGATCCAGCGATAAAAATTAATGAATAAATATTCTGGTGACGGTAGTCGCATTATTGATTAAGTCATGTTATTTTATCTATATCTATACATATAAATAAAATTGGAGTGTCTGTTTGTAATATTAAAATAACCGCTTTTTACTAAGTGCATTTGGATGTATACACGTTACCTATACCGAAACAACATTTTTTACAATTTTTGTCTGTCTGTCCGTCTGTCTGTCTGTCTGTCTGTCTGTCCGTCTGTCTGTCTGTCTGTCTGTCTGTCTGTCTGTTTGTTCCGGCTAATCTCTGAAATGGCTGGACCGATTTTGACGGGACTTTCACTGGCAGATAGCTGATGTAACAAGGAGTAACTTAGGCTACTTTTATTTTAGAAAAAAAAATAGGATCTCACGAAAAAAAAAACCAATGTTGCAGCGCAGCGCCTGATTGTTTGATAGCAACAACCTGCAATGCGTCCCACGGGCTCAGAATGGGCGGGCAGGCTGTTGTCAACGGTTGTCTTTGTTAAATACCACGCGGACGAAGTCGCGGGCAACAGCTAGTGTAATAATAATGGTGTGAAATATTTTAAGAGCTTGATTGTGTGTTTATGTATAAATTAAATTGTATTTGGTTAATTTATTCTTCAAGAAAGCGAACGAGAGGATCTAAAAGAGGTAGTATCCCTATCTATGCATCTCATTTCTTCTTACAGATTTATCTTTGTGCCCTTTTCCTTTGAAATATAAAATACTTGAAGCAGTGGCGCATTTGCTTAGTTCATAGAATTATTACTGACTAACCTTGAACGGGATTGGTCACCTTCTATTCCGGTAAAGCAATAATCAAGATCTACGTCATATGTTATTCCGTGTTTGGATAAAGACTAATCTGCGATAATCAGTACGAGAAGCGAGTTCCGAACCTTAACATTATTGATTTACCGCCCATTTTGGTTTGCACATATTGCGGAGATTATATTAATACAGCTGTCTCAATGGAGTTACCTGAAATTAACGTCACAATTCAATATTAATTCAATTGTTTTATATAACAATCTGTACTTTGATATGATTAAATATTTATCCATGTTTCTCATCTCCCGTATGGTCTAGTGGCTAGGATACCTGGCTTTCACCCAGGAGGCTCGGGTTCGATTCCCGGTACGGGAATTCACTTTTTTGGTTACATTATATAATAGGTATTATTTAATAGGTGTACTAAAAATTTTGTAAACTATAATAGGTGAAGGCGTAAGTTGCGTGTTTAAAAAATAAATAGGCAGTTTGTTTTTTTAAATATGTTAAGAAGTCTAAAGCGTCCTAATGATTTAACGAGTACTCGTAAACGATACAACTTCGTTGCGTGTTGATGAAAATTGTGTGCTCGCGCGATGACTCGAGAGCTTCAATTAGAACACTCCAAAGAGATTTCTATATTTGATCTCGTCGCGCGAAGAAATTGCATCGTTTACTCGTACAATCATTATCCAATTATTAGGATGCATTCGACTTCTTAAGATATTTAAAAAAAAATAACACTGCGTAATTATTATTTTAGTGGGGGGTTCAGAATCATGAGTTGAATAGAAACAGTTTTCGTTACGAAGCCACTTACACCCTGTATATATTATAATAGCATAATACTTAAAAATAATCTATACTAATCTATACTAATATTATAAATGTGAAAGTTTGGATGGATGGATGGATAGATGGATGGATGTTTGTTACTCTTTCACGCCCGAACGGCTGAACGGATCTGGATGAAATTTGGCACAGAGATAGATTATAGTCTGGAATAGCACATAGGCGGACTTTTTATCCCGGTAAAATGTATGGTTCCCGTGGGATAGATGTTTTAATTTTTCATACTTTTTATCGCGGGTAACACCGCCGGGCGCAGCTAGTAATAAATACTTAAGTAACTATCTATCAAAAAGTACTTTATCAAATGTAACTAGACGCCTAACAGGTTAAATCCTTTTTTATTCCGTACTTTTACAGGATAAAACCCATTTTTGTTCAGGCCATTTCAATTGTATAAACCAATCAACCCACTCAGCCGTCCACAAAGCCAACGCAGTGGGGGTTAATGAATTTGCGGTGCGGAAACGAACCTGGGACTGTTCGCTGTATATACGACTTTTAAGTTGGGTGTTATCGAATTATTCTGTGTTTTTTTTTTCCTAATGGCCTTTTATTCTGTGTTAAGTTGGCAACTTTGATTCCCAACTAGGATGATACGCGAAGCCATTTAAATTAAAAAAAAAACACCCTAATTTTAATAGGGAAGATGGCTGGCTGCTACCACCGACTTGACATTGCAAGACCTCAAGACACTGTGAGCACTTTCTGCGTAGATCGGCCCGCAAGCAACAACTAAATATGAGGGTACCCCGGTTAAAACTATGACACTAGGACGTCAACCACCTCAGTCCTCCCGTGACCATGGTGCTGTAAAGCAGCCGAAACGTCAGGAACACCAAAAAACATAATATAAACGCGATAAAATCCATAAAATGCGTTTTATTTCAATTATTTATCTAGTATTATTATTTCTGGTCAGTTATTTTTTACATTTAATAAATAGGTTGATTAATACTTTATGTTTATCAAAGAGGTATAGGTACCTAGATTGCAGACAAGCAAAATCTAGTAGGAACCCCAGAGGCTGACCCAGTCATAGGGGCCCCATTATTCTAAAGTGTCCAGGGCCACCAATAGGTCCAAGACGACCATGCATAAGAATGGAATCGCTATTCCTTCTTTCACATTGGTAAAATAAACATATTATTTATTATCTGTCCTTCAGGAGCGATTAGCGTAGTAGCAAGTAAACAACTTGGTAATTTATGGAAATCAAAGACAGTGGAAATCTATTCTGGACATTTGTCACTTCGTACTTGCGTACTGTATGCGTGTAGACCGAGCATAAGGCAAATTCCATTATACTTATTGCCGTTTCATGTGCGCTGAAATGCACGCTGTGGTGTTATGTATAGAGTTCATTATCTAAGTGGAACAAATTAGCGTTAAATTACCACAGATTAAAAATTACAGAGAATGTTTAATGTTTCTATGTTGACTGCCAGAATTCATTTAGCCAAAGTGGCGCTTGTTTAAGAGAGTGTTTAATATTATTAGGTCGACTTTTTTGTTTGAGTAAAAAGAGCCATAGCTACTGTTTGTTTGTGGGTTCCCACAAGGATCTGAATTTTATTTCGTTGTGTACACACAGACGTCCCAAACAGATCAATATTTGTTTTATACTCGTAGGTTACTAAACTACAGACTGGGTATGATACGAACAGCCAGACCAAACAAATTACGAAAAAAGGTTTTTTACATTCAGTCTTCCAGGAATGAAATCCACTACGACCCGATTCAGTGACCATGAATAGCTTCCTGCACCACGCGGTTATCTCAAGAGTTATACATAATAATTTAATACTGAAAAAACCCTACCAATTTTTTACTCTCACCAAAAATATGCAACTGAAGCCCAAATCACGGGACAGTTGTTATTTTAGGACCCCTGAGGTTTACGAGCCTTTTACAATCGTTTACTTAGGCCTGGGACTGCTGATGGAATATTGTTGCTTTTATATTGAATGCAGAATGCACTCAACTTGCCCCAATTTTAAGTGTATCTTTTGTTTCCCGGTTCCACAATCTCAGTCCACATAAAAACATGAATTAGCTTACTTATCAGACTTATTTCTAACCTAGGGCTTCTAAGTACAAATAAGTTATTATTATCAACGTTTTAAACAGGGAGTGTATAGAAATAATTAGTAACCTACGCTGCATAAATGGAATTGTATTTATACTAGGTTTTAGATTCAAAGTTGTATAAATAGCCCACTGTGCCAATTCGGTTACAGTTTTATAATACTACTACCAAGTACGCACGCATACGGTATAAATAAAGAAACGATCATTTGTATAATAGGTAACTTATACAGTGTGATTCAAAAAGGGTATACTATTCGTTAAACCTAGGCTTCTTGAGAATTTGTAACTTCACATAATAGAAGTCAGAATTTCGAAGTGTAAACCTATAAAAAATAATTTTAAAAATATCTACACCTTGAAATTCTGATTTCACATAATGATTACAAATCCACTATAAAAAATCGAAGGTTTAAAGTTTAGTATACTCTATCTCAATCCCACGGTATATATATGATACAGAAGCATTTATTTCCGATAATTAGCAGAAGACGTTTTAGTCTTCTTATACGATGACCACAGAAGCAATCAAAGTGGTACACCGCTACTCAGCACTGACACAACAATCCTCAAATCACTCCTCCCTATTCCGCCTCCATCCATTACGCACCATTAATATAAACTACAGCATTCAAAACTGAAAATTCAGATCAGTACAACCGTCATTCCCAATCCCTTTATCGCAGTCTATAATCCATCATCGTAAACCTCTTAGCGGCACTGAGACGTAAAGATAAATGAATCACCATTGTGGCCGATATAAATTCCACTTTAGACAAAAGATCTTCAAGTAAGTAACTAATCTTGAGAAAATATAATCTTAATTCGCGAACGAACCATTTCTGGGGCACTTGGGTAATGTTGGATCATTTTGTCGATCGCCTTTCATTTCCTTAGTCCGATGGGCTCATTTGGACAACTACTTAAAGGGGATACGGCTTAACGATTCGTCTTGAGATTAAACTGGGTCTAAGTTAAAGTGGACTGATAACCTTGTTTTAACTGTTTTTAGTAATACTCTATACCTAAATCACGACTTGTATAGGATTAATTGAGAAATATAACTAATAACCATTTAATATAATGATATCGCCAGACAAACACACCAACTATACGGTCCCATACTAAGCAATACTAAACATCCATGACTCGGGTACAAACATTCGTGCTCATCACACAAAGTTTATTGGTTACTTCGTACTAATAATGAAATACTAAAAATAATAAATTTAAAAAAAAAGACAAGCCCGCTGATTTTCTCGACGGTTCTTCTCAGTTGAGGTCGCGTTCCGATCCGGTTGTAGAGTTAAGGAAAAAAAATGTTAATGACAACTTGTAAGTGCCCCCGTAGGCCTATACGAAATAAACGATTTGACTTTGACTTTAATACATAAATAATGTCTCAAATATATGTTTTCGTCATCAATTTCAATACCAATCCATTCTACTTTTGTAGGGTGAAAATAAGTACCTATAAGACTCTTTGTAGAAATATTACAACATTTTGTAGAAATACATACATCAGTCACAAGTATAAAAATTAGGCATAGGTACCTTGTAGTATACTTAGGTAGATCCAACGCAATGAACTAGAGGATTCCAGAGCATAGACCACACACGGTCTTTAGACCTGCAGCAAATGGTATACTTTGTATAAATAATTAAAATTAGTATCTCCACGCAAAGACTAAAATAATCCCTAACACAGTTTTTAAATAGTTACACAATAGGGAATAAAATGAAAAAGTCTAAGCTCCACACTCCGCCTACCGTGCAATGACGAAGCTATGAAGTTTTAAACAAGAGTGTTTTTTTCTCCCCCCCCCCCCCCAGCAATTAAGGCCCAACTTGGACTTTCTGAAAGGCAGATTGTTTTTAAATATCTTGCAATAATGCCAAAGAGACGGTTCAATGTTTTTTTTATTGGAAACTTATTTCGCGCCAGTGTTATTAGTGCGGATGTAAGAATGGTAAATTTAAGCCAGAGAGCTATGAATATATTAGAAGGCGTACGTATTTTTATTATTCAGAATGTAACTTTATTAGGTACTTTTATTATGAATGTAAAAAAACAATACTGGTAACAATTCTCAGGGTATCCTAAATCTGAGACGACTGTCCTCGCAACTAATTTCTAATGTGATAGCATGCTATCACTGTCATTCTTATTTATGAAAACAGAGTCGAGCGGGACAAAACATGCAACGTTAACACAACGCTACAGTATCCGGTCGTAAATATTACACAGCGTCGTTTTAGCACTCCTAAGGTTGCCATCTTTTTTTGGAAGAAAGAAGGAAAATTAAAAAAAAATGCAAAATACATAGTCCTTACTTTTGGGAAATTTAAGAAAAAAGTAAGAAAAAAGTGAGTGAGCGAGCGAGCGAGCGAAGTGAATGCGTTTTGTTCTGAAGCTCTCCATACGTGATGCGCTGCGCTGCGGGTGCATTTCAGTTACAGAGAATATAAAAAAGCGCGGCAGCTGAATTAGCAATAAAAATAGATTATTTTTCTTAGAATATATTTTATCTATAATATATAGTGGTATTAACTGAAATATAGCTCGGCTGGCAACGCTAGCCACTCCTCTGATAGACAGATTCTTTTTTCTTTAAAAAACTATAAAAGTTCTAGCCTGGCGTACCATATCGCGCCAAGCTACGCCGTTCATACTCTCAGAAATATCTATTACCTACCAATATCTACTAGAATATATTCCGTACCCGCACTCGTGTTCGTGCGAGGCGTTTTGCGGGCTCCAGATAACCGATATTGACAGCCATTTGCCGCATAGCTGATAATTTCCGGTGCAGAATGGCGTCATCTACTCTCTGAGCGAGGGCTGCTGGCTCAGTAATGGCTGCTATTGAGTTTCAATTAATAGTTTCGGTGCTTGAATAATATAATAGATGGCATGTATAAATGAGAATCATTAATGAGAGGGCTCTTGTAATATATTTGAAAAATAGTGTATGGTCTTTTGACTGGGCTCTACCACTGCACTGCCATAGTAAATGACATCAGTTTTGACTATTTTGTATGATAAATGGGACTTTACAATGTTATTGGCATTTGATAATGCGTACGTGAGCTTAGCAAACATAAATAATAATCGATTAACGAATTTCTAATAATTTATTTCATTATTCTGTATATAAGGGATGCCACTAGCTCCAATGACACCTTTATAAATCTATGCTGAGGAGCTTAGCATTAAAAGGCGTTTATTGATTTAAAAACTAGTAAAACTAACATACAGTCTATTCGAATACTGTCGCTTTCACAGGCACCTCACCAAGCTTCTTCCAATACACCATACACTTTACAATCACAAAATAAAATTTTCACTCACTTTGAACCCTAAAAAGACAACAATAAGAATCACAACGATACCGCACAGACGTATTCATAATTTTGTTTCACTCCCGAACTGTCTCAAACCATTACCGACTGTCAAAGTCATCTTAACCAACCCTTGATATTTGAAAGTGATAGAGGGCGCTGATAAGGTCCTTTTGTCGCAAATTCAAAATAGCGGCATCTAGCGGCGGTTTTGGGAAGCGCATTTTTTTGTCGATCCCTATCTATAAATGATAAGGGCTATATTTCACGGATAATAGTTAGTTTATGGTGATTTTATGAATGTTTTAGGGGTTAGATGATGAAATGGGGATACACTAGGGCCACTTCGCCTTATAAAATATGTAAATATATATATATAAGAAATAAATATATGAAACAATATTTAGTTTTCATGTACCTATAATTTTAATAATAGTGATGATAGACAAATTAAGCACTTTCAAGATTGAATATTCAACTAAACATAATTAAGGCATTGCTTATCTAAATATCTTCTATATATATCAAACAAAGTCGTGTTAGTTACACCATTTATAACATAAAAATAGGTGGGCCAATTTTTGCGATCTCTGATTTTTTGAATTTGTCCCCACCCCGAATGGCAGAATAACTAATAAAACATAGAAAAAATAACACAAAAAATAACAATAATGATAATTCATTTTCTCATACATTTAATTCTGAGGCAGTGCAACGTTCGCCGGGATTGCTAATTATTCTGAGTATAGTTTTTTCATATAATAGAATAAGGCATAGTACTATCACAGTAAGACAATAATTTTGTTAAATCGTTTGTAAAGGAGATATTTGCTACAGACAGGTTTCAGATACAGGCGCTGAAATTAAATTTCAGACTTAATTAATTGCTTTTAACAATGTTTGGGATTTTTTTGTTGGATTAAAAACGATTCTACGAACAGGTGTAAGCAGTAATTTGTTCAACGCCCAATGATATATACGTACAAAGTAAAGTACAAAGATAAGTACAAAGTAAATTAAATTCACTGTTATCTCTTATTAGCTTTGTGCCCGATCGTGACTTTAAAAAAAATCGAAATGTGTAGTCAAAAAAATCGAAATGGACACATAGTAGAAATGAAACTTCAACGGGCAAGTGGAAAAACGAATCGCAACGGATAAGTGGAAAAACGAATCGCAACGGACAAGTGGAAAGACGAATCGCAGCGGACGAGTGGAAAAAACTAATCATAACGGACAAGTGGTAAAACGAATCGCAGCGGACGAGTGGAAAAACGAATTGCAACGGACAAGTGGAAAAAACTAATCATAACGGACAAGTGGAAAAACGAAACGAAGGATTCATTTAATATTTACGAGTATTTATCTAAATACTTCCCATTTCAGGCTCAAGTTTATTGTATCAACGAAATATGGCGGATGTAGAGCAAAGCACCAAATGAGGTCGTGAACGCGGTGACTATCAAATAGCTCGGGGAACGGTTCGAAATGGTTTTCATTTCGCGTAATAAGCGAAGTGAAATCGAAGTCATTATAGTGTGGGGTATGGGTATGGGGTGGGGTGGTGTATAGACTGAACTTGCATCTCGCGATGATGAATCGGGCTCAAACCGCGCGGTCACAGTTCAAGCAAAGTCGACTTACGCAATAGGATTGATATTAAACAATTGGAATGACATCGCTCGGACAAGTGCAGCGCGATCGTTTGCCTTGCACGAGGCACGTACAGGCCACGGTAATTCTCGTAATCTTAGTGTATTTATATTTACACACAAAAATACAATGACCGAGCACAGCACGGCATTGAAGACACAACCACTCGTATAATTGATAGAACTAGGCGATACTTGGCGGAAATCCATTGTTAAACAAATGAGGGAAGAGGAACCTACCACTGACCCTCGGCTTGTCAACTTTTCCAATCATAAACCAAACAAGTTTTGATCGATAATTAAAGAAGCCAACAACACCGAACTCCTCTAAGATGTCAGTCGAGAAACTATCTATCACGAGTGACGGGACCCCAAATAAGATGCAATTCTCCGCGAACCGAAGCGAATCTAAGAAAGTATTCGACACGTGTTTCGCCTCTAAACGAGGCATCCTCAGGACGGCTGAGCTACGAATGTGCCAACAACAAGACAAGCCGAGTGTCAGTGTTGGGTTCCTCTTCCCCCATTTGTTTAACAACCACTCGTGTGCCGAGTGCTCTACGCTCGTATTATTATCTAAATATGTCCACTTTTCCCTTCGTAAGTTAATTTGTAATAACATTTGCAGCCAAAATGGCTTTCAAACAGCTATAATGATATCAAAATTTGCCCAATCCAGGGCTGCCAAAGCCAGGGTTAGCGTGCATCGGTCAGCGGCCACAACAGATTCGGCGTAATTAATTCCGTTAGGGCGTCTGCAGCGTGTCATGACGAATGCGTCGCGTTGCAGGCCTCCACTGTACAGTAGGAGCGTTTAGTCTTGATATTTGCATTGTGATGCAATTTCAAACACCTGGTCTTACACCTGGGCCCTAAGTCTGCTAACACAATCGATTCATAATCGAACAGCAATCGCATAGTAACTGTCGCTTTTGACAGATATCCCATACAATATCTGTCAAAAGCGGCAGTTACTATGCAGTTGCTGTTCGATTATGAATCGATTGTGTTAGCATACTTGCGGCCCTGATTTTTCTCCGATCGTGTCGGATTGTCGACCCATCGGACTGTGAATGTAGGAAGAGAGTGCGCCTGCGCTTGTGCATATATTTGCGCACTATAATAATATCTCCTGCGTAGTGCACTAGACCCGTTGAGGTACTCATAATAGACAGATCTATGTTTGAATTGCCGTGTCCAAACCACCCGCGCAATCTCGCAAACGCTCACTCAAGGCTAAAGCTCGTCCAAGGATAACGCTTGCCAAAGCCACCGTTAACCCAAGATAAATTCTCACCCAAGGCAGACTCTTGTCTAAGGCAAATGCTCGCCAAGGCAAACGCTCGTTGTCAATTGTCATTTACCTTGTTATTATCCAGCGTGTAGCATATGGCGGAAAAAGCCTCAACATCCGCGCGGTGGGTCTACAAAAGGCTAATTACTAGTTAATTCAAATACACCAATTGAGAAATCTATTTCCATGGAAGATGGTTCAAATCCGATTGGCTTTATAGAATTGAAGCCGACGCGAGGCATGTCGATGAAGTTTTGTGAACTAACGGCGTTCATCAATAGTCGTCAATATCAAGACCATGCACTCCCAATACAATGCGGCTCTGAACGCCGAATCCCTGGAGTCTAATCGCTTCATTTGGCTGACACGTCATAATTTACGATATTAAACGAGTGCTATCTTCACGCGTATATATAAGGGGTACGAGGGGAACGAGGGGCGGGGGGGTAATTAGTAACGGCACAGAATTTGCTAATGAGTTTCGTAAGTACAATGCATTTGTGGAAGCCGTTTCTGGGTGGTTTGTTTGAAACAAAATTTTCGACAAGTTTTCGTGTTGGCGCGGGTAAGGTACACATTATTCGATTAAGAAATTGATTAATGGTTGGTGAAAGAGATTTGTTTTTACGTTTGTGTATGTTGTTGTGTGTATTGAAGGCTTATGCCCAGCAATGAATGTCGGTTGATGGATGAAAATTTAACTCAAATAATCGGACAAGGAACTCAGCGAGTTTATGTAAAGCTAAACAATATTGAGATACACTACCGCATTCGGAGCTCTATTCTGTTGTAAAAACATACGGCTTACTCACTCCTATCAAAAAGACTTAATGCCTAAAAATTTGGGCAATACATATATTCTTATGTTCATGGTATATTAATATGCAATATTTCAACATTGCATATCATAAACTTCATAATTAGATATATATTAAGCCCACTTAGCATTTTGCAGCTGTTTGCAATATATTATGTTAATTAATTCCCGGCTATACGTGTACTGGGGCTAGTTATAAAATGGACACACGAACGGTAAGAATGACGAACCGATCTGGGTTAGAGTATAGGTTGCTCGAAAATGTGTACTCGAAAAAGAATAGTCCAGTTATTGAAAGGTGGCATTATTAAGTCCAGCAGACAGACCAGCAACTCCACACAATATCGCAAATAGTGGTCGTTTATATATCATTTGGAATTTGTATAAATTTAATTCATATTTGTGAAAACAAAAATTTGCTAATTTCAAATTACATCCTAAATGGCGCGGATATTTTACACAAAAAAAAATATAAGACCTTTTTAATAATAATACTTAATTATTTAAATTTGCCCCAGAGAGTCGGTCAGGGCCCCCACCTCGGCGTGTCTTCGTCAGCCGAGTGGAATCCGTCGGGGGCCCGCAGGTCTCTCAGCTCTGTCTTGCCTTAGTTGGCTGTCCAGAGAGCGGTCGTGAGAGCTATTTGCTCCAGGGATGGAAGTTTAAAAAACAATCCATTAAAATCGTAAACACAACGCACCTCAACAAACACCGCTCCGAAGTCCGAAACCGACAATATACCGGTCAGTGGTCTCAACACATATTCACTACTAATTTGTTCGCCAACATGCTCGCTCGCTCTCGTTGCGCAGTGTGTCACAGTTAATAGTCTGTTTACACCCGTTATCTGCGCGGAGCACACGTAGAGTTACGACGCGTAAGTCTGTTATTACGCACCGCCCGTAACTCCACAGTATGTCCCGGCTTCCAATCCACTGTTGTAAACAGCTGTTTCGGTTTGGTGTATCCGTTCATCATTATGTGTAAACGTAAGAGAGGATAGAGTTAATTTTCTGGTGGTAAATCCTGAAGCGCTATTTTCAGGGCACGTAGCAACTCCGTGAATCTCTTGTGTCTGTCTAAATAATACATTTGATTGTAATTTTCCCACTTGATAACGTCAGCTCAGCTTGTGTAGTTTGTTTAAATTAGTGCCTACTGGGCCCCAAGTTTGCTAACACAATCGATTCATAATCGAATAGCAACCGCATAGTAACTGTCACTTTTGACAGATATCCCATACAATATCTGTCAAAAGTGACAGTTACTATGCGGTTGCTGTTCGATTATGAATCGATTGTGGCAGACTGTAGCAGACTTGGGGCCCTGAAATGTTGCTTCACAGTAAACGGAAAACATATAGTAATGACATTGAGCTTACCCCCCTGTTACAGTTGGAACATTATATTGTATTGGCATTTTTTTTTTATATAAAATATGTATGCGTTACAAACTCCTTTCGCGACACACCTCAAAGCCCTCAAATACCTAAAATCATGTTTTGCACAGCGTCTCGTACTAATTTTACAGATGCCATTTATTTTGCGCGCATTGTAAAAGGAATTATTATAAATAAAAGAACAAAAGATTTGTTTTATACTTTTTATTTGCATTTCATTTTACAATACAGGTATCTATAAAATATTTTAATCGGTAAAGGGAACATCTTCCAGCCAGGCGGGTGGCATGCCTGGCAAGGCTGGCGGCTATATCTCGCCGATTGCAGTTGGGGTCTTGGATAATAAGTGCTTCGAAAATTTTCATAGCGCGTTTCAGAATTGTATGGAGAATCGTCAGCGCCATCTGTGTATCTTGTAGCGTGGTTGATGAGGTCGCTTCATATTTATGTTTGAAAGCAGGATTAAATAGGTGAAGAAGACTATACTTAAGCTAGAAAGTCCTTAAATAATACGAAGCAATGTAAAATTTACCTAATAAAGCCTAGCATAAAGTTTATAATTTATAGAAAAACTATATAAGACGTCGTTTCAAATAGAATTTGGTCTTGGCGCTTTTTCAACCACAATTCTCTGAACCAATATCGTATCACCAGTCTCATTATCTTTATCCTTTACAGAACAGGGTTCATTTTCCTCTCTTCTATCGCAGCCTTCAGCCTGGTCCTCGCTTGAGCAGCAAGGTCCATTTTCACAATCCCAATCTCCTCTTCTGCGTGATCCTTCTGGTCGGCCGCAATGACCTGGTCTTCTTGGTCCACCACATGCTTTCCGAGCCTCGAATCCGTCAGGACCATGATAAGGTCCAAACCGGTGTGAGTGGAAATCAGGTCTGTGACATTTACATCCGAAATTTCTCCAAGGGCCACCTTTGGGACTGCGTCTACGGCTACATCTTGGGCCACCAAGAGACCTACTAGGTCCATGGCGGTCGGGACTGTGGTCTAACTGACCACATGGTCTAGGCCTATGATGTGATCCAAATTGACGCATAGGACTGTGGTCGGGGCGACCACGTGGTCCAGGCATATGGTGGGGTCCGTGATGACGCCCAGGGCTGTGGTCTGGACTGCCCCGTGGTGGTCCACACGTATGAATGGGTCTACGTTCATGACGATCGGGACTAAAGTCACAATCTGGTCGCCTATAAGGTCCATTGTGATGTCTTGGTCCATGGCAATCAGGCTGGAATCCATGGTGTCTTTCATGAGGTGGACTGTGCTGATAGCCAAAAGGTCCCTGATGGTCAGCATTATGGTGCCCCTTATGAGGCCTTGGTGGCCCAAAAGGAATACATCCCGGTCTGTCGTGATGATTAAAAGGCTCTACGTAGCCGCGAAAAGGCCCACATCTTCGAGCGCAATGCCCGAATTCAAAACGGTCGCCAAAATGGCGGCCAAATGGCGGGAAATCGAAGAACGCGTAGTCGAAGTGTCCCCTCATGTCGAACAGATGCTGAGGCTTTGGATCGAATAGTCCGAATGATGTTTATCGATATAGCGTCAGTTTATATACGCCTATAGTTGCACAACAATGTGAAATATATGTGCAATAGGGCTGTGCTGACTCGATTTCCTGGTAGTGTTATGATTTCGTTGACTAATCGTAACATTTGCGTTGTTTTTGTTTCCTAGTATTTGAGTCTGTGTTTTATAGCTGTAGAAGTACAGTACAGACATCACAAAAATATATTAAAAAATATTTTTTTTAAACTGAACACATGTCAATTGAGGAATCCAACGCTGTTATTTTGAAATTCGGAACGATAGTTTGCGTCTACGAAGTTATTTTAATAATGGTAGGAAATAGTAGGGAAAATATTGATCGCGAAATTAAAACTATTACGGGTTTTTTATGATAAAAAGTTTCAAACTTATAACCACACACATGAATCTTTACGAAACGTTTAACGCTTAGTATATCCTGTCTGAAACCCTGTAAACTGTACTGTACTATATTAAATAATTTATATTTTCCCACACGTGGCAACCCTGAGCCTATCACAACAAAGACCATTTAGCGCACCGCGCGTCGATTTAAACACAAAATGACTCATCACCGGATGTCAACCATTTTCTCCGGGGAATTCTAAAGCATATATTTAAATTGTGACAAATGACTTTGAAAAACGTTTCCAAGTTCAAGGTAAATCTTTGATAATGATTACATACATTGTATATGTATTACATGGAACATTAATACCCCAAAGCTTATCTCAAATTTTAGCTCATTAATATCCCAAAAGCTGGGTCATGGCATAAGGTTTTAAGAAAAGCATCTGTTTTTTAAAGTCGGCTACAGAGGATATGCAAAGGTCTGTAGGGTAAGCAGAAACCTCATGCAATCATAACGTCATCGACAAAGCATTCTGTCACTGCCCTACTTATTTATGAAATCTGTGGTGTGAGCGGGATAGATATAGAAGGCGTTATGTTACCGAAACGCTTTGTAAGAAGATTGTGCTTGAGCCACTATAATGACAATTTTTGGTAAAAAAAATAATTGTAATCCCATCAATACTCACTCGTATTTTATGAGGAGGTAACCTTACCGAACAGTTCATTAGTTACTACTCAATTATTAAAAATATATAATTAAAAAAATACCAACATGAAAATAATAATATAAATCTTTGTCGCAATGTTGCATCACATTGTGCAATCCGTGATTCATACTTCCGGCTGTCTCGCGGTTGCGCAATGTGGTGCAACACGTCGCAATAATTGCACATAATATATATAACACAATTTATGAAAAAGGAAATGCGAAATTTTCATTGAATAAATATTAATAATTTCAAAAATAATATCTAGATAAAAATCCATGTCACGCTATTAACAATAAACGAGTAATCCAAATGCCTTATATATTGAAATATAGATTGGATTGGATTGGTTGAATATATCGATATAGTCACGGGACTAGTTGCGTCAAAATATGTCAGTGACCTAATTAAATTATAATGTACTAACTGTCCCGGCGAACTTTGTAAATGTATGAGAAAAAACTATATAATTTCAAAAAATAAACATAAGTATTGGCCACCCTTTCTTGAGTAATAATTGTTAATTATAAACAAAAAACAACAGACAAATAAAAAAATCAAAGATCATAATAATCCGCCCGCCCGTTCTTGAGTTATTAATTGTGTAACTAACACGACTTGGTTTTATATAATTGGATTTGTGGTGTCTGTCCGCACGCTAACTTCCATAAATTTTACCAGTAGCGCTGAAAACGATAGGTACTGTATCGATCGATATTGGTATTTGTTTTATGCTCGCTGAGCCACCACCTTATAGAGCTTCAAGCCATCATCAATTAGCAGACTGCTAAGTACCTAAGATATTGATAATCGGTTGTAACAAAACCATAGTGAGATCTAAATTTGTAGTAGCGCCATCTATTGACCGCTTCAGAACTAATAATTGTATTGGAACCCTACAAACAAATCTACTCAGAATAATAATCTAAACAGGTACCTACATTACATCTCGTCGTTTGCGACGGCTTCTATGAATTCAATGGTACCAGACTCGGCAAAGATATCCTAATACTCACCAAAATCCTATTTAAACGCTATTCAAAACTAGTACAATCTGTGGCAGTCAAAATGGCAGACTAGGTTGAAGCACCGCAGCGAGGCTCAGTGCATATAATCTGACAATCTTCAGACACTGACTCTGAGCCCGGTCTCAATTCCGGTTTGATGCTAAACGTATACATAATACACGTGCAACTTTATTTCAGCAGTCGCACGAGGCTGTTTTGCCTCACTCAGTCGAGGTCTGGCTCGCACGAGGCCAACTCTCGCTGTCTCGACCAAATTGTTCATATCATTTGCCTCACTGACAGCCCGACTGTTTATTTCACATTGTCATACCTATCTAATAAAATTTTGGCTAAGTAGAGCAGCGATAGTAGAGTTGATCAAACGGTAGCTTTGGAAACAAGGTGAGCAGGTTCAAACCCCGGCTCAACTCTCTGGGATTATGATTACGCATCTCATTTTCACTCATGATTGCGAACGGTGAAGCCCGTCTTCCAAAAGCCGTGTAAAGTTTGCCAACCCGCAATCCGCATTGGTCTAGCATATGTATTTATGCCTCGAATCCTTCTTGCATTCTGTGGGAGTGTGCTGGGTATATAGGCTCGCCCACTTTTACAGTGGGACCAAATACTTTCAGCGAATTGTGAGCGTACCTCAGTGCACCTCTGCTAACCCCTTCGGGGATTACAGACGGCAGTGGTGTTGTATAATACCAGCCCTTTTTAATGTCCCACTGTTGGGCACGGGCCTCCCCTCAATGCGAGGGGGGTAAGGCCATAGTCCACCACGCTGGCCCAGTGCGGGTTGGCGGACTTCACACGACTTTTGTGGGGTTCTCTCAGACATACAGGTTTCCTCGCGATGTTTTCCTTCACCGTTTAGCAAGTGATAATCATGGTTGAAAATGAGATTCGCACATGAAATCCAGAAATCCTAGAGGTGCGAGCCGGGGTTTGAACTTGCGATCCTCGTTACCGAGGTGAGCGTTCTACCAACATGGCTATCACTGCTTTTAGTGGTGTTGTATTTTAGACTAAATAAAACCCGCACCATAAATTAGTGTACGTTTTGTAATGAGACCCTATTTGAAAGCGATGCGGCTTAGTGTGTCCCAGACGATAACGGGTATCACCCACTGGGGACCTATTGACAACAGCAACGATTGAAATAACAGCAGGGTGAGATTGCCCGTTGTCAGTCAGCCTGTGAGAAATCATCTTTACATTCCGCCGAATGTACTTGGAAGTTTTGATACACAAAGAGTTAGAACATTTAGTATGACTAATACTAGTGCGGCTATAAGAGACCCATTATAAAAAATCTTTAGGCTACTGACACCGTCACTAGATTAGTGGTTAGAGGGGCCACTCTCGTGAAATAAAAGTACTGAGTTCGATCCTCAAACTGGCGATTAAACTATTGTCATGAGTCCACCCCACAGATATATTAGAGGTCCACCCCAAGCACAAGTTTTGGCTTAGTAGAAGGAGCTAACGGAAATTATCATACATTACAAGAAATCTTTTACATTTACAGCCATTTTATTTTACATAATATTACGACATTTGCAAGTCTAGAAGTTCCGTGAAAACCCTACACAAAATCATACCAAAACTACAGAACTACAGAAAGCACCTTAACTAAAATATACTTCATCACTTAAAACGTAGAGTTCAGATTGCAACGTGCAAACATTAAATAAGTGGTCACGTAGATCGTTACTTCCGCTGGTTGTCGCTACGGTAACCGGATACGGGATTTATGGGGTGACCACGATTGCTGGTAATTTGTAACTGTCCGCGGACAGTCTGGGGAGTTTGTTGAACGTAATTAGTAGGGTGTCCAAATCTTTACAAGTCCTACATTTATGAAAGTATTAGATATTGGATTGTTTTGTTAAATTGCTTATTATAGATTATATAATTAATAGATGGCGCGCTAGTTTGAGTATCTTTTGTGCATAGTTCAATGGATATAGAACCCTTAGCCCAAAATACTAACGCAATCGTTTCGTTTTCCATTCAGCCCATCGAGACACAACTAGAGAGTTACTTGTAACCGAAAAATAAACCTTTGTCAAATATTGTAGTAACCTAAGATTCTGTCTACCAATAATTTCCAATGTGATAAAGATGTTGAAATGGCAGCTAGGACCGGTAGCTTACTGCGAAGCATTCGTCATTCGGTCACCCACCCCAGGTCTGTCTCAGCCACGCGCCATCTATCGACCGATCTTACCAACTAGGCTACGACCTATTCAAATGAAATAGGACGTTCCTGTGAAATTGAATACAAACCATATTCGCACTACTTAGGCAAACTTAACGGTCACAAGTTTAAAGTGGTGATTTTCTAACGACTTTTAAATGGCCGCATTGTGTTAGTTTATCGCCGATAAAAAAACTTGGTAGTGATTTTTTTATATTGTCCCTACTTTTTGGCGCTGAAATATTGTTTGACGTCAGTCTCATTAGAGAAGTATTTTCTACGCAACTACTATTTATATCACTCACTTATGATCGGTGGATGCTCAGTATTTTTTTTTTGTAATGATGACCATAAATATGAACTAACTTAAGTTATTTTGAAAACCGTCCGTCCATATTGTACCGGCGTAGTGGACTATAAACTAGCTCTCCTTGTCATCAGTTCAAAACTGTATTTTTTATTCATATAGATCGGCAAAAAAAAAACTTTTGAATAGCCAGAAACTACCATCCGTCCGGAATGTTGGGACCACTGAGAAGAACTGGCCAGAGAATCAGTGGTTACTCTTTTAAAAAATAAATTGTTTTGTACATAGTCAGGAAAATCAACACCATATACTCAACTCATTATTGTAATTTATGTACCTAATAGAAAATCAAGCTATTCATTCCATTACTGGGCCCGCCCTAAGTAGCACAGTGCTTGGGCCTGGGGCGTTCCCAAGCGTCTCCTCTTGGGTACGCCATGTTTTGATTTTCTTTTAGGATACTGGATAATTTCACTGATTTTACGAAGGAAATAGGTAGTATAGTTTTATTTTCAAAATTTTTTTAGAATAAAAATAACGAAAGTAATTTAAAAAATTATCATTCTACTTATAATTAAGTGCGCCAACAGTAACAATCGTCTAACCCCGCGGGTGCTTCGATAAATTTTTGGTCCCTTCCACTGCTATGATTTATAACCTACATTAAATCTGTAGGAACGGCTGGCCGAAAGCACCCCGACGCTTCGGAGATAACAGAAATTAGGGAGTTTTATGATTATAAAGACTATTTTGCTGGAAATTAGACCAATTGAGTATTTGATTTTTTTCTTAAATACTGGTGTTTTTCTTTTACGATACCTCAGTAAAATATGGTTAGTAATAATTTCCTTGATTGCAAATAATTAATAAGAAATTAATGCAGGCTAACAAATTTTATGTGACAACAAAGAATCAGAATCAGAATCAGAATATTTTTTATTCACGTAGACCATTATTGTACAGTACTTATGAATCGTCAAGTTACAAAAATATTATGCTACTGCTTTACCACCCGTTCGGAATGCCGTTCCTATGGAGAAGAACGGGCAAGAAACTCCATGGTTGCTCTTTTTTTAAAATAGATCTTTTACATTTTTGAGCAATACATTGTTATAGGTATGTGAGAACAATGTAGGAACGGCTAATCAAACTTTAGCAGCAAAACATTTGGATTTGTGACGTCACAAAGTACCGATAAAGTATCTTTACTCCAAAGTTTAAGTACACTAACTGGAACACTTCCGTCTGTGAATCATTAATGTAATTTAGTACTCTTACGTTGTCACATGATTTATTGAAAGATTGCGAAAAATCATGCTTTCATCATGATATAAATATAATTTTATCACATGGTAGGATTTTTTTTAAATATGACATCACCGTGCTATGTGCAATGTGTTTGTATGTATTTATCGTTTGTCCTTAATGTTTGCCTCTACCAGAATTCGAACCCGGGACCCTCGGTACATAACGTAGGTTTACTACTAGCCGTGCTAAATTTATACGGACCAACCGCCGTATGCTTACATAGATCCAACGGCCTATGTTCCCACGATACATCTAAGATCAGGGGTGTCAATTTTAAATATCGATACGTCGAGTTTGTATCGAACCTTATGTTCCCACGATACATCTAAGATTAGGGTTGTCAATTTTAAATATCGATACGTTGATTTTGTATCGAACCTTATGTTCCCACGATACATGTAAGATTAGGGTTGTCAATTTTAAATATCGATACGTCGAGTTTGTATCGAACCTTATGTTCCCACGATACATCTAAGATCAGGGGTGTCAACTTTAAATATCGATACGTCGATTTTGTATCGAACTTTATGTTCCCACGATACATCTAAGGTCAGGGGTGTCAATTTTAAATATCGATACGTGGAGTTTGTATCGAACCTTATGTTCCCACGATACATCTAAGATCAGGGGTGTCAATTTTAAATATCGATACGTCGAGTTTGTATCGACGTCACACCGCGTCGATGAGAGGATCGACAAACAATAATTAACGTGCGACGCTCTACTCTGACTTTGATGAATTGCTAACTGATGTGCATATTGTGTATAGAAATATTAGCATGGATACGAAATTTAAAAAATATACACGATTTCGTACCTACTTGGTGTAAGAACAGAGGCTGATATTCTGTGACGACCTATTTCATTTATATAAATTTAAATCGGTTTATGGAAATAACATTTTCTCAAACCCAAAATTAATATGATTTTAAACCGGTCATATCCACATTAATTGTCAGTAATTAGATGGCAAATGCAGATTAAATCTTACGAGATGCTTAAGCATGGCCTGTCGCGTGTATATATCGCTTATACCTCGAAATTGGCTGATTGCAGCTCATTATAGACAAACTGTCTCATGGATAGATAAGCTGTACCAAAAGTAGCGCCTTTCACAGAGACATTAAAGGTTCAAACGTTTTACAATCTTAATATATATAAATTACGTGTCACGGTGTTTGTCCGCTATGGACTCCTAACTACAAAACCGATTTAAATAAAAAAAATCACACTGTGTCCAGTTTTATCCAACTTGAAAGATAGGACAGTTTATATCTCAATTTATAATCGCAAATATTTAACTGTAAATATATTTCCTAGAAATAATGTATATGGCAAAACAACGTTTGCCGGGTCAGCTAGTATTATTATATAAAATAAATAATCGCCAGATGAACACACTAATGTACGGTCCCAGACTAAGCAACGTTAGTAATATGGGTACTGTACAGACTAGGAGCGATCACTTTAAGTATATTACTGATATAGATATTAAACATCCATGATCTAAGTACAAACATTCGTGCTCATCACATAAAACTGGTCACTACCAGAATTAGAACCCGGGACTGCGCCAATGGGGTCGTAGAAAACGTTCTAATTAGTACACTTGTATTATGACCCCGTGCAAACTGGTAGTAAGCAGAACTTGACCGCGGCATGACAAAGCGAAGCGAGGATACGCTCGAGTCATGTCACTCGCTCAGCACAGCCGGCGTTGTTCTTGGTTACCCTTTGATGTTTGTAATAGTCGGTACAAATGTGGAGGAACCGATTTAAATTTTGTGTGATTTTTTGTAATGTCCCACTGTAGAGCACGGGACTATACGAGGACGATTTAGAGTCAGAATATGTTTTATTCATGTAAACCATTAAGTACACTACTTATGAATCGTTAGTATAATTACAAAATGCTAAACTAAGACTTTACCACCTGCACGGAATACCGTTCCTGTGGAGAGAACGGGCACGAAACTCCATGGTTGCTCTTTTTTAAAATATCCGTTAAATTTTTGAGCAGTACATTGTTATGTGTATGTGAGAACAAAGAGCGGCTAGGCAGACTTTAGCAGCTGGTCAAAAAAGTACTAATTTTAAGTATATAAGACTATATATATGACGCCGCGTCTAACATCTGTCAGATCGAGAGTGAAGATGTGTGATATATGGAGCCGGCCTGCGCACCGACTGCGACGAATCGCTAACGATCTATGTTTTGAACGTGTTCTGTTTGTTATTATTGCCAATTAAAGAAGCCATTCCCGTATTGTGTGTGATTAAAGAAATAGTGCATTGCTAGTGTTCTTCTTGCCCGCATACCCACGCCGCCCACCATGGAGCCTTCTGAGAAAGCTTTTTCTAGCGCCTTTATATACTTAGAGTTAGTACTTTTACTAAGATATTTAAAATAATTCAAAGTCGCCCCACATCGCGTTCCGTGTCACAACAGCCAGCTAACTACTAGCCTCCCCTAATTAAAGTGGGGAGCGGCAGAACAAACAAATTCTATGGATGATATTGTCGGTTGTGTATATAAGCAAATAGAAGGAATTGTCTCCTTAGGGAGGCTCCAAGTGGCTCATAGACCTTCAGTTTCTTTGAGTTATTCACAAGATACCTACAATCGTACTTTATTTACTCTTGGTACTCATTTGAATTAGTTATGCTATTAATTGAACCCACTTTCTCCGTAATCATCATCACAAATCTACTTAAAATATGAAAATTCAGCCAAAAAAATCCTTTATAAAATAATATTCGATCGATCGAATATTATTTATAAATAATTGAAAGGTAGAGTAAATTTACCGTATATTTTTCTTGAAAACGGCTGGTCTGGAAACGGCCGACCTTAAATCTATTCAATTACCAACCTACCGAACCAACGCTTATCGTCCCCAATGACTAAAACGAATTACAACATAATAAAAAAAATTATCTTAATTTCCCAAAAGGCCATTATTTCATTAAGCACAACATTCGAAGTTCGAAGGTTTGTGAGCCCAAAGGTAGAAACCTATTACCGATCTGCGTACGAGAGACCGGAAGTGACGTAGCAGTGAGCACGACGCCATTACGGCGCCGGAAAAGCGGCCATTTTTCCAAGTCTCGCTTCCTGTGGCGGACTGTGAGAATGAGGGTCCAAGTTTTGAAAATTTGCGATAGCCATCTAAATAATATTAAGGTTTTATATGCCAGGCTCTACTTGGAATACGTTATTGTATATATCTGGCCGCGCCGCCTCGCGGGGCTGCCTCGGGCACACGGGCTGATAGTGAGGTAAATTTCAGATGACAGTGCTCAGGCGCAGCAACACCAGCGATGACAAGTGACGGAGTAGACGGTGCGATAGACGACACGGCGCGGAATGTTGTCGTGCCAGTCGTAAGGCTGCACAGTCAGTTTGGGCCCGGCCAATTGAATAATATGGGTCATCTATACATACAAATAAATAAAATTGGAGTGTCTGTTTGTAATATTAAAATAACCGCTTTTTACTAAGTGCATTTGGATGTATAAACGGTACATATACCAAAAGCACATATTTTTAGATTTTTGTCTGTCTGTCTGTTTGTTCCGGCTAATCTCTGAAATGGCTAGACCGATATTGACAGGTCTTTCACTGGCAGATAGCTGATGAAACAAAGAGTAACTTAGGCTACTTTTATTTTAGACTAGCTGTTACCCGTGACTTCGTCCGCTTTTTGTTATATACCACGCGGACGAAGTCGCGGGTAACAGCTAGTTCAAAATACAATCCCTGTTCGCTCCTAAGGTAAGCTTAAAGCTGGCTCCAGAAGTGTAGTCACGTTGTTACTGGCGACATTGGCTCAGTTGCTTAATGTGCCGAGGGTCACGAGATCGGAACCCGGCAGGGCCAAACTTTTTGTGGTAAACACGAATCTTTGTATCCAAATCATGAGTATTTACTTTTTGAGAGAATCCTAGTTAGGGGCTAAATGAAATGATAATATTAATTCGACACACTAGGTACAGGTAGATATTTAGGTAACAAATTATGAGGAATTATTATTATCCTTATAGAATACAACGTTTGGGTCTACCTCTCATCATTTCGACCAACACATTAGTAGTCTCCTGTATTTCCACTTATACAGGGTGTGCTATCATGCCCCATGGTAACTAAAACTTTGGGTAAAGGTTACACTTGATGCCTGTAATAAAATGATAGAAATCATTAATGTCGAAAGTCAAGGCTTGCAAATATTGCAAAGTTTTGAGCGTGCAATGAATTGTTAACCACGCGATCACAACACAACGCTCTGCGCGATATCCGACGCTCGAGCGTATCGAGTTTTAATTTACATTGCAGTTTTAGATCTAAATGAATAGTTATCGTATTTTTATTTAAAATCACGTTGAGATAGACTTCTGTTATGATTTCATGCGAGAATATTTTTAAAAATACTGACAAAAAAAGCGCGTATATTCATGAGAACTTTCAACTCTTGTCCGGAATCATGAGCAGAATCCACCATGGGTTCAGATCAGTTTTCGTTACGAAGTCACTTACACCCTGTGTTACAACAAAACACACGTGCAATAATATACTAGGCGGAAGACATCAAGAATGCTTGATCTTATTTTGTTTTCTTGGAGTGTTGCCAGGGCTCCCTGGCCGAGCTCTGGCGTATCTTATTAGCTCCGACTAGACTCCATCTATTTTTCTTTTGAATTAATTCATGTTCCAAAACAATTTGGCTGCTCCTCTGAACGCCTACATAGTTGTATTAAGCTGGGGTCAATTGCTGAAAATGATAGCATAAACAGCGAATTGACCTCAGCAGGCGGAGGGTCACATTATTGGAAAATAAAACTAAATTGTCAATTTCACGATTCAACTTCCCGCCAAAAAGTCCCTAATGAATCTCTAACCAACTAAATTGGAAATAAAACGTAACAAAACTAGACGGGTCCTTATTTTACCACCAAAAATATACATAAAACATTTTTCTTTTCTAGCCACAGAATATACATAAAACCTAGATTTTTTTACGTTATCACGATAACAAGTTATAAAACTAAGGCTATTATAAGCAGCAAGTTTAGGGGTAGAACAATAAGGGGTGGGCCATATTGCATCCCTTAACTATTTAAAGTTAAGCCATAAATTTATGTGCGAATATGTCGTTTCTAGGAAGTAAGAACAAGTTTTGAATTACTAGGGTTTTGTGCTCACCGTTATTAGGGTTCCGTATTAAAATGGTACAAACGGAACCCATATGGTGCGGACATAGCGTCTGTCTGTCTGTTTTTCTTTTATTTTGACGACAGTTCGGTCTCTAGGTCGCGGGCTTACTACCCCGCGTGGGTGGGTTCGACTCCCACCTGGGTGAATTTCGTATAATAGTGCTCCGCGTTAGGTGCTACAAGGTTTGCACGCATTGTTTGAGACCATACGATCGGTGTGTTTGTCTGGCGATATTGATTATTGCCAACATAAAAACTCGGACTGGTATTTTTCAAAATTACTAGCTAGTCACGTTGCTCTGCAGTACAGCACGCCCTTCAATGGTCGTAACATACTTCTTAATACTGACTGAATGACTTCTCTACATCGAGGCACAGCAGTTTCTGTCTCCGAAAATGACGGCAAAGCATAACAACTCCTTTGAACCTTCAGCAATTATAGTCCATACATTGAAAGAGTCAAAGCCAACGGTGTAACACACAGCCACATTAACTTGGTTAACGTTAAACTATTTTCTTCAAAAAAAAAATATAACCGAATTGAGAAACCTCCTCCTCCTTTTTGAAGTCGGTTAAAAACTATACGCCTCGCTACCACTGTTAACAATATAATCTTATTACCTATCATGTTTGCAATTTTTATTTAATGTAAATTGCGAGATTTACATTATTCTCCATTATAGTTTCTCTGTGTAGTGTATAGGTACCCTATGAAGACGGGTAATTAAAACATTTATTTTAATTAGGGCTAATTTGTGTTGGGCACGTAGAAAATGTTGGACTTACTTTTATAATACTGAAATAATTAATTGAAATATAATACTGAAATATTATTGCTTTAAATAAAAAAAATGCTTATCTTAACGTAAATAAGATCGTTCAGAGGTTCCGTTATGCTCCATAACTTTATACATTAATATCTATAAAACCGAAATGACGTAGTAAATTTACATAAATATACATTGTTTAGAAGTTTCATATGATTGTACCGTACCTACAAACATATTTTTATATTTGGGTTATATTATTTAAGTTGCCTATATTATTTAATTCCGTTGCCCGCGATAGATGTCGCTATGTCAGTTGTAAGAGGCGGTATGGTTTCGTTGCTGCTTTCAGTATTAAATTACATACTCGTAGAAATATGTGTTCAAACAAACATACATACATACAAAATTTTTGGCGAGCAAACCTGAAGGGCGCTTCGGCGTACTAGGGACAATGTTTGCTCTATGTTCGCAACCCTCCGCCGCCTACTCCTGTACAGCGGGATTCATAAAGGGCATACAGCCTAAAAGCCTGCGCTTCTTTAACACATATTATGAATCATTGAGTGAAGTAAGAAATAAAAAAATAAATACTCCCAAAAATACCAGTTAAGCAGGTTCAAACGGTAGTACACCCTTTCTGAATCACGTTGTATACTGAAGAAATCTTATATTTAGCAAAGACTAGATTCATATATGTCTGAGAGAACCCCTCGAAAGATGTGTGAAGTCCGCCAGCCCGCACTGGGCCAGCGTGGTGGACTATGGCCTAATCCCCCTCGCATTGAGGGGAGACCTGTGCCCAGCAGTGGGACATTAAAAAGGGCCGGTATTATTATATATTATGATTATCACTTGCTTAACGGTGAAAGAAAACATCGTGAGGAAACCTGCATGTCTGAGAGAACCCCTCGAAAGACGTGTGAACTCCGCCAA
Source organism: Pheosia gnoma (assembly GCA_905404115.1). Lineage (NCBI taxonomy): Eukaryota > Metazoa > Arthropoda > Insecta > Lepidoptera > Notodontidae > Pheosia > Pheosia gnoma. The sequence goes on from FR989915.1 coordinate 6,964,244, forward strand.
CACGCAGTGGGCCAGCGTTTTGGACTATATGTCGTCATCCCCCTCGCATTGATTCCCATCGATGCGAGGGGGATTAGTGTATAGCCCGTGCCCGTACGCGTGGGCCCAACAGTGGGAAATTAAAGGGGCTGGTATTATTACAGTACATATGCATCGACAAAAAATGTCATAAAATTCTAAGCTAGAACTCTACCGTCCGTTCGGAATGCCGTCTCTATGGAGAAGAACGGGGCCCCAAGTCTGCTATCACAATCGATTCATAATCGACGGTTGCTGTTCGATTATGAATCGATTGCGTTGGCTGACTTGGGGCCCGGGCAATCAACTCCATGGTCGCTCTTTTTGAAAGGTTCTTAGGAACATCATTATGTTCATTATAGAAACGAGTAAATAGATAAATGTTTACAATGTTTTCCTTCATGAATTACTTCGCTCTAGTATCTCAGGAATCATGCCACGCCCTCATTATCTCACAGTGTGATGGGGTACCAAAAATAGAGATACGTCAAAGTATGAAGTTAAATAAAAATTATATACTTACCCCCAAATTTATAGATGTTTTATAACTTTATCAAGCGTCATATAGTACTGCGTCTATATAAACGTCTATATATTTGGGGGATAGGTAATTAGGGTTAGTACTTTTTAACTAGCTACTCATGTCTGCCTAGCCGTTCCTACATTGTTCTCACGTACCCATAATAATATACATACTGCACAAAAATATATAAGATCCTTTTAAAAAGTTCAACCATAGTATTTCTTGTTCGTTCTTTTCCATAGAAACGGCATTCCGAATGAGCGGTTACATCGTAGATTAGCATTTTCAGACACCCACCCTATGAATTCGTATTTTGTAATGTCCAAGCGGTAGCAATAATCTCGCAATATTTGCTTTCAAATCACAAATTTGTATATCCTCCGTCGCAGTGCTACGTCGTTTATTGCAATTACCAATTAAGATACGTAAGTAGCGCACTGGACTCTAGCAAAATTAAGTGCTTCTGCATAGGTTATAATCAGTGTCACATCACCGTTTTACCTTCTATCTTTGATTATATGGGTTAGACCAGCGATGACAAACGTTTTTCGACAGGACCCGCTCAAATTAAGATTACCCGTTCGCGATGAAAGGCATACAAAATGGAATTCAGGGTTAATATTTTGGTACCTATCTAAGTACCTACTTACATAACATTTTGAACTATTATTCGCTAACGTCCATACTACGTTGAATACACCGGTTCTCGTCCGATCACCGAAGTTAAGCAACTTCGGGCGCGGTCAGTACTTAGATGGGTGACCGCTTGGGAACACCGCGTGATATCGGCTTTTTGCTTGTATTTGATACAATCAAAATAATTTACCTAAGAATTTATTACTGCGTGTGGTTATAGAATTATCGACTGAATTCGATATATTTTAGGTGAAGTTTACTTTTCAATAACTAGATGGCGTTGTACTAAAATTAAGAATACCTGTTGGATTCTTCAATTCGTGTAGCTCGCTGCGTAGAGTTCGCATAATTATTATGCAACGTCGGACATCACTGTGTTTTAATTATGTTGTCATAGCGCAGCCGGTGTTGCAACATAGTTTATTGCGACTCATTTGTCAAAAGAATAACCAAAGTTAAATTTAAATTGTAGGTGCTATTAAAATACTGAGTCTACTAATACTATTCCGAAATTTTGTATTGTATTAATAATGTATATAGGTTCTTGCAGTAAATGTGGTCCTATAAGCATTTATGAAAGGCATGAAATTTCTAGATTTAAAATTTAAAACCTTAGTATTATAGATAGATAATATTCTTATTTTTTGGTAACATGGCCTCAGTAGACTAAGTTTTAATTAGGACTCTTAAATAAGCGAAAAATACGTACTACCGTACTACAAATTAATTTTAATCCGTTTCGAAAGCTGACGCTAGGGGCGCTACAGACACGCGGAATGACAATGCTAAGCAAGACCAATAATTATTAGATAGATAACTACTTAGAATTTGAACACTTCATTCGCCAACGTCCATACTACGTTGAATACACCGGTTCTCGTCCGATCACCGAAGTTAAGCAGCGTCGGGCGCGGTCAGTACTTAGATGGGTGACCGCTTGGGAACACCGCGTGATGTTGGCTTTTTGCTACCTTGTATTTGAGAAAATCAACATGATTAAAAAAAAATAAGATCTTATTTTTGATGTGCTGATAAAACCTATCGACAACTTATTTTATAGATTGCACATACATTTCGCACGCTTACTAATAGACTGACCTAACTCAAAAAAGCTGTTAGTTGGGAAATCGCAAAAACGTTTTGTCATTTACAACTTGTCTGACATTATTACTTATATCTCAATGAAAATAGCGTAATAATAATAAATGATGTATTGTAAGAATACTTGATTAAGTAATTATTGATACTAAAATGTAATTTTGAAGAAATTTTATTATTATTAATAATTATTTATAGCTTTTAAAATGTTGTCCCTGAGATACGCCTGTTTATTAATAAAATCAATGATATATTGCTGTACTAGTGATGACACTTTTTGTTATATGTCTGTATTTTATTAAACATTTCACTATAACCCTTTCTCTTTTATGTTATAAGTCTATACTTGATAAAATAATAACATATTATTTTTATGTTGTAAGTTTTTTAAATTCAGAAACATGAATGGGTCACTATAATATAAAAGCACCGCGAGTTGACTGTCGCAATCTCGGACGCATTATGATTTATGTCACTTTCATGTTAAAAGTTTTGTCAAAATTTGTATAAGTAAAAAAGACAACATATTCGTTGCTCAGTCTAGGAATAAGATATCGTAAAAATTCTGAGATTGATAGATAGATAACGTTGGAATAAATCTATCTGTGTGCTTATCTCACTTTGGGCTTAAACCCTAATCGGTCAGTCTATTATTAAGCGTGCGATTTATTCCACGTGCTCTAACTCATAGATTAGCGTAAGAAGATATCTGTGGCCTTACTAATAAAAAAAATTACAAGCGAGCAACTTTTAGTCATTACAAAATAGGATTATATCAAATACAAGCAAAAAGCCAACATCACGCGGTGTTCCCAAGCGGTCACCCATCTAAGTACTGACCGCGCCCGACGTTGCTTAACTTCGGTGATCGGACGAGAACCGGTGTATTCAACGTAGTATGGACGTTGGCGAAAGAATAGTTCAAATTATAAGTACGTAATTCTGCTAATTTACAAACGCTTCAGTGGAGTGTCGATAGTGTGTCGATTGAATGATGATTTAGACATTTGGTAGTCCACTAGTTTTGTAAGACCAGCGGCTTTCCATTGACCAGCCATTCAACTGCCATATAACTATTTCGTATTCTGTACTTCAGTCGTGTATCAATATAATGTAGGCAATTAATGGTATTCTTCTCGTTATTTGACGTTTTGAGCAGTCAACACACACTGAAATGAGACTCCATCAAGACGACATTAAAGTTTTAGCAGAATAGCCAATCTGTCACAGTCGTAATGGAACCTCAATAGTGTGTCGCTGGAATGGCAATCGTGTGTTATTTTATTTAAATTAGCAGAATTGGGCCCTTCTTACAAACAAACCAACCGAATATCATTTCATTCATTAACAAATTTAATCATTCATGCACATCGTCACGTAAATATTAAAAATGATCGATCGATATTGATAAAACTAATCAAATGGACGCTAGCCATTTAAGATTATAATTAATATCATTCGATCGTGGCTCGCGGGTGCAATCGAACATGTTGAGGGTACTGGGTTCAATATTATTATTCGGTTTAGTTGCTGCTAAACATGAGATATATGATGGGTAAGCAATTTTTTGAACTCTCTTTAAACAGCTCTACATAGGCACAGTTTTATGGGCTGTAGACACTTGACTCTACGGTCTAGTAGAGCGAGTTATTTGTAGTGTATGTATACTTAGCTTTACACCGAACTGAACCACTTATTCGCTTACAGAAAACATCAGTACTGTATTTTTTCTGGCAACGGAAAGTGTACTAGTTTAATATGACAGCTTATTGGCAATGTTTTTACCAGAGGGGGTACGCCTTGCGGTGCCACTTTCAGGGTTAATGTTCTAAGATCCCTGTCAGCCTCAATATACAATCCATCCATCTTCCTTCATCATCCGCCTTTTTTCTACACACTTTGAGTCACATGCTTCTCATTTAGAGCAACCATGGAGTTTCTTGCCCGTTCTTCTCCATAGGAACGGCATTCCGAACGGGTGGTAAAGCAGTACCATAATATCTTTGTAACTTGACGATTCATAAGTACTGTACAATAATGGTCTACGTGAATAAAAAATATTCTGATTCTGATTCTGATTCTGATTCATTTCTTATCATCACATGCCCAAACATAGTCTACCATATTAATTTCAAATACTTAACATTTCTTTATCACTATCACAGGCATACGTTATACCAAGTGAGCGTCGACTCCGTAGACCAAACTCAGCTCTTGAACCAGCTCGGCAATGATTTGGACCTGGACATCTGGTCGCATGCTCTGCCCGGCCGCCCTGGACTGTTCTTAGTACCCAGGGAGAAGAAGGTGGACTTCCAAAATGGACTGTACTCCGCTAAGATAGCGTACAATGTTCAGAGTGAAAATATTAAGGAGTAAGTTAGTTTTTCCTGCTGCTTCTTATGGTATAGTGTAGATTTAAAAATGCTCTATACTTATGGTCCTATAAAAGACAGCTTTCGTAAATACTTATGTTCATTGCGATGGGCTAATTGTTCACAGCCGGTCATTTGCGAATCTTCTATTTGTAGTGTTATAATAATAAACGTGCTGTTTCTTATAATATTTTTATTGAAGTTAGATTTAAATAAACCTCATGAAACACAGTACTATTTAAATATAAAATAGGTTGTATAGGATCGGAGATTTTCCTACTTATTCATTGTTCATGGCGCTCTTATACAAATCAGGGATATTATTTGTGGCCACAAGAACTCTTTGTACATTTTCGGTCGTTACATATCATATCTGGATTATTTTAGTCAATAATGTTATTTTTAGGATGTTGGATCTAGAAGACCAAATGATGGCCGAATCAGCTAAAAGGAGCAATGTATCTAGAGTGGATCCTCTTCCATTTGACAAGATTTACACTTACCATCAGGTAAGTTATTATCGCTATTCACTGTTTAACACTTGACAATAGTCATAATCATTCATTACTTTGAAAATATGGGTACATTGTAAAGGGTGAAAATGGTAGGATGAATCGCCATATCTTTCCTGAACGTAAAAAGGATTGTACTTGAGGTACTGATATCGCAGTTATGCATTGTGCTAGCTTAACGTCTTAAAATAAGCAGGTCTTAAATTTGATGTGTATTCGTTCAGAGTTCTAAGCTTTCTAGATAGTACCTAGTCTATAAAAGTATTTGTTCTCTTAAATTTCCAGGTGGATACGTTCCTGGAAATGATAGCGGAAGCATACCCTCAAACAGTGAAGCTGGTGAATGCTGGCAAGAGTTTTGAAGGCAGAGACATCAAATACATAAAGATATCCACCACCAACTTCGAGGTGAGACCCTGATTGCAAGGCAGTAGGCAAGAGGAAGGATGGGGATTCAAACCTCCCCGAAATGCTTTAGACAACCCACCTTTTAATATATATGTACTTAATAAAGTCTCTGGTCCAGAGCCCCCCAAAGAAGTGTAAATCTTGCATCGGCCTTACCCGATGGATAAAATCGTAGCCAGAACTAGTGTACTTATTGTATAAAAGTGAATATTTTTTAAGACTCCAATGAACCCGTAAAGTAAAAACAATTTTTTTTTGTAGTGACCATTTAATTCGCTGCAATGCACTTACAAATAGCAACAAATAATACTTTTAAATACTGCTTAAACACATTATTATTTTTTGTTTTGCGCAAAAAAATGCAAAGCAAAACCAATAATCACGGATTACGTGTCCTATCTCAATTCAATAAAAGACATACCTCCTCTGTTCTTGTTAATATAACAAGCGCATCGACCTCGCGTCATCCGTAAACCTTTAAAGGTGAAAAAATACCATAATCACAGTCTAATTTAAACATAGGTATTACCATTGACATGAGTAAATACAAATTATTGGATCAATATTATCATAATAATTGATTGCTTTCGTCATCATTAATACTGTCTTGAAAATAAATAATCAAATCTAGCTACAAAATACAATCAATCATGCAATAAGATTACAACGATATAGACTCTATATCGTTGTAATCTCGCTCTATATTATAGAGCGAGATAATTTTAATAGCTATAATTTCCTCAAGATTTTCAGTATAATTAAAATACAACTACCATTCCAGGCACATGGATAAAGAAATGTTTATACCCTGTTTACAACATGAAAGCACGGTTGAATAGGAATGTAGAGTAAAACTCACAAAAGACAATACCAAAACATCTCTCCGAATTCCAGGACAGAAGCAAGCCCGTGATCTTCATGGAATCCCTCCTCCATGCCCGCGAATGGATCACCCTCCCAGCTACACTCTACGCCATCCACAAACTGGTAATTGACGTCACAGAGCAGGACCTGCTCCAGGACATTGACTGGATCATCTTGCCGATCGCCAACCCTGATGGATATGTGCATACTCACGGAGAGGTAAGTGAAGTCTGCAGGCATTTTTTCACTGTAAAAACCTAAGGCCTTGAATATTTGGACAGTATAGATCTAAGAAATAATCAAGATTCTCCAATTTACTTGATAAGTCAAGCCAACCGTGATGTTTTCAAGGACATCTTTGGATCAGTACATTTCATGTTCAGTGTTCTGTTCTGATCTACAACATGGCTTACTTGAAATGTTTTTGAATAAACAAAGACACCTGCCTGAACACACACAATGTTAGCCTTGGTTATTTCCCATATATTTTTAACAAACTTCCGTAATGACTCTTAATTCAATAACATTGTTTCCCACAGTTTCGTCTCTGGCGCAAAAACCGCAACACTGACTACAGCTTAATCTGTAGCGGCGTGGACCTCAACAGGAACTTCGACAGCCGCTGGTCTGAGTTCTCCTCTGGAAACGCTTGCATGGAGATCTTCCACGGTGGCGCTCCATTCTCTGAACCCGAAACTGCGATCATTAGAGACATATTCCTTGAGCACAGTGACCGCATGGAACTGTTCTTAGACATCCATAGCTTCGGAAGCATGATTCTGTACGGCTACGGCTCAGGAGAACTTCCTCCGAACGGTCTATTCCTCCATCTAGTCGGTGTTCAAATGGCACAAGCGATTGATGCTGTCAAAATGAGTTATAACCCCAATTATATCGTTGGTAATGTTGCCCTGGTCTTATACCAGGCTTCTGGAAGCGCCCAGGATTATGGCAAAGAGGTTGGCGTGCCGTATTCGTACACTTTTGAGCTGCCAGGCTATAGGTTTGGCACCGGAACCGCTTTAGGTTTCTTAGTGGACCCGGCGTTCATTGAGCAAGCTGGTTTTGAGACTTGGGAGGGTATTAAAGCTGGTGCGAGGTATGTTAGGAACAATTACAGGATCAAACATGCTGCCGTGTAAGAAATAGTTCATGGTGAAACAAATTTTCAAGTCTGTTCAATGTTTTCTGTTTTTATTTGCAATAAATTACAATGGATTACGTAATATTTTTGTTTTATTTTTACCCGCAATGAGTGTTAATGTGAAGACAAGAAGACTGCTAGATCGAACAGGATAAATTTTGTACAAGAAAGACATAAATAGTGGACGCTGAAGGAGGCCTGTAATTATTTCATTTACAATATTTAATAGAAATCTAGCATGTTACCATTGTCTGTCTGGTTATGGCTTACTAGCACCAAAACGGGTAAATCGATTTTGATAGGTACCATAGAGAAAGTAGTATCATATTGAGTTTAAATAGCATAACAAACTATTCAGTTTTTTTTGTAAACTTTCAGGTGTGTGTGTCGTGTTTATCTTGTAGCTCTGTAGGGTAGTCAAATAATCTTAACTACAACACGTGGACACGTTATCTTTCAGATTAGAGCTATTATTCTACTTACTTATGTAATTATTTTTAAACCCACTACACTCAATAATTAAACCCACTACACTCAATAATTCACTAATCATTTAAATATATAACCGTTTATTGCTAACAATATATGCAAACAAAAAAATCTTTGGATCTTCAAGATGATGACAATGCGACTCGATGAGGTTACTTATCGAAACCGTAGGTCCCACACAGGTATTCGTATTTGAGACTAAACAACTCCAACTCCCTGCGCCATTAGGGAAAACAACACTCCCTGAAATAATTTGCGAATGCCATGAACATATCTGTGATAATTGTGCTTTACAATTTGACAACTACACAATTCTTTAGCGATAATAAGTGCGAGATTATTCGTAACCTAACCGTATACTTTATAGTCTACCGTATTTAGACATTTTTATGGAGAATTAAAAGTTGTAAATACTACTATAGGCGCTGTTCAATTTACCACACAATGAATCTCTCTAAATACGTAAACTATAAACTATACAGTTAGCTTACAAATAATCTCGCACTTGACGTACTGAACTTGTGTTTTGACTCAAGTTCTTTATTTTTAGACGGTTTTGCAGCTCAACTTGGTGCGAGCCCTGCCCTGAATTTATCTATCTCAACAACCACACATACCAGCCCGAGATATAAACATGTATTATTCAAATTATTTTTACAATAATACCAATTAATTGATGGATGTCATAATGATTATTGATAAGATATTATATCACATTGAAATATTTGCTTGTTTTAATCCACTGTGGCGAGAACAGCCGAGTGCTTAGTGATGTTATTTTTTATATATTTCATTTTTGTACTGTGCAGTCTGGTCATCGCTAAGAATGAGGATTATAAAGGGTTAGTTTTGAATCAAATCCTTGTTCTTTCGTGTAGTATGCGCAATCACACCACATTGAAATAAAATGAAAGATCTCAGGATCTCATCAGGTGAAGTTTATTATTAAGATTTGTCTTCTCGGGTTCCAGGTATAAAGTTTACAATATAAAACCAGATCTAGACCAAGGAAGTCTAAATAAACTCAAGAGTGATTTGATAGATTTCTGGAGGACACCGAATTTTAAGTACAATGTGGTTGGAAGAGCCATGGTACCGCCATCTCACTTCAACTGGTTTGAGGAGAAGTTAGAGGAACTGTCCATTGACAAAGATATTTACATTGAAGATGTATTTGAGTAAGTATTTTTACACGATTTTACACCTACATATTACATGCGGATCTAGAAAATAATTCAACACATGTTCGTGTTCTAAACGAGCTACCTATAGAAAGATTTGGCTGTAAATGAGCTCATTCGAAAGAGAAAAGTCAATTCAAAAAAGGAGGGTGAATATTGTCCTCCCCAAATTAATCAACAAAATGTTAATTATAGTTGGGCTATTGTAATTAACAATAACGGCAACATACTCAGCAATGTTGATAAGGACAATAAATAATTATGAAGCCAACATAGTTATTACGATAAAGACTTAATCGATCATTTAAATTACAATACTTGAATGTAAATAACATTTTTCATCTATCTCATATATGAACGGGAATCTTTTTTCAGTGAAAATATAACTGAACGATATAATGGCAGAGAGGAAAGTAGCTTTATGAAAATACTGCATGTGTTTCGTTTAATTGTTAGTGTCGTGTTATACTTTTGTTTCTGTCCTGCATCAAATCATTTTTACTTTAGGTGGTATTATTAGTGTCTGGAAGATATATCATGATTGAATAATATTGAATCATACCTGGCGCTCTCAATGGTACCTTACCTCAATATAACAACGGCATGTAACACCAAACCTATTTTTACAGATATCTGACTGAGAAAGACACAGTACGATTAAGATCGACAAATGAAGACGGCACATTTGATATAAGAAGATACCATAGATATAGTGATGTAAGTACAGACAGAATAAGCAAGGAATGTTCTATGAATTTGTTATCAGCCAAATAAACTTCTGATTTAAATTTAATGAACATATTAACAAATAAACAAAATCTATTATGTTATCTTCCAGATACTAGATTACTTGAACACGCTATCTCATCAGTATGTCAATACCACAACTAGAATAGATGTAATCCAACACGGTGTCACAGAGCAAAATAGACCTTTAGTCTATCTTAAAGTATCCAGCAATAATACTTCAGAAAAGCCTGTGATAATAATAGAAGGTGGAATCAATCCCAGAGAATGGATAACTATTCCAGCTGCATTAAACGTACTGGAACAAACACTGAAGGAACAAAGATATTTGGATGAATTTGAATGGATTGTTGTACCAGTTTTGAATCCAGATGGTTATGAGTATACTCATACTAATGTAAGTAGAACATTTATTTTATTCAGTTATATATAGTATTATCCAGATTACTGGGCCTATATCAAGATTGGAGACTTTAGACTATTGCATTTCCATTTTTTGATAAAGTATCTGTTTTTATATGATATATTTAATTATTATCAACAACTATTTTATTAAATACTAGCTGATGCCCGTGACTACGTCCGCGTGGTATTTAACAAAAAACGGACGAAGTCGCGGGTAACAGCTAGTCTAAAATAAATGTAGCCTAAGGTACTCCTTGTTTCATCAGCTATCTGCCAGTGAAAGTCCCGTCAAAATCGGTATAGCCATTTCAGAGATTAGCCGGAACAAACAGAAAGACAAAAATTGTAAAAAATGTGGTTTTGGTATATGTACCGTGTATTCATCCAAATGCACTTGGTAAAAAGCGGTTATTTCAATATTACAAACAGACACTCCAATTTTATTTAATTGTATAGATGTATATATAGATAATAATAATGACGTATTTATCTTCACTTGCTTCTAGCTCCGTCTCTGGACCAAATCAATGAGTACCAGAAGCAACATGGGATTCATCTGTCCGGGCGTGAACATCAATCGCAATTTTGATACTGACTGGCTGCATTTCGACTCTAGCTCAAGTCCTTGCAGTCACCTCTACGGAGGCATGGAACCATTCTCGGAGATTGAAAGTCAATTGATCAGAAGCTTAATTCATGAATACGGACCCAGAATCCGGTTGTACATCTCCTTGCAGAACAAAGGAGGATATATATCTTACCCTTGGAGCTACGAAAGAGCTGCTAGTGGAATGTTTAGACAGAACCATTTGCTTGGACTTGAAATGATAAAATCTATGAATGAGACTTACAATATTGATGTATCCTCAGTTGCTTTCGATAGAGCTTCTGGCACAAGTATTGATTATGCTAGAACCAATGGTGTTTTGTATAGTTACAATCTCGATGTGGTGGAAAAAGGTGATGGAGTTATTATACCTGAAGCAGAAATAGGTGATATAGTTGATGATGTATGGAGAGCGGTGGCTGTGGCTGCTGATGAAATGATTAGATTAAATGTATAAGGCAAATATGAAATTCATTTATAGTGTTCATGTAAATAGGGACCAGATAAGTAAATATTCATTACAATTTCAATGATGACTAAAATGGAGGTACCCAAAGTAAATACTGCATTGCCTAAATAATATTTTAGTAGTTTAATCTATCTATATATGAAAGGTTTTGTCCTAAGCACACTGATAGACAACTAGACAACGCACAGTCCAAACCTTGTTTTGAGTTCATTTGAACGGTCTTGTATGGTACTTTGGTCGTACATATAGTCAGGGTTTTTTCTCAAATGTTTTATTTACTTCTTTACGCGGACGAAGTAGGAGGTAAATAACTAGTAAATTAATAAGAATTAGATTAATCGTATTTGATTCAATAGCTGTTATAATTTTAAAATGTCACCCCGCTTCCTAAAGTAAGTACAAGATTGTTTAAAGGTACAGAAATAAACGAATCTCTTGTAACTTAATAACAGAACTCAAATACGCAGAAGATATTAATAAAATCGTTAATAAACACGCCTCAATAACTTCTCTAAACAATATCATTATTCTTAAGAAACTTGAAGCCAATATTCACTGGAAAACAAAGTTTTCATTTCGGAGTTGTGACGATAAAAAATTGGGGATTTAATTTTAAAATTCCTCACTTAGAGAGACACTTGGGGAATTTTATATGAAGGGCGGTGGATATAAAATGATTATTAAAGTAATACCTAATAAAAAGTGGCTTACTGAGGTTGCTTGGATTTTCGATTTTGTACGAATTTGAAGAAAAGGTTGATTTCTTTCTTAGATGTGAAAAGTATTAAATTACCGGTTCAGCGAACATGCGTAACAATTATATTTCCTTCTTCTTCACCTCGCTTCTTCCATTCAGTGCGTCATAGGGCCGGTTAATCTGACAATACTAATTGTCATTATCACTGGAAGAGGCAGAATAATAACTGGAAACTCTAGCTAGGTCTCGGGAGGCAGATGGCAGTTGCTCTAAAGCCAAAGTGAGGTGTATGTTAGGTACTAGGCATAAGAAAATACCAACATAATATTATTAAATGGACTGTATTAAATCAAAATTAAGCGGTTAGCTTGCGCTGCCATCATACCATGGCCAGCATAGATAAGAATAAAAAAAAAGAAAAATACACAAATGTCATTGTGACATTTATATGTGCGTTCAGTATCGCACAGTGTACTGGGAGCCGAATTTAGTTCGAAAGAGAAACGACTAGCACAATATGTTTTCATAGCTGTATAAACGTCACTTTTTAAAAATAAAAGCGGGAAATAAATACTAGGACTGTTCCGGGTCCCCACTCGGGTGAAATGTTAAATATGTTATTTTATGATAAACACAAGAATTCCTGGTTGCCTTACGTGTGACATGTTTCCTTCGGAAACATCGTCGACTAGCTATCGTCGAGACAGGCATTCTCTGTTAGTGATGTGCATTGTATTGTATCGATATTTCTTATTAACAGAAATAAAATTTAACTAGGGCATCGACAAAATTGTGGGTAGAGTAGCACTGCAGCGCACCGATACCTTGTGTTCATTTGCACGCGGTGGCGTGTAAACGTAAAAAAATTTAACATGAGTTAAAAATAATCCGTTAAATTTTTTTGTCAGTTTGACATCTGAAAAGTCCTTCCATAGAAAGCAAAAATAGACCAGAGGAACACGTACCAAAAAAATGTCACCAGTGTCAATGATGCAGAATAATTTTACATACAATAAAAAAAATACTAACCGTTGAATAAATAGAAGTTGCAATCCGTATCAAATAGCATTACAAAGCAGTTTTCTTTTAATAGCTGGACTCTATAAAATTGGTTGTTAATTTTACCTTTCTATTTATAGGCACCTTATGATATAACTACTGAGCCGCCAAGTAAAGGAAGATTGTTTTAAAGATACCGCAGACATTTTCAAAAGATTTCGCGTTTCTTCCACGTCAATATAGGTCGATCATATAAGCACAATATTAGATAGATAGATAGATAACTCTTTATTGCACACCGATTTCATGAACATTTTATATGGTATTAATAAATAGGTACAGTGTACAGTGGGCGGTCTTATCGCTAGCTGCGATCTCTTCCAGACAACCTTAGGATGGAGAAGATTCTTAATAATTTGACACGGTGGAAGCCAGTGGTGCGCCAAGAATAAATAATATACTTAGATATAATATATTGATATACCTACATATATAATATATTAATATACATACATAAACATATTATATTTTAAATGTTAATAGATACTGAGGATAGTAAATAGTGCATATATATATAGTGCATCATGTAGGAAAAGACACATACATATTGTGACCAAGATTAAATTGCTTAAGCAGTGAGTAAAAGTGACTAGTAAGAAGAAATAAAAGAATAAAAGTAAAAGTTATAATAAGTGATTGCTAATTTTTACGAGGACAAATAGTGATTTTTTAATAGCCGTTTGAAAATCGGTAGGGACTCAGCACGCCTCACAGACAAGGGTAGTTGATTCCACAGTCTGGTTGCCTGAACAGTGAAGGAGTTAGTATAATAACTTGTGGAATGCGCTGGTACTTTTAGGCTTAAGTTTTCTGACGATCTCAAGGATCGGGTATGTGAATCACGAAGGAACTCAAAGCGCTCCTTTAGATAAGATGGAGTAAGGGGATTGCAGAGAATGGTGTAAAGGAGAGTCAAGATGTGCGTATTCCGGCGAAGGCGAATAGGAAGCCACTTGAGCTTAGTACGGAATTCAGAGACATGATCGTATTTGCGTAAACCAAATACGAATCTGATGCAAACATTTTGGAGTCGCTCAAGCTTGTTCAGTTGCTCTTCTGTGAGATCGTGATAGCTGGCATCAGCATAGTCTAGGATAGGAAGAAGGAGGGATTGTGCAAGCGCAATTTTAGTGGGAACCGGTAAGAAATTTCGCAATCTACGCAAAGACCCTGCTGATGCAAAGATTTTTCGGCTAACTTCTTTTAATTGTGGTTTCCATGATAAATTTTGGTCAATTAAAATACCTAGGTCTTTAACTACGTCAGCGAAAGGTAAGTTAGTGCCATCAAAAATAACTTGGGGAAGTAGTGACCAGTCTATTCTGGATATTAACCTAGGACTGCCAACAACGATGACTTGAGTCTTAGCGGGATTTAACTTAAGACCGTAGGATCTACTCCACTCACAAATCTGGGCCATATCTCTGTTAACTGAGTTTACAGCTTCCGGCAACCGGTCTGAAGGGGCCTGAGAGTAAATTTGGAGATCATCTGCGTAAAGGTGGTAGGAACAAAGAAGTCTATTGGAGATAGTGTTAATAAACACAGCAAACAGTAGCGGAGACAGAACGCCACCCTGTGGAACGCCAGCTGATGTATTACACCACGAGGACATAGTGTCCTCAATGCGAATACGTTGCCGACGGCCAAACAGGTAACTATGGAACCAATCAATCGCTGTCGGAGATATGTTGAGAGAGCTGAGTATGCCGAGGAGGATATCGAAGTCTACTGTATTAAAAGCATTACTGAAGTCAAGCAAGGAGAGAACTGTTAGATTTCCATTATCCATGCCAAATCTAATATCATCGGTGATTTTAACAAGGGCCGTGACTGTACTATGCCCTGGACGGAAGCCGGACTGTAGAGGATTTAGAAGATTGTGTTTGGAAAGGAATATGCTGAGTTGGTTATACACCAGGCGCTCCAAAACTTTAGAGAGGAAAGGTAAAATAGAGATGGGGCGTAATTCGGTAAATGAAGAAGGGTTAGATTTCTTAGGAATAGGCGTAATCAGCGCTTCTTTCCAAGACGATGGAAAAAGACCGCTGTGAATGGAAGAGTTGAGAATATAGGAAATAACTGGAAGAACTTGGTCAAGTATTGGAAGGATCATGTTACGACTAATACAGTCACTGCCGATCGCATTCGATGAGAATGATACAATGCTCCTCTTAACATCACAACACGAAAATTGGTTAAAAGCAAAAGGAGAGTAGTCAGGAGTTGGAAGAGAGGCAAGAGTATTGAGAGTTTGTAACTTATCTGCCCTGTTACAGGCTGAGGACGAAGAAAAATGTTGATTAAGGAGATCAGTATTAATATTTTTAGATAGTGAGTCATGACGTGGTTTTCCAAGTCCTAATGACCTGAGAAATTTCCAGACTTTTGCCGGATCACCATTTTCAATGGAACTATGAATGTGTTGGCGTTGTGCGGACCTACATACCTTATTGCAGTGATTTCGTAAGGATATATATTTCTCTAGATTGAAATCAGAAGGCCGATTTTTATATCTGGATTTTGCGCATGCTTTTTTAGCCATAATTGATTTTAATTCATCCGTTAGCCATGGCGCTGGAAGATGTCTAACTTTAATGGAACGAATAGGGGCATGTACGTCGTACAGTTGGACAAGCTTAGAGGTGAAGTAGGTAACTTGCTCGTCAACGGTTTCAAGGGAGTAAAGAGGATCCCAATCAATGCTGTTGGCATCCCTAAGCAGATCATCCAGAACCATTCCACTAAAATTGCGTTGCAGGAGAATTCGAGGCTTATTTTTTGGTGGACGAATTTTGTAGGAGAGGAAAATAAGATCGTGGTAGGAAAAGGCATCAGCCGGACATTGACCGTGTTTTGCGACACGATCACGAGAAGAAACAATAGCGAGATCTAGAAGTGAGGGTGTAGTGTTAGGAAAGTGATGGGTAGCATGTAGTGGGAGAATATGAAGATTACAGGATTCTACGATTGATTTGAAAGAAGAAGCACGGGTGTCATTTTTAAGTAAACAGGTATTAAAATCCCCCATGATGACAGTTTGACTGTAAGGAGTTAGGTTTTCAAGAATACTTTCGAGGGAGGAGAAGAAGTCAATCCGCAATGAGGGACAGTAGTAGACACCAAGAAGGAGCTTAGTATGATGGAGCTCAACCTCTAAGAATATGTGTTCGCCCGCGTTTGAGGGAGGTGGCTGTGATGACATATTTAAAATAGAAAAAGGAATATATGAACGGAGATATATGGCAACACCTCCACCACCACTCCCGGTGCGATCATTTCTGATAAGCGTGAACCCTGGCAAAGAGTAAGAAGAGGAAGGGAGACAAGGCTTGAGCCATGATTCAGATATAAGAATAGCGTGGATATGCTTAAAGTTAAAATTTGCCAGCATGTCAGGGTAATGAGCCGGAATACTCTGAGCATTGATGTGAATCACATTGAAATTCTTGGGAACGTCAGAAAACTGTGAAGCCAGAGTTTCAGCAAGAGATGGGATGCTGACAAAGCTATCGTCGTCACTTATGGCCGAGGAGAAACTATCAGTATCACTATTGCTATTGTAGAATGACATAATTGATAAGAAGGTGTATAACGTACGCGTATGATATATAAATAAAAGTATATATGTATATACTATGAAAATATAATATATAATACTTAATTATAATATAAGTTAAGCAATAAGAATTCCTTTAAGAATTCCTATCCACCCGCCAGTCGGTGTTACATTAACAGTAAAATAAGAACAGAACAAGTACAAACAATAAAATAAAATAAAATAAAAATAAAAAACCGTTTAAAACATAAAATAAAACTATTTGAAGCTAAATAACTACACGTAAGTAAATTCCTCCGGGTTACAAGATAGACAGTAGAAACAAAACGCTGCATGAAAATTATTAAGCTAGCAACAAAACGTTACTGCTTTCTATTTTCGAAACAGGAGAGAAAAAAAAATACAATAATAACATGCGTATTGCGTAATACGGAACGTGAAAAAATAACAAAACGCTGATTGTCAAATTGGTTGACAGTGACAGCAATGTTTGATAGTAGTTTTTAATCTTGTTGATATGGAGATACATTTTTCAAGTGACGGTGTAAATAAAAGTTTAAAGGACATAAATGTTGAAGTACCCGGGCAACGAAATATACTAATAATAATAATGACTACTTCCTCGAAGTCGCAGTGCGTTTGGGCCTGGAAGCTGCCTTCGCCACAGGAGCCGGTTTTGGCGCGTCCGTAGATTCGATGTTGTTGACATCGCTAAGGGTTGCCACTCGATGTCTGGAGCCGTCGGGGCCTATAAGATGAATCCATCCTTCCCTGGTCCAGCACTTATCGATGCCAAACTTTTCACGCGCTGCCATGAAGGCATCATGCCGGGGCTTTGTGAGGAATTCGGTCAGAGTGACGCCAGAGCCTTTAAGATTAGTTTTGGCATACCAGATCTTGTCCCTGATATCCGGAGTTTGAAATTTACAAATAATGGGCCTGGCTTTGTTCCCACTGGGTCGACCCATTCGGTGACACCGTTTAATATCGGCAACGGAGAATTCTACCTCGCTGAGCCGTTCATGGACAAACTTGCCGACTGTCTGAGCTGTGTCTTCCTTAGCGACCTCTGCAACACCATGAATCATCAGCATCTTCCGGCGGCCTCTCGTCTCCATCTTGTCCACATTACGAGCCAACATCTGGACTTGTTGCTGGAGGCTACCAAGCACTTCGGCTATAAAAACTTTGAATGATGCAAAGTCAGATGCCAGGCTCGCAGTGCTGGGGTTGCCGGCGGGTGCCTTTTGCAGCTGGCTTTCGAAATCGGACATCCTCTTGTGAAAGATGTCCATCATCTCAGCGAGCGAGCCCTGCAGTTGCTCCATGGTGTGATGTGAAGTGTTCTAGTGTTGAGGTGAAGTGGTATAACACTGACTGGCAGGTAGAGTGATTCAAAGAATTGTTTTAAACATAAAGCACATCAAATTAAACTAATATTATAAATCTTATGTATTTAAATTTGAGGAGCTCAAAATTTGCAACCCACTTTTACGACTACCCACAAAAATGTTATATAAGACAAACCCAAGCACCGTTCAAATATTTAGGTACATAAATTCTATCGAACATCAACCTCCAGCAATCGATATCGATAGTTAAACCCCACATCCCTACTGTCCACCTCTCGAAGCCGTGTCACGTCGCTCCTTGGGGCAATATTTCCCAATCTCCCCCTCCCCCCTACCCACCCAAGACACTACGTGGAGCCATCCGAAGCGAATTCCCGGCTGTTATTGCTTACCTGTATTGAAAAAACAATACAGGATTTTGTCGTACAGTATGTTTTTCGCGTGGAGAGTGTAGGCATTTGGGTACATAGAATGTAGATGTCATTTGATGGATTTGATAAATAATGATATAGTACTGTACTTGAGAAAAAAAATAATCCTACACTCACACACACACACACACACACACATACACATAGAAGTACCACAAGCCATTCGTATAGGTATGTTACTAGCTTCCACAGAATAAGTAATTCTTCAATACAATAAACTTCCCAGACATCCGAGATAGCATGTTCATGAGCTTTAAAATGAGCCGTCTAGAGTCAATAAAAATAAGGATGACTATTGAAAATTTGATTATTTGGAAGATATAACTGCTTAAGACCACTTGAAACTGTTGATGTAACCAATATCATTCCCATATTTTACAACAATAGTTCCTCAAAGCAAAGTCGGCTTAAAGGATAAGAAATTTCTTGGCGAGGACGTTTATTTAACGTATTATTTTAGCCAGACAAATTAGAGCGAGGGAGTCAATAAAGATTAGATTACCCTACAATATCTATATAAGTACTAAAAATACTTGACTGTAAATGCCACTACGTTTTCTTCCAGTATAAGATGCCGCTTTTCGTAGCTCCACATTTAAAAGTAAATTCAATTAGAGAATTGAATTTTATTGAAAAAAAAATGGCTCAAGATCTCAAGTTGCAGGGATGCACCGGGTATTCTAAATTCATTGAAAGTTTCACCGTTAGGATTACACCGCATTACCATTTCTGGGTTGTTGAAAACTCGCTAAAGGAATTATACGAAGAGGGGTGTGTCGATATCCAGATATCGATAGCTTGACTATCGTATATCCTACTTACTATTTCAAGAATTATACTGGATTGGCTTTCATATACTCTAAATAGACCTATACTTTTAAAAAATAAGAACTACAAGCTTGCAAATCATTTTATTTATCTACAACTTGGATTTCTGTCTCCAAACATCCAAAACGAATCTCGCACTGGCTATGATGCCCTCCCAAGTCTCATATCCGGCTTGTTCAATAAAATCAGGATCTACCAAAAAACCGTTCATCGTATTCAAATTCCTATAAGCTGGCAACTCGAAAGTATAAGAAAGGGGGATTCCAACAGCCGTGGCGTAATCACTGGCGCCGCCTGAAGCATCGTACAGAACCATGGCAATGTTGCCAACGATGTAATCTCTATTTGATGGCCATTTTACAGCGTCAATCGCTCGTGCCATTCTGACAGCTACAAGGTTGATAGTTAAAGCATTTGGTGGAAGGATTCCATTTCCATAACCGTATAGGATCATACTGCCGAAACTATGAACGTCGATGTATAGTTCAATTCTGTTGGAGTATTCAGCCAAGATGTCCCTAATGATGGCGGTCTCGGGTTCAGAGAAGGCGCCGCGACCGTGGAAGGTGTCCATGCAGACGCTGTTGCTAGAAGCCGTGCCCCAGTTGATGTTGAAGTTCCTGTTTAGGTCAACACCCATGCAGAAATCTCCGACCATGAAGCCGGTGCGGCGGTTCTTGCGCCAGAAACGAGCCTTAAAATAATCAAGAAAGTAAAATAGTTATTGAAAATATAGTAAGCAAACTTCTGGACTTATTAGCAGTACACAGAAGTTCTGAATAGAGAGTCCATAACTTAAATGCTAATCTGCTCCGATTTTGTGGAGAAACTACTTTTCATTTTGATTTAAATACCAATGCGGATATTTTTTATATACATTTTATGAGAACAATGTACTTAGTTCAGATCATATAAATTAAATTACTCCACCATAATAGAGAATGCTAAGGCACTAGTTAAATGAATAACTATGATCGTATGGTAGTCTGACCGAAAAATCATAGCAAGTCGTATGTTATCAATTTTGCTATTGATTGATACTCACATTACTATGAGTCCACACGTATCCATCAGGGTTGGCGACTGGCAGTATGAGCCAGTCGATGTTATTAACCAAATCGGATTCAGTTACATCCACTACCAGCTTATTGATGGCGTACAATGTAGCCGGTAGAGATATCCATTCGCGACAGTGGAGGAGAGATTGCAGCATTATTATTGGTTTGTTATTGTCCTGTAACAAAAAGGACGATTACTGGTCTTTAGGGGGTCGTTGTTGTGATGAGAGGTCGGTTATCTGCTGTTGTTCTCCTTTCTTCAAATCATAGAGAACATTAAGCAACATCAAGCACATTCGTGAGGCTGCCTCTGCTCACTCAGCCACTAGCTTCGCCGACACTGGTTGATCTTGAACAAAACTCAAAGCTGCGTGATGAATCAGTAAACAGCTATTAAATGGTAGGACATTCAACCTTAGGTTTTTATAGTTCGTACCTGGAAGTTGGTGGTAGAAATCTTCAAGTACTTGATATCCCTGCCTTCAAAACTTCTGCCTGCTGACACTACTGTCACTCTATTAGGGTACCTTCTGCCAAGATCAACTAAGTATTGGTCAACCTGTAAAGATGTAGGCATTTGTTTACTAAAATAAATTACAGAAGCGTCTTAGAACCACTGTCCTTTGCAGATGGGCGTAAGTGCCACTTTCAACATGAACTTACAACTTCATAAGGATGGATAGTGTCGAAAGAGAGACGAGAACCGGTACTGTTGCTTCTTCTTGCAGCTGCTGCGAACAGCTGGTCTTCCAGTTCCAGTTTCCTGAAAACATTAAAACCTTTCAGTTGTATATCACCAGATATACAGTTTTATCTAGTATACACCACTGAAAAGTGAGAGCCTATTTATCTATTCTTACAACTATCTCTATAAAGCCTATATCAAAAGCACTTTGATATGTTAGGTTAGTTTCTCCCTTATCTAATGCTCATAACCTTTCCGTATTTTTCACAATGTAGCATACAATTATACTTACTCTTTAATATTCTCAACTTCAATTTTGTACTTAATCCCAGCCTCATTAAGAGCATTTTCGAATGTCTCCCTGAGTTCTTTGGACACAAGAATTTGCCCCGGTCGATCGGGAACAGCGTTTGACCATACGTCGATGTTTATTCTGCTCTCCAAGTCATTTAAGAATATTATTTCATCTTTGAACTTAACACTGACTTCGTAGAGGGCATGCCTGAAATAATAATCAAAGACTATTAAGATATTATTGTATGTAAGATATTGTTGTTATAACTGCCTTTACAATTAATTTGTATCTCATTCCTTACAAAACAAAGTCATATCAAAGACATACCCATCATACAACTCATGCTTAGCAAACGCAGCACATAAAAACAAACTGAGAATTAAAAGAGACTTCATTTTGGCCCTAGTTCTAAGGCCATACAGGTGTCAAAAATGATAATACATCCATTTTATGTCCAAGCGCAGATAAAGTGATTAAAGTCTTTGTTAATCTTATAGATTATATGAGGATTAACACTTCAACAGCAAGTGCTAAGACCATTATAGATACATAATAAGAAGGACATACAATTCTGTTTGTATGAAACTTTAATAAAGAAGTGATTCTTAAGAAAGGTATAAGTAATGATAATATATTTGCAGTAGTCATATTTGTTTATAAAGCAGAATGAAGCAATGCAGTTGAAATAATTTGTCTAATTAGTTACCACACTGTTGCAAATGTTTTGACGGAGCTTGTTACTGGTCCGTAAAATCAACTATTGTCTATTTTGATGACATAATCTCACAACTATGAAGTCCTTCCTGTGCTAAACAATTTCGTTACTGCTATGCTATAGTAAGGATTCAGCCTTCAACTTTGCTACTTCAAACGTAACTGTCCTGCTTTTAAGTATGATCAATACTTAACGTGTTAATATGGAATGTTTTATTTTACGTTTTATCTGGCACGTAACACGTTATCAGAACAAAAGCACCTACTATAAAACAGTGGTATTAAAATCAAGCCAACTTTGTCACGATGAAGCTTATGGTACTGACGCTCCTGCTCGCGCTGACTGAGGCCAAACATGAGGAATATATTGGGTTAGTGATTTCAAATTACAATTCACTATAAACTTTACAAAACGATTTAACGAGCCAAGTATTCAAGTAGTAGACAGTTAATCAACTATTGTGACGACCTGATTAGCGCAGTTGGTATTGACCCGGCTTTGTGCGAGGGTTGGATTCGAATCCTGGTAGGGTCAATCTTTGTGTGATGAGCATGAATGTTTGTACCCAAGTCATGGATGTTTAGTATCTATGTAAATATTGTATACTGAGTTTGCCCTCAGTCCATTGTACGGTACCCATAATAGAAACGTTGCTTAGTATGAGACCGTATCGTAAGTGTGTTTGTCCGTCGATATATATTATTATAAGATTATCAATGATATAGACATTTAACTTTAGTATACTTAATGTTGAAATCTAAATTTTTCAGAAAAACATTTATATCAGAAATAAGACTTCTTTACTATTACTATATGTTTTGAGTTCGATTAAACATCAGTTTATTGTTATATTTGTATTAAGTAACAATAAAACTGTTAGATTTTTTTTTTTAATATTCAAATAGTAACTTAAGCCGTATTGTCAATTCTAGGTGGAAATCCTACTATCTGGGTCCTTCAAATCAAGATCAGATTCAGGCCCTTGGATACTTAATAGATCAATTTGAATTAGATATTCTAAGTCATCCGATGATACAACGCGAGGGAGTTGTACTTGTAAAGCCTGAATATCAAGAGCCCCTAATCAGAGCTTTGGAGGAGCAGAATATTGCTTACAGAGTTCACGTTGATGATGTGAAAGCGTAAGTGGTTAACTTTGATAATGCTAATAATAATTACAATTCTAGAAAGAGATTAGGACAAGCCAGTATGAATTCTAATTTCAATTGTAAAAAGATAAAACATCCCATGATACAAATAATAGAGACATTGGCTTATAAAAATAAACCATAATGTGGAAAGCTTTGATCGCATTATATTAATGTGTTATAAAAATTATAATCAGAATAATTAATGGAATTTTGCGACAATATTATTGATTAGTATGGAATTTGAGCAAGAAAGCTAAATGAAGTTTCATCTGGAGGAATTCGTTCTCCAAATGATGTGATGAGTGCTCCATGTGCTTCATCAGAGGGTACAAAGCTTGGCATGCCATTACAAGTCTTCTTAATCCGCAAAGAAATTGTATCTTTGTAAAATGGATAAGATTTGCATCTTGAACTGTATATATAATTCACTTTGAGGAAATTCGAAACGTGGAATTTCCAAAAAGGTGTTCGATTAAAACAATTTGATATCGATAACAAAAAAAACTAAGATAAAATTGGCACGTGAATACATGTAATTAAATAAATTAAAGTATTAATTGTTAAGGTAATTACAGATTAAAATGTGTGAGTAATGTCCTTAATATTTTAAAGTAAGCAAGGGCAGACCAACAGATGTAACTTACTGACAGGAACTTCTAATAAATCCACGAGACCTCATGTTTCTGATTCAAACAATGAATGATAACTTATATAAAAATTACTTTCAGAGCACTAGACTATGATGATGAGCTTATTGTGGCGCAAAACCGTGAATCCACAGCAAGGAATGGTGGCCGGCAATTGCCATACGACAACTATCACGATATAGTAGTGGTGGGTAGTACTATTCTGTTCAAATTACAAATTAAAGTTATAGCGGTAACGATATCAATCGAAGATCGAAGTCATAAATGGATATACATTTTTAAAATACAGATCATAGTAGCGATGATAAAAAAACGGAAGAAGCAGCATTCGCTTATTTCATATATTCACTCAGTTTACAAACAGAAGATTTGAAGGTTTCACGAAAGAACCGCTGAAGACATTTGGATTAAACATCATGAAACATTTCGTACAGAGATATGTTTTACCTAAACCTTCTAAACTACCATATAGGCTGCCTATTATTTCCGTAAGCAACTGGATGGCTTTTAAAATCTTGTCTACAACATTTTTCAGATTGACGCATACTTAGACTATATCGCCGACAAGTACCCAGATATCGCCACGGTTGTAACAGCAGCTACCTCCTTCGAAGGCCGACCGATCAAATACCTTAAAATATCCACCACAAACTTCCAAGATCAAAGCAAACCAGTCATCTTTATCGACGGTGGTATTCATGCCAGGGAATGGATATCTCCTCCCACTGTCACTTGGGCGATCAACAAGTTAGTTGAAAATGTGACTGAACCTGATCTGTTGGAGAGGTTTGACTGGATATTGCTGCCTGTTGTAAATCCTGATGGATATAAATTCACTTTTACTGATGTAAGTATTATCATGTTAATAAAAAAGGTACCACGATGCGCTGATAAACCCCATCGACATCTTATATGGACAGAATTTCTATCGGCCATCTGTAAATAAGATGTGGATGTATAGCACACAGCACATTGTAAAACAAGTCCATGTAAATATGTAAATTATATTAATTTAGACCTGATGACAGTAGTGGACCTGAAAACTATGAAATAAAAACAGAATTATTACGTTCACTATCTTGAAATTGTACAAATGTCGAATCGATAAAGTAAGTTATTGATTCGCTCTCAAACAAATAATATTGTATTTAACACCATTTTATTATTCCAGTCTCGATTCTGGCGCAAAACCCGCTCCACTGATCAGCATCTTCTGAGCTCAGTGTGCCCCGGCGTCGACGGCAACCGCAACTATGATTTCTTCTGGAATTCCGTCGGCACCAGCATCACCCCTTGCGCTGACAACTACGCCGGTTCCCAAGCCTTCTCGGAGATCGAAACGAGGGTTGTCAGAGATATTCTCCATGAACACCTACATCGGATGGCTTTATACCTTACGATGCACAGTTTTGGCAGCATGATCCTCTACCCCTGGGGCCACGATGGTTCTTTATCGAATAACGCTTTTGCTCTCCACACTGTTGGCATCGCTATGGCCGATGCTATCCACAGTCATGCGTTGCCAAATTTTCCGTCATATGTAGTTGGAAATTCTGCTCTAGTGATTGGATATAGAGCTGCAGGTGCTTCGGAGGACTATGCGCATTGGATCGGAGTGCCGTTGTCTTATACTTATGAATTGCCTGGTTTGTCGAACACGATACTTGGATTCCATCTGAATCCGAGGCACATAGAGCAAGTATGTCGCGAAACTTGGGAAGGTATTTTGGTTGGTGTAAGGAGAGCCGGTGATTTGTTCAGGAAATAATTTTGACGAAAAAATTAATATTTAAGGCCGCTGATTCTGATTCTGATTCTGAATAATTTTGACGAAAAAAATAATATTTAAGGCCACAGATTGAGACACTTGCATTGTGTATTTTGTTACTTTCTATTTTTACTCCATTTGGTGGAAAATTAAAGACTTATCTATCTATTTGTGTCTATTATTTCTTATCATTGTTATTATAATATGCCTTAAATAGGCTTGAACCTTAAATATAGGCTACCGCTTACTGAGTCATCATTGTACAATTTACCTGCCATCATACCTTGACTATGTTTTCGTTACCTCTTTAACTCTATCTTGATTATCAATGTCTGGCTGAGAAAAAAGGAGAGAGGTTACCTTAACACAGCCATTTAGGCACATTTTTCAAATTGAGTTTGCATCTGAAATAGACATAAGACCAGATGAGTATTTATCCTGAAAAGGAAAATTTACCTAATTTCAATAACACATACGACTAAAAATGTAAAGCCATAAGTACCTATCATGAAACGATAATTAGTTCAGTAGCTAATTATCTTGTAATCTAGTAAATTACGCAAAATAATGACAAGCTTTATCGTTGGTATGAGATTTAAGATAGTAATAATTCAATAATCAATTACATGCTTACGTATTTTTAGGGTACCGTGGTTAAATTAGGACCCTTTTTACTGTAAGGGGACATGTTGAAACTGAAAGTCTGTCCACACCTTGCACTCTTACCACGTACATCAAACATACACACACACAAACACACTCACACACACAAACACACACTCTACAAATACAAGCTTACCTTACCATATCTTAGTTTTTGATTACATTCCATTCCGTCTAGAAAAGTCGTGTTATGGCTGGCTTACGTGCTGGCCTTAGGAACAGCATAACTTGGCACCCAATCTGCAGGCCGTTTTGTAGGGCTCCTACCTATTGGCAAGTCAATAACTTGCCAACTTGCATCTTGACATGCAAATTAGTGGGACCCTACAAATAGGCACTACATATTGGGTGCCAATTACTGCCGTTTACGACGCGATATATGGCTTCAATGCTTTCTTTGAGTCGAGTTGGTAGTGAGTCGATGTGTGTGTAATATATGATTTACGACTTTATAGATATACGTCATTTCTACCACTACCGTCGTAAAGAATAAAATATTCATAGACAACTTCTAGGATGCATCCGCATGAAAGGGGAAGGGACATGAAAAGGGAAGATGTCAAACAAAAAATAACAAGCATGTTTCGTTGTATTTATTTAACAATGTTACAATAGATAAACAAATAATAATCTCCAATTTACATGGTTTTATCGTGGCGATAAACGATAAATGGTAACGATATGAGGAATGTACCTGCATACTTTATCATTTTTGAGAGTGTATAAAAGATACCAAAATCGTGCGCGTGCGACTTGCCACGATGAAGTTACTGGCGTTAGTTTCTCTCTTTGCCGTGGCGTGTGCCAAACACGAACAGTATACAGGGTTAGTACTAGTTCATTTATTATAGATTATGTGCTGAAATTGGTAGTTAAATAAACTTTTCACAAAGAGTTAATTTTGAATCTAACAAAATAAAATCGTTTTAAATTGGTTTATAATATTTTTTGTTATTTGCAACAAGGTTTGGGTTATAAGCAAATTTGTTTATGCTGTCTTGTCGTGGTATGCAAGACTTCAATGAGCCTGTCACATAACGGACCGCCTATTATCTGTATCATGCCTCTTAAGGCGTTTATTCAGATTTGCCTGCAGCAGGCACAGGGCCAGGTGAATGACAAGTGTCTGCTTGTAGGTTTTTACTATAATCTAATGTAACTTATTAATTAAAGTTAGTCAATTTTATGTGCTATAGTGCGCAATGTATATTTGTGGCCTCATAATTTTCACCATCGTCATCCAACACCGAGGCACCTGAGCGACAACCGCCGTGCCACAGAGCTTACCCTGCCATGGTGTGTTGTGATGTGTTTATCTCGTTTACACAGTACGGTTTTCCGTACAAGTTAAACAATTTGTTCTTTCGGTTAAGGTTCAATGTTGCTTGTTACTAGGGATGTCAACGAAAAGATGTGTTACTTGAACGATGGATTTAATGCGACTGACTTGAGATATACGTTACACCGTAAATATTAGTACGCACACATAAGCGAATTGGATAATGCTAAACTGAACTCAACATGCCGCCCACCAAAGGGCTTAAAAAGCACTTTACAAACCATAAAACTGACTAATAATGAGTAACTTATTCTATATCTATCTAACACAGGAATTATTACATGCACTTAATCGTCAATGTCTATTGGTAGAGGACACAGTTTTGTTATAGCTCTACGAACAACACTATCACCACTTTTAACACTGTATACTCTTGTTAGGCCGTCTCCACCTGGATGTTTGTCAACAATGCGACCAAGAGCCCATTTTCCTGGTGGAAGGTTATCAGTCTTTATGAGCACTATGCGACCAACTTCTAGGTCCGCAATCTTCTTCTGCCACTTTGGTCTTTGTTGCAAACGTGACAGGTATTCTGTTTGCCATTGGTGCCAGAAGTCCTTAAGTAACTTTTGCATGTGTTGCCAACGTGATAAATGACTTACAGGTACGTGGCTTAGATCTGGGTGAGGAACAGTGATCGGAGCCTCGCCAATCAAAAAATGGCCAGGCGTTAATGGCGTAAGGTTATCTGAATCTTGGTCATCAATAGGACTTATTGGCCGAGAATTGAGGCACGATTCTATCTGGCAAAGCAGCGTACACATTTCTTCGAAGGTTAAGTGTGTGTGTAGGATTCGTTTCAGGTGATATTTTACTGACTTTACGCCTGCTTCCCAGAGGCCGCCGATGTGTGGACTGTATGCTGGGATAAAATGCCATTCTGTGCCGTCAATTGCTAGAGCTTGAGCAACTTGTCCTTCAAATTCTAACTTGGCATCCTTGAAAGCCTCGAAAAGTTGTTTGTTAGCACCAACGAATGTTCGGCCTTGATCGCTCCAAATATGCGCACATTTGCCACGTCGTGCTGTAAATCGGTTGAACGCTCCAATGAATGACTCGCTTGTCAGGTCTCCAGCTAACTCTAAGTGAAGCGCCTTGGTGGCCATACACACAAATACGGCAACATATGCTTTGTTGGTCTTAACTCCTCTGCCTTTAGATGCTAAAACCTGGAATGGTCCGGCAAAATCTACACCACTGTGCAGAAATGGTCTTGCTGGAGTGACTCTCACCTTAGGTAAGTCACCCATCAATTGAGTTATCGTTGCAGCATTGTGTCTTGCACATGTTAAGCATTTATGATATTTTGCTTTGACTAATCTTTTTGCTTTCAGGATCCAGAATTTAGTTCTTAGGTACCCGAGCATCAGCTGTACTCCGCCGTGCAAGGTCTTCATGTGAGCGTCGTCTATAATGAGCGAGGTAAGTGCATTACTGTGATCTAATATAATAGGGTGCTTGTTATCTTCGTCTAAATTTGCATGCCGTAATCTGCCGCCCACCCTGAGGATATCATCACCATCAAGGTAAGGTTGCAACGATCTTAATCTACTTTCCTTTCTGACTGATTTATTTTTTCGTAGGTAGTTTATCTCATCCTTAAAACTTTCCTTCTGTACACCCTTTATGCATGTTTTTAGTGAATCATCGAATTCCTTTGTTGTGATAATTGTATCCTTATCTTTAAGTTTATTTCCCTTTAGGAATCTTTTGCAGTAAGTTATAGTTTGTAAGAGTTCTGTTAATGTATCAAATTTATTAAATTTGTAGGTTAAACTCTCATCTTCTGGTTCTTCTACTTTAAGATTAGTCTGTATAATTTCCTTTCTTTCTAGGTTTGTATTTAAATTGGCAACTGTAGTATAGTTTATTCTGTCTTTTCTGAGCCATTCCGGGCCTTGCCACCATTTCTTATCATCCTTTAGTTCCAGGAGACTTTCCCCTCTAGTTGCTGCATCTGCGGAATTGTCGTGGGTTTGTACATGAAACCATTTCATACCGTTGTTATCTAGGATTTCTACCACACGGTTTCTCACAAAAGTGTGCCATCGCGTTGGGTCACCGTGTAACCAGGAGAGGACTATAGTTGAGTCTGTCCATGAATAAATTTGACTCTCCGGTACTCTCATAGCTTCTTTTATCTGTTTCAGCAGTCTAGACAATAATACGGCGCCACATAACTCTAGCCGTGGAAGTGATACAGGCTTGATCGGGGCCACTCTGGTTTTGGCAGCAATTATTGAAGTTTTTATTTCTCCACAGGGCAGGAGAACTCGCAAATAGGCTACAGCAGCGTATGCTTTAGTAGAGGCATCTGAGAAGCCATGGATAGTAATATGTTCCTTCATAACTTCAGTAGTAAAGAGCCACCTGTTTATCTCAACATTTTCTGAATGTAATAAGCTCTCCCGTAAATTGATCCATTCGTCAGCTGTACTCTGGTCAACTTCTTCATCCCATTGTACGCCTTGCAACCATAATTTTTGGATTAGCAGTTTAGCAGGTAGAATGGCTGGTGCTAACCAACCTAGTGGGTCGAACAAGCGTTGAATGTCTGCTAAAATAGTTCTCTTTGTGATAGAGGTTGCTACTGAAGGTAAGTTGTGCTTGTATTGGAACACATCCCTTCCCATATTCCATTGTAATCCTAGGGCTCGGATTGTCCCATCTATAGTGATGTTCAGGTTGACATGAGTACTTCTTTTTGAGGGTTCAAATTCTTTTAAGAACTCGGCGCTATTCGAGCACCATTTTTGAAGAACAAAACCTCCTCTATCTAATATTGCTTCTACGGTTTTGGCAGTAGCACAGGCTGCTTGAATTGTATCTCTGCCAGACATAACGTCATCTACGTAAACGTCCTCTTTAACCGTTCTTATTGCATCTGGGGAGTTCTTTCCTTCATCATCAGCTACTTGATGCAAAGTTCTGATCGCGAGGTATGGTGCAGAAGCTGTGCCGAAGGTAACCCTGGTTAGTCTGTAGTCTTTTACAGGTGTATTCGCGTTGCTGCGCCAAAGGATTCGCTGTAGGTCTTTGTCGCTGTTCGTAACCAAGACCTGACGATACATTTTTTGGACGTCGGCGACAAAACATATCTTCTTCATGCGCCATCTCATGATAACACTCCTCATGTCGTTATTCAGCTGTGGTCCAATCAATAGCTCGTCGTTTAGAGAGACACCATTCAGTCCCTTTTGTGAAGCATTGAATACTGGTCTAACTTTTGTTGTTTCCTTTTCTTCTTTAACGACGGCGTGATGTGGTAGGTAAACGCTCGGTCTTTCTATTTCGTTAATAGGTACTTCCTCCATATGCTTCAGTTCTATATATTCTTCCATGATCTTTGTATATTCATTCTTTAAGTTAGGGTTCTTTTCTAATCGATTCTCTAGTTGATACAGTCTTCTCAAAGCAATGTCTCTGGTTCTACCTTCTGTTGATAAAAGTCTTTTAGTTTTAGTAGGTAGTTTGACAATATATCGTCCTTCTTCTGTTCTAGTATAGGTAGCTTTGTAGATTTCTTCACATTTTCTTTCATCTGCTGTTAGTGCCGTTGTTTCTGTAGTATCTAGTTCCCACATTTGTTTAAGCATGTTATCTAGATCTAAATTGATATGCATAACTGTAAAATCTTGATTATCCTTGTCTTCTTGTATGTTCCCAAACAGTATCCAACCCAGGCTGGTATCTTGAGCACATGGGGTGCCTGGAGGACCTTTGATAATGCTATTCTTCATGATTTGGGCGCATACTTCAACACCTAGTAGTAAATCGATACGTCCCGATTGGTGAAAGCTTGGGTCAGCCAATACAAGTTCGTCTAAGTGAGACCAGGTGCTGATGGTAATGGTTTGTGAAGGCAGACGTGTGGTAAGTCGCGTTGGCATAACGTAAGCCTTCACTTTAAGACTGAAACTATCTTCATTTCTTGATAGGAGCTCTATAGTGCATGCATGCTTGACGACAGTTTTGGTTGAACCGACACCAGTGATTGTGCCATTGACAGGCGTCCTTTTGTTTCTTAAAATCTGGGCAGCTCGTTCACTAATAAATGTCGCCTGGGAACCGTGGTCAACTAATGCCCTCAGAACTGTCACCTGTCCGGTTTCATTTCTTACTGGAACAAGCGCGGTTGCCAACAACGCTGTGGACGTGCTGGAGCTAAAGTGTGATGACATAGGTAGACGTGGTTCACATTCTTGATTGGAGTCTTCTGATTGTTCGCTTCGCTGGGCTTGATAATTGTCTGGTTGATTTGATACGTTTCTGGGGCTTGTTTCATGTACTAGCGTATGGTGACGTTTGTGACACATACGACAAGACATGTGTAATCGACATCTTCTTGCTGAGTGTCCTGGGGCCAGACAATTAAAACATAGGTGATTAGACTTCACATAATCACACCTCTCCGTTGGTTGCATCTTCGCAAATTCTGTGCAGTGACTTAAGGTATGACTTTCCTGACAGATTGAACAACATCTTTGCTTAGGTGTCCCTGGTTCTGTTGACACGTAGACTGCGCATTCCTTGCCTTTGTTTACTTTCTCTCTCGCTGGTGGCGTAATTAGTTCCATGGTTCGGTATTTAGTCTCCAGAAATTTAACAAGATCTTTCCACGTCGGCAATTCTTCTAAATCATCTTTATAGGCACATTCTTCCCAATCACGGTGTGACTCAGGGTCCAATTTCTGACTGACCAGAAAAATGATTAATGGATCCCATGAATCTGTGGATATTTTTAGGTTACGCAAGCTGTTTATGCATTCACTGGTCGTATCCAACAACAACTTGATATGATTGGCGGTCTGTGTGGGTATCTTCTTCTGCGTAAATAATGTCTTGAGAAGAGAGTTTACTAAAAGCCGTTTGTTCCCGTACCTAGATTTCAGTATTTTACATGCTTGGCTGTAATTACCTTCCGTGACCTGGATATGTTTTAGTAAGGAAGCTGCTTCTCCGGTCAGGCTACTCTTTAAATAGTGTAGTTTCTGTACACTGCTCAGGGAAGTCTTCTCATGGACTAGCGAAGTGAATAAGTCTTGGAAGGCAGGCCAATCTTCGTAACTGCCCGAAAATGTTGGTAAAACTATTCGGGGCAACTTAACTTGATCTTCAATATTTGCAGCGGAGCTATGTGCAGTTTGCTTACTTTCGATTGATTGCTTAGTTGTTGATAATAAGTCCTTTAAATCGCCTTGAATACACAGATATAAATCTTCGAAAATAAAGTAATCTTCGTTTACAAAATACGGTAGGTCATTCTTTTGCTCTTTAGGTACACACTTTACTAGTTGTTGATGTAGACTTGTAAACTTATTCCAGTACTCTTCAATTGTTTTCGAACGAGCTTCTATGTAACCCCGTGTTAGTCTTTGCTTTGGACATTTCTTCAAGTTGGTCTGTGCTTTTTGTAGCAATAATACCTTATCTTCAAGTTCTGATAATATTTGCTTCACTTGCTCACTCATAATTCCAGTTGATAATGCACAAATTTGTATAATGTCCAATTAAAGGCGTGTTTATTGGCTTGTTGATCACTGTTTTGTTAATATTTCTTTAAAACTTGTATAAAACTGCACAAATGAAAGGTAATTTGCGATAAGCTCGGCGCATCTATTGTTCTCGGTAGCCGGCCGCTAGGAATTCTTTTCAATGGAATGCACAGGTGTTCATTTCTTTATCCGGCGCGATTTCGACCATATGTTCTTTCGGTTAAGGTTCAATGTTGCTTGTTACTAGGGATGTCAACGAAAAGATGTGTTACTTGAACGATGGATTTAATGCGACTGACTTGAGATATACGTTACACCGTAAATATTAGTACGCACACATAAGCGAATTGGATAATGCTAAACTGAACTCAACACAATTATTATTCAAATTAACACAAATTAACTCAAAAACTTATACATGATCTTTCTATTTTTTTTTCATCCTTTAATTCTCATCATCATCCACTACAATGGACATAGGCCTTCTCAATGTCTCTCATCATGGTCCACCGCCACTCGCAACCACCAGCTCCCTCTGAAGCGTGATCTCATTAGTTCATCTTGTGTGGAGCTGTGCTATACCCCATCTTCCGGCTCGAGGTTGTCTTTTTAAAAACTGTCCATCTCAATGGCTATTACTTCTGACTTCACCTCTATTTTTTTCAGATGGAAATCCTACTTTGTAGCGCCGAGTACAACTGAGCAACTTCATACCCTGGTGTCTCTAGGGCCAAAATATGACCTGGACTACCTTAGCCATGCGACCATTCAACGCGAGGGTGTAGTGCTGGTCCAGCCTGCACATCATGATGGCTTCATTAAGGAGATGGAGGAAGCTGGGATCGCGTACAGGGTGCACGCTGATGACGTGAAAGCGTAAGAATGATGCGAATTTGTTTTTTTTTTCAATGTTTTTACCAAACGAATAAGCCGATATTGCCTGTCAGGGGATTTTGACCCATAAACGAAAGAAATAAGGATCATATGACGAAAAAATAATTTTACATTAAAATAGAAACGGGGAAACAAGCATTTAGAATTTCACCAATTGTGGTCAGCTTCCAATCTACCCTTGGCTGACTACTAATGCCCTTCGAGGGTCAACTAGTGGAATTCTAGATACCAGTTACATAAGGAACATAATTGTAAACTCAGTTCTTAACTTCAACAACTCAGTTAGAGAGACCTGGTGATCTAAAATCTTAACCAAAATATCGTGTTTTCAGTAAACTTGACAAGGATGATGAGCTGATCGAAGCCCGCAGGGAATCGTTCACCAGGAGTGGTAGCAGGGAATTGCCTTATGACAACTACCAGAGATTAGATGCTGTAAGTAGTCCCACAAAACAATATCAAAGCTAACTTATGCTTTGATTTACAAAACTTAAGCCATTTTTCATTCCATCACTTTAAAATTGAAAATTAATTTGAAATATATTCTGAACAAGCTCACATTAGAGTACATTATATTCTATGCGCAAAATTGCGATCAAAAGGATATACGGTCAGACAAATGACAGACGGTATTTTCCTAAACAAATTTCTCCGTTTCAGATCTACAATTACATAAGAGACGTTGCGGCCAGATACCCCGACAGAGCCACCCTCGTCAACGGTGGTAACTCCTTCGAGGGCCGTCCCGTCTACTACCTCAAGATCTCCACCACCAACTTTGAGGACATCACCAAGCCTATCATCTTCATCGACGGTGGCATACACGCTAGAGAGTGGATCTCTCCCCCTACTGTCACGTGGGCTATTAAGAAATTGCTCGAAGACGTCACTGAGCCTGATCTTCTTGAAAGATTTGATTGGATCCTTATGCCAGTGGTCAACCCTGATGGTTACGAATTCACTTTCACCAATGTAAGTACTTATATCCTACATATATAACGAGACCTCAATCCCTATAGAGGCGGTCAGAGATATTCCAATCAGATGGACAGATTTTTAGCTTCACTTTTATTTAGATATTTCGACGAAGAGAGAATAGGAAATATGACGTCAATTCTTTTAATGGCTTTTCATGATATGAAGTAGGAAGATAGATTGGTGATGAAAATAGAAAAAAAAAACATTTTGAACTTTACGCTTTCAGTCCCGATTCTGGCGCAAGACTCGATCTACCGACCAGCATTCCCTCAGTACTCTATGCCCCGGCGTCGATGGCAACCGCAACTATGACTTCTTCTGGAACACCGTTGGTAGCAGCAGCAATCCTTGCGCTGACACCTACGCCGGCTCCCGCGCATTCTCGGAAATTGAAACCAGGATCGTCAGAGATCTCCTCCATGAACATCTCGCCAGAATCGCCCTGTACCTCACGATGCATAGTTACGGTAGCATGATCTTGTACCCATGGGGCCATGACGGTTCCCTCTCCAATAATGCCTTGGCTCTCCATACCGTTGGTATTGTCATGGCGGATGCTATCTACGATGTCGCTCTTCCAAACTTCCCTCGCTACATCGTCGGTAATTCCGTCCTCGTCATTGGCTACCCCGCTGCTGGCGCTTCAGAAGACTACGCTCACTGGATCGGCGTGCCATTATCGTATACATATGAACTGCCAGGATTGGCTGGAGGATTTGAAGGCTTCCATCTGGACCCGATATATATTGAGCAAGTGTGCCGTGAAACCTGGGAGGGTATTGTGGCCGGTGTAAGAAGAGCCGGTGATTTGTTTTAGATTATGATTAAATGATGTACCTTTTTCATAATAATATATATATAAGACAACACCACATGTTCTGAGCTGGAGGTCACAATGTGTAAATGGCCAACATACGATAAGAGACAATACTACGAGAGGAAGAAAAAACATTATCATTGGCTTATTTCGCTTCGATGATTTATAGTAGGCGCAGTTTACGAATGTAAAGTTCAAGGTTACCTGGGTTACGTAAAAGTAATTTAGATTACCTACAAGTAGCAGTCTGGAATTTCTAATATGCCCAGGATATAACTCCATAGACATGCCACACTATAGTACCATCAGCATTGTCTTGTGAATGTAGGACTTCTGCCTATGCCTGCAGGCATGATACGAGTAGTATGACGTTTGAAATTCTATCGATAAACATCGACATATTCCTCAACACATCCCCACCCTTCAGCATCCTCGCGAACACGTATAGAATACTCAGAATTGGAAATTGATCCCGCAATGCGCTGAAACTTTCGCGCCGAAGAACGATGGTAAAATTCCAATTAAAGCACCAAGCTTACATGCACGGTAAGCCGACGTAGAAATATGCTAATATTTAATATCGCGATTACTGAATACTCTTGGAACTTTGTTAAAGGTATTAACTCAACACGAACTCTAGTAGAAGTTATAATCGTTATGTATGGAAATGACCGCATTCTCAACATCGATTATGATTCTGTCTTAATATCTATAGAGCATAACATAGCAGTGATAGCCAAGTTGGTAAAACGTTCGCCTTGGAAACAAGGTTCAAACTTCGGCTCGCACCTTTGGGATTTTCATGTGCCATGATCATCACTTGTTGTACGGTAAAGGCCAATATGATGAGGAAACCTGCACGGCTGTCAAAAGATGTGTGAAGTTCACCGGACTTGGCCAGCATGCTGGACTATGGACTAAATCCTTCTCATATTGTGGATGAATGTGCCCGGTATAATGGCAATAGGCTCGCCCCCTATTACACTGGGACCCAATACCATCGGCAAAATGTGTTTGCACTGCAGTGCCACTCTATCTATTCCTTTGGGGAATATGTGAGTGATGGTTTACATTTTAACCAGTATGAGACATTGAAATAAAACTAAATTTACAAATTTTATCGCGTTTATTTTATGTTCCCGACGTTTTGGCTGCTTTACAGCAACCATGGTCATGGAAGGACTGAGGTGTTAGACGTCCTAGTGTCATAGTTTGAACTAGGGTACCCTCATATTTAGTTGTTGCTTGCGGTCCGACCTACGCAGAAAGTGCTCACAGTGTCTTCAGGTCTTACAATGGTGCGCTGGGTATGACCTAATATTTTTAGGGCGAAACAAATTGAAGAACAAATTTCGTTCTTATTCCATTGTTTTAGCGAATGTATCTATTCAGCACACTACAGAGACATGTAAACGAAGTTCCGAACTCAAAGATTTCATTGTAAATAAGTAGGTCGTGGGTTAAAAGTTGGGCGCAGTTGGCCGCCGCAACTAGTTCGCAAACAAGGAACAAGTTCCCTCGTGAATGTGGCGATGTAATTGTTCGTGTATTGCTTTATTCATGGTTGTCATTAAAGAAATGAAGAAATGCACGTTAAGGCATGCAACGAGGAACGGGATATAGTATTTTTGCTCTCTTAAAGTGTAATATTACCAAAAAAGTCTAATTACGTATTGCGTTGTTGCCGCTGCCGTATACTTTTTGCATACATATGTATGCAAAAAGTACCGTATACGTAAATGTATACGTACCGTACCGTAAACATTTGTTTCTAAAATATGGCGGTAATTTTAAAATGTACGATAAAATGTCGACGTGAATTTAACGCGAGAAAATTTTCGGTTTCGCGAGATTTTTTTTATGTCGAAGCCCCATCTCGTGATTTCATCCAAATATCTAAATCGTTCTGCACCCACTGCACTGAACTTAAAAATTGTCCAAAGTACGTGAAGAAGATTGCACACCGTTCGAAATTCGTGTGAAGTTCGCCAACTCACAATAAGCTAGCGCGGTGAACTATGGCCCGGATGTCCCTTACATTAATTTATCTTGTAAGGTTCCCCCTACATTCTTAGGGTACAATACCATTGGTTGAAATGTCGGTGCACGAAAGCGCATCCCAGCCTACCTCTTCAAGGATTACAGGCGTAATGATGTTCTTCTTGGCAAAGCCTAGTTACATTACGACTCTCTTAAAATTTGCATCTTTTCATAATTGCTCGCTCCAACAAAACGTCGCAGTTCAAACACTAATTAAAATCCATTCGCGAAAACGTTGAAATTATTTTTAAGTAATTTTCCTAACAGCCAGACAACGAGAGACATCCATTAATTTGCCCGACTATTTCTGAGATGTTATTCAAAATATTGTCAAACAGTTTCGCCACATTTTGTTGAACAGAAATGAACCAAAATGCATTCCCAACAGCCACGCCGACACTTGGAGACGTTTTCAAATGAGAAATTTTAATGAATTCCGACCATCTTTGTACTTGTAGAATCATTAATTTGCTAGAACTGGCAATATATTACATTATATATTACTGACTATCCTGGCAGACGTTGTCCTGTCAAAAAGTACTTTGAGTTTATCCCGATTTTTTCAATTCTGCCAAAACTTTTAATTTTCCTTGACTTATAGACCCGATTCGGACTATTATAAAAAATCATAGATGCGTCGAATATTCGGAAGTTATTCGTTATTCGGCATAGTCAGAAACGTTCGTTATTTGGCCGAATATTCGGTTGATGTGTGCCGAATATAAAGCGAACGTTTAATTCTTATAAGATTGTTGAATCAACATCCAAATACTTATAACGACTCAATTTAAAGTTTATCTTTTTACTCAGTCGGGTTATTGATTTTTTAATTAGCGCAGTCGTAATCATTATGTGACGTCATAATTTCAATATGTATATATCGGAATAATAGATAGTAGGCACATATACAATACTAGCTGCGCCCGGCGGTGTTACCCGCGATAAAAAGTATGAAAAATTAAACCATCTATCCCACGGGAACCATACATTTTACCGGAATAAAAAGTAGCCTATGTGCTATTCCAGACTATAATCTATCTCCGTGCCATATTTCATCCAGATCCGTTCAGCCGTTCGGGCGTGAAAGAGTAACAAACATCCATCCAAACTTTCACATTTATAATATTAGTATATTAGTATATAGACCAACAAACACCTGTGATTCACAGCGAGTTAAAAAAGGCCGAAACGCATGTAGGTCTTTTTATCTACAGCTGTCACATCTAGTGGAGTGTGGACTCCAAGATCTATGGTCCATGCACCGCCAGGTAATTAACTGCGAGGGTTAAATGAAAATTATGATTGGTGCCGCGCGCGAACTGCTTGCCGTTGATAATGCGGAGTTTGTTTTGCGCAGACGCTTCATTTAGTATTTATTCCGGGGGGGAAGGGGGAGGGAGGGGGAGGGGCGGCGTTTCTCAAAGGGTTGAGTAAAAAAACCTTAACAAGTGCGTGTCTGCCTACCTATATACACATACAAGATAATTCTGATAGGGTAAACTAACCTTTGAACTTGCGTTTAAAAAGCGCCGGTTTAAAGTTTTGAACCACCCTGTTTTTATGTAAGTAGGGTTCCGTACCCATACTTATGAGCAATGAAAATGTATCCGCATATCGCATCATAAACAGTGTGTCCTTACCGGGATTCGAACATAGGACCGTCAGCGCAGACGGCAGGGTCACCACCCACTGAGCCAATCAAGTCGTCATATATCACAGACATTCCCAATTCTCCATATCAATTTTCCCATCACCATGAACGTCAGTGCACGTGCAATATAACGGGGCTCCAATAAAATATTTTATACGTTCACACCTTCT
Organism: Pheosia gnoma; assembly: GCA_905404115.1. Lineage (NCBI taxonomy): Eukaryota > Metazoa > Arthropoda > Insecta > Lepidoptera > Notodontidae > Pheosia > Pheosia gnoma. The sequence goes on from FR989915.1 coordinate 7,004,012, forward strand.
TATAATTCATACGTGTATCAGTAAGCGTGGGATAGAACACGCTCAGGGAATTTCAATCAACGCTCTCCTGTGCCGATCAAAATATATGATTTCCAACTTGGTCTTGATGAGTGTGCAAGTTGAAGGCGGTCGGCGAGACAGCGGCGTAGCATAGGTCATTAGCACCCTTTATGTTATGTTTTTACGTTCCCGACGATTCGGCTGCTTTACAGCAACCATGGTCACGGGAAGACTGAGGTGTTTGACGTCCTGGTGTCATAGTTTGAACTGGAGTACCCTCAAATTTAGTTTTGTTTGAGGTTCACAAACGTGTCGCCGACATAAAGAAGATCCAAGTCTTGACTCTCATCCCATCTGCAATCACATATTATTACTCGACAGTATCCGCTTGTGTATTGCACCAATCACCTACCAATCATTTAAGAATTTCAATGAGTCCGTTCACAGAAATCTAATTCACGGAATCCCAAAAATTTATTGATAAAGTGAAAAGCCGAAAAGCATAGACGCGACGTCCTTTGATAATCATTTCTTTACGTGTTTGATAGCCGCTTGCTCTAGTGATTTGAGATAAGGCCGCTCGGCTTAGTACCCTGGGTGTTGCAGGTTCGAATCCCGATCAGAAAATTTTGGAAATAGCCTTTTCTGATTTTGCCGCGGTATTGTATGATAACCATTATGTGAGTATTACTTAGTTTGGCAATATATTTGGTGTGTTTGTCTGGCGATATATTATATTTATTTGATTGTATATTCTATTGTCATTAATTGGGCAATCAAACTGGAACATAATATTAAGGTCCTAGGTAAGCATCTCCTCAAAATCTGAGTGAGAAATGCTTGCAAATTTATTTATACTTTCAAGGAAATATATTATTCCGGCCTGTAGTTAAAATATCAGTGCTCTAAGCAATGTGTATTACATAATACGCGATAAGTTGGCGAGTTCATAAATGACACACGGACGTGCAGCTTGTAACTCCTGAAGATGCACCAACATTTTGGAAAATTGTATACTTATTTTACATTTTAAATTTCGAATGTATAATTTTTATTTCGTAATTTTTAAAAGCGATTACATTATATTGTGGAACCGTTTGAAGAGCCGAGATTCCATTACAAGTTGTGTGATACATGTATATTTAGGAACCGCTGAACCGATTTCAATCATAATACAATGGCTATAAGAAGCATCTTTATCAAATCAGCCTTTAATCAAAACTGCCTTAGGTCCGGTCCATCCGTTTGAGAGCTACAATGCCACCAGTTAGACACCAGCAGACAACGGCTTCAAACTTATAACCCCCTCGTTTTGTGTCGGGAGATAACAGAATATGGCCACGAACCGCAATTTCATCATAAAGATAAACTATTTTAGACGACAATAAACAATTTCTATACGAAATGTTTTAATTCTTCATCCAATATAATGATAACTCTGTAATTAAACAAACCAGTTATATTGTCTGGAACTTTATCAAAGTAATTTTGCGAATTAACTCTGAGACAAAACGAGACACAGGGTTTAATTTTTCCAACTAGCGTATTATAATTAACGACTTCAACTAACATAAAGGAATAATAGCAGTTAAAAGCTGCTTGTTGAAATCTCTTTTGTAGTTCATTTGTAAGATAATAAAATATAATTATTATACCGAATATTTTAGGAATAATGTGCTCATTATTGCATTTAAAATTACTTGATTTTTTTTTTGCTGAAGTATATAATATCAAGATTGTTAAAATTCCTTTATTTGACAAAATTCAATTTTAATTAATTTGTTTGCTAAAATGTAAGTAAGGGTAATCTTTAATTAATTTCCAATTAGAATGTTGACTAATCTGTTCAGCCTTGTGTAGTGTCTTGCATCGTGTGGAGCGTATTTCACGGTGTGTAGTCACAGGACTTGAGTTATGCGCAATTTAATGCTCACGCCTTAAAGTGACTGTGAGTCACTGAACAATTTTTTCAAAGCATAGTCACAATAACATTTAATGGTTTTAAATGTCATTGCGTAGGAAGCTCTGGACGGTACGATGGTATGGACTATACCTGTACGTCAAGTGCGAGATTATTCGTAAGCTAACTGTATACTTTATAGTCTATCGTATTTAGACATTTTGTATGGAGAATTGAAAGTTTTAAATAGTGTCCGCTTGAGGCGCTTTTCAATTTTCGATACAAAATGTCTGAAGTAGACTATAAAGTATACAGTTAGCTCGCACTTGACGTGCTGAGGAGAGTAACTCAAAAGTTAATCCTCACATATACACTATGCAAGCTTAGGCTCATTCTTTGGCACATTAGAACCTTAACAATAGAAAAATGTGGGTTCACAACAGCTCATTCCTCCCATTTCGGAAAAAAATAAGCGTTCTGGTAGATGATTATGGTTCTGTAAATAAGAAAAAAATATTAAGTTATTCAAATTTGTAAGAGAAAACACGTGTAACACCTATTTAAATAATAGTGTACTTAATAAATCTATACTAATATTATAAATGTGAAAGTTTGGATGGATGGATAGATGGATGGATGTTTGTTACTCTTTCACGCCCGAACGGCTGAACGGATCTGGATGAAATTTGGCACAGAGATAGATTATAGTCTGGAATAGCACATAGGCTACTTTTTATCCCGGTAAAATGTATGGTTCCCGTGGGATAGATGTTTTAATTTTTCATACTTTTTATCGCGGGTAACACCGCCGGGCGCAGCTAGTACTATATATAGTTCCAATTTTCTCTGTCGAAGTTTGCCAACAAAATGTAACACCGAGTTTAATTTCCGCTAAGAAAACGCGACGAGCGATGTGCTCGTAACACATCAGATTTCACCCAAGTGAATAAATTTAAATATGTATCAGGTTTAGTGATGGACCTGGTATCTAGTGAGCACTCGGAAATATCATAGGTAGTATAAAATACCAGATATTAATAATCGTAATTCCCGGACGCTAATGTTTAGAGACTCTAAATATTCGAATACCGTTGGAGTATCGAAAATATCCACTCTTCATAAAAAATACTTACAAGGAACCGAATCAATTTATTTATGTTTCTGTTGAATTTTATGGATGAAGACGATGATAATGAGTCTTGATGACTGCTGCAACTAAAGCAAATTGTATACCTACATTTGTTGTTTTCCTTATTCCTCGCCGCACGTATTTTCTAAGTATTCTGTACTAGATACTTCCATCAATACACTCGACTTGATACTTGATTAGTTGGCGCATCACTAATAAAACGGTTTGTGTTTGCTGGGACATGTATAGGTTCATTCTGTAGGTACACTTCACTTCGAGATTGGATGGTCTGAGGTTATGAGAAAATCGATTCAGTATTATAAGACTAGAAAGTCTATCAAGTTTTAAGACTCATTTATGGAGCGTAGTCAGTTTTAGATTTACCTACCTATCATAAAATCTGTTGGTCGGCTTGTTGATTAAACTCTACGGAATATTTTTTTTCACTTTTTTTATACGATTACTTTATTATTTTTCTTATTTTTGACGGCCTGATTAGCGCAGTGGTAGTGACTCTGCTTTCTGCGCCGAGGGTCCTGAGTTCGAATCCTGGTAGGGACAAGCTTTGTGTGATGAGCACGAATGTTTGTACCCGAGTCATGGATGTTTAATATGTACATAAGTATTATATACTGAGTTCGCCCTCAGTCCATTGTGCGGTACCCATAACACAAGCGTTGCTTAATGTGGGACCGTATAGTTGGTGTATATTTATTTATTTTATTTATTATGCTAAGAAAACATTAGTGTATCGTGTTTTGCCAGAAGGAGATTAATCCATTTATTATGAACTAGCTGTGCCGCGGTACTAGGTACACGTGGATTCTATTTTAGATCATCCCGGTGGGATCCCGCCCTTCTCCGGGACAAAACATATCCGCCACGTGGATGTTTGGATATCCCGGGGGTATCCGGGTCCTTGTCCCCACACAAGTTCAAAACTCAAACCCGGGAACGTTAGGTTTCCCGATCTTCATTTTCATTCTGTTATTATTTATGAGTACGCTAGAGATATGGGGCACCCAATAAATAATATTTATATTTATCCATCTTGGCGTCTTGCCCAATAAAACTTGTAGTGTTTTGATAACTATAACATCAATAAAAGGGGACTTGTAGCCGTGTACAGAGTGGGTGTATAGGTTGTGCTGGCGGTTTCGGCTGTGTGCGGGGGTGATACCTCTCTGTGACCAAAGAGTCGAGAGTCACGGCTCCTGTATCAAAATTAATGTATAACTCATGCTCAGAATATATGTTATATAAGTGACGGCAGCAAAGTACTGGACACAGTAGCATCTTTTACCTAGGGAGTGACATCTACAGTACTTATACAGTTATTATGCAAAAACTAATGATGAAATAATGAAATGAGTTGGGTGTGTACGCGGAAGAAAAGTCTTTTTAACCGACTTCAAAAAGGAGGTGATTCTCAATTTGTTTGTATTTTTTTTAAATGAATTAAATTGTTAATTAGGACAACCGTCAAAATAATTCAATATCATATGGATCCCATGCCACTGGTCTCCTAGTCTGTACAATGTTCAAGATATGTCTGCCCTCAATATTGGGCCTCGGCTTCAGAGCAATATACTGGGATAGTTTATGTTTCGGCTTTTGATTCGATGTGTTGATTGATGTTTTCACGTGTCATTGAACCCGAGCATGAAATAAGGAACGTTGCCGCAAGATTAAATGCTCGGTGGGGAAGCTAATGGACTTTTTTTCTTTATGCTTACTTACAGAGTGATTCGTGCACTATAAAATTTATCAATCTGTCTCCTGCTTATATACAGAGTGATTCAGAAAGGGTATACTAACCTGTAAACGTGCGCTTTTTAACGCCTTTGTAATCATTAGGTGAAGTCAGAATTTCTTAAAAAAAAACAAACGTCATTATCAGTATGGCTGATTAACCTGTTAATTATAAACTACTAGATGCGCCCGGCGGTGTTACCCGCGATGAAAAGTATGAAAAAATAAAACATCTATCCCACGGGAACCATACATTTTACCGGGATAAAAAGTAGCCTATGTGCTATTCCAGACTATAATCTATCTCTGTGCCAAATTTCATCCAGATCCGTTCAGCCGTTCGGGCGTGAAAGAGTAACAAACATCCATCCATCTATCCATCCATCCATCCATCCATCCAAACTTTCACATTTATAATATTATAGTATAGTATAGTATAGATGTTTGTATATGATCACGTTGGTGTATAAAATGATTGTGTAAATGATTTTAGATGTTTTTTAAACAAGACGAAACATCAGCGTTTGGCCGTGCGCTCAGTACAGGCTGTCATCTTTAAATTGTCGATTTTTTTTTTATTTCTTCGGGCATGTTATCTTTATAACCTCCTGTGGGCATATTGATCTCTTATATTCACGCGAATACTACACATTGAAATAAAACTAATTTCAAGGATTTTTTACAAACTATGACACCAGGACGTCAACCACCTAAGTCCTCCCGTGACCATGGTTGCTGTAAAGCAGCCGAAACGTCGGGTACGTAAAATCAAAATATACGTAAACGCGATAAAATCCTTAAAATTAGTTTTATTTCACTCCTGTGGGCATGTTAAAATATTTTACACTAATATTGTTACATCTTATATAACAACGCAATGTTAACGGTTTAATCTCACCACGTGATTGACGGACAGACGCGCAGTATATCAGAGTAGGATGCAATAAACCTGCCAGCGGTCCCCGCAAACGTTGAAATTAAAAAGTTACACAGGAAATAGTCGGTCGTAGCCTGAAATGTATGGGATTTTCACACTCCCCCCACAATATGGAAAAGAGGCATAACGTTAACACTATAATTTATAGAAATAATGTTATACAATAGTATTATAAAGTACAAAAAAATACAAATTAAAAAACTAAAAAAAGCCCGCCTAGTTTCTTGCCGGATCATCTCAGTTGAGGTCGCGTTCCGATCCAGTTGTAGAGTTAACAAAATAACGAAAAATTATGATTTGTAAATGCGTATATACGCTATACAAAATAACGTATTTGACTTTGACTTTAGTACTTTTCTCCTGAAAAAATATTATTAATATTATGTATAAAAAAATGAGTTATAAAAAAACATATCTAAAGGGAGAGTAGTTCAATGGCACTCTACCTATTCGGCAAGAGACTCAACCGAGTTTTTTTTTCATTATATCTAAAGTTGGCACTTGAGTACAATTCCAAGTCATTACTATGTAAACAAATCTCCTACTACCATCAATATTCCACATTAAAAAAATTGCTGTTTCCCTCCATCTCATTCGTCGGCCATCTTTGAAAGACAAACTTAATTTGACGGGTAAACAGCGAACAAGTCAGTGCTGCCATCTATCAAATTAATGAGCAGTGCCAATAGCAGGCATCCGCCCCATCCCCCCTAATCTGTATGTGGTTTGGGAGTGAAAAGCTATACATTATTTGGTACTCTCTTATGTTGTTAGGAACATTTCCTGTAAAAATAATCTACATACTTTGAAGGTTTTTATTATATACATCATGTATATTGGAAGCACCTGCGTTCGTTAGCACACTTGTAATGATTATTTGAACGAAAAAACTGCTTTCTTCAAATCACAATTGTTTTTGTGGAGACTTAACATAATGATTTAAAACCGAACATTTAAACTTACTAAAGACGTGCATGTCCAAATGTTAGAATACCCATACTAGGTCCACGGTGTGTTTCTTTTTTTAATATCCTCCCCCTTTAATATCCTCCCCCCCCCCCTTTGCCCCCCCCCTTTGCGTAGGTATTTGAATATTAATATGTAACGTGGGAGATTCTATGCAGGCCTAATCCATAGATTACCTAATAAACCCTCCCTAACCCTATCAGTAAAGTTGAGGATACTTTACTGACAAATTACCGGATTCCTTGGGAGAACTGGAAAAGTCATGTTTCACTGTTAAGTTTTATTTTCCTACACTCGTGCACGTGTATGAACACATTATGGTTAATATTCCACCAAAATTACACATTATATTTCAAAGGAACACATTTTTCAAATTTCCAGCGCACTGTCCCTTAGCCTTCACTTTGTTGCGAAAAAAATTTATTGAATTATTTTCGCGACCTCATTAGCTCAGTTGGGAGAGACTCGGCCTACTGCTGCCGAGGTTCACGCGTTTAAGTCCTAGTAGAGACACACTTTGTGTGATGAGCATGAATGTTTGTATCCGAGTCAAGGATATTCAGTATCTATATCAGTATTATATACTGGGCTCACCCCAGACCATTGTACTGTACCTATAATGTAAGTATTGCTTATTATGGGACCGTAAAGTTGGTGTGTTCGTCTGGCGATATAAAAAAAATCGTGCACAGTACTCTCTACAGCTGTGTGTGTGTGTGAATTTGCAGAGTTGATAATTTCCTGGCAATTGCTGTTACAAAACAATGGAGAATATTGTATTAGCAGCTCTGTGAAGTGGCTTCATAGTGAGCACGGTACACACTGGTGCGTAATCCTGTTACGTGCAGCCGATGCATTTATGGTAAACAACAACTGTGTGTCTACAGCCTTAAATCGAATTGGATTGGTCAATGGTGCGTCGTTTTGCTGTGCCATTTCAGACAACGCACGGCGTATGTATGGCTATGCTACCAACATACCTATTTCTTCTGTTTTAGTAAGTACCAATCCAGTCAGCTAGAGGACCTGCCCTTCTGAGTTGACAACTTTTATAAACTCACAAACTATGTGAGCTGGTTTTGTGAGCGAGAAAAAATGTAACAGGTTGAAAAGAAAGAAATGTTACTGATGATCTTGTTTTTTTTTAATATCATGTAGGTATATAGCCTCTGGCCCGATATATTTTTTTTATAAAAAATACAGACGCTAGCAAAGCGACAAAATAATTAATAGTTCGAATAATAAACCGAATCTAAGCAACTTAAGATGGTATATTAGTACTAAACTCTGGTCCCGGTAGTGGTAGAGAAGTCGTTGTATAATTCTCTGATGCAGATGCATCCTCGTTGAATAGGCAACAATTCACATCAAATTGCGCTAACGCCTTTCTACTGTTGTAAACATCGGTTTGATTGCAAGCAAAAGGCTTCAGACAGCCTCTTGGTAGATCGTCTCCGAAAATCGTACAGATCTTCTTGAGATACCAAACATCTTGCACTCCAAACACTGTGATCTTAGGCCCAAGTTCAATGAGAGGGGTATGATCGATTCCGATTTGCTTAAATTTTGCAGAAGCAACGCTTGCCAAAGACCCATGGGTGGCAACGCACTGTTTGAACTTAAACGGGTCTATGCCTGTTTCGCAGAGACAGAACTTGCTGGGATTCCCTGAAATGAAATTGGATTTAATCCTATATTTTTTGGTTAATTATAAACAACGATGTTGTTATCCTAATTGGTAGTCCGAAGCTTGAAAATTACGGACAATTAGTCAGATGGCTGGCGTTCCTTCCAAATGTCGATAATTAGCCAAATCAAGATAGATTAAAAGACGATTCCATTACAAAATATCTGGCAAAAGGTTGAGAAGATAATGGATCCTTACCTTCGGCTTCACATTTCAAGTACTGTGCCTGAAGAAACGTATTCCATCTCATCTCCTGTAACGCGCACATTTGGGGCACTGAGTACCTGCCGCTACCGACCATATAGTAATCTACGGTAATCTCCCCCCCAATGTTGTCTATAATCCAAGGGAATGTTTTGGTGAAGAACAAGGTGTCTTTGTAGACATCACCGTAGAGAGATATGACGTATGTACCATGGATATATGACACACTTAGTAAGAACATGTAAGGTATGATGGACATTTTGAAGTCACAGAAGTTCCCAAGACAGTTAGGGCATAGAATAGTCAGACACAGAACTACAGCGGTTTTAAATGAAAACACGCTGATTAGACATGAATATGCGAAGATTTCAAAAGAAAATGGGAGTTGAAACTTTTGCACTACTATAGAATCAGGAGCCTTTTGACCGAGTCCAGAAAAGTGCTTTAACTTTGTGCTAATTACACTTGGTTTGAAAAATAGTTGTAGTAATTATAAAATAATGTTTGTGGACGTTTTATAAACGTGTGGTTATCGCCAAGAATTTTAAAAATGCAATTAAGACAAACATAAATAGAGCTATTGCAATATAAATACTTTACAATAATTACGGAATTATGTGTAAATAAATTACTATAATTATTTACTCACTAGCTTCAGATCGTGATTTTCTCTGTATGGATTTACTAAATAAAAGTGTTTGTGTAATTTAAAAAATAAATAGTTCGGTGCGGAATAATTATTTTATGCTTATGTAAAAGTTAACCAAGCTCGTAAACAAAGAACCAATTTCATGCCACAAATCCATACACAATCACTGAAGCAGTACAATTTTATTAAACTTTTTTTTACAGAAAAAATGCAGTGGATTTTAACATTTCGGCGCAATTGACGAAAAAACTTTACAAAATGAGTGTAGCGCAGTCAACGATTAACCAAGTTGACTGTTTAGTGATGTGAAACAGGTAGCTATGGTGTCGATAAGTTGATCGATTATTATTTATGTGCCAAAAACAACATGAGGATGTAGCGACCTCTTCAACTAGCGCTGCAGTTAACATTGAGGTTGTAGCGACCTCTTCAACACACAGATGGCAATTCAGAACAAATGACGATTATCCATACAATCCTGAAACGCGCTATAAGAGTTTTAGGAGTACATAAAATATATCTGAGACCCTGACAATATCCGTAAGAGCATAGCGGCCGCCCCGCTACGCATACCACCCGCCTGGCAGGGAAGGTTCACCCAGTGAGCCATGAATTTATAGAAGAATATAGAAGGGAGAGTGATTTAAAAAAAAATGTGGTAATGGAAGAACAATCGCGAGACCATATAAACTATGTTCATTGTTAAATAAGTATTTATTAAAATTTCAGTCTTTAGCATACTTTTGTGGCCAATATCTATTGATTTTATCTATGTCTTTTAAATGTTTAATCCCTTAACAGCTCTAATTTCTCAGCATAAATTTACCGATTTTTCTAGCAATTCCTATACTTACAGCATTATATACAGAGGCAATTCTCGGCGAAAATCAGAAAATCAGTTATTATCGATAGCACAAAAAGGAATCCCTTCACTGCTTTTGCGTGAAAGAGCGTTCGGCATTTGACCCAATCCCGATGAGAACAATAATTTACATGCACCCCGCGGAGCCCGCATGCAACCCCCTGCCCCCAACACCAAAACACCCCATTGGGCCCCCCGGAATCCCGTCACAATAACAGCAGTTTTTGCACGACAAATTGCATGGCCGATTTTATTTTTAGAATTTTAAATGTTTAATTAAAAGTAATGAGGTGCTTGGAGCGCCGAGAGGGTACTGCTTGTTGATTATTTTACGAAAGGAACGTTTCTGGATTAAATTAAAATAGTGGAAATCAGTTATTTTTTCTTACCTGTGTGCACATGTTAGTTGCTCCGAAGGGATATCGGATGTAAGTGAGTTCTTTTGAGCTGTAGAGCTACAGAAATATCATGTTGTAGCTTATTACTTAGACTGATATACAACTAAGTACCTAAAAAAGTCAATGATATAAAAATATTGGAAGCACAAAAACCAAGCAGATTTGTGTAGTTCAAACGACGCGATTTGTGAGGACGTAAGGTCGTAGTTCGCGTGTGTTGTTTGCGTGGCTCCATGTATATTTTTTTATCGTCTAAAATAGAATCAGAATCAGAATATTTTTATTCATGTAAACCATAAGTCCACTACTTATGAATCGTCAAAATAGTTACAAAATGCTAAGCTACAACTTTACCACCCGTTCGGAATGCCGTTCCTATGGAGAAGAACGGGCGAGAAACTCCATGGTTGCTCTTTTTAAAAAGTCCCTTACATTTTTGAGCAGTACATTGAACCCATGTACCTACTAATTAAAACTGTTCTCCACAAAAAATTGTTGCCAAATAAAATCGCGCAGCTATCACGCGGTCTAAGACAAGACTTTGTCACTAATTACGTCACGAGACGCTCTCTCTCTCTCTTTCTTAATTCATAGCACAGAATGAAACAAAATCCGTATCACCTTGTCACTGCCGGCCGGGGTAGGCCTGCAAACCACGCACAAATGACTAAACTGCAAGTCATGACATCACTATCTATCGACGTTGCTCGCCGCTCGCTCGCACAAACACGTGTAAACAAACACACCAAACGCGTCGTTCCACCGTGTCATCTTCCAATTTTACGTTGATTAATTTTACGGTCCCAACACATGAATGGGACACGGAGTTTTGTCATACCGAAACAATTGGTGACAGCTCGACGGAAAACGTACGGGAATTACCAGACGGTTTTCCGGAGTGTAATATTTATGCGTTCGACAAATTTTGTGGTCGTATAGATGGTTTTGTTCGGGTTGTTTTGTCGGTGGCGAATTGAAATGTAGTAATACGCGAGGTATTTTTCCTCAATTCAATTGACGTCGGCATTCGGATTAGCAAGGACCTTTTTGGTTTTAATAATATAACAATGGCATAAAATGTGTTTCAGAAGAATAATTTGATAGATCTTATTTTATTATAAATATGTAGACGAAAACGTTTATTAAATGCGGTTGTAACAATTAAATCATAATTAGCGCATTCACGTAAATTCTACCAGCGCCATCTATCACTACAAGAGGAAACATTGTTTAAAGGAATTCACCAAGAGACGGCGCTAGTAGCAGAATTAAATTCGAAAACATTATGCATTTTGTGTAATCATGTGAGAAATTAGAGGTTTTTGAATGGTAAAAGTCAAAATCATTATGGTTGGCTACTTTAAAGTTTTCTTGCCGGTTCTTCTTAGTTGAGTTCGTGATCTGATCCGGTCGTAGACGGAAAATAAACTGTAAAAATCATAACATCTAACAAGATTTTTAGCATACGAAAGAAATGGTCTTATACTTCATAAACGATGATATACAGAGGAAACATAGCTTTCATAATAATCCTCAAAGAATTTCAACATGCAAGTAAATCTCCATCAAGTCGTAGCGTCGGCCTTGAACAGTCACCCAGCTATCTCTTTCAGACAATTTCATTCGAAATTACAAATTGCTTCCTAGGGCGTTCCCAGTCATTACATTTGAAACTTAAGGCTATTTCAAACAATTTATGACGAGGCTGACTTCTGAAAGTCGATTTGAGAAGTTTCACCCAAAATAATCGCGCAGATTTGTCGGCAGTTTTAATGTGGAAGGTCAACGGAATTGTTGTGTGGTGCCACTTAGACCGAGCAGAGACTTGCCCTAACAGCCGTCTACACTTTTCAACTCCCTCCAATTACGAAATTGAATTTGCTAGTAGAGGATTAGAGCTGATCAAAAAAAAATCGAACTACTAGCTACTAACTACTAGCAAATTCATATATTCCGTACCCATCACAAGCTTTATTTAGTTTGGAACCGGACAGTTGGTCTGTTCGTCTGGCGATATTTATTTAATTCTACCCGCTGCAACTGAGACCATGTCCCCACCAGTCGGAATTTAAATTTCGTTAAAAGACGAAAACTCACGGAACAATTGGTCGGGTAGCGTTGACCTACTCCCTAAATTGCTATTGTGAGCTATACACCAGTTGTATTTTTTAAACTTTGTTTCTTTTGTCTTTAGTAACGAGGTTTGGATGAAGTTAAGCTGCTGGAGAAACAAAAAACCTTATTAACTTTGCGCATTTGAAACGGTATAATCTAATATTGACGTCACATCCCTCGCAGACTTATTTGAGATGCATTGAAGTAATTACCCGTATGCAAATCCTCTTTGGTGTCCAGTGCTGCAATATGTAGTCCTAATCCTAGTGGAATACCAGTGCCAGATTAGCCTTATAGCAAGGCCCCCGGACGGGCCCCGCACAATGTGGGGCCACGCGCCTATGCGCAAAAACATCTATCAAGTAATTGTGTAGTTTATTTTGTAGTAATGTGTATAGTATAATTTAGCTCAAAGGGGTCTTCCCTTTTCCGCTTCTTTTTACCGCTGTTACGTTCTCCGAAACTTTCATAGCGCGTTTCATGATTATATGGAGAACCTTCAGCGCCATCTGTGTATCTTGTAGCGAGGTGGAAGTTGGTCGCTACAATACCACACAAGACTTAGTAGTTAACAGGCCCTGCGTATTTGGTACAGGCCCCTCGCATTTTCCACCTAAATTTGAAATTGGTAAACTGAAATTGAAAATCTCCGTCTCTGTTCCTTACACGCGGAAGTAATTCATGCTATCCCTTTTTTATTTGCTCACTCGAGCTGCGATGGACGAGTAGTAGAGAATTCAGCCTCACCGTTAAACTTTAATGTGAAACAGTAACGCCATCTCTTAGACGTCACCCGAACTTTTACAGAAGGGAAACTCTCAATGTATAACATGGAGTGCCTTTATGAAGGCAAGTGTTTTTCAAGTGGTTCATGAATAAAGATTATTTTGCTCGTTGAGAAATGAAGCTTGTTATATCTTTAATTTTATGTACAGCCCTTACCTACAGTCCCGCGTTCACTTCCAGAATAATAAGTAGTTATCTGGATAATATACTGTGGATGTAAGGGTTTATAAGAAGAAAAATGAAGAAATATTTAATTTTTGTTTTAGACAAGTCAAATAAAACAGCCGGAGTGTCACGAACAACATACTGAAACACAAAAAACTAGGCTGATATGGACAGTTTTTTTTTAAATAGCCTCACCCGCCTTTGGGTAGGTATTTTGCCAACGTCAAGTGGAATGTTTTTTTGAAATATCAAAAATGGGAGATTCTGTCCAGGCCTAATCCGTAGACTAGTCCTAATAAACCCCCCCTAATTCTATCAGTAAAGTTGAGGATACTTTACTGACAAATTACCGGACTTTTTGGGAGAACTGGAAAAGTAATGTTTTAATATTTAGATTTTTTGGGGTCGAGTCACCTTCGTCCGTAGGAGAATTAAGTACCCTCGAGATACCCTACATGTGACCCTGGGTGGTGCCAACCAGGTGACAACTCTACTGGTGGTAGGCTTCGGCCGTGGCTAGTCACCACCCACTGAACAAAGCCATGTCGCCAAGCGGCCTAGCCGTGTTCCGGCATGATGTTCGGTGCTGCCATTCATGGATGGCGGGTCAGATCAGTTGCGCTGCATGTGCCTAGTGAATGTAGCGTCTCTATCTACTGCCGCCTTCCTACCTAGGCAAGTATGCTCCATCCATATAATGTAATAAAAAAAAAAAATATTTTCCTACACCCGTGCACGATTATCGACACATAATGGTTAATATTCCACCAAAATTATACATTATATTTCAAACAGACACATTTTTCACAAAATAAAATGAAATTGATAAAGTTTCTCTTCGACTAACCCAAAGTCCCGCGTATAGTATTTCATTCATTCGTCAAAACATAGAAGTACAATTAAAAATAATTTGTCGGTAGGACGAATAAATGTAATAGATAGGCACATAGCTCGCAGAACCGATGGCCGTTGGGGCAGAAAGGTTCTAGAACGGCGACCACGAACCCGAAGACGTAGTGTAGGACGCCCCCCCCCCCCCCTACAAGGTGGACCAATGATATCGCACGCGTAGCAGAAAGCCGATGGATGCGAGTGGCGGAAGACCGTGATGTGTGGAAATCATTGGGGGAGGCCTATGTCCAGCAGTGGACGTCTTTCGGCTGATAGCATAGTATATATAGATGTGTACAAATCGGCTTAGATTTCTGTGTTTCAAAATGTTGCTCGCGGCACTCCGTCTATTTTATATCATTCGTCTGAGCTTCCCGTAGGTACACAAGATCTTTAATCATTCTAAGCCTTTTCCTGATATTTGTTTCAGGAAAAATAACTGTCTTTAACCATTTCGCTCCAGTGTACGCCTCTCCTAAAGTCCAGTGATTAGTGTTGACGCAAACATTCCTATTCACCCTTTCTAGCGCTAATGAGTGTCGTCCACGTACACGGATTTTGCATTACCGTTCAAAGCTGGCGGTCCAAGGTTCGATGTTCTGTGAAAACAAGTGTGAGTAGATTTATTGTAGTTTTTCTATTTGACGACGGAAAAAAGATTGGTGTAATTTACTGTAAATCTATGTATATATACATCCTGAAATGTATATTTGTTCTGTAACCTGAAAAGTAACCCATACCTGTAGACAATTACTTTTCCAGTTCTCTCAAGAAGTCCGGTAATTTATCAGTAAAGTTGAGAATACTTTACTACTTTACTGATAGGGTTAGGGGGGGTTTGTTAGACCTAGTCCACGGATTAAGCCTGCATACCCAAAGGTGGGTGAGGCGATTAGCTCAAAAAAAAAATTGTATCGCTTATATTTGGGTGGGCTGATAACTTGTGACGACCTGATTAGCGCAGTTGGTATAATGTCCCGCTGTCTGTGCCGAAGGCCCCGGGTTCAAATTTCGGTACGGACAATCTTTGTATGACGAGCACTAATTTTTATACCCAAGTCATGGATGTTTTATTACATACTGAGTTCGCCCTCAGTCAATTGTACGGTACCCATAATACAAGCGGTGCTTAGTGTGGGACCATATACTTGATGTGTTCGTCTGGCGATATTATTATTATTATGTCCTGAAAGCAACACCAGATAATTGAATCCCGGATGACACAAAGCTTTCCGAGCTGCTGAATATCCATTATCTTAACTAAACCACGTTAATTAACACGAATCTATAACCTATGAGCGTTTAGTAATCAATCTACTCTCGATAAGGTTATATTAGAATAGAGAATCGATATTAATACAGGTGATACCGCCCTAGTCGATTTAATAGAGTCTGCACCGATGCGCCCTCGTACTCGTAAATACGGAGATTGCCTTACAAAGGCTAGTGATGCGGATATATTGTCGATAAATTGCTGCATAATTAGGCTATTATTAGTTATTTTCACACTCTGTATACGAATTAGAATCAGAATATGTTTTATTCGTGTAAAACATTAAGTACCTCTACAGTGCTTTTGAGTCGTCAAAAATGCTCAGCTACGACTTTACCACCCGGTCGGAATGCCGATCCTATAGAGAAGAACGGGCAAGAAACTTTGTTGCTCTTTAATAAAGGATGTTCTACATTTTGAAGTAGTACATTCTTATGGGTGTGTGAGAACAATGTAGGAACGGCTAGGCAGGCTTGAGTAGCTGGCTAAAAAGTTCTTACTCTATGAATACATATATATGATTACAAGTTAATGGCTCCGTGATTAACAAATTTACAAATTACTTTTGTAAATGAAGATATGAAGGATGTAGCGATAATAAATAAACTTAAATGCTATCATAGTATATGTTAATCATATTTATGATTTATCATACATATACATTGGTATGATTTTCCCTTTTAATTTTTTTTACACAATTTTTATTGCAACTTACGCAAAATATCGATATCTATAGTCTGATAACTACAGACGATCCATCACTAAATCTCTTGAGGGAACCGGAGCAAGGTAATGCCGACATATTGAAGGAAAATATCTTTACATAAGGAGAGGGATGTCTCCACTTGCTATCTATACAGGTAGGTTCTTAACTGAACACCTACTTGTGACAAACCCCTATCAGATCCAATACGCATTCATCATACCAATTAAAATGACATAAAACATAAGTAAGAATTTTAAAATGGTCGTCACATCCGGTGACCCAATAGCCAGACATTTATTTCCTCGTGGCTTCAACTTTTTGGCGAGGAAATGCGGCCAGCATCTTGGGTACGCTACCCTATGCGCAAAATTATTATTGTACAGTCACAAACTAAGTAACTCTTTTGTTATGGATACTTACAATGGACTGAAGGCGATCCTAATAGCTTCCAGACTAGGGCAAATAACGTCAACGTAATTTCTGGAATTTTCCCATGACGGAATCGAACGTGCAACCTCCCGGCGCAGCGAGCCGAGCGGCTGTTAATGATACGCCATCAACCAAGCGATTCTATATTTATGATCAATTTTTATTTATCAAATTTATATATATATATATTTTTTTTAAAGTACGTTACTATCAGTAACAGCTATAATCTTAGTCAAACATATATATACTAGCAAGGCAAACGTTGTTTCGCCTTATAAAATAAATTGAGATATAAACTATCCTATCTTTCAAGTTCGACAAAACTGCACACAGTGTGAAAAATGTTATTAAAATCGGTTTAGTAGTTTAGGAGTCCATAGCGGACAAACACCATGACACGTAATTTATATATATTCACATATATATCTACAATGTATCAATCAAAAAGATGCGGGCTGTGGTTGGATCTAACAACTCATACTTCTATGGCGTTCTATCAATTTGGATATCTTATGACATAAAAAAAAGTTAAACTTATTCAGATGCTGATATTACAAATCAGTTTCCCCTCAGTGCGTGCGTGTGCCGAATGGTATCAAAAACCCGTCGATATCGTGAAAAAGTTTGATTGTTTTACTCTCAAGTTCGCTCGTTGACTTTTTTCGCCGACGGTACTGAATTTAGGCTTCACTTCATCCGATTCCTGAATCTTGTGAAAATAATATTTTCAGTTATGGAAATATGTTATCATTGGTTTAAGGCTCTTTATGGAGGTCGTAATTTATCAGAAAGTCAAGACAACGTCTCGTCAAAGACTTCACACGTCTTTCGAGGGGTTCTCTCAGACATGCAGGTTTCTTCACGATGTTTTCCTTCACCATTTAACAAGCGATGATCATGGTTAAAAATGAGATTCGCACATGAAATCCCAGAGGTGCGAACCGGGGTTTGAACCTGCGATCCTCATTACCGAGGCAAGCGTTCTACCAATTCGGCTATCCATGCTTATGGTTTAAGTTAACTACTTGTGCCAACCATGAAACTATAATATTCGTTTCATGTCGCCAACCTAGCTCTTCCTGCATTTTCCCATAAATCTACTACATGGTTAACATGTATAAAAATACTCTGATTCCACCACAACCCCGTTGTAGCACTAGTCCAGCACAATATTTGTTCATATTCTTCCAAGAATTTTCAATAAAGCAACACAATGGCCGCTCTACTGGGCTTTTCATACGTGTAATGAGCTCGGACTAATAGCTCTCCAAGACGTTTTGTTCTCTATATAATAAAAGTATTTTGTTTCTTTTTCAAAAGTCTTTCTGTTCACGAATTATTTGGGCCCGTTATGAGAATCTTAAATGTTCGCGCATTTGCAATCCTTTTTTTGTTGAAAGCAATAGAATTATTTCGCATTGAGTAGAAGAAATTCGCACCAACTATACGGTCCCATACTAAGCAACGCTTATATTATGGGTACCCTACAGTGGACAGGGGCGAACCCAGTATATAATACAAAGCAACTTTTTAAAATCTTTGTATGCTCTATTATTTACTTTTAAAAATAAAATAATGTCGCCATAAAGCAAACTAAACTATGAACAATATTTAAAGTACCTATTTTCCCTCCGTGTCGGGACACTCTGTATATTAGCCCAAATTCGGCTCCAATATGAAATTCACGATCTCATTACCAGTAGGCACCGCGGTGTTGTTCCTACAGTGGCATGCTAAACAACTTCCTATTTCAGTTCGGTGTTTGTGAAACCTGCTCCCGGCCATACGAACTTACATTTCATTGGAGTGAAGACACAGTCATGAGCGGAGCGATAGCGATTTTTAATTTTTGAAGCAAATCAATAGAAATGTCGTAGAATGTATTCAAAGCATATTTAATTCAGTCACGTTCAGTCGTTCGAATAGGACACATTGAAATAAAACTATTTTATCGCGTTTATTTTATGTATTTACGTTCCCGACTTTTTGGCTGATTTACAGCAACCATGGTCACGGGAGGACTGAGGTGGTTGACGTCCTAGTGTCATAGTTTGTACTGGGGTACCCTCATATTTAGTTGTTGCTTACGGTCCGATCTACGCAGAAAGCGCTCACCGTGTTTAGAGGTCTTACAATGCCTCTAGATGCAATGGTGCGCTTGGTTTAGGATTTAGTTATATTAATTCATTAATATAATTTAATCCAAAACCATGCTTGCTGTAAAGCAACCGAAACTTCGGGAACGTAAAAACATAAAATAAACGCAATAAAATTGTTTTATTTCAATGTTACCCGCTATTAGATACCAATAATCGCTAACTCTTATAACTTTACTAAGTGTATTCCTTTACAACCCCTACTTTGTTTTCCAATTTGTTGTGAAAGCAGAACAAGTTACATAAGTAAGTTTTAAGCAAACATTTAGTAGGAATAGCGTCAATAGCCCAGTGGTTAGAGATGCCGTACTCGTAACTGGAAGGTTTTTGGTAAGATTCCCGTCCTGGCCTACTTAAGCATTCACATGAGGCCAGTCTTGTCTTGTTGGATATGCTAATGACACTATAGTAATCTGTATATCGCACTGTTTTTTTTGTACGCGTCTTTTTTACAATGGCTCAGTTGGTAGTAACCCTATGAAATATTTAGATCAATTAATATTTATGATGTCAAAGTGTAGCGTGTGTGCGCCTCGCATGGCAACACACTGGAGCTTATTTATTATTTTTGTAAAAACATGGTTGCTTAAAAAAAGAGTTAAAAAACAAGCTTGCTGAGTTTCTCGCCGGATCTTCTCAGTTGAGGTCGCGTTCAGATATGGTTGTATAGTTGAGAAAAAAACATGTAAATCACAATTTGTAAGTTCCCCCGTAGGTCTATACGAAATAAATGATATGACTACAGTGCTTCAGATACAGGGAATCCTCCTTTAGAGCTAAATCAATGTGTATAGGATAATACAAGAAAATAAAAAAAAACTATCAATTAGAGTAAGAGCAAAACTGAGTGTTCGTAAATAACTTTGGAGTACTACTCGTATAATCATAGACGAAGAAATAATATATACAGAGTGTCGCTGAACAACATAGTTAAGCACAAAAAACTAAGCCGATTTGTGTAGTAAACGCGAATTACGTCTTTACGTACACGCGACTTCGCGCGCACTACACAAATAGGGAGTGTCTCTAGACCCAATGAAATATATTTTTGTTAAAGACTATGATTCTTTTCTTACAGTACTTTGGTCAGGTTTTATACACACAATAAGTACGGAAAACTGAATAACCCACAGCACTACGAGATTCACGAAGTATAACTAATAAAAGATAAAAAAGAAATGTGGTGTGTATGAGTGAATTGAATCGTCGCGCGACCAGCGGTGCGCGCTGATTCCACCCGTGTAGATACACCGCGAGCTATGAAGGTAGTTTCACGTAAAATACCATAGTTTAGCGGAAAAGGGAAGATCTTCCAGCCAGGCGGGCGGTATGCCTGGCGGGGCGGCCGCTATGCCCCGACGGTTGTTGTCAAAGACTTGTATATATGTTACGTGCTCTGAAAACTCTCATAGCGCGTTTCAGGATGGTATGGAGAATGTTTAATTGTTCTGAATGCGTCTGTAGCGCCATCTGTGTAGCTTGTGGCGAGGTTGAAGAGGTCGCTACAATAGATTCCTGAAAAGGAAAGACTTATATCTGTACTAGTGTCGCTGTCTGGCGTGAAGTGAAATAGTAACTATTGAAATATCTTCTATCATATCGTCTTATTATAAAAAAGATACTCGAGTGTATCAACAACCACACCGGTCAATGACCTCATTGCCTGAAGGTCATTCACCCGAATCGTTGCTAGTGCAGAAACCCGATAATAGTAATAATATTATCGCCATACGAATAAACCAACTATACGGTCCTACACTAAGCAACTCTTGTAAAAATGGAATACAAGAAATCAATTCATCTCAATTGATTTATCCAAAGCATACTACATCCTGGGGCAATCATATGATCGGCCACTGAATTATTCAGCTGTGAATATTCGGGTACTGAGTGATAGGCCAAACAGCGCCGATGTATCGACTCGCGCATATTGAATCAATCGATGTTTAGTTAATCGAATCGTATCGATTTTAATTAATAAACTCGATTCAGTAGTAAAAGTCGATGTTCCTTGAGATGTATATACCAATCTCGTTTTTAAAAGAGTGATCGTTACGTTTCTTGGCGGCACTTCTAAATGGAACCAATATTCCAAACCAGCGGTAGCTTCTGACTATTCTTAAGTGAAATCAAATTTATATTTTTTTATTTCATGTAGGAGAAACATGTATAACAAAAATATATTGCGCAGTGCTTTTGGCGGAGGCAGTTTTTTTCTGCCGTCGTCTTTCGAAATATTTATATCAAAAAAACTAACCTCTGAATTTATAAACGTTCTATAAATTATATTATGTAAATGCCATATAGTACTGCGCACAAGAGTTTTGCTTTACGCAGTACTATATGACGTTTGATTAAGTTGTAGCACGTCATAAAATTCGGGGGGTATGTATTTGTAGAGAAAGGGAAAAATCATAAAGATGTTGTTTTTTCATCTATTCAAATAATAATTATGACGAACACACCAACTATACCGGCCCACACTAAGCAACGCTTGTATTATTGGTACCGTACAATGGATTGGGGGCGAACTCAGTATGTAATATCTCTATAAGGTATAACAAAAACTGTGTAAAATATTTTACCAGATGAATCAGTAAGTTATATGGATCACGTGGATGTATAAAATAATTGTGTAAATTATGTCAGATTTTTTTAAACAAGGCGATCCAGTAGCGGTCATGCGCTCAGTACAGGGTGTTCTTTTTTCAACGTGTAATAACTTGATTCATTTCTTTGGGAGCAGGCCAGGTTTTCACACATTGCATTTGATCTCTATATTCCTTTCTTAATCTGTGTTTTAAAGAACTTGATTTTAACACTTCACACGTTTTTATGTATTTTATAGAACTGCTGATGGATGACACATTATGTGGTAGCGAGTACCATGATGCGTGGAAGCTTCTGGGCGAAGTATGTCCAGGAATGGACCTTATCTGGCTGTAGGATGAATGATAGGGCATATTGAAGATAGCTCTTGCCCGCCACTTCGTCCGCGTCTCTGAATTGATATAACTTTTTTATTTATAGACTGATTGAAATAGAACAAAACTATCGAAACACGCACCCGAATCGGTGAAGCCGTTTGTAAGATTAGCGCGCACAAACGCACAGACAAACAGACAAAAAATGTTACAATAATTGTTTTGGGTTCTATTGTAAAGGCCCTCATTAATATTTTTTTTCATATATATTCTATGTACAGACAGCGATCAGTTACAATTTTATTATATGTATAGATAATGTTTACCAAAAAGAGAGCAACAACTGCGTGCAATTGATATCTTGAAGCAATATGATCTTAAAATTTTGCGGGTGCACCACTATTAACGTTATCCAAACACGTCTTTTGAACATACTTCGCATAGCTATATGTGAATGATACAAACATGCAAGTTATGTTATTTAAAAAGATATTATGTGATGACATAGTGACGCACGCTTGGTGACATTTGGATTCGGCAGCCAATACCGTAATGAAAAATTTGCAAAGTAAGGCTGGTTTTTTCTCGACACGCCATTTTCATATCTGCATGTCACATCCATTATTTTATTTATAATGTGTATTTATTGAATGTGTTATTGCTATTAATTACTTGACATTGACAAAATACCCGCTAAGTTGTGGGTGAGGCCATATTCATATCCATGTTATTTCATCGCATCTCATTTCATAAAGAAAGAAGAGAAAGTAAGGCTGACGTTTATAAGTACATGTAGTCCTATGTCTTCGTGAGGTAGTCTTCATAGATATGCTCAATCCCCACGGGAGTTCAGCGGGTTATGTCGGACTCGTACCGGCTAAAATCCGAGAGTGTAGGTACCTACCATAGTCGGCCTTTTGTTGGGGCGCCACAGGATCACTCTAGCATGCACCACGACCGAGTGTATGTTGTCCTAACATAAGTAGACCTTTAAAAAAAGATTGACATGATTCTAGCCCTTTTTCTGATACGCGCACTCATTGATAAAATTCGCCCTTGTTTTAAATGCAAATTGTCTATATGATAAGCATTGCTAACAGCGCCATAAATCAAAACCTGGTTGAATTTATGTTGATAATGAGCGAGGAAAAATAAGATATTTCCTTAAAGTGAGTAAAACTGGTCATGCGCAATTATATCCTTAGAATCAGAATATTATTTATTCATGTAAACCATTAAGTACAGTACTTATGAATCGACAAAATAGTTTCAAAATGCTAAGCTACAACTTTACCACCTGTTCGGAATGCCGTTCCTATGGAGAAGAACGGGCAAGAACCTCCATGGTTGCTCTTTTTAAAAACATCCGTTTCATTTTTGAGCAGTACATTGTTATGGGTATGTGAGAACAATGTAGAAACTGCTAGGCAGACTTTAGCAGCTGGTAAAAGAAAAGGACTAACTCTTAACTATATCATTACAAGTTAATGGCTACATGGTTCCCACATTGAGATTTTTTTATCTCCAGACGAACATTCCAACTTTTAGGTCCCACACTAAGCAACGCTTGTATTTTGGGTACTACACAATGGACTAGGGGTGAACTCAATATATAATACTTATATAGATATTTAGCATCCAAGACTCGGGTACAAACATTCGCGCTCATCACACAAAGTTTGTCCCTACCAGGATTCGAACCCGGGACCCGCAGCGCAGAAGGCAGGGTCACTATTGACTGAGCTAATAAGGTCGTCAAAAACTACTTTACATACTTTACTTATATGAGTGAAAACAAAACATATAGCAGAATCAACGTCACAACGCTCTGAGCGCTTAGTCAGTACACGGTTTGCGATTAGGCATCACATAAACATATTCATTAGGTTAATATGATACTAAATCCGTGTCGAGATCAATTCGCTAACAGACAGAGGTCGCGATCGTCGCGACCGCTCGTCTCGATCAGTGCTCACTCGACACTCGATAAATTAACATTCATCTAAGTTTTTTGTTAAGTTAAATTTTATTCAGTGACTCGTACATATATTTAAATCCAACTATTATTTTAAAGTGAGTATTTTTTTTATTAATTTTATTTTTGTTTCTATTGGTAATGTGTGAAAAAACAAATGAATTATAATAATATCTAAATTGTTAGGAGTTATTTTCAAATATTGTTGTTTTAAAAATATTATTTTGTTTTAACGATAAAAATGAAATATATTTCTTTTCGACACTTTTAATTCAATTAGGATTGCTGGCAATCATTTTCATTAGGAGAATTTAAAACTAGTTGGTCCACTATAGTCGCAAGCGCAGCCTGGATTAGATTTTATGTAACTTAGATATTCTGTCAATGAACCTTAAGATTCCCTCTTATTACAATAAGAATATGCACACTCTTTTTGTGAGAACTGCTATATGATGCTATTATAAATTAATTAAATTTAGGTGTAGATTTGAGCCAGATTATTGGTAAAGCTCGTCCTATTGACTGCAACGATACCTTCGAAGAAATATGAGTATACTACTATGCACCTCTGCCTACTCTTTCACGGTTAACACGCGTGATAAAGAGATTTTTTTTATATAAAAAACACAACCGTTACAATTACCACACGCATATATAATCAGGCATTTTCAGCACAAGGCTACCTGTGTTACTAACTATGTCGGCGACTGCGGTCGAACTTGATACGATGTCCCATCTAATTCTAAACCTGGCTAACATGCCTTCACTACCTATCGGGTTCGGTGTAATTGCTATCTCCTAAAAATGACTCAAAGTGTTGTTTTCTTTTACAAAGTTATTCTTTGTCCTTGATGTTGGAGCACTTCTCAGTTTCCTTAAAGGGGGATCATAAATCTAGGAAGTCCTATTTACATAATAATGTAATATGTTGCCCCGAGCAAGACGATCAGCCTAATGTATGTCAGCCATAACCTTCACGCTGGTTCTTATCTGGTAACTGAAGGTTTCACAATTCAGGAAGTGTATTTAAACTAATTTTATAAAGATGATTGTGAGTTTGGCTGTAGGGATGTACTGATCCATTTTGATCATTATTTCATTGATAGAAAACTACATTATCCCTGAGTTTTATAGGCTATAATAATTAATTGAGATACGGCGGGCGAAGCCGGGGCAACAGTTAGTGAGATATAAAAATATGTAATGTGTAATGTGGGATAGGAGGCGAGCTATTTGCCGTTGACGGAATAAAAAAAGGACAGTGGTGACATAGCTATGGACCCTCTAACAAAAATAATTTCGGCTCACTACAGTCTATATCATTTATCATGTTAACGTCTGAATAGGAGAGGATACTAGAGGAGGATTCGGAGGATAGAGTTAGTATTTTTTTTGACCAGCTGCTAAAGTCTGCCTAGCCGTTCCTACATTGTTCTCACATACCCATAACAATGTACTGCTCAAAAATGTAACGGATCTTTTTAAAAAGAGCAACCCTGGAATTTCTTGCCCGTTCCTCTCCATAGGAACGGCATTGCGAACGGCTGGTAAAGTCGTAGCTCAGCATTTTGTAACTATTTTGTCGATTCATAAGTACTGTAATGGTTTATATGAATAAAAAATATTCTGATTCTGATTCTTTTAAAACAAACTCTGGGCTACGAAATTATCCGAATCGCAACGCACATACTTTTAGTGAATCGATGTATAAAATAAGAAAGCAATAACTACTTACTTTTATTTTTGTTCGCTCGATGTTTGATGTTAAATTGGGACCATATTGGGGCATTGGTCTTTAACGATCGGTGTCAATACGGTACAAACGTTGCGTCGACGTCAGCGATGGAACTTAAAAACTTTTAAGCAAAAGCGCCAACAAGCCGCAACCATGCCAAAATGTAACTTATATTTTTGGTAACGTGTCTTGAATAAAAGTCAGCAGAGTTCAAACTCCAAATTCTGTAAGATGCATGTGGCAAACGCATATAAAGCGAAGTTACTTCGGATTAAGTCTAAATGCTCAAATGATACTCAACTGAAGTCGTATCCAAACTTAAGTCCTTTTGGACGTACATTGCCATTTTGGAATGACATGTTAAAATTTAGCAACCCTTAAAATGTGTTCAGAGGCGAAAAAAAACACGCTGAAATCAGAGGGTTACAAATTATTTAATACATTTCTATGTAGTAACAAAGGTACTGTAAAATATTTTTACGCATCAACAAGTGGGTCATAACGATCTTTTTATGTATATAATATAATATATAAATAATAATAATAGCTCTTTGGTAATATCCCACTGTTGGGCACGGGCCTCCCATAAACGCGAGGGGGATAAGGCCATAGTCCACCACGCTGGCCGAGTGCGGGTTGGCGGACTTCACACGTTTTTCGAGAGGTTCTCTCAGACATGCAGGTTTTCTCACGATGTTTTCCTTCACCTTTTTGCAATTGATAATCATGTTTGAAAATGAGATTGGAACATGAAATCTAGAAATCATAAAAGTGCGAGCCTCGCTACTGAGACAAGTTTTCTACCATCTTGGCTATCACAGCAAAATAAAATATATTCCACACATATTAATGTGATGCTGTTTTTAGTGAATTTCGTTTGAGTGTTGGCCGATTGTGTACCCTACATCTATTTACTTTATCAAGGTACACTTCTCAAGTAAACAGTATTATCATGAAATAAATAATTAAATAAAACCAGATTGTCAACATTTTTCGGGTTAATTGAAGTAATTAAAAAAACAAGAGCAATTGTGACGTCAATTCACTAGGTGATTGAAGATAAATTATCTACCTTATCATGCGAGTTGTACGTGACGAATAGCTACGTCATAGTAAATTAATAATTACACTACATGATCATTGAAAAGTATGTAGAGATATCCAAGAAGAAATGTATTTTTTTCACCTAGAACTGATAAGCGAGATACTTGCATATACATTTACATTAGAGTGAGTGTATTTTAAATTAGTATCTTCGCCTCTTTGTAAATTTTCAACGCCGTATAACGAACACGAGCAATCTGCACATCACATCCTCTGGGAGTGCAATCTCTGGTAAAACGAACGGAACATTATGCTTAATAGTTTGCAAATAACATCTCGAGTAGTATACTACAAAGACCTTGTGGAAACCAGGGACAACTTCCATGCGTTCAAGCGTTTTTGCCATACCTACTACTGGAATCAAGTTTAATCAGCTCACAAGTTTAGGACCAACTAGTATTTAAACTCTCCGTGGTGCCTTACACCTGGACTTAGTCCAGCTGTAAGAGTCTTGCTTTTGTGGAAATTTATCTACCAGATCTTTTTTGTCTCCCGCTTTGTAATGGAGGGAAGTGGATAATTTTCTTCCAACTCCTCCTATTTTTATCTTCCGATTAAATTCGTGCGGGTTCCAAGACATTTAACTTTATCCCGGGAGTCACCGAGGGTCAAACCTCGGTGTCATCATGGGACACCACGGTAGATCCTGTACTTACAGGAGTAAAAGTGGCGGGAGTGCGTGGCGGGTATAGTCCCATTAAAAAAAAATTGAGTGAGTGAGATGCGTTAAGTATGTTTCTGCCTTGCCCATCGTGTTTGTTTCTCAATGTTGTTGTGAGAAATGAGGCAAATGATACGAGGAAAAATATTTGGCAAACACTTGGGTTTTGCGGGTTGTTGCTCATTTAATATCTTTTGAAAGAGTCAAACGAAGGTTTTAACCTGTTTTTTAAATGCAAGTAGATAAGCAAGTCATATTATCCCTGACAGAAGTCTTAAACATCGGACAACTAATTTGTCCCTCTCACTGGTCGGATCTCGGAGGTGACACAGTTGATCGGATTGGTAACTACTAAAATGGCTGTCTCTATGTCGATAGAGCATATTATTATGTAATCTGTTTTTAATCCGTGGTGTCAGTTTACGGATGACACACATCGGATATCGAATTCGGAACCGCAAATAAGCATAACGATGTATATATGTAACCATTGTACTTAAGGTAGAAGACCTTGCTCACTACATGTAGAGTAAGCAGGAACTTCTAATGTGATTGCAACGTCATCAACAAAACATGCCGTCACTGTCATTCTTATTTATAATATACGTGGTGTGATAGAGATGGAAGATGTTACGTCACTGAAACGGTGCATAAAAAGGACTGTGCTTAAGGGAACAGATGATAGGAAATCTCGTGAGAAGATCAATCAACGCGAGACGCAGGAGTATCGCAGAATCCGTTTTGTTTTTGCTGTAATTAAATGGTCTACCATGACTTTAGGACACACTAAACCCAAATCGTTGGTAGTCCACTACTGTTGGTTATTTAGTCCGACATGTTGAAGCAATTTTAAGGATTTTCATTTACACTTACGAATGTCTATGACTATCTAGTGTTTGACATACATAACTCCATTTTAAAATAGGCATAAAAATAGTGTTTGGGAAAGCCCCGCACCATATAGTGTCTAAATTATAGGGAAAACCCCGCAACTTTGGTCAGTATTATCTATATAACTATGGATGCCTTAGTGACATACTTTTGAGGAAACAGATACAATACCATAATTATTTCTCGCTTAAACTTTTTGCCAATTAAGCAGAGGTCAATTTTTATCGTTAGTTTATCTGTGCACCGCGGGCCGCTATCTAAACAGTAGTTATTTTTGTGCGAAACACGTGATATTCGTTCTAAAGTTCAATATACGCTTCCTTAAGGCACATGCCACGAGCACGTGCCGTGATTACGCTGGTATCGTCAGCAAAAACATATAATTATTGAGTTGATGTATCATTGTCGCTAGTACAACACATACATGTGTTCAAATCCGGCTTGTTTGCCGCCCTTTCAATACAGACGCAGTCATAAGACACTTTGACATAAATACTCACTTCATTTGTTTAACCTTATGGCCTCAAGTCTCAAAAGAAGAGAATTAAAAAGATACACATAGATATAATATTGATTTCTTATATTCACGCGAATACTACACATTGAATTTAAACATTTTTTTCGGATTTTATCGCGTTTATTTTGTGTTCTTACGTTCCCGTCTCGGCTGCTTTACAGCAACCATGGTCACGGGAGGACCAAATTAGAAATTACTTTTTATTTCAATAGATATAATAACTAAAATAATGTCGAATATTAGGTTGGGTTTCTATAAATTGAAGTCGGTTGATAAATAATTTTACAAATTCGCTATAGGTGAAAATATATCACATAAAATTTGTCATTGTAAAGTTGCTGCTTATTTTTTTTTAATTCCTCAATTGGTTTTTTGGAAATACGTTAATATTACACAAACATAATATTGAAATAAAACTATTTTTTAAGGATTTTATCGCGTTTATTTTTCGTTTTTACGTTCCCAAAACAAACAGAATAGTCAATCAGTTTTTACAGGTCATTGTTAGTATCAATATACAATCAATTAGATTTCTCAGCAAAGAATTTTGATTTACCTTAGTTTAATAGTATGGAAACATATGAAATTTAATTTTAATTAGTACCTACTTATCTACAATTAAGGCGTGTCGTTGCACCAATGTCTTTACGTTGCAATTACCAAATGTCAAACTGATATCAAGTGACATTCAGACAAGATAGCGGCGTCTGCATAAATTGAGACCTATTACATACACTATAAGTATCACACTAATATTATAAATGTGATAGTTTCGATGGATGGATGTTTGTTACTCAATCACGCCAGAACGGCTGAACGGATCTGGATGAAATTTGGGACAGAGATAGATTATAGTCTGGAATAGCACATATGCTACTTTCCATCCCGGAAAAATCATAAAATCCCGGTAAAACGCGGGGCGCAGCTAGTAGATTATAAGGCTGGAGTGCACCATTTATGGCTAAATTAACTACCGTCAAATCTCTACAGATTCTGACTAGACCAATTTGTAGGAGCCCTACCGATCGGCCCGACAGATTGGGTGGCAAATTGGGCCGTTTCTGAAGGCTTTTAGATGTCCAAATGGAATATTTTACTGTCACGTGTAATTAACTATAACTATAATTAATTTGATACTAATTATACAGGGTGTAAGGGGAATAGTAACGAAAACTTTGGGTAAAGGTTACTTAATGAGTATAATAAAATTATAAAAATCATTTCTGTCGAAAATCATGAGTTACACGTCATGTTTTGTTATTTTGAGCGCGCAATGTATCGTAAACAACGTGATCACGACGCAACGCTCCATGCGATACCCGACGCGTGCCAGTGACGAGTGTGGTCGAGCGTGTCTAGTTTTTATATACATTGCAGTTTTTGGTCAAAATAAGTAGTTACTTTTTTTAATTAATTGAAAATCACCTTAAGATAGACTTCTATTATGATACAAATTTCAATATACTTAAAAAAAAATACATTTATGAAAAGTTTGACGGAAAATGTCAACTCTAGGGGGGTCCAGAATGATGTGATGAATATATGGTATTAGTTTTCGGTACGAAGCCACATACACCCTGTATATGACATTAAACTGGTTTTAATGTTAGTTAACGCTGGTATTATTTTATAATTCAAAGACATTAAGCACAAGCCGGTCGTTTGAGTTTGTTCTAACATAGGTCAAGGTTTTTGATAGCATGTAATAATATAATATACACTCCTTTAGCGCATTTAATGTTCACGTTATATAACCTTTGTAAACTATAGGTATACACATTATAATGCATAGACCCGTGACGTGGAGGGTTTCGACTAAAGGACGTCTTAAAAAGAGATCCTATCGGCGA
Source organism: Pheosia gnoma (assembly GCA_905404115.1). NCBI lineage: Eukaryota > Metazoa > Arthropoda > Insecta > Lepidoptera > Notodontidae > Pheosia > Pheosia gnoma. Next base: position 7,034,674 of record FR989915.1, read on the forward strand.
AATAGATCTGACTGTAAAAAATAAAAATAAAAAAAATCCTTGAAATATCTATAAAAAAAACCTACCGTTTATTTAAATTAATTGTTATGTCTTATCATATATTAGGAAGGGCTCACAACAGGGTTGACATATGCGAACAGGAATGAAAACTCCTAAAGAATATAACAATGAATAAAACAAATGGGACGGCAATTCTGATTCTGTAGAGACACAACCTTAACATAACTAGGCTATCTGACTCCATGAGAATGGTCATAAGAAGAAAAAAACTAAACCCCCAACGACTCTCCCAACCCGGAGCCTGGTAAAATCTGCGCCTGCTCCTGTTAGTATTTTTTTAACCAGCTGCTAAAGTCTGCCTAGCCGTTCCTACATTGTTCTCATATACCCATAACAATGTACTGCTGAAAATAGTAACGGATCTTTTTAAAAAGAGCAACCCTGGAATTTCTTGCCCGTTCTTCTCCATAGGAACGGCATTGCGAACGGGTGGTAAAGTTGTAGCTTAGCATTTTGTAACTATTTTGTCGATTCATAAGTACCGTACTGAATGGTTTACATGAATAAAAAATATTCTGATTCTGTCATTTCGCAAACATTGAGAAATTGAAGCAATTTGTATCGCCATGTGGGTAATTAACCAAGTATGTAGGTGACTGACAGTAAATGATTAACCTATTTACAAACAACGAAATGATAAATATACATTCACGACCTGATTAGCGTAGTTGGTAGTGACCTTGCCTTCTGCGCCGAGGGTCTCGGGTTCGAATTCTGGTAAGAACAAGTTATGTGTGATGATCATGAATGTTTGTACCCGAGTCATGGATTTTAAATATCTATGTAAGTATTATATACTGGGTTTGCACTCAGTACATTGGACGGTACCCTTAATACAAGGGTTGCTTATTGATAGTTGGTGTGTTCGTCTGGCGATATTATTCTTGTATTACATGCAAAATATTAAGGGTTAAAAGTGACAGTGCGAGGAAAGACGATTGGCCAACGTGGAGACGACTGCTCGTCCAGGCTCGCCCAATCGTTCCACCATGAGATTCGTTTATGTGTGTCTAACTTCTGACTTGTCTATAATTTGGCATTCATTTGTTTAATGTTGGGCACGGGCCCCCCTTCAATGCGAGGTGGATGAAGCTATAGTCCATATGGAAAGATAATAGGAGCTATGGATTGAAATTTGGATGAACTTAGGATAGGGTTATTGGTAGGATTGCGGACACGCGGCATAATCTGCGTTTATCTAATTACTATGAGCAGGTGGTGACTCATTAGGTGGGCCCCATAAAAAGGCCTTATTATTAGGTATGAAGCAAGAAGTTACACATACATAATGACCAAATCAAACATAGTTTATTGACGACATTATGCCTCACAACTTAAGGTCTGATATGGTCTGAAAAAATATTTTTTTCTTTTTTTGTTACAGAAATGTTCCGTTATCTAATCGTGGCGTACTTTGTGACGCTGTCCAGCATATCTTGCGGCAAACTGACTGAGAACGAGATTTTGGAAGACCAGGAGTTGCTTTTTGCAATAGCTGTAAGTACTTAAGACCCCATCTGTGAATTGTGTTGCAATTCGCAGTGGAAGCCTAGTCCAGTGGTGAGCTTAGTCCCAAATAAAGAAAAATACCGCGTTGCCTCGCGAGTCAGCCATGGGCAAATCCGAGGCCGAGGCCGAGGATCCTGGGTTTGAAACCTGGAAGGGACAAACTCGACATCATAAGCATGAATTTTTGTCTCCCGAGAGAGTAGATGTTTATTACATACTGAGTTCGTCCTAAGTCCATTGTATGATACCCATAATATAAGCGTGGCTTAGTATGGGACCCTATAATTGGTGAGTTCGTCTGGCGATATTATTATTTTTATAAATAACACAATTATAAATTCACGGTTACCTATCAGGAACTAGGATTATGATAATAATAAACCCTTGACTTCAGCCCTCTAGCCACCAGGATATACATGAACGGAAATAACATTCGAATCAAAGCAATCATTTACTTACTATTAATAATCTTGTGTGTTAACGTGAGATATTTTCCTCGTGTTTACATAACCATTGATGCAATTTGCAAGTGATTAAACCTGATGATTATCGGCAACCTTGACTAGTCAATATGTATTTATCTGGAAATAAAAGTTATTTTACAGATTTTATCGCGTTTATTTTATGTTTTTACGTTCCCGACGTTTCGGCTGCTTTACAGCAACCACGGTAACGGGAGGACTGAGGTGTTTGATGTCCTAGTGTCATAGTTTAAACTGGAGTACCCTCTTATTTACTTGTTGCTTGCGGTCCATTCTACGCAGAAAATGCTCACAGTGTCTTGAGGTCTTACAATGGTGAGCTTACAGTACTTACGGTACTTTTTGCATCTTTGATTCGCAGCTAAACAGACATGGGGAGAGATCGCCAGATGCTGATGAGCTGTCGCTATCGGACCAGCAGGAGTTGATAAAGAACTTGACTTATATTGAAGGACTTGAGGGATTGACTAATGTAAGTTACCTATATATAGTTTAAGAAACATAAGGTTTCCAATCCCGCATGAAGTCTTCTTTTAAGGACACAAAACGGTCCTCCGCCATTTTATCCATACATTTATGATACCAAATACATGCATAGTCATCAAAATCTTATAAACCACTACGTTTTGCTCGCGGCTCCACCCGCGTTACTTCGATAATGTATCTGACTATTAGTTTAATATTTTTTAGCTAGGAAGGGCAAAGTTTTATGGCGACTCTACTGTTATTTAAACTACATTGTGTTCGCAATGAGCATTTCAAATGGTCCATGAACGTGAAACAAAACTACTAGTTTCAAAGATCATCTCCTACATCCATCCTCACAAACTTTACCTCCTTATATAATAAAATAAAAGAAGTTGACCTGTACACTTCCCCCCCCCCCCCCCTAAGCCCCTTTGGGTTCAAATTTTAAAAAAACCTTGTTTAGCGATCACCCAGGGGCCCAGATGAACCCGCGTGCTAAATTTTAAGTCCCTAGGTGTCATGGTTTCGGAGATTTCGTGATCAGTGAGTGAGGCAGTCAGTTAGTCGGTGGATTTCGCTTTTATTAATAAAGTTAGATTATACTCAAGTAGTACTTTAAATCTAAAGTCACTCAGATTAATTTAAACTAGGATATAATGCTGTATAGAAAAAATATGTATCATTGTGTGTATCAGGAAACACTAGTTTTTTCCCTAGCGTTGCCCTTGAAGCTGTCAAACCATCTCAATGAGATCAGTTACCGCTGTAACGCGATCACGTTGAGACAACGCGTCACGGAAGCCGTGCTATAATGTATCGTATCGAATGCTGTTCGTTTTGTTCCACGTTCATGGACCATTTGAAATGCTCATTGCGAACACAATGTAGTTTAAATAACAGTAGAGTCGCCATAAAACTTTGCCCTTCCTAGCTAACATAAATATTTATGTTTACTTTGTAAGTCAGCGATAGATGTCGCTGGCATGTTTTTGAACTAGGTATCGTTATGTTTTTGGTTTTTATATTGTAAACTATACTACAAAATTACTTCTTGAGCCGGTGCATTCGAGTCAATAAAATGGACTCATGGATGATAATGAAACAATTCTCGTACGACCCTTTTTTCTCAACCCAACTCCATTTCCTATGTAAGGGCCGGTTATAAACATGTTTATTTGTAAGCCGTGCGGTGTGCGCATGTTTCTCTGTCTGTCTCTCTCTCTCTCTCTCTCTCTCTTATAGAAAGCAAGCCAGATATTTTCGTTTCGTCTTTCTATTTCGCATTGAACAGTGTGGTGTCGCGACGATTATTTTTGTTGAGTGTATACAGGTTTTTTGTACATAATAGATAATAAAGGAACTTCGTTCCATCCGGGTGTCCCTTGACACCTCTCAAGTTTTTATTATAAAGTTATGCAATAAAATGTAATCATTATTAAGTTGCTTATCCACCGTCAACACCTATTAAAATCATTACAGGTCGGCAAAAGGCGTTCCTACCAAATTGGTAAATACTACCGCCAACGATACGGCGCTCAGGGGCACAATCTCATCTCGAACCTGTACCTCGGGAAGGAGATCTCCATTCGCAGTACCGACAAAGAGAGGACCAAGATGACGATCCAAGTGGCCATGTCGGCCGTCTATCCCCCAGACGTTGAGCAACAATGGGACGAAGGCCTGGGGAAACTATGGCAGCCAGTACCATACACTGCGGTACCATTGTCTGAGGATTATGTAAGTATAATAATACCAGCCCTTTTATTGTCCCACTGTTGGGCACGGGCCTCCCCTCAATGCGAGTGGGATAAGCCCTTGGTTAACGAATGTTTGGACCCAAGTCATGGATGTTTAACATCTATAAGTAATTTATACTGGGTTCGCCCTCAGTCCACTGCACGGTGTCCATAATACAAGCGTTGCTTAGTGTGGGACCGTATAGTTGGTGTGTTCGTCTGGCGATATTTATTATTAAATTATGGAGTCTTCGAGGTGACACGTTAGTCCATGAGTCAAGCCTCTTAAAAAACTCCTTTCGTTGTGAAAACCACGTGGAAAGAAACAATAAACAGTATACATACATCGACATTCAAATATGAAAACAAAACAACACTAGCATGTATATCACATCACTATATCCATTGCTAAAGTTCACGAAGTTATCATCTATTAGGTAACAGTGATCGGTGAATCGCGAACTTGAACTATTAATCGTATAACGATAAGTGTTATCGTTACAATATAACTGTAGTTGAGAAACGTGGTTTAGGAGAAGTGTTCGGTGTTACACAATTGTAACCTTTAAAATTGGGTTTATGATTTGCGAAATGAATATTTAATGCCATGATGCTAGAAGCCGTTTTTTGAAGATGACTTGAAAGTGGCAAGTCACCTTCTGGCTATGTAATAGTATCAGTAAACTCAGTACCATAAGACTCTGGTGGTACTAGCCAAGGCCGTAGCCAAGAGGTCACTTAGGGGGGGTCAGGAATTCATTATGTATAAAACAGTGGGTTGTCTATGGAATTTTGGGAGGGTTTTGAACCCCCAACCCCCCGATGAGAGGGCAATCTGACACGATCGGAGGGAGGATTGACAAGTCCGTAATGGAGACCTGATTTTTTTAATATATTTTTTTCAGCTTCGCTACTACTCCAACTGCGAACGGTTCAAGCAGCTGATGAAGGAGGGTAAAGAGGACTCCTTGAACAATGAGTTTGCTCCATACCTGGATCTCGTACCGTACCTGGAGATGAAGACTGGACGCAATTTCACTGAAGACCCACTGCTTTTTGAGACACTGTTTGATCTTTTTAGAAGCTTGGTAAGTCTGTGTTAAAATCAACATACTTATATACCTAAGTCTAATGGTTTAAAGTCTTGGCGATAATTAATTTATGAGTTCATTCTTCTGATCGTGCAAAGTTTCAGCCATTTCACTTGGTCTGAAGGGGAGGGGTCTTTGAGCCCCTTTTTTTTTCGTTAACGCTGGGAAATGCACGGATACCGTTCGGGCCGGGGGAACCAGAACTGTTATATGGGGCTCCTGGACACGTCCAGACTACCCACTAAAACCCAGCGGTCCGCCTTCACCGCCTTGAAGTGGGACGCCACAGGATCGCACATGGCATACAACTGTGACGTCCCGGCGTCATTGAGCCCTGGGGAGCCCTGGGGTAACCACGGATACTCACTATTCCTCTTGAAACCCCTGGGATTTAAGACCCGATAGTAGCTGAACCCTGCTTACTGCATTAACTGTCCTGACTTCGAATCCTGGTAGGGGCAAACGTGGTGTGGTGTGCACTAGTGTTTGTACCCAAATCATGGACGTATAATATCTATGTATTGGGATCACCTCCCAATCCGTTGTGGGGTCCGTACCCATAATACATTCTTAGTATAGTATAGTATAATATAATATCGCCAAACGACCATACCAACTGTACGGCCCCAAACTAAACGACGCTTGTATTGCGGGTACCGTACAAGGGACTGATCGATTCCAATATATAATTACTTAAATTAAAAACATTCGACTCTAGTATTTGTGCACGTCACACAAAGCTTGGGCTATCGGGACTCGAACCCGGAGCCCTCAGTACGGAAAGCAGGGTCAAGCACTATCAGCTGAGCCAGTTACGATTCGCTACGTTATACCGAAGAAGAATTTTGATCGTAAACTCGCAAAGATTCCCCAAATGCAGGTTTTGTACGACGTTTTCCTTCACCTCAAAAATTTACTGCATAATTAGCGTATCGTGACGTCATCGCTCATAACAATGCACTTGAGATACGGCAACACATAATGTTTTTTTCGGGTGACAACCCGGTCACCTTGTGTTATGAATTCTGACTTTCTAACCTTTGCGTGCCCCTGGCAAGACATATATAACTGTGTAACATTATACGATTATTATGTAGCTAAGTTTGATTAGTTATTAATTATATTGATTGAATAAATATACTATTAAAATATCGCTAGAAGAACAAACCAATTGGTTACTGGGTCCCTCTTATTCCATTTGTTTTACACCAATTGTAAAGTCCCAAACTAAGCGCCATGTATTCCATAATACAGGCGCCTAGTTTGGGACTTTACAATTGGTGTAAAACAAATGGAGGAAAAGGGTACATAATACATTGTGCAGTACCCATGTACTGCACAATGTATTGGGGGCGATCCCAGAATATAATAACTTATAATGATATTAAACGTTCGAGTCCAAGCATTCGTGTTTACCACACAACAATTGCCCTAAAGGGATACAAAACCGGGACCCTTAATACAGAAAGCATGATAATAATGCTGCAGCCAGCAAATGTTTAATATCTATATAAGTATTATATACTGGGTTCGCCCCCAGTCCATTGTACGGTAGCCACAATACAAGCGATGCTTAGTGTGGGACCGTATAATTGGTGTGTTGGTCTGGCGATATTATTATTATTAAGAAATTACTGCTAACTGCACTGCAACTACTGCGCATCGTAAGCACTGCTAATTGTTCCAATCGTATTATTGATTTGAAATTGTTTTCCTACAGGTTGGCTTAGACCTTGATATTCCGGAATGGTCGAAACCACTGCTGCCGAAGTTGAGTGAAGCTGCCAGGCTGGCGTACAGACTGTATTTCAGGACTGATGAGATGAAGAAGATAGGTGGTGGTGAGTTATTTTGTCTAGTAGCCTTATTAGGACTAGGCTCACCACACACTCGCACTACTGCAGCTCCTGTAGTCCAGGGTCCATAGCGGTGACCAATGAAGACGCTGAGCTTTGATCCTGGACGAATCGCGGGACAAAGCCAATCGTCTTCGAACCCGCAACGAAATTAATCATAATCAGAATATTTTTATTCATGTAAACCATTCTGTACAGTACTTATGACTCGGATAAATTGTTATCAAATGCTAAGCTGCCACTTGACCACGCGTATGGAATGGCTTTCCTATGGAGAAGAACGGGCAAGAAACGCCATGGTTGCTCTTCTATTCAAAAGATCTTTTACACTTTTGAAAGGAAAACAGGAGGAGATGGAAGTTACGTTCTTACGTACACGCGAACTCAAATGTTCTAGACAAATATGTTTGTTTTTATGTGCTTCAATATGTTTTTCGCGACACTCCATCTACAATATTTCTTCGTGTGAGCCTACAAATATTTTTTTTATCCAGGGGTCATTTTAAGCGAGTTCATAGAAGCCTCCAACGCGATTATATCGGGAAAAACAGTGGAAAAACGCCTGCGCATCATCTCCTGTCATGATTTCAATATAGGAGCACTAATGGATGTTGCCGGAGTGAAGAATGAACTCGGTATACCAGAATATGGTGCCGTGTTCGCGTTGGAGCTATATAGGTCCAGGAGTACTGGAGACTATAGTGTCCTGGTGAGTTTATGCAATTTCCATCCTGAGCCCTGAGCTGAGAGTTGGTTTTACTAAGATATAATCTGTGGCAACACTTGTGTTATGGGTACCGCGGTACTGCGATCGCCCCCAGTTCTCTGTACTGTATACAGAGAACTGGGGGCGATCGCAGTGTCACCCAGGTCAGGTTAATGACGAAATTTTTTGAAGAGTCCGACCTGCAACTTTCTGGAGCCTTAAGCCTTGCCATGAGCCAAAGGAAGAAAGTTCAATCCACTTGTCTAGGCGGTCGTAAAACAAAAACAATGCTACAACATTTGTATTGGCCCTTATATCGAATAAAAACTGAAAGGATTCACCCGATTTTTTTAGAGAAACATAGTACCTAGCTAACTTTCAAGATTAGAAGCGATCAGGTATAGACCGGTCCCTATTGGTCCAAAGTGTGCAATTTTCCTTCCTTTATTTTATGCTATAGTGGAAAAGGGCATTAGTTGCAACTAATTAAGGTTTTATTTTATTGAATTGAACCCCCATCTTAAAAGTTTCCTGTTTTATTTCTTTTTTTTTATTTCCAGCCTGTATATTTGCCACAAGCAGGCGAATCCTCTGCCCGTACGCTCAGAATCCATGGCTGTGATAAAACGAGCCACTGCGATTTCAGCAAATTCAAGGCCCTCACTCATGAGTTTTTACTCCCAGAGAAGGAATTCTACCAAGTGTGTAATATCAAAACTGAGTTGTAGATGGCAGCACTGTCAAGTATTATATAGGATTAGATAGGCCAAAATTTACTTAAGTACGTATAAAATGTTGGTTACCATTTTTTAAATACTTCTAGATACAATTATTTACATAATAATGTTGCCCAGGATGTAGGACAACTTGTTTCTCAATAATTTCAAACGATTCAGCCATAGTAGACATAAAGTTATATTTTAAATTGGTTGGTTCAAAATCAGAACATTAATGAAATGTTGCCAATAATAATTTGGTAAATAATCATTTAATTATTATGTGCCATCATTGCACAGAAAAACAACAACAAATAATTGTTGAAAAACACCCGTTCAAACTGTTTTCATATTATTTTTACCGGTACACTAGAGACATCTATCGTCAATCTTAAGAACTAATTCATTAGCATGAGCCACTAGAGTGCGCTGCTTTATGCTCAATAGATGGCGCTATGAACAATATAATGTAGAATATTTGAAAAGTTCCACTCAGTGAAAACCTGAAGAATGTAATAAACCATTGTCTGTGATATTAAAGAACATAAAATAAATGTGTATGTAAATAACATGTTTACAAAGTTAGTAATATAAATGTTTACATGATTTCGATGAGTTTTGTTTCCTATTTCCAGATTCCTTTACTCGAACATAATTGTTTGATGCTGGTAATAAAAAGAGTGATTACCATGACCGTAGGAAAGGGGAGGTAATGGAATTAACACCCCCCCCCCCCCCAATGCCTGATGCAACCTACCGTTTTACACATAGGTACTTACTAATGTCTTTGGTCTAGAGCTCATCCCTCCGAACTGGACCAACCCTCCTCGAAGAGAATCCTGGCTACGGTCTTAGTGATTAATAACTTTAATTTTATTCTTTAGTAATTTTGAGAACCGCTATCTTTTAGTAACAAAGTCCTAATAAGTAGGGCACTTAGGCTGGTACGCGTTGAGATCATTGCTATAAATTAATATCATGGCAATAATTTGTCCAACATTACCAGGACTAATGGCGATATATTTCATAATAATGAGCCTATGACTCTGAGGCTTTAGGTACCGTCATGAGGGAGAGGAACACCGAACTTTTATGGGTATTACACCGAAGTATTAATACATGTATCACAGTATACCTTTAGTTTCTTGCCGGCTCTTCTCAGTGGTACCAACATTCCAAAACCAATGGTATAATTCCAGCCCTTTTTTAATGTCCCACTGCTGGGCACGGGCCTCCCCTCAATGTGAGGGGGATTAGGCCATAGTCCACCACGCTGGCCCAGTGCGGGTTGGCGGACTTCACACATCTTTCGAGGGGTTCTCTCAGACATGCAGGTTTCCTCAAGATGTTTTCCTTCACCGTTTAGCAAGTGATAATCGTGGTTGAAAATGAGAGCCGCACATGAAATAAAATTCCAGAGGTGCGAGCCGGGGTTTGAACATGGGATCCTCGTTACCGAGGCAAGCGTTCTACCAACTGGTCTATCACTGCTATGAAACTAAACCAATGGTAACTTTTGACTATAATATTGATAGATATGTGATTTTTGGTATGGGTACATGAATAAATTAATTTAGATTTAGATTTTAAAAGTAACAAATGTTCTAGAATGGCGACCACGAACCGTAAGACATAGTGTAGGACGGCAGATGACTGCAGTTAAATATCTAATTTAGTGAGACAAGTTACATTTCAAGATTAGATTTTTTTTTTGCTTTTTAGTTTATTGAAGACAGTTTTTATTTTCTTTAAAAGTTTTTTTTTCAGTAAAATTTATATTCGAATCGATTCGGTTACTTATCGAGAAGTGCTGAATCGATCCGCAAATTCGATCCAGCTACCATTACTACAATCTCATACACGTTAAGACAACATGAACATTCAGTATTGGCTATTTAATTCCCCAATAGGGTCTTAGGGTATTATTCTATACAATGTATACGGTCCCCAACGGACACGCACACACGGGACTTGAGTGACAAATGCGCAACTAGGGCTCGAAGAATCTCGTGATTGATCCTTTGGGGTCTAAGGAAGGGGACATGGTAACGATCAATAAGCTGTCTGGTAACAGGAGTGTTTTATTTGTAATAATAATAATCGCCAGACGAACACACCAACTATACGATACCATACTAAGCAACGCTTGTATTATGGGCACCGTAAATTGGACTGTGAGAAAAACTTACATAGAATTAAACAGTACTGACTCGGATACAGACATTTGTGGTCATCACACAAAGTTTGCTCCTACTAAACTCGAACCCAGGACCTTCGGCACAGATAGCAGGGTCACTACCAACTGTGCTATTCAGGTTGTCTTCCAATTTTTGGCGCTCTTGGCGCTTTAAGATTCTGCATAATTATTGTAAGCTCAATGCTTTTACTACTGTAGACATTACTTAGTTATAATTATAACAGGCGCTTTTATAATGGTTATCGTATTGTTAGTGGCTTGATACCGAGCTCCAGAGCCTCTATCTACATTCGCATTGAAAATCTCAACGGTTTTCTACATCGTAACGCCCCTATAAATTTTTCTACAAAAGTAATTTGCAAATGTGGGAATCATGTAGCCACACTTGTAATTAATTAGAGTTAGCACATTTTTGACCAGTTGCTCAAGCCTGCCTAGCCGTTCCTACGATGTTCTCACCCAGCTACAAAATGTACGGGATCTTTTTAAAAATACAGCACCCATGGAGTTTCTTGCCTGTTCTTCTCCATAGGCACAAGCGAGCCGTCTTCCGCTCATCTCTCCGCTTGCAGAACAAGACCATACCCTACCCCAAGGGTCAAATTCGACCGTAATTTACGTAACTCCACGGAAAATGTACGTTTTTCACGTAATTTAGACTTGTGTCTCCTAAGATCGTTTAAAAAGCCTGCCGTAGAGTGAAATAATTGGTAATTCGATTATGTAAGTACCTACTTTATAAACGAACTAGCGATTGACAGCGGTATTGTTAGTGCAACCATTGAATTAACCTTTACTGCTCGACCGACCCATACAAACAGACAAACCGTCAGACAAGCATTCTAGAAACACTTGTTTGAGGTATCTAATAGGGTTCTGTACAACTTTTTAAATAACTTCAATAGGTATAGAGACTCAGCCCAGGGTCCCAAATCTGCTAACACATTCGATTCATAATCGAACAGCAACCGCATAGTAACTGTCACTTTTGACAGATATTTTAAGAGATATCTGTCACGTTTGACAGATATTGTATGGGATATCTGTCAAAAGTGACAGCTACTATGCGGTTGCTGTTCGATAACGAATCGATTGTGTTAGCAGACTTGGGGCCCAGTTAGTTTTACAATAGTATAGATGGATAATTTGTTGACTAATTTAGGCTTTCAGCATCACAAGAAAGAGTTACCTAGTATTATTTTGCCAGAACACCGCATGCTCGCTGACTGAATACAATAACATAACTTATGTCTTCCTAATTAAGGTTGATATTACGTTTAATTACGGCCTATTCTTACGAATACGCAGTACCTAATTAGTTCTGTTACCGTCTAGATATAATAGTTTGGCAGGTGCGTCGTTGGCGTCTGAGGAACCCTTAGAACGCGCTGGTTCAGAATTAATTAGATACAAGGCCAGAATTTTCTATTTATCGTAATAAAGCTTACCTGAATTATTCAAGCGCTCAGTATCTTCCACACGTGTAGAGTTTTCCTTCTGAGAATAACGTTAAATAGGTAGTACCTATATCAAAAACAAGTATTCATATTCTAATAAGTAAGGTTCTCTAGAAAAATATATGGAAATTTTCGTAGAATCATTAAAGAAAAGTCTTCTAGCTTTGTTACTTTACTGTTAGAGACAATATCTCACAAAGTGTCCATGAGGGAAATATGTTTACTAATCTTATTAAAAGTGGCTTATTTTCTGTCGAACTATTTCGGGTTCTTAGTCAATTACCTTTGCGGCGGGACTAGCTGGGGTTCAAAGATCGATGTCGTCGTTGGTCACCACTGTGGATCGTGGCTTAAAAGAGTAAAGTGGTAGGGCTGTGGCGGGCTAACTCCCAAAAAAGACTTGCTAAAAGTGTTTACATTCTCCCAAATTCATAGTTAATTTTCGTCCATTCACAGTGATTGTACAAAACACCTTTATTGTTTAATACTTGTATATATTTGGGGGTTGATCTATCATCCTTTTAAGTTGTGTGAGCGAATGTAATTCACCCATTCACTTTTGTCGTCCTTCCCCAGGAACATCCCGAATCCCTTAGGAAAAACTGCAAATCCTTTTCTGATAAATTAAGTCATAAAGAACCCTTATTCAATCTCCTCACACCTCATTTTTAAATCTTTTCCGGTATAATAAATCACAATTTTGCCATTCGCAAAACGGCGCTGACTTTTGGAACGAGGGGGCGGGTATACGCGACGAGAATTTGAAGTATCACTTTGCGTTTCACTGCCCGTTTTTATTGCAGCGATCTCATTAATCTTGGTGCTATCTGCTAAATGGAAAATAAAGCAGGTAATGCAATCCAATTTCAAAGGTTATCGAAGTTGACGTCACACCCTAGTTTAAGACACGTACCTCGATGGATACGTACCTACTTTTGTAAATGTATGCTTAGTCTGGTTCAGAATTATAACACTACACTCATTATTTCCGAGGGTACGTTGAGGCGGTAATTTTTGCATTTTAGTCGTGGTCTTGATACGCAATCGCTCATATAAACAAGTTAGACAAATGTGATGCGAATTAATCAACCGATTATCAACCGCAGTCCTGATTACATAACTTAGTGCCTAGTGCTAATAATAAACTCGCAAAATTTGCTTTCAAATCGCTAAGTCGTATTAGATAGCCCTGCCACGTAGATACTACAAATTTACGATTTGAAAGCAAATATTTTAGGATTTTTGAAATCGCTAGGGTGCTGCAAGATACATAATCAGGGGGCCGAAGTCAAGAACTTTAGTCAGACCTTAAAAATACATCAATATATTTCGATCGCCATTTCGTACGATCAATGCGTTCCGATCGTCGCATGATTGTGCGAGTGATTGCTGATGAGGACAACGAACAAACAATTCTGAAAAGCAGTAGTCCATAACCGATTATTTTAATACCGGTAATGATTCTACTGGGGTCTTATAAAGAGAAGGCGGCAGGAACTTCATGTAAATATCGGTTATCAGATAAATCATATAGCTCTCTTTCCAAACTACATCACTTTCGTGTAGTTTAATGAAAATTCCGCTCTCAAGCGGCCTACTAGTTAGCAAACACAAGTGAATAATTAGGGTCTCGTCTGGCGACGTATGACCAACCCTACATCCTTCCTAACCTTGCCGTCGAGATTAAAACAAATTCGATTTAATCCTTCTAGTAGCTACGTACATAGACAGGCAAAAATAGGGCTTAACTTGTCGTTTATAATGAGTTTCTAGGCGAACTCGTAATCAGTGGAGAGAGACTAAGCACTGGTAGAGATGATGAACTTATTCCCACAGTTGGTCCGGTCTTTACCTGTCGGAGCTTGCCTAACATTGGTACGAAGTGATTTCTTATATTTACGCGAATACAACATATTGAAATAAAAAGCGCACCATTGCAAGACCTCAATTGCTCCTTGCATTTTATTTGAGGTCCCGTCACTCGTGATAGATAGTTTCTCGATTAACATCTTAGAGGAGTTCGGTGTTGCTGGCTTCTTTAATTATCGATCAAACTTGTTTGGTTTATAATTGGAAAAGTTGACGTCAAGCCGAGAGACAGTAGTGGGTACCCTGTACCCCATTTCTTTGAAAATATTAAAAAAAACATTCTTGGGTGTGTAAATATAAGTGTGGTAAATAGGAAGGTAGGTTTATCAAACGAGGTGAACTATATAACCGATAACTATAATAATTATAATAATAACAATTAACTGTCACAAATTGCAATCAACGGACAATTAAGTGCAATCGTAATGGAATGTTTAATTAACACAGATATAAACAAATGAGGTAAGTAATATGCGTGAACTAATGTTAGACCTATAAATAAAAGAACCCATTCGATGGGAGCCCTCTATAGCCGTTGACTAGATCTGATGCCTGATAGAGAGGGACAGAGCTATACCTACTTACAAAGAAATACCACTGATAGCTGCCTGTTTCGTACATCTATGAGATTATTGGCAGGGAAGATGGGAGGATCTTTTTCCTCGCCAACCAACACCAGACTATTTAAGTACATATCATGATGTCAGCTTCATCTAGTATCTTAAGCGTGTAGGCCAATCAGCTAACTGTACCGGGTGGTTGAAAGTTCATTCCCGCTCGGGCAAATTTCGGTAATGATCAAGATCATTCCTGTTTTCGCGCTGGTGTGGGTGTTACTAGGGTCACCATAATTGTACATTGTATAGTTCCCATAATACAAGCGGTCTTTGGTTTGGGGCAATACAGTTAGTGCCTAGTGACTAAGAGAAATTCGACCAAGTTGAATGAGATTTTATCATATCACAAGTTTAATGAAATATATGGCAGCAAGAGTGTTGTACCTATTGATAACCGATAAAGAAAGAGTTATTACAATATTAATACGTAGGTACAGCTGCGGAATTCAATTTGGGACACATTTAAGGTTTAATATCGTACAGCAAACGTATAAGGGTACTTTTTGACTGACGTTACTAGGAGCAATTTCTCTCAGTTATGACGATATACAGATATACGACCTTATTGCATTTTAAGTGTCATTGAAATGATATTAATGTTCGCGTCCGTATCGACATAGATTATCTATACTTTACCGTTTGACAATAAGTTAAGGTTTTCGTTTATTTCTGTTTTTCAATAAGAGACCTTATATTAAAGAAGTATTTACTTGCGTAAATGAAAAAGTGCGTTTGTTATATAAGGTGTGACAAAAATAGTGTAAAATATTTATATATATATAAGTTAACAATACCACATAAATAAATCAAATTATTAGACATTTAAAAAATTACACCCCGTACTGAGCGCATGGCAAAACACTACTGGACCGCCATGTTTTAAAAAAAACTAACATTATTTACACAATTATTTTATAAGGTGTAACAAAAAGTGTAAAATATTTTAGGGGGCCATTGGTAGGCTATAAAGGTCACATTCTCGAAAAGAAAATCAAATTATTTGACATTTTAAAAATAACACTTTATTAATTAATTGTGCGGTGAAATTGTACTGGCTTACTTTCTCACAGAAAATTCAAACACTGTATATCTACACATAAGTAAGTGATCGTTATCAACTACTTGTTAACCCCTTAAAATATTTTATAAAAAAGTACACCTTATATATTGGTATAATAATAGGCGAGTACATTTATTTACATGCTTACATTTACACATAGATTTAAAAGCATGGATCTATTTTTGTTTGGTAATACTTATGGAATTTATATTATTGTAAATATGTTACAATGAAGATAATGAATGCCCTTTGTTGGAGTGTAGTTCAAGGATAAAAGATTAAAATTATTCAAAGAATGAGATAAGTACCTACCAGTATAAGACCTATACGGAATATCCATTCATTTTATGTTATGCTTTTCTGTTACCGAGAAACTTTCTTCTTCATTTAAGTTCGAGTTTTATACAAGTTCGAAATCTTTACAGGATAGGTACTTAAGTAAGTAAACAACGAAATTCTTCATAACTAATATTAGAACAGATCCCACCTACTTATTTACAGTCTTAACTTTTCAAAAGTAGCTAGATATAGTAAAATGTTTGCCCAATTTCACGCTTGGACATCAAGGCACACAAAGTAAAGCATTCTTATCGTTACGTCAAAATACTTCATAGCAAGTTAACTTTCTAACCATAAGTTGGACGTGCAATTGTATGAATTTATCAGCTGCCAGTTCAACTTCATTATTGTACAAAAGATCACTATTAAGTTTTTGTTATAAAAAACTTGACAAAAAACCGGTTACGCAGGTAAGTTCCCCTCCCTAGCACCAATCGTATCTACTTTGGGTTTCTGTGGGCGCGAACTGCTTGCAGGCATGCAAGCGCAAGATGGCGCTGCTAACTTCACGTTACGCGCGCGCTAGCAGCCGATGCCGCGATGCCGTGCCGTGCGCTGTGAGCCTGCGCCAGCAAGTTCGTGACTTAAACAAAAACAAACGATTTATTAACGTTCCAAACCATGTTTTAAACACGCACAACGCCTTTATTTAACAACAAAACCCAGAACAAATGTTACTAACAGTGAATCGTAACGTTCCAATAACTCGGTAAAGCAAAGTTTTTGAGTTTTGTTTATGTATACTCATAAACTGTAAAGTGAGAAACGAGACGAAAACCGGCCGAGTTTAGAAGAGCAACAGTTTGCCGCTCACGCACACGCGGCCGGGCTCCTTCGATTTTGTTAGGTTATATTGCTGTCAGTCGCGCAGTCATCGTCTGGGTGCTACGTCGCGTCTCTGTTTCGCGTGTTTGTTATCTTCGAAAACTTTTTATCTGTGACGAATATTACCGATTATTGATGCGAAATCGATCCGAATAGCGAATTATATCGAAAAAAGTGATGTTCAGTTGTGCTCTAGTGTTTTTGTGGTAGTTTTTATGTGATATCGAGTGCATTCTTTCGGTGATTCATCTCGGAACAAGAAATTGTGTACCTACTGTGTCATACTGTGGATGTATAAGTTAAATTATGTGTAACGAATCCAAGTGAACGTTGGTTCTGTTTCTTGAAAAAAGAATGCAGAGGACTTACATCTAGAGGCGCCACAAAAAGGTAAGTTACCTGAGTACTTACTTATTTATTTTATTATTTAGAAAGTACTAATTAAAGTATGTAACTGTTGGTTGAGCTAAAGATTGTAGGTACCTATTGCTTAGAGTTTAATTGTCATACGCTGGTAGATATCTGCGTTATAGTGTATTATGTAAGGTATCATCAGGCTAGGACTAAGCACTGGGGATTGAGCAGCGGAAAAAAAATATTGATGCGACAGTGAAGCCTCGGTAGGTATACATAGAGCTTGTTACCTTTAAAAGTAGGTAGGTACCTATACGTAACATAACAAAAACACAGAGTAAGGCAGGTATACATATTTTCGTATTCTAGGACCTACTATCCAGGTAGGTACCTGATTACTACAGACCAATTCCTTTAATAGTTAGGTACCTAACTACAAACTGATCTTATGAATATCCTCCTTTTAGCAAAGAACGGTAGGAACGTAAGTACTATGTACAACGTACGTAAGGTAATTAAGTAAGTAGGTACTTACAGTAGGCACCTACCTACCTACTTCGTTACCTTCTTAGGCACAGGTTATTTCATCAGTCAAGCAAAACGACATGTAGCCAAAGTCACAAAAAAGCAAATTAGGGAAAAAGCGTAGTCGTTGGCTATAACGTAACCTGCCTGCCTGGCTCATAAAACTTTTAATTAAGAAAATGTGTATTGTTCTTCCTTCCGAGGTCAGCTAGAGTAAACAAGAACACTCGGTATTTTTTTATTGATTCAACGTCAACAAAAAGCTTTATGCCGATAATGTTGCCACTTGCCAGTCACAAATTCAGACGAAGAAGTACCTACGGAGTGACGCGAACAACATATTGAAGCCCGAAAAACCAAGTCGATTTGTATAGAACACGCGAATTTGCGTGTACGTAAAGTCGTAATTCGCGTCTACTACACAAATGTTGTTTGTGACACTCCGTGGGTAGTCTCTATTGTTTCCTCGTTTAAAGTCACAAATTGAAAATATTTTTTTGGTTGATAGGAATAATCGCGAAATATGATTCGCGTTGATGACTATTGTCATCTACATACAAATTATTAGGAAGGTACCTTACTTATATTATTGTAACTTTCAACCTTCCTATTGGGCAGTTGTGGGTTTGAATTTGAAAGAAAGACTAATTATTCAGATAGTATGTTTTTCGCCATGTGAGCCCTATGACCTTACATTACTTTGACACTGCTGTCGAAAAAACATATAAATAGTTACAGCATCCATATAGTCACCTATGTTTACCGAATCACTACATTCCTGTATGTACACGAGTGTACACCCAACTATGACGTCATCCACGCACCCCACAGAATAAAAACCTTTGACACTGACTAGTGTTTCTTCACCCCTGCACTAGAAACTGAATTTTATCGAGGGATGAAAACGTGTATTACTCTGACTACATTTCCCCTTCGCAATCCAAATATTTGGATAACAATTTTGTTGGGCATAACAGAATTCAATATGATGTTGGGCTTAAAATATGAATGTAACGGTTTGTAAAGTTACACCAGCAAAGACGACTATCGCCTTAAAAGAATCCTTTAAACCTGGGATTTCCAAACTATTTTGGGCAACGGACCCCTTTTTCCAAATTGAACTGATTATACCTTAGACCCCCATAGCAAAATTACTTTAAAAAGCCTATCTCTAGTTTAATTTCCTCTTGTACAAATTTGTGCACGCTTATCGACTTGTTGAGGTTTTTAAAAGTACAACAATGATACTTCCTACTAAAATATTAGTCATTCTTAGAACAATACAGTATTGAAATAAAACTAATTTTAAGGATTTTATCGCGTTTATTTTATGTTTAACGTTCCCGACGCTTCGGCTGCTTTACAGCAACCATGGTCACGGGAGGACTGACAAGACACTGTGAGCACTTTCTGCGTAAATCGGACCGCAACCAACAACTGAATATGAGGGTAACCTAGTTCAAATTATGACACTAGGACGTGAAACACCTCAGTCGTCTCATGACCATGGTTGCTGTAAAGCAGCCGAGACGTCGGGAACGTTAAAACATAAAATAAATTCGTTTTATTTCAATGCATTCGCGTAAATATATGAAATCAATATTTCTCAATTGTGCATCAAGGATATCTACCAAAAACAGTTTACCAAGTCTTCCTACTAAAACTGATTGGATACTCACTTAAATAGTCGTCGATTCAGCCACCTATCGTATATAAAATTAGATTTTTCCACGCGTTGCCTTCCAGCCGATGGCTAGGGGTGCACCCCACTTCAATCTGAAGGCGTCTTACCTGATTACACTCGTAGATTACGAGTCTATTCACGTGGATTGAGGTGATTTGAATACAGAAAGTATTTATGAGGCAGCCCTGGACAAAGAACGTATTGAAATACACACTGAATGGGAGAACCATATCTTTATCTGTCCAGGCAAACATAGAAAAGACTAAAGATACAATTTCTCTCACAACTTTTTATCCGAAAACCCATGTTAAATTACGAACAAATGAATGAATGATGATGAAGATGTTTTGTCGACCTTTAGAATATGTTAGATAGAGTAGGTACTATATTCTGCCACCGCAGCAGAAGCACACTGGGATTTATTATGCAAATTTCTACGAATTGCACTTACTCTATGTTTAATCCATAAACTAGTCCCGCCCGTTGCGCTTGCAATTCCTGCTCTACCAAGTCACGCGAAGCTGGAGACTGGTTTTCCTAAAATAATTCGCTCCCCTAACCAAACACTTACTGTACTAGCGTAGGTGCGTTAGATATAACTCTAGTTAACTGTAATCCGTCAACGTTAACTATTTTCAGAACACCCTTTGTTAATGTACACGGGATGTGATTGGACGTGTTCGAAAATAGAGGTAATGTTTGGCCAGTTGATGGGATGGTTTCAGACTAAAGAAGATGTCTCTCAAAATTATGAACCCCCAAATGCATACAAAAATATCGCTAACCTTTTTTTTTTATAAGAAAGTGCTTTGTTTGTAACGCCATTATGAATGGATTAAATCTTTTATGTATTTGGGAGTGAATGAGATATGAAATAAAGCATATGTGTAACTAGAGGGATTAGGCCATGGTCAACCACGTTGGCCCAGTGCGGTTTGGCGGACTTCACACGCCTTTTGAGAGGTTATCTCAGACATGTAGGTTACCTCGCGTTGTTTTCCTTCATCGTTTACCAAGTGATAATCATAGTTGAAAATCAGATTCGCACATGAAACCGATATGAAATCTTTAAAATGAGTAATATGTAACTCAAGACGCAAGCCTTTTATTAATGGAGAGTTCACGAAGATAGCATATACCTTTTAAATTACTTTCTCCTACATGACTTAAGATAATTTGGTTGGTTGAAGAAAATCGTTAAGAGTTAGAACTCTTAACGATTTTCTTCAACTTGCGAATCTAAATAAAATATATATTGAAGTCTTTAAAAATGCGATTTGTGTTTCTTGACTCCTATTTTAAGAGGTTGCCTTCTCAATCGTGCCTAAATCTCTTTGTTGGATGGATATAATATGGGCGTACTTACTTCCAGTTGGCTTGAACTCGGCTGACCCTGTAAAGCAAAGACATACCTACCTAATTGAAACATGGTTAGCTGCTGACTTAAAATCTGAATAGGCAGCTTGTACTAAAAAGGCATGCAAAGTGGGTCCGTGCCAAGTTTGACTCCTAATCTTATTTCAATTCACTAGTTGGGACTGCCGCTACATAGGTACCTACTACTAAGTAGGTATAATCTTGTCCCATTTTCCTTCTCACAATGCTGTGCCGTTGCGATTCTGATTGCAAAGTTTAGTGTTCTAAAAGTGTTCTTTCCGTTTGGCGTTGACAAAAGTTATTTTTGCTATTTCACTCAGAATTTGAAATACAAAAAGGTTTGTCGTTAAATATCCTAGAGCTTGCAGTTTGAGAAGCTTGAAAATGTATTAAGTAGTTGAGAATAATGGGACACTAAACAACGCAAAATAGATGTAAAATTTTATTATTTTCGCAATAAAATAGACCCTAACTTTTAAATTACTTGCCAATAAAAAGGACGACTGCATACTAATATTTTCGTCACCCGATGTTAGGTCCGCGTGAGATCCTAAAACTTGACTCAAATCGTCCGTCTTTGTCTAATCCAATAGAAGTTTGATACACTGTGCATTCAGATAATCCAACTGATGTACCAGATACCACGGAACCCGTCAGGCAGTTATCTGTAGACTTGAGTATGCCGCCTTGCTTCCTAGGAATGCATAATGCAATTTAACAAACAGCCAGTTTGAACTTGCTAAGTTTGTTACGCGACGCATGGCGTATGTATATCACGTCAGAAGAGAGAGCCGAGAATCTTCAAATACTAACTTAACATGGGTAAGTACCTACCTCTATTTCACTTATATAATTCGCCCAAGTTAACGGCTGCTTATTCATGTGAACAAATAAGTTTTTGACCCCATAACACGTGTCGATACTTAAGTAGGTATCAGTAAAATCTCCTTCAAGTGCCGACACATGCCATCGTGAGTCCCTTAAAGTACCTTCCAATTTTTACAATAAGCTATTTACAATAGTGGAACTACTGTATAAAGGTAGTGGGGTTAGCAGTTTTGCTTTAAAAATTAGACAGAAGAACAGAGCTTAGCCAAAGATGTACTGAAATACTTAAATAAACCCTAAGCTATTTTAGAAACTTCCTTTGAAATCCACCATAAATTTCGCATTGGTATTTTATAACACCATCAAAGGCCGTTCCACGCTGATGTTAATTCGTGTTTGTACACAGCGCCTTTGATATTTTATCCGATAACCGCCAGTTTCCTTAGCCATGACGCGTGTGTGCTTAATTTGGTGCCAAATTGGCAATGATATTAATTTGGCATCGGTATTGCCAACCATCGCAGAACGAAATTCAATTTTTCTTTCTCGACCTCATAAATAACGTTCCTATTTCTGTCCTCCTTTTTCAACATTTGGAATTAATTTATCAGCTGGTTTTTTAGCTCGTTTCAGCAATGTTAAGGCGTTATTAACACTTCTGGGTAAGGCACTTAGTGAATGACTATCATTTAATATTCCTTAACATGAGAGTTAGATTTATATATATATATATATATATAAACCCTAGTGTCATTTAGTAAGATCATAGGTTATACATGAAGAATTCGATAAACTCTCAAAAGGCTGTAAGGTAGAGGTTTTTGTTTTAAATTTTACAAATCTTGATGAGGAAGTTACATTCAAAGTAACACAAGCAAGCTAGTTTAATGATTATAAAATGTTTGAGAAAGATATAGGATTTACATTTGCTTAAATATGTTTTCAAGATCCCGGGTCGATCGCAGCATCGACTAGCTAACGACCTCTACGTTTTTGCTCCAGATATTTATCGCCACAATTTTCCCTACTAATGTTAAAGCCTTAAATATGAAAAGGAATGCGATACCTTAAATTCTCGGTAAAAGGCCTAATATTTTAGGTAGTAGGATTTAGGATTTGAGTTGATAAAGTATCCAGAAAAGGACCTACAGTACCCATAAATTACTTCTATGAGCTTAACTTTATTGGGAGGCAATAAAGATGAGATAAATTAATTATTTAGGTAAATACTATACAATTTAAAAGAACCCAATTTAGAAGAAACTGTGGATTTCTTAGGGCTTAAGGGATTGTATTGGATTCCCCATTGTTACACGTTTATCTCTTCAGTTGAAGTAATACCAACATTCTGGACAATAGTTTGGTGACGGCAGGATTGACATCTTGCAAAAGAACTAGTTACGTTTTATATTCAACAAATTCATTATCAGTGAATCAATAAGCCACATAGTAAATCAGCAAATTCATT
Organism: Pheosia gnoma; assembly: GCA_905404115.1. Taxonomy (NCBI): domain Eukaryota; kingdom Metazoa; phylum Arthropoda; class Insecta; order Lepidoptera; family Notodontidae; genus Pheosia; species Pheosia gnoma. The sequence continues at coordinate 7,057,898 of FR989915.1, forward strand.
CCGATCACTTATATCATAAGACGTCTATGACTTTGGAGTCACATTTATCCCGGTTATTCAGTTAAGGGCAGAAATGATTTGAGGTCTTATCTATTTGTTTTTTCTTCATAGACATAAAGTTAGCAACTGAACTGGCCGTGCCTGCAGTGCGAAGCAAGTAGAAGCGAGTCACAATTAGTAAGCTCCGCAACATGTTCCCCCTTCCTTTGTTACCGGAACATTGTAAAAACCAGACTAGCCGGGAGCGAACTTGACAACCACCGTCCTTAAATTGAATAGAGAATCCAAAGTATGTTCCTTCTCCCTCGTTCCTGTATAATTTAGATAGTTCACCAACTTATTTGTAGTAGTTACTCTCAGAAATATGTCTTCCGCTGTAACAAGTTTCTTATTACAGAATTCACAAAATTTCTTCAATGAAGATATTAATTAGTGCCCTACAAAACTTGCTTTTTAGTTAGTCGGTGATTCTATATGGTTGGTTTAATTTTATGTTTACCAGTACTTCAAGTGATGAAAGTAGTTCTATACAATCATAATTACTAAGTCAATGCTAAGTCAAATCATTTATTTCGTATAGGCCTCCGGGGTACTTACAAATTGTGCTAGCTAGCTAGCTCCAGTGTATTGCCATGCGAGGGGCACACACGCTACACTTTGACACCATAAATCTTAATTAACGCTAGATATTTGAGCGTCTACTTATGTCCATACACATCAGTTATGTAATGGATGCCCCTTTTTATTACATATATATTAAATCGTACATGTAAATCCCTTCCTTTCACAAATAAATAATAATGAAATGAAGCACACTGTAGTTTTCCACGACATTCATACAAAACCACTTACACATGCTTCAGAAACAAATGTCGCGAGGAATGTTACTGAATAAAAGAAAACATGAAAGTCCTGAAATTGAGATGGTATATATACGTAAGTATATACATATATCAAGTACCCAGATAATAAAAGTCTAAATTGGGAGTACTGGCACCATTATGTCTATCATATTGCGGTCCTTCAAAAATTGCCGAGGACCACTTAGGGCGACGTGCTCAAGGGCCGATCCGGTGTCGGTCCCCTCTTGACTGGTCTCGAAAAACTCCTTCCGTGTCCAAAAAACTTGACTTAATTTCGTATACAGGGCATCGGGATTTGCATCATAAAAACTCCCGTGTTAATGCGACTATCGCTTGAAAGATTCGCTTTAGATTCATAGTATTTTTTTGTTGAGGGAGTTTAGAGCTCGCGGTAACGCACAGGGTTGGAAAAAATCTGATTTTTTTAAATGTAATTTACGAAATAACTGTTAAAAATACGGTAAAGAGTTATTTTGTCGTTCTATGATGACATTTTATTTTGCTGTGTGACTAGACTATGACATGTATGAGGTCAATTACCAGTATGAAGGAGATGCTTATAGTTCTGCTAAATTCAAAACACCCGTCGCCTTCGTTCGAGGCGTACGCGCGTAAAATAGCAGATATTTCAATTAGTAAGATAATCATGAAGTGCGACGTTGCCACACCTACGATTTTTTAAAACTGTTTCATAAAACATTTTAAAGTGCGTATTAATCAGTGTCTATAAATTACACTGTACTGTAGCAATCTGTAGTCTGCCTACCTAGCCGTTCCTACATTGTTATCACATACCCATAACAATGTACTGCTCAAAAATGTAAAATATTAATATATTATATATTAATAATAATTCTTGCCCGTTCTTCTCCATAGGAACGACATTCCGAACGGGTGGTCAATTTGTAGCTTAGCATTTTGTAATTATTTTGACAATTCAGAAGTACTGTACTAAATCGTTTACAGAAATAAAAATTAATCTGATTCTACTTAAATAAATATATGTACATAAAAAATATGAATATTCTGTGACGGTATAAGTATCATTATGAAGTCCATTTGAGCTCACAAATCGTATATAATCTGTCCTTAACAAGTTTTTAAGTGCAAATATAAAAACGTATCATAAAGGGTTAATCCCAGTTGACTCAAATCTATTCTCGGCGGTCATCTAAACGTAAGCTTGTAGACTTAAGTACGCCCCGTGCCCGCGACAGCTGCCTCAAATCGCACTTTAGTAACTCCAACGTGTCTCACTTTAAACTACAAGTATTTTATCTTAAAACTAGACTCTGCACGTGAATTTTCTATTTCAGTATAAAAATAAATTTTGATCTGAAAGTTGTTGAAAAATCTGAATCAGTCTTGCTATGTTTTTATTTTATTAACGTATAACTATAAGTGTATAGTTTTCTCTTTTTAATCTTTTATGATAAAGGCATACAACCAACTAATTTATAAGATTGTCGGGTTATATTAATAATAATAGAGAGACATAATTATAATAATAATATCGCCAAACGAACACACCAACTATACATCCCACACTAAGCAACGCTTGTATTATCGGTAACGTGCAATGGATTGCGGGCGAACCCAGTCTGTGATACCTATATAGATATGAAACGTATGACTTGGGTACAAACATTCATGCTCATCACACAATGATTGTCCCTACCAGGTTTCAAACCCAGAACCCACAGCGCAGACAGCAGGATCACTACCAACTGCGCTAATCAGTCAGTAAACCCCTAAACAAGCATATTTCATATTTGTATGTACGTAGGTATATGTTGTTTCTTTGTATCTTTATGAGAGTATTATAACTTTTAAAAATATCATAACTAATCTTAGGGTTGACACTAAACAAAAATATTTACCAAATCGAATTCTATACATCTATTTTTTTTTCAGACTTACCAACAATATACAATTGATGCCAAAAATATATTTCTTATGGACTGGACTTATAACTTCTAGGTATATTTCGGTATATTCATATTTTTCTATAGAGGAGGCAGTAATTCTATACACGTGTACCTTTCTAGCACTATATAAAGAAGTTTTTACTTTGGCACATGTAATTAACTGTATCGTTTTGTCCAAGCAAATAATATTTTTCACATAAATGTGCAAGTTTAATTCTGATCAGCCGTGTACTGATTGATCGTACAGCCTCGGACGCATACCGCGAGGGGGAAGCGGACCAACACTAGAGTCTGAGCAAAAAAATAATTTTTACATATCAGTTCGTAACACGTAACAAAAATTGTAAAAAAAAAATGTTTTGGTATATGTACCGTGTATACATCCAAATGCACTTAGTAAAAAGCGGTTATTTTAATATTATAAACAGACACTCCAATTTATTTATTTGTATAGATACCTAGCTCTAGCCGACGTTATATTTAACAGACCAGCAGGCATTTGTGAACTAACTACGCTTAAGCTCTCTTGAGAGACTAAGAACATCTCGCTTGGGCGACTCTTCGTACAACTTAGACAAGGGATAGTAACTTCTTTGTTAAGAGCCTAAAGTGTTTATTTGTACTAACATTTCCTACAGCCTGTTTGATTAAAGGCCATACAAAATACAGTCAAGTTACATGACACTACGACACACATATGACCTAGGTCCGTAGCGAACGGTCGCGCTGCCTCGTCTTAGCGAAGTCATCTGTAATTTGCCTTCGTCACGTCTTGAAGCGGAGTCAGCCTTGCGAGGTGGCGCGATCAGTCTGTACATAGCCATCCAATAAGCGACACAATTAATACATTATTAATTAATACAATATAGCACAGGGCCTATTCCTAGAATAAAATCCTGCTGCTGATTGTAAACTCATCCCAAAGCACACCAATAAGCTCGTTCTGTTACAGGGCGTTGTGCGTTTCAAGTTTAAAAAAAACACATCGTTTACACTAAATAGTTACATTCATAAAACATACGAAATACAATTAATTAATTTAATTTAAATGTGAACCGCCAACCCGCACTGGGCCAGCGTGGTGGACTATGGCCTAATCCCCCTCGCATTGAGGGGAGGCCCGTGCCCAGCAATGGGACATTAAAAAGGGCTGGTATTATTATAAATGTGAACCTTGCACCGCGGATGGTGGGTTAAGTCGGACGGAGGATGAGTGGATATAAAACTGATGACGGATGGACTTGGTGGGAATGGGGTTTTGCTGACATCAGCAAGAAGGCAAGGTGTAACAGTTCATCAGCACTTGCTAATGAACTGTGCTGCCTCGCGAGCCACGCTCAGAGGTGCTGTGCGTAGGCTGACAGCGACTCGAAGACAGCGCTCGCTCATCTATCCCCAGCACTATCACGACCTGCCCAGCGAGGCTAAACGGTCGGTCTGGTCTTAGCTAATAAAATAGATATCCTTTACAACTTGCATATCTATGACTTCTTGTAGTAACTTCTCCAGTTCCTATATTATCTCCTGTTAGTATTCGGCTCGGTAGGCTAAAGCAATAGCTTACGTCACAGATACACAAGTGTCGACGGCTAACTTTGACAAAGTTCCGCAGAGGCGGCTCCAGAAAGTCACGTGTAAATCTTTGTGCAAGTCCTCAACTTTGCCAGTAGTTGTTAGTGCTTTGAGTTTAGTTGTATGACTTTAATTAAACTTCTGCAAAATTAAAGGTTTAACCGAATAATTGTTTGAATGTCTTGGTTTGCTAATTACCATGGGAGGAAAAATGGCTAATTGATAGGATTTCTTTTAATTTCATATACCACCCGAGGTTCAATTAGACTTCGCGGTGCATGCTACCAGGGTAGATAAAAATAATGTTTAAAAAAACATGATTTATTTGATTGTTTTGTAAAATTTCTAATTTAAATTTAATTTGGCCGTAAATAGTGGTTTTACCTTATTAACTGATAAGTTCTGGGTTCAGTAAAAACATTATTTTTCTAATTTCTCTCAGATTTTATGATTAAAATAAATTTCAAAATAAATGATGTTATTTTTTTTATTGATTCGAGCCCTAAAAATTGATTTATTATCGGTGGTTGCCTCAACATAATTAATAGATAATTTATGTTAAAAACTTCAGCGCGATATTTGCAGGTAGTGTGTAGATTTTGATTATTTCAAGTACTTTATTTTATATGTAGTTTGTTGTGTTAACATTACAATGGCATGCTAAGTCTAAATATAGAGCTAACAACTTAAAACCATACAAGCATGCAGTAGAAAGCGCGTTAAGGCCAATGGCATGCAGCCCCATAACAGTAATCGCAACTGCTGTAAACATCCAGGTTATCAGTATGCCCTTTAAAAAAAATCGGATTTTGGAACACTGTCTGGTAACCTAGTGGCACTTTGTTCCACACAGTTCCTAGTGACCCTGCCTTCTGAATACAGGCTGAATTTTTCAAGTGTGCGTGGATGACCAAATCCGAAACTATAGGGAATAGCGAGAAATGCTTTAAGGATTCTCGAGAACGATTTTGATGAAGATGAAAACTGCATCATTGGATATTTGAGAAAAATAATTTCCCTAGCCAGGAATTGAACCTGTTGATTTTAAAAAAAAACGAGATACTCTATTATGGCACCAGCAGATTAAGTCGCTAATAAAGATCAAGTTCTGGGATGTATATTACATACGGACAATTTGACTAGGGTCTTTAGTTCCCATTCCGGTAAGTTAATGAGTCGTGAGAGATGACTGATTTTAGAGTCTTGTTGTGTGTGTGTGAAATGATAATGGCGTTATTAGTTCTATTAAAGTTCTCAGAATAAAACCGAAAGGTCTCGTAAGCAATTAATCATGCCCAAAATTTCGTAATTGTACCTACTAGAAATACATGGCCTAAATATCCATAGTTTTTCAAACAACACTTCAGATTACAGCGGTGGGTCGCAATCTAATTATTTACGATCCCACAATTAGATGCGAACCGCCTACACTGGCTTTAATTAGAAAAAAATAGAATAGGGCGGGGACACGTGCTCTGAGGAAATTGTTGCCAAGTTAATCGCTTGGTTACCTAATTCCTATTACGTGGAATCGATGGGTATGTTATTTCAATTGTAACTAGCATTAATGTTTTCTTAACACGAACCTAATGTTTTTACCTAGCGGTACGACAACATTAACGTCATGCATCCCGCTCACACTTACGACATCATAAAAAGTAGAACAGTGATGGCATGCTTTTCGATGACGTTACGATAACATTATGAGTGGTATGGTTGCGAACAGTAATAAGAGACCCTTTATCTTAATATTTGCAATACATTTATAATGCAATATGGTTGTATATCTGTATCTCGTGCCTTCGTCTTATCGTCATACCTGAGAGCAGTTGCCCCTACTCCAGTCAAATTAGTAGCTCTTAAGGTATACGTTTGCTGTACGATATTTAACCTTAAATGGGTCCCAAATTCAAGTTCGCGACTGTGCATATCCTACTGGATGCTAATGTTGTATCTACAATTAATTTGTGAAGGTATTTTGATGTCTGATTTGAAAGGGCGGTATCTAGTAGGGGTATAATTTTATATGTATAGTCTGGACTCTCCCTCAAACTATAAAGTTTGCATGTTTTTCCATAACATGTTCAGGCCTCGGTGCCCGGAATATCCTAAAACAATAAAGAAGTTGTTAATCAATGTACCTACCACATAGATGATGTTTGAATAGATTTTCTGATCGTATCTGTTTGTTCGTCACTAACGATTATAATATACAACACTGATTTTAATGAAAAGCAAATATTTTAGTTGCCGTACCTCAGGCATAGTCTTCATTACATACCGTTTCGGTAACGTGACATCGTTCATCCCTCTCACACCACAGATATCTATACATATAAATAAAATTGGAGTGTCTGTTTGTAATATTAAAATAACCGCTTTTTACTAAGTGCATTTGCATGTATAAACGTTACCTATACCGAAACAACATTTTTTACAATTTTTGTCTGTCTGTCTGTCTGTCCGTCTGTCTGTCTGTCTGTCTGTCTGTCTGTCTGTCTGTTTGTCTGTCTGTCTGTTTGTTTGTTCCGGCTAATCTCTGAAATGGCTGGACCGATTTTGACGGGACTTTCACTGGCAGATAGCTGATGTAACAAGGAGTAACTTAGGCTACTGTTATTTTAGAAAAAAAAATATGATCTCACGAAAAAAAAACAATGTTGCAGCGCAGCGCCTGATTGTTTGATAGCAACAACCTGCAATGCGTCCCGCGGGCTCAGAATGGGCGGGCAGGCGGTTGTCAACGGTTGTCTTTGTTAAATACCACGCGGGCAACAGCTAGTCATTAATAAGAATGACAGTGACAGCATATTTCACGATGACGTTACGATTACATTAGAAGTTCCCGCTTACCTTACTTATCTCATTACTATGTTCCAGAAATATTTTTAATTCTTTGCCTGTATGCAAGCTTTACAAGGACAAAAGGAAAACGGTCAAATTAACTACTATATATATTTAATACACTATTAAATTGATTTCATATATTTACGCGAATACTACACATTGAAATAAAACTATTTGTTTCGAATTTTATTGCGTTTATTTTATATTTTTATTACGTTATTATAATTTTATTACGTAACACATAAAATAAACGCGATAAAAATCGAAAAAATTGTTTTATTTCAGCATATATAACAATATAAAGTTGTCTTGTAACAATTTGTTGAAATTTCAATGTAAACATTTAACCAGTCCAATACGTCACTCTGGACGTATAGTAATTAGAAAAGTTTGGAACGAAGGCGAGGGTAAACAACAAGAGGGTTTAAGGCAGGTATGTAGAAATGACCTGTACTTTTGTACAGGGTTTATTTATTCTGAGGCCACCTCGCTCAAGGTAACGGCCGCTTTAATTGGGCTATGTTAGGTAGGTATATGTATCTAAGCAATGGTTCAATTTGATTTGGTTGCGAACAAACATTAAAATGGTTATAGACGGTCGGTTACAATCGATGTTTGGTGAACCTCTGGTTATGTTTAAAAAAATGCTATGTTCTCTTCGTATTGCTTCATCGTTTCATTTCCGATTGTATTGTTCAGAGACCGGCAAACTTAAACAAAAATGGCGGGTCAAAAAATATTCTTTTGAGGCACACCGGGCTCTGTATGTATGGTTATTAAGAATACACATTAGAATTTCTCTTACAAAACATTTTCCGAGATAACACCATTTATCTTGATTGATAAAGTACGGAATCATATCTCTGCGACCTTCGCAAGTAATACCCATAATATATAATACAAACATTCGCAATATCATAAATTGTATATTACTTACTAATGTTATAATAATAATCGAATGGAATTATGTAAAAGAAATAGCAAACTAATGCTGTCACGCCAGTTAAATAACACGGGAAAATTACCGCAAATGACGTATGATTATGGGTAAATGCATTATCTGTGGCGAAACTTTCTACAAGGTCGGAGGTAAAAATGACACGCAGATTGGGTATCATTTACTTGTCATGACAAAATATTCAACGGAGCCCCAAGTAATTATATGGGAAGGATCATTTCGAAGTTACGTTGGAACCAAAACACCAGCCACGGAATGTAGATGAACTGAAGAATTCAGTGTATCTCTGCCAACCACTTCGGTGCATGCAGGCGTAATGATGAAATATGAGAAAACGTAAATGGGATATTTGTATGGGGAATTGAGAGTTTCGTTTGAACTGCGGTTCATACGAACGAAACGTACCCAATGTGCGGTTGTACATATCGTCCGCTAGAGGCACTGTTCATTTTGCCGTACAAAATGATAAAAAACGCAAACTATGCCGTGGGTTCACGTTTCACTTACAAAAAAACTCGCATTTGAAGATAAAACTGATACGGTTTAGCAGTTTTCTATTTACGCGACACTATCTTATTAATGTTCTTAATTCAAAACGTACGTTTTTTTATTTACTTTAACTTTAATTGTAAATATATAACAACAATATTTTAAATATACAAAAAAAAACGTATCGAATAGTCCCAGAATAGTGTGTTGTTTTCTTATTTGTTGTTGTGTAAAGGTAGTTTTAATTTCAAAGAGAGATTTATCTTAATTTAGCCTCGGCTGCTTACTTATACGTTGTGATATTTTTTAATGTTAAATCACGGCCGGCCCTGACCTTCGTTGAACGTACAAAGGCTATTATTAAAATTAAGTTCATTATTTTCTGACCGCTGAGGTCATACACCTTTTTCATAGCTTACTTTAACCTCTATGTATACTTTCAAGGGTTCGGTATACACAATAGACGTACTGCATATATATACATTTCTTAATTAAATAACGGAACATGTCAAATACTGTATGCCTATGAACCGAATTCTCGACATCAAAAAACTAAAACCAACATTTATTTTTGGAGCGACCAAAATGCTAGCCCTCCAATCACCTGTGGACGCATCACGCAATCAACCTAGGTGATATTCTGTGAATAAACTCTTTAGCGCTATGATCCATGGGTCTGACTCCTCTACGGCAAACGGCAGAAATACGTACTTATTGTTTGATTGGGCGTACTTGAACGGCTTGCCGAGATCCGCTCTCTCAGCCGCGGCCCCCGCGGCAGACACTGACTCCCTGAGATGAGAAGGAGCCAGTGTGTCTACACACGTGGCATCCCAAACAAGCGGTCGACCCCGCTCCCAGGGAATCAGCGTCATGCCATCAGGTCTCTTGCCGTCATCCCGAAAAACTCCTGTTGGTTTTATTAAATAAATTAATTTTAATTTACTCTGGAATTTAAACAATAATGCCTGTTAGTAACACCACAGTAGGTACTTCAATAATGAGGTAGGTTCAGTATGACGCCAATTCTTCTGAGTACCTATAAATGATGTCTAAACTAAATTTGTCACGTCTAGAAATTTTGCTGTTATGAGTAGGTTGGCTCTATACTTAGTTAAGTCAAGTTTAGTTAGCGTTTACACCCAATATTGCAACTTGGTTTACTAAATCACTGGTTTAAATTGTTTCAGGTACGCGTTTTGCTACAGTAGGCAGCTACAGTGATGGTACAGTTCACACACCGAGCGAAACGTATTAGGTGTGCACTTTGTCACGCGTGGTTTAACTCTTTAGATATAATACAATGGATATTTTTAATCGATAATCACTCACACCTAGTGTCAAGATCTACTACATAACCACATCTCGAGCTGTCCACCACGCTTCTGATGATACGTGAAGTCGTAATCGGCAATGACACAATTATCCATAACATGTTTATTATTATTATACAGGGTGTAAGGGCCGTGGTAACGTAAACTTTGGGTAAATGTTGAGTTTATGCCTGTAATAAAATATATAGAAATTATTTATATTGAGCGTCATGGGTTACAAATATTGTAATTTTTGAGCGCGCCATGTATAGTAATCCATGCGATCGCAATATACAACGTTCCGCGCGGTACCCGACTCGTGCGAGTGGCGAGTGCGCTCGAGCGTATTGAGTTTTGTTTTACATTGCAGCTTTAGGTCTAATTTAGTAATTACGCTTAATTTTAAATCACGTTGAGATAGACTTCTGTTATAATTTCTGATAAAAATCAATTTACAAATACTGAAACAAAAATCCGTATATTCATGAAGAGATCAACGAAAATTTCCAACTATGGGGGTCCATAATCATAAGTTCAAGCCACGGTATCAGTTTTTGTTACCTTAACGTTTGGCATTAATTATAGGTTACCACCCTGTATATCGATTGCAACCGTGCATTACTTAATCGGTTAGTGCCGTAACCTCTTAATCGATATTTAACGATTCGTGCAGCATCGGTTTGAGCAATAAACACTTTTTTCTCATGCCCTTAATCACTTCGTCTCTTGCTTTACAATAAGACAAGCATTTCTTAGTTTGGAACCGTACAGTTGGTGTGTTGTCTGCCCATTTTGTAAATGTTAATCTAATAGTATCTGCATGTTTTGCATACAGCTATAAATTACCATTTATACAGTTCGCCGGAATCTAATTTGGTGATAAATAATAATCATTCCAATCTATTCAAATAGAAAAGGGTTCTAGTTATTCTTAAGGGGTTGACAACATTGAATAATTATCTGGACAGCAACTCGAAGGCTATTCTGAAACAACCAAAGTTGAAAACCACTTATTTTTATAATTCACTAACTTTCCTTAACGTCGTTCATTCATCCAGTGTTAATCAAGAAAATTCCAACCAGCATTTTATCTCTACATTACCATAAACAGTTTCTTGATCGTATTGACTATCATCACCGTCGAGCTGTCGACAACGACTAATAACTTTCCCTGTCTCACCGACCGAATTAATTACGTTTTAAACTTATAAAAGCTAACGGTACCAAGTCATTTGTAAGTCAAACAGCTTAAATTCTCGAGCCGGCGACTAACTGAATGATGTAGGACTTGGAAATGTTGCCCATTGATTTTGGGCAGATAACGCTTTTTGAATTTAAACTTTATTACCCGTTTAACTTCGTGCAAATTTTGCCTGTTCTGTAATTAGTAAAAAAAGTTTGTTTTTGTTAAGTTTTAATGGGAATGTATAAGGAAGGAGACATGCTGATGGGGATGGGGAGACAGATAGATGGATTACCCCGATGGAAGTAAAGCGCAGTTACCTACAGTAAGCCGAGTTGCCCGATAACACTTTTTGCTGTAGGAAAGTAAACCTCACCACACGAATTTAGACAATAAAATGCCAAACACTCTGAAAGGCATAGTAGGTTCTGAAAGGCATAATAGGTCTTCGCCAATGATTTTCTGTCATGCCGGTGCTCCGTCACGTATGAGAGATGTCATCGGTCTACGTTGTGGGGGCCATCTTATACTGCATGATTCGGCTTGTGGGTGCCGTTCTAGAAAAAACAACATTGCCATTCATAGAGCTGTGTCAGTTACTCTAGTTCGCTTAAACAAATTGATAGTATCGTTCCATATTAATTTTAAATTATCAATGAAAGCTCATAAATTTCAGTTGTGTTTACTTAACAGCACTTAATAAAAAAATAAAATAATATCTACATTTAATGCCTCTTTATTGCGACACTTTTCATAAACTTGTTCATAGAATTTACAATCTTAATATCCACGTTTGCAAATCAAGTTGCATTCGCAGCGCAGGTGTTACCTGTGTTGCAAGTAACATAATTTATTGCACAAAGAAACTGAGCAAAATAACAATATAAAAGTCGCAATACATAAATACGGGCACATACAGCTGCCTTATTGTGATGTCATTGTACATGTATTTTTAAATGTATTAATGTTAACAATTGTTGGTGAACCAAATAAAAAAAAAAATGAAAAGTCATATGCCAACAGCCTCAATTAAAGTAAGGTTATTAAAAATAATTTTGACATTACCCGCCGCTGTCCCCGGGAGAGCTTGCGAATTTCCCCACGACAAAAGAACAGGGTGTCAAAATTAGGTTAGACACAAACAGGCTTTTTGGAAACTGCTGACGACAAAAAAGAGTGGTCGACGTTTTCGATAAAATGGAACCTATTTTTATTATATCGATGATTGATTATCGTTTGAGCCACGCCTTTCTGAAACAACAAAGGAAGATATCGATGTCAGTACCAATATCAGATTGTCGTAGTATACTAAAATCAAAAGACGAACAATGGAATGTTACCAATAAAGCATACATAAGTCCTTCACATACATACAGACCATGAGGTCGTGTGTCTACTACTGTGCTCAAGTACCTAATTAGCGAAATGACAATTCCCATTAGCTACCGAACGGATCATGTTCATAAGGCCGCGGGTACAGTGCGCGGTTAGATAATGTTTTGTTTTTTGTTGCGGTTTTTTTTAATTTATTTCTTTTTCCGATTTGTTGTTATTATTAAATAAAAGACGTGAATGTGTTTTATTGGGAGCGTCAAATAGTTATGTTCGCTGCTGTCAGGTACGTTCCTCGGTACCTTAAAAAGTTAGAAATTCATAAACCTGGATTTACCACTAGATTGGACACTCGTCTAGTCTGCGTATCGCATATGCAGTCAATTATTCAACTGATCACGAGATTGCGATCACGAGTTGATTAAAAATATAATTTAACAAGAACACATTTTTTTTTTAATTTTTTTTTGGCCGTAACTGGTTTTTTACTTTCCTAACTGGTTAGTCCAGGGTTGATTGGAATCATCCAGATTCTTGTAATTAAAAATTAATTATTTTTGTCTTTTCCATTGGTTCAAGCAAAGATAAATTATTACTCACCTACCTTGAATTTTGTAAAGCCCATTTAAATGGAATCTCACTCAGTAATATTATTAAAGCAGAAGACGAAAATAGTAAGCATTGTCCCCAAAAAGCCTACAACAACACCGCCAAACGCTGCCCAAATCCATCGGCTTACATTCTATCTTGTGATTAAGTTTAACAATTCTGGATTAACCACTCCTAGCTGGTCCACAAAGCTGCTTAGACAGGTTCCATTGTATTGTAATGATTTGAGAATTCAACACGTGCATTTTGATTCGGTGTTTACTCGATTTCCATGCTCTGTAGGTCGCTCATAGTGAAAAGAGCTTAGAGTTTGGCGTAGCGATCTAACCAAACGTGGGGATATCCTTAGACAAACTAGAGTAACCGTGAAAGAAGGAGACTGTGATAGCAGAAGCAATGGTAGCAGGTCCAAAAAGGTTGTAGAATGGTGAACACGAGCTATAACCTAAAGTAAATAGGTGAGCAGATGACATTAAACACTTGTGGAAGAAATTAAGGAGCCTTATATATACAGAAGTAAACATATTCCAGCAACTGGTGAGTAAGATAATACTATCTCATAAGGAGTCATAAAACATTATTCAAAATTACATACGAATGATATAACAGTGGTCCTCATACTAGGTGCGCGCCTGTGTCATGAGAAGGCAAGATACTTATTATAGATAATTAGGTAGTGAGAAGTGGGAAACGTGTACATGTTGTGTATGTTGTGGTACTGGAGTGTACGTGTGTGCATGTGTGTGCGACTGTTTGTGCGTGCGTGTGTGTGTGTGTGTGTGTGTGTAATAAGTACATCCGTAAGTATGTCCCAATACTACCGAAGAGGTTTTTACACGTCTTCCGTGTCGTCAAGTAAGTGCAAGGAGAGGAACGATAACATTTCACTTTATACATTGATGTTTTGTAAACAAGTGTTTTAATTAGTATTAGAGATGCATGACTGGCAGCGTTACATTGCCTTTCATTTTCACTCACAATGTAATGGTGAAAGTTCTATTTATTTTAGGTTACGAGGTTAACGCTCTTTGATTGTTATGCTGTGATGACCTTTTATAACAATAATAATGTGTACTTTGACGCTAAATTACTTTTTATTTCTCCTCTTTATACTTTAATTTTGAAAAAGAGTGTATTCTTGGGTGGTCTCTAATCATACTGCTTTCCATAAATAATGTAGATCCTGACTTGTCTTTAGCAGTCAAGAAACCTTAGTTAACAATTTCAAATGATCTTTTGCTACAGTTTTACCTTGATTGATAGATTATTAAGCTTATTGTCTGCTATTAGGTTCGTTCGTTTTCACCTTCCATTACAAATACCGGTGGCCTTGTAAAGTTATTATTACTTTGTCCCGACATACAAACACAGTCTGTTCAATATTGTCAAGTATTATTTGAATGCTATAGGAAATTGTTTTGTACGTGTTTGCGTTATTTATTCCCCCAGTTTCCGGTGGGATCGAGTCAATATTATACTCCGAGTTTCTTGGTTAATTTTATTGGATTCGTTGGGTATTGTGATTACACGCAAACAAAGGTTGATGTTTATTTATAAAGCTAAGTACTTATATATGTTTTTATGGGATTATTGTGAATATTTTTTTTAAATATATTGTGATTTTCTCTAAATAATATCAGTTCTATGTACACAGCCTTACCACCGTCTCGTGTAACCCGCTGTTCCTCTTGTTCCCAGAAATGTTAGTAATAGAATTTAACCGTGCTTTTCTCTTACTTGTAACTGATTTCTTTGATATAAATGTACTTACTGGTTTTTAGAATAAGAATAAAAATATTTTTTATTCATGTAAGTAAACCATTAAGTACAGTACTTATGAATCGTCAACATTGTTACAACATGCTAAGCTACAACTTTACTACCAATTAATAAGTCCTATGGAAAAGAACGAGCCAGAAACTCCATGGTTGCTCTTTTTAAAAAACACAATACACACCTCGAGATATGTATCTGCAGCTAATTTCAAAATAAATAATGATATAGGTTAGCAAAGAAAAAAATGGGACTATTTGCATTATTTCTTCTATAATTTTCCATTGGTGCTGTTGGCTATGTAATATCTCACGGTTGGCATAATAAGTTGGATCAACGGATAAGTTGGTTGACAACTATCGCCTCCTACAACCTTGCAATAGATGGCATTCTATCTCCGTTCTCACACGGATTATAGACCAGTTATTCAGGGAAACATATCGTAATACTGAAACTGATGAATCTTGCGCAAAGTATTGATCTACTCCCACTTCTATAGGTACGTGGAGTGCTGATAAAATGCGATAAGGCCGGCGACAGAGGTGCACGCTCCGATAACAGCGCTGCGCGTAGGGCGCGGCCTTATCACTTGCAAAATATTACTGGACTCATGTCGCAATGAGTACACCGCACCGGTCTCTTTGTTGTAGGCCTTTTTATGCGCTAGTTTTGCGGCAATTTTTTGCTGCAATGGTCGAGTCGTCGAGTTGTCGTTAAAATCGCGCAACACTTGCCACTACCCCCGGCGCCCACTATCATCATATTCCCGGCGATATTACACTCATGATTTGATTGTAGCCCACCACATTCAATATCTAGCCGGCTAGATAGCTAGTTATTTAACCCGCTTTGAAAACTATTGCAAGTGCTCGGCGATACAGTTGCTAGACTATACCCTGCAAGGTGTTGCAGTATAACATTGCAGCAAGAGATTATCGCTGGCAATATTGCCGAGCAATGGTGCTCAGCATGATTTCCAGCTACAAGCAATTTTTGTAGCCCGTCTACGGGACCCTTAGTGGCAGTACCTTAGTTGCAAATTGGTCGTGGTTTTGCTGTAGGTTTTTGTCTTGATATTTTGCAATATCAAGACCACTGTACTATGGACAACAATATACTGCTATACTGTTCTATTGAACATTTTAAAAAAAGCTTAATTTTAGCGTCACGGCGAGAAGAAAGGAAGCAAGGAAGGTTGCAGAATCAGTCTTGTTTTCCCCAAAATAAGATGTCTTTTGCCTTTAAAAACAAATTGGGCAACACTTGACTTGGTTGATTTTAAGCGTACAAGTGATGTAGGAAGTAGCAAATTGATTATTTTGTAAAAACACTGATTAATCTAACTGTCAAGAATATACAACAAGAGTCGCACACGTATCCGAGCTAAACAACGGTGCTATTTATACGACGTCATAATTCCCTTGTTGGACGGCGCCAAAGCCAGTTTTTTGGCGCCGGATATTACAATTGGTGTAACGGACAAAAAGCGGGAAGTGCGAATAATTTTGTCGAAAAACATTTTTATTCTGTGTAATTGGGTGTGTTAGGTATTGAGTAAATGACAAAGTTGAGGGAAAATTTATAAATTCTCACCAATTTGAAAATAACAGCGACGATACCTCACAGCATTTTATATATTCTCATACTCAACGTAATATGAGAAAAGTTTGTTTGCGTGTGTTATGTTACTATTCAAAATCTTGCCTCAATATAACTTCTTCATGCCTTTAAAATGTTTCTGCTCCCTACCTTAATTTATTTTAATGTTATTCAATAGCAAACATGTCTCATTGTAAATACATACATAATTGGGAACATATTGTGAGTATGTCTCACGTACGTAACCCAAGTAATCATTGTTAAATTTCAGCAAATATTATACGGAAAGTTGCGAGATTTTGTTCACGATCCGAGTGTTGGGTAACATAGAAACTCTCTTAGTAGTAATAATTTTAAAGTTTTCATTAATTAACTTATTTGCCCGAATATGTGTTCTGAGTGAAGAGCACCCTAACAATTTTGGTTCTTACAAAGATTTATTGTTACTGGTAGCTGTAGTATTGGAAATCTACTTTCTGTGTTAGAAATCTTCCTTGTATACCTATCTTTGTTTTTTTATATTTTATCTTTTTACTCAACTATTCTAGGACACCAGAAGGTATATTTGGAAATATCAGAGCATCTTCAGACACTTGTAGTACAAAGGTCACACCAGAGCTGTTAGGACAGACATATTGACATGCACGAGGTTCTGGCCCTCCAGGGATACCTCCGATATATCAGATTATCTAAGCTATAGATCCAGTAAAATATTAAATTATGTGAATAGCACCGGTCGCTAGTTGTGTAGTGTTGTGTAAGGACTGCATATAAAATTACGATACAAATTTTCTTCTGGGAAAGATCTCTTTACAAGATTCTAGATTTGAGCCCGTTAGTACAACTTTGAAGGTGGTTAATATATTCAGACAGGTAGATACTCCAAAGGAAAAGCTATAAGACCAGTACCTAAAAATCCCAGAAAACTTTCTTTCTAACTTTTCTATATTTATTTACAAAACCATATAATCAAACCGCAGAATGCTCAAACTCTATTAAACAAAAACATTTTGAGTTCACTGCAAAGAAGTTAAACACAGATTGAAAATTGGTATAGCAAGTTAACCGCCGTAAAGTTTAATAGGCTCAGGTGTTAAGAAGTTTGCGGAGGCCACAGATTCGAATCCCAACGGGGCGTGTTCTAATTTGTAATCTTATTAGTGTACGGCACTTTGGAGGCTGCAAACAGTTGCGGACTTTTTTGTATCTGCTTGTTTTTTCCTTGTATGTAACGTGCAAGATAATTATATTTTGTTGGAGATCTTTTTTAAGCAAACCGCAATACTTATAAAGAGTTTTTGGGACACTGATATAAGCCAAGATGAATTCTTTCCTTTGTAGCTTCGCCTATAAATCAGGCAGACATCGCGGCACGTGATCAAGGAGATGGCGGCATGAACTGGGCTCTTACCAAGAGAAGTGGCCTAACCTAGGAAAGGAATAAATGGAGAAAGAGGAAGCCTTTGCCCAGAAAGTAGAACATAATAGGCTCATAATGAAATTAGGACATATTATTAAGGTTCTAATCCACGTCTGTTTGACGTAAATTGACGTATATTTAAAATTGTTTGTTTTTTTTTTTGAGTAGAGTCTTTGGCAAAGAAATAATATAGAAGGAGTATCGCGAAGAATATACTGAATGACAAAACGGGTGGAGATGGTATTGCTCCCAATTCTGATATATCTACTATTTTTTTTAATGTTATGGTTGACACCAGCGGTCATGGCTCAATCAACCTTATAGGATTGTTGATCCTGAGTATAACCTTGTATGTGCGTTGCTGGCACCTGTAAAGGCACCTCACACGGTTTTACCAGGTTATTATATATCAATTATGGTATGGCGTTTATGATGTGTCGAAGGAGTAACATTTTTTATAAATAAACAAAATAAAATTATAGAAAACCCTTACGCTAGAAACAAACAATAAATGTATTTGCATGATCTGTTAAAACTCGGCTTTAATAATTGTCTTTTGTAATTTCGTCTTGAAGTATGACAAGAGTCTGGGGAGATCCTGTTCCGAGTCCGGGGCTTTTGTACCGAAGATGTTTTTTGTACTTGAACAAAAAGGCAGACCCGTCAGATCGTTTTACGATTAAGACATTTGATATTGTTGAAAGTAAAACCTTTTGTTAAGTCAGCATTGATTTGGATACTAATATTTTTTTGATATTGAGTCGTGAAATTCGTTTGAAGAAATACAAATGATTAAAGCAAGATTTAAAGCAATGAAAATAAATAATCTTAGTGTTCTTATAATAGAAGTAACTGTTCCAAGTGAAACATGAAACATTAAAATAGTTTACACTATAAGATAATAAAGATTAATATGGAATTATATCGATCTTAAATCTTCCAGTTATTCATTATTAACAAGATTATTGATCACAAGAAATAACTTAATAATCAAATCAAATAAATGTCACTATTTCTTCAAAGAAAATCTGCCCTTACAACAATTCCTCAAATTTTTAAAGATCTAACGAACAATTTTTTACAAAAGTAATTTAAAATTTGATTTATTACGCAGCATTAATTCGTTTTACGAATTCCAATAAGGAAATCTTTATGCCATCATGGCAATATTAAATGTAAATTAATCAAAAGTTTTTTCAGCTTTATCATAAGTTGATAAAGCGATTTTCCTCCATCAAATTTAATTATCAATATAGATAGGTAGGTAGGTTCTTTGAGTACAAATTGATGAAGAAGGTAGATTGAACGTCATTTTTATTTTTTCACAAGAAAAAATGCTTTAACGGTATGTATTAAGTTGAATTCTTTAACAAAATGATAGCGAATGCGATCAGGAATAATATATCAGACCTTGGTTTATCTTTCTGACTGGCTATTTCATTCATAGCTGTTACACCTAAAACAAAAGTAACAGACAATTCACTTCCTAATTCCAATTTCGTTCTTTCAACTCAATTTCGTAAACCCAATACAAAGCAGACACTAAAGCATATGTAACAAAAACACGCATTGCCCCGCATATTTTTATGATACATGCTACACTCCAGACAAAATATATTAAAGCACCGAACTGAGTTATTGGTCCAATATCAGTACAACAAAGGAGGCTGCACAGCGACCGCAATGTAGTACAAACCGGACAATGGATAATAAATAGATGGTCTCCATGGGGAAAAATGCTGAGTTCGTCCAAATGGAGGCTGTTTTGTATCCTCTTATTGTATGGGATTATGTCTGACGATTATTGCGGTGTACAACGAAGAAAGGCTTGCGAGTACAGAAGATGCTGAAAGGGGTAAAGTGTAGGCTTGCTTGTTTAAAATTTCGCTGATGCAGATAAAATGTTCGCTAAATTTAGTCATTGGCGATAGAAAGAGAAGGTTACTAGACGTAACTGTACATCTATTAAGTAGAAACATAAAATTGGTTTATTATAACTGGATGTTTTTGACGAACTAATATCAAAACGAAAACCAATATTTTGCGAGAAGTACATTATAGTAATTTGAAACGAACATAAACAATATAAACATCACGAAACGTCCTTATTTGAGACATGCAAACTGAAAACTTAGGCACGCTAACTGATTATATAATAATACCCTAGCAGAAGTTGAAATAAATGGAGCCCTAGTTTTCTTAAAGGCCGAATAAAATGTGTTAAACCAGCTAGAATCCGACTAACAAGTAGATTTAATCTAAGAGCAAAAAAAGCGAAATAGGTAAAGCTTTCTAGCTCCAGATATAATCTTTTTAAAATGGTCTCTTCGCGTCCTTTTTACATTTTGTAGCTCGTGTTTAAAAGAACCGCGATAGCGCACGTTTGTTCCCTTTCGCGGTGATTTGCGGTTATATTAACTGAATCGTTTTACGGGAACCCTATCATGTTAATGGTGGTGGATGTTTCTTAAGCGTTTCTGTCAGGATTAAAAAGGATATCTTCAAATTGCGTTACTTGCGGCGGGAGACAATGGCGAGTAATTTTCCAGCGTCCTCTGTTATTTTTTGCTCCCATTTTACTGGCTGTATGTTCGCGCTCTCTACTTTCTTATTAGGGAAGCAATGCTGTGATAGCTACCATTACTTTACTGTTTCTTAGAGATTTATACCTACATGAAGTAATATTTTTTCATGTTCCAAATGGAACAATATATTATTCTTGTAATTTATTCACGAATAACTATGGATGGCAAAAAAACCAACACATTTTTCTAAAATCAAGTGAGGCACTGTTACATTACTATGTGTGAAGGATCAAGCCCTGCCTCACATATTTGTGATATTCGGATGTCATGTGCTAACCACAGTTTCAGGAATAATTATTATATATTTTTAGGATATTTTTTTTCAACTGAAAACTTTTTTCATTCCTAGACACTGACCTTTCCAAGAATTAGAAACCATTATTCATAGGTTCACGATCAGTAAGCCCTTTTCTATATCAGTTAGTTCTAGCTCTTATCATGTTAATGTGTGTTCCCGATCTTTATATGTCAGTCTACTCGGGAATATAAGTCTCAGGAGTGGGTAAGGGTGGAAAAAAGCGACATTTACGTACCCAATGTTAGCGTGTCTCAGAGAGCACGTAACGCCGAAGGTCAAGGCTAATGTGTCTAGGTAGTGCCACTTTAGGGATATTTATTAGATTTATGGAAAAATCTTCATTTAATAGGTGTCAGCTCTGAAACATGTGATTATCTACAAAAACAAAAGAGCACCACGGTTTTAAGAATATAAATAAGTTTAATCAGGTCCATTACTATAAAGAACTCTTAGAATAAACGTTCGTGGCGTTCAATTGAAAATATCTCAATTTAAATTCATTGAAGGAGCCGTGTTTGCGCGCTCTTTTTTTTAATTCACAAATATATGAAATACGACATTTATACAGTAGGAAAAATATTGGATGAACAAAAGGTAATGACAAGGGTTAAGAACTTTGTAATTTATTAAAATATTTAATTAAGAATTCTTAATAGAAATAGATAGCGCGGAGGACTATAAGAAAACATATAAACGTGAGAAGTGTCAACGCAGAGAAAAAAAATTGATTGAAAATAGTTATAGTTGCTATGATAAAAAGTTCTTAATCTGTCTTCATTAATTTCAAGACTAACATAGGAGCATAAATAATTTGATAAATCAGTCGTGGCCACTTTACATCCATATAGTCTGAGAGCATATCAAAGCGTGCGTCTTCTCGTATTGCCTACCTTAATAATATATTCCGTTCTGTTTTACTGCCAATGTACATGTTCACGATCGAAACTGGACCAGTAACAATGAATCTGTAATTTATCTTCCTACGCAAACAGTAAAAGTTGATTGAACAAACCAAGTTACTATTGTGTCTGTAGGCGCCAAGATATCGATCAGTTACTACTTAATATTTTTTGTTATGGGTATTGTTATAATTTGTGGCGACGGTAATAAAAAACATGAGTTATCTAAAATTGGTACTTAACAAATGTAGCATGCAGCATCTTATTTCAAGATTTCTAAAGCTTTTACCGCCTGAACATAACAAAAGCTATTTGTCCAGTAATTTTTTTACACTTCAATTCTCATTTAAAATCGGCGATATAAATTATGTAGACTCGTGTAGTTAAACCTGTTGGTATTCCTAATTAGTCTACTCAACTACTTTTTTCAATTGGGGTTGGGGCTACTAAAATCTACGAATCCATTAAATACCAATCCATATCAAAACACGTAAAAATTACAAATTCAAATCTCGTATGCACTATTCGCGTGTATGGAATTTAAACTTGCCTAGAACTTTTCAGTTACCACACGTCTCCTGTTGAAGTTTTTCAGCAGAAAATTTGTAGTCCTCGGTAAATTCACCAGGCACATCAAACCTTACCCGAACTTTATTGCGGACCCTCTTTCCTGAAGATCATTGGAATTGCCGCAATGTTTTTTTACTCGACCAAAGTGGAACAGGTGTGGAGTAACACACTAACGTGTTTGGTAATGTGCCTTTCGCCATGTGATGTATCATCCACACCTGCTTTGGACATGGTTTTCGTTCTGTTATTGTTCGAGATACAAATATTTATTTAAGAAGAAAGCTCGACTAGTTTGTTAGCGTGTTTTTGTGTATAGTATTTTCTCTGAATGGTGTAATGGAAGTTAGCTTTGTAAATTCCTTGTTTACATTCTGGTCACATCTGTGGATTCTTTGTGGCATTCTTGTCTTTGACTGGATACTAGGACGATACTGCATACAACTATGCAAGAATCTGTAAAAAGTGCCATAGTATCTCTATTACCTTTTCATTATTGTTTATCTATGTAACAATCAACAGCGTGTTCTTTAGCAACTAATCCAAAGATGATAAAAAATCCTATGATGTTCCACCTCCAACTTTCAACGAAGAAAATTAATGTCAAACTTTCAATGTAAATTGGGCTAGTTTAGTTATGTAACTATCTTGCATATGAGATGTGAATCGAACTAGCGAGCCGATTCACACAAATAAAATAGACGTACCTACACACATAGAAGCAAAAGTAGAAAAGATAATTTCTACATTAATTGTTTAAATAATTAAAACTTAACTCCTAGTAGCTACTGAATTTAGGAGTTAGCCGTTCAAAAAACGTCTATAAAACACAATTAGTTTGAATAAAAATATTATTTTCATATTTATGTAACTTTTCATTTCTAATATAAATCCTATACCTATCGAATCAAAATGCCAAAACAACTTGTAAGTTCCCAAAAAAAATCTACATAGATGTGCGACTTTTTGTTTTATTATTCCATTATATAGGTCTAAAGGGGCAGGAAGGGACTAACATTAATAATGGCGGCACTCTAGCGCAGTGGTTTACTATTGTTCGTTCCGGCTTCCTAAATCACGGTAAAAAAAGCTAAAGTAGGTAACTAAAATAACAGTCAGGAGGTGAATAGCTATTTTACTAGCGTCACTTACATTTCACTGCGTTACAGCTAACACGAGTAAAGGACATAGCCCACACATGGCACTAGTTTGTCTAGTACCTCATGACCAAAATGATAGTAATTTTTTTTTGAAATAAGGAAATTTATAAAGCTATAAAAGTTGGTCAAGTAGTCCCGCTTCTTTGGTACATCTGAAGTCATGTTTCTAAAGTTTTAAAGTTGATTTTGAATTATATTTATGTTAGCCTTTCGCGGAAAAACGGCAAAACTCGCACCACGGGCAGTTTTCTAAAGAAGTAATTCTAAAGAAGAAATTGTACGATTTTCAATAATTTCATAGAAAAGCAGATTTACCAAAACCAATCACGCCAGAGATAAATTAAATTAAAGATTAGATGCACAATATAAATTATCAAGTCTGATTTTGATATAACTTGGTGCGAGGGTCCATGGTTCTTTAGGCGCTGTTCTTTTATTTCAACTATATATGTTATGAGGATTACACCTGCAATGGTAATTGTTTGTGATCGTTCTATGATATTGTCCCAATTTCTCTACTCTCGTGGGATCTCCCTCACTCCGAAGGCGGTGGAATCTCTGAGATGATTGATGTAAAATCTTCAATTGATCTAGCGGATCATTGGCATTCTCACACCACACATCCAAGCTACTAGTATAAATGCCTGTCTCTATTTTATGCACCTTCCAATCGTACTGTTTACGTCAATATAAATGACTTTCTAAACTCTTCCGTCATAAACACAAATTTGCTCTCGTTATCTCCAACGACCTACACTAATTTATAATGTTATCATAATTAGTCTATGACGTGTCTGCCTCCGACTAATGAACGCGGGAACAGATTCAATGCAACGGTAGTGATGCGGCAAATGAAATTGTAAAATGGCCATCCTGTTTGCTAGCAAGTGGAATAGTCTGATAAAGGGACTGTGTAAGCATGTTATTACTTTTTCTGGATACACAGATTAATATATTTATCTTGTTATACAAATAATTGTGTTTCAAAACAACATAAAATTCTTTATACTTAACACTTAAAGCATCTGTAGGGTAAGCAGGAACGTCTAATGTAAACGTAACATCAACGAGAAAGCATGCTGTCACTGTCATTCTTATTTATCAAATGTGGGTGTGAGCAGAATGGAAGAGCCTTCCGTTACCATACCTTAAAAAAATCCCGCTTTAGCGACTGATCTCTCAATTCGTCGGCATGATCAAAGTGGTATTTGTGTTGTTTCTCAATTGTTGAACTCGTCTGTTGAAATCTTAACTCATTTGAAACCGTCAATCTTTTGAACTAGCGGTTTGTATTATTAACAATGTTTTTGTCATTTTGTGGAGTACTGAATTATTCTTCAACAGCATCTACTTTACGATATAAATTAGATAGAGCTCTGTGTGCGTATAAAGTATTAGCATATTTACTCGAATGTAAGCTTTAATGACCCGATTGGCCCAGTTGGTAGTATAACCCTATCATCTAACTCAGTGTGATTAGCGTGAATGTTTGTACCTAGGTCATGGATTTTTTATAACTATATAAGTTTTATATACCGGGATCGCCCCCAGTCCGTTGTACACCATACAACCCATAATAAAAGCATTGCTTAGTTTGGGATGGGACCGCATATTTGGTGTGTTAGTCTGGCGATATTCATTTATACGTATCGATCCTAACTATCATTACGCGCATTAAACTCTCATTTCTGAGAAAGAGCTCTTTCGTCATGTTAGCGGAACAAAGATAATTGTAATAACAATTACACAAACAAATTCACTTACAAGTACGTCTGCCTTTTCGTTTCAACTTTGAACTATATTTTTTGTTTGTTATAATTGGGCACCACGCAAAATTTCTTTGTGCAAACAAGACCTGTTATTATTTCATAATAAAAAAATTTACTTCAAAGAAGTCCTTTTGTGTCCCACCCAAGGGGTTGCTAGACTGGAAATAAATTCGCATAGAAAAATAATATTAAGTATAGTTTATTTAGCGCTTTTAAGCTGTGCTATGATAACGAATACATTGCAGTCAAAGTATTTGAATATAACATCATATTGCACATACTAGAAACTGCAGCAATAAACAGAACACAAGAACAATAAATAACCATTAACACTTAGTTCAACATCGTTCACTCGCTATTCTTTATCCCAGCCATTATTTATTGTTTCACTGTAAACGCTCGTATATCATCTTTTCCTCAATACTTTATCGGTACGCCACTATAAGAGACTTAATTGCCTCACATGCCCAACTTTCTTGGCCGCACTTCAAAGCCAAGTTTGCGAACTTTGTCGATTCCCTATCATCGTTTCACCCTAACAGATATCTCCTACACCATTGTGTCTTGAACAAAAGACCCTTAAAATATGGTGTCTAATATTTTATGGCAGGGTTCAGAAAGTTTCGTCCCTACACAAGAACTGTTTAAATCAAGTTTGGGTTACTAATTAATTTTCGATAATTTTCAATGTGAACGGTAGGTATTAATATAATGTGGATTAAGTTGAAATTTGTTCGGGTACTTAATTGATTTTTTTATTGAAATACCTACATACAAGTAGGATTTATAAGTTGGTCTTCGTAAGTTTACGTTCTTCTTTACAATGATTGGCATATGTAGCTCGTAAAGAATTCCTGTACACAACAAAAAAAGCAATCGGAATAAATGCAAATATACTCTACTATTTAGTTTCGGGTAGAAAGATAATCCTAATAAGTGTATTTTTTATAATTGTAACTAAAACTCAAACGAAGCTTGATGTCTCTAAGTCTTTCTCTTGGAGTCCTTATGTTATATATAGAAAATGGTCCAGATTACAAATTTCGAGAGCACCCTCTCGAAAATTTCCACCTAAATTTTCGTAGATACTCTTAATGTTGAAAATATGGCTAATTTCACTGAGATCAATGCTAAAATAATTGTACAGTATTATATGAATCCTCTTATAACATTTTGAGTTCCTAGAACATTTATAACGGAAGGAGCTATTAGCGTTACTTGTTTAAATCAATGTCATACTAATAGTTTATTTGATAATTTTCAACAATTACTAGTGGCCCTCCAATATCATGGACCAGTTTTATCAAAAGTTAAAAGGAGAGCTTTGTTTATTGAGCTAGGTTTGTTAAGTGGAGGAGAAATTAATCTCAATATTGTGAAGAACCACCTTAGAAATCGGCGTTTGAAGTTTTACTTGAAATTTTAAAAGTTACTGTTTAAATTTATGTTTGGGACAGCCACCTTTGTTTGTACGTTTACCGTTGTAGCGACCACTTCAACCGCAACACAAGCTACGCAGATGGCACTGCAGACGCATTCAGTACAATAGACAATTGACGTCACAATCCTGAATCGCGCTAT
This sequence comes from Pheosia gnoma, assembly GCA_905404115.1. Lineage (NCBI taxonomy): Eukaryota > Metazoa > Arthropoda > Insecta > Lepidoptera > Notodontidae > Pheosia > Pheosia gnoma. Next base: position 7,084,643 of record FR989915.1, read on the forward strand.
AAGAGTTTTCGGAGCAAGTAACATATATACAAGATCCCGACAATAACTGTTGGGGCATAGCGGCCGCCCCGTCAGGCATACCATCCGCCTGGCTGGAAGATCTTCCCTTTTCCGCTAAATTGGTGACCCCTGACAATGAACAACATCCTTCTGTGAAGACTCAAGCACCAACGTCATCACCACTCCATACCAAGACATCAACATCGACATCCAAGAGCAAGCAGTCAGTCCCACAGCAAGCCAGTCGTCACTCAGGACCATCACAGCCGACTCACCGCGCTCCTGGTTCTGCGACGCGCACAGCTCGGTCTCGACCCACTGCAGACCTTCGAGCTAGCTTTCTGGCCCTTGCACACAAGACGCTGCCATTCAACGATATCGACCTCCGGTCTTGGGGGGGAGTACTGTAGCGACCACTTCAACCGCAACACAAGCTACGCAGATGGCACTGCAGACGCATTCAGTACAATAGACAATTGACGTCACAATCCTGAATCGCGCTATAAGAGTTTTCGGAGCAAGTAACATATATACAAGATCCCGACAATAACTGTTGGGGCATAGCGGCCGCCCCGCCAGGCATACCACCCGCCTGGCTGGAAGATCTTCCCTTTTCCGCTAAACCGTAAAAAGTTTCTTAGCATGCATTATCCTTAAAAAGATTTGTATTCTAACCCCGTAAATGTTTCATGAACCAGAATAAGGGCCTCTTCAAAAGGTATTGTATTTGGAATTATGACCCTGTTCTAAAGCTCAATAGGAGGTAGGAAGCGGCCTAGTTATAACAAATAAAAATATTAGACAAATGTTCTTCATTAAAACAACAAGTATAAATTGAACTATAATCTTTATCCCCGCTAAAGATCAAATGGCAGAAACTTATGCTGATGATATGGTTAAATTGGTAGTGTGGTTATTTTTTGCCATGCTGAGCAACTGTTCCGAACAGACTGGACAGACACTGGTCGCACCGGTTTCACCGCAGCCCCATCCAAAAGGACACAACACCGAACACGTAGCGCAAAAATAAACTTAACCTTTACTTGCTACGGTTAATTTTAGTTTGGCAAGCCAATAGTTGCAGATTTCAGACCAGATTGAAAGTTTTAAAGGATTCTAGATTTTAGTGTCTAGTTTATAAAGTTGTATTTCAGGAATTGAACAGAAACGTGTAGCCGGGTAGGTATAGTGAGATGCTGATTGCTGCCTGTAGGCAGTTCTCAATGCGGCGTGTGGTACGCCACCTATACCCAGTGAAGCAAAAACTACGTACTATAAAATAGACGGGCGTGCAAATTGAACCTTTGATTCTCTCAATGTCCACGCTTTTAGATTATAATATACCTACATATTCATAAATTTCCAGTGTTTCATAAATAAATATAAATTATTCGCAGTAGGTATCTTACCTACTAAACTTAAAACATATGTTACCTACAGATGTAAAATAGATATAAATAAATATCGCCAAACGAACATACCAACTATACGATCCCACAATAAGCAACTTTTGTATTGTAGGTACTGTACAATAGACTAAGAGCGAACTCAGCATATAAAATCCAAGATTCGGGTCCTAACATTCGTGCTAATCACACAAAGTGAGTCCCTGCTGGTATTAGAACCTGGAGTCCGCAGCACAGAAAGCAGGGTCACTACCCACAGAGCTAATCAAGTCGTCGATGAATAATAACTGTTTAAAACAAAAAAGTTAACACTGTCTGACTGACTGATAGACGACGCACAGCCTAAATTGGTGAATCTGGATATTTATTTAAATTTGGGGATATATTCCTTAAGTACATTAGAGGTGCACTAAGTCAAAAGTGCGGTCAAAGTAAGTATGATATTGTTTTTTAAAGTTACGATCAGGAATATGGGCAGTATCTAATAAACCTTATCCGCGTGGGAATGCTGACTGCATGTCCTCTTTGTATTGTCATGTTACCATTTTTAGCCATCCCTTATGTCAACTATGGAAGTAATCAGCCTGGGAGAAAAAATATACATAGTAAAGATTTCAAGCGCTATAGCTCCATGGGCCAAGCGTCTCTACGGCTAACATAGTTACGATTTTTCTTACTATTATGGTGGTACTTTCTTTATAAATAAGTGCATCTTTGTTAGTATTATTCATAGCATTTCTAACTGGTAGCCCCTGTGGTCTCCGCTCAGTCTTGAGGGATAGGTACGTTCAAATGTGCCAGGTAAATTTATGAAGATCAAGTGTAATCTGAGATCATTAGAAGAGCTAATTATTCGCTGTACGACTTGAGAGGAACTCTATTAATTAACTTGTTTATGAACTTAATGTAAATGTGTGAGCATTATATGACATAGTACACTTAAAGTTGCTACATTTAAGACTTCTATAACCGTTTTTTAGAGTCCACTGTCGTTTATCATTCAAATAAACATGTGCATATTCCTTTACTAATACAGTATAAATCAAAAAGGACTCAGCTTTTAAACTGCACTTCTTGAGCGCATTTGCAACCATTACGTGAAGTGAGATTTTAAATGTTTTTTTTAATTACTCACAGAAAATCACAATTGTAATTTTGTTGGGAACAAAATTTGTTTATTTAAAGTCGACATAATTCGAGATGCCGATTTCGAATTTTGATTGTAAATCCGCCAATGTAACGTAGGTCCAAAAGTCAGTATGCCCTTTCAGAATCCCCTGGATACTTATAATGTAGCCTGACTCACTCACACTAACAGTCTTACGAAATAAGGGCACGAAGAATTGATTTATTCAATCTCGATTAATAACCTCAATTACTTATCTATTGTTAACCTCATTTAAGCATGTGTTACTTCGTCGTCTGTATCTATTTCTAACACGTAATCTGGTGTTAGACCTTGACAATGCATAACATTATACGATAGAAATAACATATAAATTTTATGGTGTCTTTTTAATACTTTAGTGTTATTTCGTCATTGGTGAGACGGTGATAAACCGCAAAGCTGAGGGCACATCTGTCTGGCTATTTCATTATTTAGGCCTCAACGTAATCAGACTTCCAGGAAAGTAAATACAGAAATTCGTAAACACCCTTGTACCTAAGTAGTATAAGTTACTTTCCGAGAAGGAAATCCGTGAAAAAATCAAGAAAATACGATTTATATGGATCATTATGGACCCTTTAAGGGCTTTTGTTGGGCATCCTATCAAATAAGTAGTTTACATCGCCTGTTTTATGCAGATATTTTGTGTTAGATGTTTTAAGATTCTATTCGAATTAAAATTAAAGAATAATTTAAAAAAAAACTATTCTTTGAACAACACAACGTTCTATCATTTCACACAATTTTCATCACATAAACTGAGATTGTATCGTTAAGGAAATGCTATTTAATAGGTTATTGATACCAAAACTTTGCCATAACCATGTTATTCAATTTTATTTGCGCTATAAACTTAGAAACCGTTGTCATTATACATCCTAGAATTTTTATTCTTTGCGTGAAATTTCCACGAATGGGCACTTTACAAAATAATAACTGCAGACAATTTTCCACCAAGCTTTTAAAACTTTGTAGCCTTTGGACTTAAGAAACAGATTTATAGGGAAACACTGAATAATGTAAGAACAGAAAAATGAGCAACTCACGCTATAAAAGCCGGAATATAAAAAAATACCAGAACTTTAATCTCTAACATAGACGGAGATGAGTGGCATAAGGTTGAAGCTTGGGCAGCGACGAATATGCGCTGAGGAATTTAGTTCAATTTTCACAGCACAACATTTAATATACATCATCGCGGTTTTACTCTCCGTAGGGTAGGCAGAAATGAACTGCATTGCACTTCCCTGGTGCACCCACATTCCGCCGATAGTATTTGGTTCTAATGGGAATAGTATATTGCGCAATCCTCTGACGGCCTTCCGCACAAATGTGTCCATCTTAAAGCAACTAGAAGCGGCCCAGAGGCTATCCACCATATGCCTCCAGAGAGTGCTCCAGTACTTTGGACACAAAGCTAGAAAACCCATTGACAATTTAGAAAAAATAATAATAACGGGAAAAGTGGAGGGAAATAGATTGAGGGGTCGGAGCCCGAAGAGATGGATTGACCAGGTGTCCGACCGAACGACTGGACACAACATTATTGACGCGCTTTGCTGTGCCAATAATCGTGAGAAATAGCGGCAAACCATCAAAGAAAACTTTGGTCAGCAGTGAGCGGACTACTTGAGAAGGAGAAGGAGGTGAGCCTATTACTATTATACTGGGAGAGCCTCGATGTGAGAAGGTTTCGGACCTTAGTCCGTCACGCTGGCCTAGTCCGGGTTAGCATACGTGCTCGTAGCTTTCCTCGCGATGTTTATATTCCCCGTTCAGCAAATGGTAATTATAATTAAAAATGGAACACATGCAATACGAAAATCTCAGAAGTTGGGTTTGAGTGGAAATAAATATAAGAACATGTTAAATTCAACTAAGATAATTGCCTCATAAGCAACATAAACCCATATATGTTTACAAATTGCCTAAAAGGTCGGGAATATTCATGTTTCATCCTCTGTTGCGCCCAATGTTTGTTTAGAGCATTCGTAATAAAGTGTGGAATTGTACAATTGTATTTTTTCTCTGCTGGAAAAAAATTTCAAGGAATTTCATTGTGCACGCAGAAAATTGCTCGGAAATAAAAAGTGGTACACCCAGACAAATTAGTTGTGAAAATTGTGGTACCTCTTCAATTATTCACTCTTATACGAGCTATAAAAGTTTTTAATAAGCGGGAGCTCGGGATGTGGAACTATTAAATAGGACCAGTTTCAGAGCTTTTAGCAGTTCGTTGTGTCGTATATCTGACTGCATTTACGTCTCGTGAATGTGAAAGACTCTCAAATTTAAATATACTCCCTGGTGATCTGTTATCGCATCGTTTATGAATAATATTCGTTATTTCTACTAAGTTGGTCGAGTTTATATCACGATCGGTTTCCAGACGTCTTACATTACTCTAAATGTATTACCATGTTATATTACCAGTAAGCACTTCTGTAACATTCGTTTTAAACATAGCCACGTCGCTTTTCACAATATTCGGATCACCATCTATCATCTTGTTAATGTTAGAATCCATTTTCCGGATATGTCCCAACCCGACGGGACCATTACCGTGGTAACACAACACCAAAATTCATGCTAATGTCTCAGCAACCAAGCTATAAACGTGATATACCTAGTATATGCGTGGTATATGTGTTTTACCCTGTCCTTTGTAGCAAAAATGTCACATTCCCTACCGTTATGTAGGCTTAATACCGTTTTTTGGCAACGCTTACCATGACAAATAGGACATGTCAGCATCGATATCTCATAAATATGAAGGGGCCACTTTCATGGGAATACGTCGATGAGCTCATTCCTTGCCTATGATACGAAATATACTTGAGCTCCATATATATTATCGTCCTGTATATATCTATTCTTTTTATATTCCTAGTGTATTTTGGATGTTGCTATCTGGGTCGGGTTCAAGCTTAATTGGTCTTGCTCTAATCCTTCAAGCTTTCTGATTATTTACTTTATTCTCTTGAAAGTTGCAGCAGTGATAGCCAAGCTGGTGGAACGCTTGCTACGGTAATGAGTATCGCAGGTTCAAACCCTGGCTTGGACCCCTAGTATTCTGGATTTTTGAGATTTTGCATTTAGTATTAACTTTCTGTCATTGTAATTTTGAGTACACAGACAGATTGACAAATAATCGATATTTCATACCCTTTTGAGATAGTATGAAACATTTAGATAAGATGTGGTTCATTGAGATCTTCCTCATTGCATTTTCAGCGAACATAATTATATTTTTGGAACCTACTTAATTCTGATCGAAATTTGGAATTTATTTTGACATAATATATAATAGTAATATCGCCAAACGAATATACCAACTATACAGTCCCACACTAAGCAACGCTTGTATTTTGGGTACCGTACAATAGTCTGAGCGCGAACTCAGTATATAATACTTATGTGGATATTAAACATCCATGTCTCGGGTACAAACATTCGTGCTCATCACACACAGTTTGGCCCTTCCTGGATTCGAACTACATGCTCACTACCAACTTCAATCGTGGAAAATCAGGTTTGATATGACAAGAAGTCTAAGAAGATCCGAAGTCCAAACGTTCTACGCGGCTATACACTTTTCCAGTCCAATTCTACTCTGTGATACGTCTGCAGCTTCGGGTTGTACGATTCGAATATCATCCTTATATACGGTCCGGTTATTTTGCTCTCCTTATTTCGTAGTTAATTTTAAACTGGCCACGGTAGTATATGTTTATAGCTTAGTAGCTTCAATTCGCAAGTGCTTTTGGGAGTCTTTCTTTTGGGTTCAAAATACAATCTTAAATTTTCCGTGGCCACAAAGCAGGGTATTGAGAATTAGTTCTGTATGTCATTTTTTTGGTTAATCTTAAGGAATGTGCCTTATTTGTATTAATTCATTAGCATTATATACAAAGAATTTTAGATTCCTTTATCGCTTTTGAGCAAGTCTAAGAATAAAATATTTAATAATAATAATCTATTTGTTTAATAACTCGTTAGTGATGAATGATGCTTTCAACCTGCCTAGTGACTTATCATACCTTTGATGATGTTTTAGTAATTAACGTTGGTCTAGTGTCTAGGATAATTTGCGACTTTAATAATTTTGGCAGCATTTGATAAAACCATTATATAGTTAATCTAAAGCAAGTATATATAAAGCTAATTTGTTTCATGTATTTAACGATGCTATAATAGTCCCCACTTTATTACAAAAATACATACGTTGAGCTATAATTTTGTAAATTATATGATAATTTAAAATTCATCTCAGTTTACAAGATAAATGTTTGGCAGACAAATACAGCTCTCAGGTTTAGCGAAAAGTACGAATATCTTAACCAAACTGACACTGTTTAATGCGGTGACGTCCCACTAAATCCCGTTATTCGTCTCGGATAATAATTTCCCTTTCAGCCCAGCTCGTCTCGGTCGTCTTGATATTTCCGTCACGTCATATCAACTTTACGCCGTGGATATTAATTTAAAAAGGCTCCTCCTTTGTGCTTAAAGCAAGCATTTTTATGGCGTGCCGGAACGCGGACGGTTTTTGTTTATGGAAAAGTTTAACAACGTACACTTAGTGAGGCTTTTTAATTGCAACTATTTTAAATAAATGCATACGCGACTTGAATGTTTCTGTTGTTACATTCAGGTTTTGAGAAAAAGTTCTTTTATATTTTGCCGTGCGATAAAACCAAGGTTCCCTTTCATACAAATTCTTCTTTGATTCACCCAATTTGAAGCAAAGTTGTGCATTCTTAGTTAATGATAGGACCAACGTATCATATATGGCTTTTTAAGCATATTATTAGCCATATTCTTCTTTACATTATCTGCATAAATTTTAGTAACTTTAAAGTTTTTCAGTAATCCCATCTGCTTTACATAACACATTGTAATTTACCTTTTTTATTTTACGTATCCTATTTTTTTTTATTATCTAACGTATTCCTCGACTTCCGATATGTTTACCGTTAATTGCTTCTGACGCTACGTTATCGGATGTACAAAACGTCAGGCTTTAACGACTTCTTAATTACCAGCAGTAATAATGATTATTTCTTCAATATACATTTTTACTCTTCCAACTGTGAGCAGGTTTCAGCAAAGCTGTGTCGCCCGCCAGCCGGGAAAGCCGATTAAAACACATCACATGAACTGCCATTTTAAAAATACTCTCGGAGACAAATGGCGGAGTCTGAACCATTGAGAGGCTTACGTGCCTCCGTTCGAACGCAACGAGCTTATGACAAAGGGAAAAAAATCAATTCCTATACAGTAGAGCTCCCTAGAGTCTATTTTGTTTTTAAATTGTTTCGAATCAGCTGTTCGTTCCGATGTGTCGTCTGTTATCATTGTTTAAGATTTGCCGATTTGTAGAATGGACTCGGCTAGTGCTACTATTGTTTTTGTAATTTTATATATTAAGATTTACTAGTCATTTTATTTATCATTATACAGTGATTCAGAAAGAGTACAGTAGCCTTCACACATGCGCTTTAACGTTTCTGTTATCATTATGTGATAATTCAAAAAAAATGCTCACATAAATCACCAATGATTACAAAAGCGGTAAAGAACCGCAGGTTTAAAAGTAGATAGTATTCAATTTCTTGCTCAATTTTATTTATCGAATACAGTTGAGGCATCCATCATAATGATCTACTCGGTAGTGTCGGGTTTGGGTTACTCAAATAAGTTTTAATTTGAATGAAGTGGCTACAAACAAATAATCTGGCGACCAGTCGGGCAATATTGGCAATTCTCCTGTATTCCAGCCCATGTTCTCTCGATGTTTATTTTCCTAAGGTTTTCCAATGTTTCCTCCCTGTCACACGTACAGGTAGTATCAACAGTGCTTCCCAATAAAAACATTGCGATCGCCGCGTGTACTTCGCAGGAAGCTTACACTCGTGGGACCCGCGGCCAATTTAATCAGAAGAAAAGGTAGAAAAAGTAGTTTCATAACAGCTCCCTGTTTGTCTCAAAACATGCCCTTGGAGGGAATAGGACTTGGACTTGCAATTGGGTCCTGAGTTCAAGTACATTCAATATTCTACCTACATATATAAGTAAATATTATATTTACTCCTTCGTGCTTAAGCCGTGGCATGAACCTTGCTTATGGTGCCCTTAAGCTAGTTATATCTCCCTAAACATCTTCACGCATTTAATCCCCGAAGTGGCATAGGTGACTGTAGTGCACCAAAATTTCGCCTACGCTTGGAGGCTATAGCCAATATACTGGGCACACACCTCTACATTTTAAGATTTTGGTCAATAGCCCCCCACGCAGGCCCAGTGGGTGTTGAGAAATTTCATAAGCTTGTCTTCACCGTATAGTATGTTATAACCATGATTGAAAATGAGATTCGCACGTTAAATCCTACGGTTGTGAGCCGGGGTTAGAACCTACAAGGTTCAGACCCCGGTTTCCAAACAAAGTGTTCGAACATGGGTATCACTACTACCCCTGAAAAGCCATAAATTTACGGATAAGAGCGCAAGTTAATCTCATCTGCAGTAATGGCTCGCGGCCAATTCCAACCATCGATTCGAAAAATAGATTTACCAATCCTTATCATCGTTGTTCTCTTCACCCATCACCATTCCTTGAAAGTGTGTCATCACCCGACACGTTAAACGTTATTTATGTTAAAGTTGCATGCCGCAACGCATTGCCATAAACAGTCTAAGACACTTCGAGAACCAACACGCTAGTAGTGCAGATAACTATTCTTATAAAATAAAACCGTCTGAATGACTTTATATCTTGAATTGTTGCCATTTTATTTTCAAGTATCCTGTCTCACGTCTCGACTACAACAACTTTACATATATATCTTGTTATATATTGAGATCAATGTTCTGCTACGGCATTAACAAATACAATTATTGTACTACGAACACCAAAATAATATTGTCTGCAAAAGGAGAAACGTGAACTAAACTATAATGGAGAGCAGTACGTCAAGTGCGAGTTTATTCGTAAGCTAACCTTATACTTTATAGTCTACCGTATTTAGATATTTTGTATGGAGAATTGAAAGTTTTAAATACCGTCCGCTAGAGGCGCTTTTCAATTCTCCATACAAAATGTCTAAATATGGTAGACTATAAAGTATACAGTTAGCTCGCACTTGACGTGCAGTCGTGAATAAACTCATAATATTGCATCGTTTGACTCCAATCCCTCTAAATTTATTACGATGTATATGTAGATGTAATATTATACCTACTTATACTTGAAAGCACTCCTATAAATTATAATCTATCATATCACCACTCCCAAAGACTTGGAAAGTCTAAAATAAGTAGTATCGTGATCCATAATCCATCTGCGTTCCATTTCTCAGTACAATTCCTGTACTACTCCATTTCTATCGAGTCTATTCGGTTCTCAAATTACATGGAGTGGTGCAATGGAAACGTATACCGCAAAGGTACGGTAAAAGGTATTGCTTTTTCCTATGATCAGTAAGACAAAATGTTGGGTATGGTTTAAAGTTATTTATGAATTTTAATTTAGTCATAGCGTTTTAAAATAAATTGAATGCTTCGTTATGTTATTGAGAAGTCTTTGTTGAGATAAAAGAAAGAACGTATAGTTCAGAATCTCTTTGATTTGTCTGAGTTGAGTCGAGGTTAATTTTAGTTTTTTTGTTACAGGTAAATTGTAGAGATGGGTTTTGGAGTTACCACCTACTCGTTTAACTCGAAGTTAATCTACGACGTACGTGAGTACATACATTCGTGTATTTTTTTGGAAATCTATAAAAGCTATTTTAATTATGTTTTAAATCGACGACACGGTTCGTTGGAACATATTCTATCTCTTATTGTTTCGTATGTGCCCATATTGATCCTTGTCAATGTTGCATTTTGAACATAGATTTTGATGTAGAGTGTTATTCAAGAATCTTTTTGTAAAATATTGATAAAAAAAACTTGTACAAGCTTACTCGAGCCGAATCAATACACACTCAAAATTTTATTGCTTCTCAAAATGCCCCACCAGGTGCGCGGAACATCTGCCGTGTAAGTGATCCACTCCGGCGCATCGTACGATCGGATATGGTAGGGCTTCACAAACATGACTATAGTTAGCAGGTATCTGTGAACATGAGTAAACCAAATATGGGTAACAATCTTTGGCGAAGTTGACGATGGCGCTACAATCTTTGTAAACATATATTTCTGTATAAAGAGAACGTTAGTTCTAGATTTGACCACTGGTAAATATAAGTTTGTTGTGATATATGAAGTACTGTTCACTGTTGCAAGAATGAACTAAGTTTGTGGAATTTAAATCAAGTGTTGCAACTATACGAATGATATATGGATGTAAATTAGTGTGTAGAGCTGGTGCCAATATCTGGTATTGTATGTTACGTGTAATGTGAGTTATAAAAGAAGTTGTACTTGAAATATATGACCCAAATTGATTAAGTACTAACATAACTGCTCTTTAGACACCAATACTGACCAAAGCTACACGCTGGGCGAGGAAACGCCCGGCCCTTGTTACCAAACAGATTGGTCGCCGGTTACGTCGACCAATCTGTTTGATAATTATCTCTTATTAATTTAAACGGATTCTGGGAGTGATGATGAAGCGCAAAATTGTTCTGAATCCGTAATGTACATTAAGATTACCCACAATCTCGAGCGTTCCTTTACTTTGTATTCAAGACGAGTGATTTATGGTTCGTATTACGTTGCAGTATCTTTAGGGTAATTATTTAATTTATGACAATGGATAAATTATTTTAATACGGTATTCGCCTTCTTTTTCGAACGTACATCTTAAGAAATGAGGTTAGTGGTCCCGATAAGACAGATTTCATACATATAGATGTGTGAGACCGCGGTTCAAGTCGACTAAAGGACATATCAATAAAGATGACATCTAACGAAAGTGCTTAACAATTTTTTTTTAGAAAAATTAGTAACCCTTTATGGTTTACACGAAAACATAAAGTAAAGGGTTACACTTAAAGCCCATAGTAAGAAAATACAAATCGTTTGTGTCGAAAATCATGGGTAACAAATTTTGTTATTTTTGGGCGAGCAATGTATCGTAAAAAGGCGATCATAACACAAAGCTACGAGCGATACCCGAGCGTTTCGAGTTTTAATTTACATTGCACTTTTAGGTCTAAATTAATCTTTTTATTTATTTATATAAAATCGTTTTTAGATAGACTTGTATAAAGATGAATTTAAAAATATTTGAAAAATGCGTATCATTCATAAAAATATCGACTGAAAGTTCCAGCTCTGGGGCGTCCAGAATCATGAGTTGAATCCATGGTAACAGTTTTCGTTACGAACCCACTTACAACCTGTATACAAAACTCTCGGTGGGTTAATGTCATGAACACAAAAGGCAATATATTTAAATTTATCTGCCGCTTAATCAAATCATAACCACAATTATATTTATAAATCCAATAATGGGTTATTGCGAACATTTTTCGATGCATTGTTTCGTTCAAACAAAAACATTATTAATAAAGATACATGTAGGTATAATAAACGATGATGTCGAGGTACCTACCCAAAGTAATGAAACCAAATAGAAACAAAATAAAGCATCTTAACAAGTTTCAAAGAGGCAAGTCCCGTTAGATCTAATATTAAAACGTGATATAGTAAAAGGTAAACTTCCATCAATGCGAGGGGGATTAGGTCATAGTCCACCACGGTGGTGTTAGTGCGGGTTGGCGGATTCCACACTTTGACGAGAGGTGCTCTCAGACGTGCAGGTTTCTTCACGATGTTTTTCTTAACCGTTCAGTAAGTGATAATCATGATTGATTCGCACATGACATCCAAAAATCCCAAAGGTGCGATCCGAGGTTTGAACTTGCGATCGTCGTTACCGAGGCAAACGTTCTACCCACTTGGCTTTCACTGCATTTACATTTTATTTCTCGAAATCTCATTCGTCTTCAAAACCGTTTCTGTTACAACTCATGGATGGCGGGTCAGATCAGTTGCGCTGCATGTGCCTAGTGAATGTAGCGTCTCGATCTACTGCCGCCTTCCTACCTAGGCAAGTATGCTCCATCGTAGATCTCATCGTCACTTACAATCAGGTGAGATCGAGATCAAATACTTGGCTATAATGTAATAAAAAAAAAAACTCATACTCCCATATCAATTCAAACAAGTATATTAATATACTACATCTGCCTGAGCAGATGTTAGTAATTGATCTTAATCACCGTCTCGGTTGTAATAATGGTCTTGGTCTAGAATAAACGAATTGTCACAAACAAAGACGGCGAAGATCGGAAGACCTGGTGAGGTCTCGACGATAGCTTTTGTTGGATGTCGAAAAAATCATTTTACCGTTACCGACGCAACGTCTATTGGTGACACCGAACGCATGGACCAATTTTAATGCGGTATTATTGTGTTATTTAGCTAGTATCCCTAAGATGGTTTTTAGTCATGTGTGATCTAAATTAGTTTAGCGGATCCAAGATTTCGTTTCACAGCATAGCTTATGTGGGAATCTCAGCCGCTACAACCGCTCGTTCGAATGGATAGAAATTTCACACATAAAATTTCCTGGAGTCTAGGGCTAGCAGACCTTAGTTGAATAATCTGTAAAGTTACAGATTATTCATAAAGTGGCTCTGGAAAATGACGTATTCTACAATCATTTTCTAAATCCAAAATCATCAAACAATGAAATCTTCTTACTAAATTTCATTATATGTTTTTGCATAAAACGAGGAAAATAAAATAAATATAATTTGCTCCAAAACGCTGAGTTTTGGTATAAAACATAACACAAAAACATTCGTTCGGACCGGTTATGAAAACATTTTCTTTTCAAAAAGGTTTCGGTCTATTGTGGGATGTAATTAGATTTACCTTCAGTGTACTTCTTCTTCTCTTTCATCCCATGATTATCGGCACACTTTTATGAACAAATAAAGGGTCGAAACCTAACGTGTCCCATATTTTAATAATAATAATATCGCCAGACGAGCAAACCAACTATACGGTCCCACACTAAGCAACGCTTGTATTATGAGTACCGTACAACGGACTGAGGGCGAACACAGTAAATGCTTGTATAGATACTAAGCATTCATGACTTGGGTACAAACATTCATCATCACACAAAGTGAGTGTCCTTACCGGGTTTCGAACCCAAGACCGTCAGGGCAAAAAGCATGGTCACTACCCACTGAGCTAATCAGGTAACTTTATGTTGGTCGTATACTGCATGAGACTTTCTTAGTCTCATATTTTCCTGGTATTTTTTTTTTCAAAATACATAGGTACGTAAAAATATTTTCTCGATTTAACCGAATTTTGAACCATCAGCCTCATAATGGCCAACGAGAAAGGTACACCGCAAGCGAATCGAGGTGGGAATTTATGTTACGGCAATTATCCAGGGACAGCCTCACAATTTTGTTAAAGCCACGGAAAAATTACGTTAACGGCTTCAAAAAGTAGAAAAACAGCGGCCCATATTCCATTTGCAATACATTGTTGGATTACCCTTCATCAAAATTAAGATTAGCTTTGTGAAGGTAGTCCCTTTTGGCTAACGTTGAATCCAACGAGAGACCTGCCAATCGGCAGGCAACGAGACCTGCCACTCGGCGGGCAACGAGAGACTTGCCACTCGGCAAGCATCGAGAGACCTGCCACTCAGCAGGCAACGAGAGACCTGCCACTCGGCAGGCAACTTAAGATGATTAGGCTATTTGATTTCCATTCTGTGAACATGATTTCATGATGATTTGTTATACCTTGATACGAGGCCAAATAATCCTTAAACAGAAGGAACATCATGGCTCACAAACTATCTATGTCAATGGTTTGACTAACAGTCTCCAAAGTGCACGTATCCCTTATAAATTCCAACCTCCAGGAGACGGCACTTCAAGATAATAGAGCCTTGAGATTTCGCAGAAGTCCTATGAGTCAAGATTTTCCTAAGATTTAAGAATTATACTGTGGGTAACATAGCGAAAGCTAGAACCACTTGTAGATAACTTGTGGCGTAATATTACGATCTCACAATGTATGGTCCAGCGCATTCGTGTAAATACAATAACAGTTTTGCTTAATCAACCGTCTGCCCTTTTGCAAGACAATGGATGCATAATGCGGTCACGCTTGACCGCATATAAAGAGCGAATTAATCTGAAAGATAGCTCGGTTAGACAAAATAAATTAAAACACAGTGGCGTTCGTAGACAGGTCGGTTGAAAGGTTTCTTTGAAGTTAGAAAATAAAGGTTTAATACTGATGGGTTATGGAGGGTATGAGCAAAGGATAGAAGGAGTGATGATGATTATAATATAATAATAATATCGTCAGACGAACATACCAACTGCACGGTCCCAAATTAAGCAACCGTATATTACCGTACGTATGAGTACTGTACAATGGAGGGGGGGGGGGGGGGGGCAGGGGGGAGAATACTTATATAGATACTTAACATCTATGACTCAAGTAGAAACTTCGTGCTCATCACAAAAAAAATAGCCCTTACCAGGATTTGACCAGGGACCCTCGGCACGGAACGTAAGGTCGCTACCAGCTGTGCCAATCTGTACGTCAAAATTTTTATTTGAAGATTTATTTTGGTATAGTTCACCCATTTTCGTTAATGCACATTTTCGGGGACTTAAACTTAAGATATAATACATAAGAGATCATAACTTTAAAGCAATCAGACCACATCAATTTAAATTAAATCCTACAAAATACGGCTTCACACATGGCTTATTTCAGGTAAAATTTCTAAAATTCATAGTTCAAAGCACGAGCTTTGGCAAAGAGCATGCCTTCGGAAAAACGGTACTCCACTTAAATAAATCCACCGAGATATGATCTAAGTAACTTCGTGACTGCACTTCACCGCTAGTTTAACTTGACCCCTCTGTTGCAATAAACAACCTTCCGTTACTAAGCATTATTGGCTAACATAGTGTACTTATGGGACCATCAAAAACTGGTATGTACTCGCCGTCCGTCGTACGAACGTGTCCAGTATCCCAAGTTTTGTAAATATGTTGTTCATATTCATACGGGCAGCTTCTACTCGTGATATCTGTTTTACAACGTTGTCGTGTGTAATTGTTGTTGATAATGTCGTGACGAGTGTTGATTATTATTTAGTAGGCAAAGGATTACGGCCGTTAAGCCGCTGCGGTGCGTGCAGCGAAGGTTTATTATGTCACATTGGAAAAAGGCCTGTCGTGTTGTCGTAAATTATGAATTCACGCTGCCCGTGACATTGTAGGGCATGTCAGGGTGTTTTTACGTATATTGTTGTTTTATTTCCTTTTGTTTTCATTCTATGTTGTTTGTTTTAGAAATTTATTTAAATAATTTTCTTACCTATATATACTTTGAACAATTTAGTGAGAGATTTAATTTATGGTACAATAACTGACTTATTCTTGAAGTAAGAACGCGTACCTACACTGGAGCTAATACTCGTATTCGACTTTTCAAGCAAACATTCTTATTTATATCAGACATGATCTCAGCTAATACAGTTAATAACATATGAAGAAATTCACTTAGGCATTCATGTATTGGCATTGGCACTTTGGCATTGAAAGAAACCGTCTTAAAAAAACTAAAAAGCATAAAATAATCTAATCTTGAAATCTACCTTGTCTAACTAAATAAAATATTTCACGAATGTGAAGTTGGTGCCAAATATGTATGCCCATAATATTTGAGGAGTCCTCTCAATTCCTCATGGTTCCCATCGGCAGAAATCAATTTCGAAAGAAATGGGTCAAATCTGGAATATATCCTGTCAAACACAAAAATAATTTTCCAAATTGCTTCATAAATTACGGAGTTCTTTTTTTTATTTTTATTTTTTATTACATTAT
This sequence comes from Pheosia gnoma, assembly GCA_905404115.1. Classification (NCBI taxonomy): domain Eukaryota; kingdom Metazoa; phylum Arthropoda; class Insecta; order Lepidoptera; family Notodontidae; genus Pheosia; species Pheosia gnoma. The sequence continues at coordinate 7,101,109 of FR989915.1, forward strand.
AGGCAAGTATTTGATCTCGATCTCACCTGATGGTAAGTGACAATGAGATCTACGATGGAACATACTTGCCTAGGTAGGAAGGCGGCAGTAGATCGAGACGCTACATTCACTAGGCACATGCAGCGCAGCTGATCTGACCCGCCATCCATGAATGGCAACACCGAACATCATGCCGGAACACGGCTAGGCCGTTTGGCGACATGGCTTTGTTCAGTGGGTGGTGACTAGCCACGGCCGAAGCCTACCACCAGTAAAAGTTCTGAGGTAACAAACATAAAAAATGCAAAAGAGTTGAGAACCTGCTCCATTTTTTTGCAGTCGGTTAAAAATACAACCTCTGAAACATTGTTTGGAACTTCAGAAGCGTATTTAATCACACACTCCTAGTCTTGGCAATTTGTTTTTGCTAAATAACCCAATCTTCAACCAGTTATGGTCCCCTTAAAGTTGATGTATCGTTGCTTTTCAAGGCTTGTAATCATGCAACTGACGACATAGCTTAAGATAGGTCGCGTTTGGATTAGTTGCGTTCAGAATTCATTTATCCTAAAGCTTAGGATTAGCATTATGAACAAAAGTCGCTGGATGAAATTACTTTAGTTTCAAGACTTTGGTAACTTGGGGTTTTGGTTGATTTTAGATTGGCGTGACGCGATTTTTGAGAGAATACAAGTTATTTTGTAGGACTTTGGGCTTCATCGCTGTGTTTGCACAATCAGCAGGCGCAATGGCCCTGGATCACCAAGTAAAGTTTAATTTAAATAAAGTATTTAATTTCTATTAACTAGCTGTCCCGGCGAACTTCGTACCGCCTCGGATACAAATGTATGAGCTATATCAATTATCAAGAAATACTCTACATTACCACAAATGGCACTATTTTGTAGCCGATTGCCAACCTATAAAAAATAAGAACAGCTATATTTTTTTTTTACTTTGTACATCGAGAAAACAGCATTCATCATTACTATATCGTCGTATCAAGTTTTTCCCTACACTTAAGTGCCACATAAATACGTACGCATCGGCGATAAATTGGGGTCCACCCCACGTTTTATACATCGTCCCCTATTCAGGGTGCACAATAAGTCAGGTCCTCGCAAAGATGGGGTGCTTTCCTGCACCCTGCAAAGATATCTCCGGAATAAAGCGACGTGAAACGGGCGAAATAAAGTTATGAGACTACTAAATGTCTCATAATATTGGGTTTTGTACACCGAACAAGATATTCTTTAGTATGGAAATAATATAATAATAATACCAGCCTTTTTAATGTCCCACTGTTGGGCACGGGCCTCCCATCAATGCGACCGGTATAGTCGGTCATAGTCCACCACGCTGGCCAAGTGCGGGTTGTCGGACTACACACGTATTTCGAGCGGTTCTTGCAGACATGCAGGTTTCTTCACGATGTTCTTCACCGTTTAGCAAGTGATAATGGTGGTTGAAAACGAGATTCGCACATGAAATTCAGAAAACTCAGATATGCGAGCCGGGGTTAGATCCTCTGATCCTCGTTACCGATGCAAACGTTCTACCAATTTTGTTCACTGTTTTTTTTATATTTATGTTTCGTAGTATGGCAAAGATACATACGATTTTATCGTTTGATGTGACCTAAGCATGTTCCCATACTTAATAGTCATCCAGCCTATTATTCATCAGTCCACTACCATTGACAAAAAATAACCCAATACGAAGACCTACTCAATTAGGTTCTTAAAAGGACTATTATATGAACGGGTCGGTAATTAAAAATATTTATTCAATAAATATAAAAAAAAACCAATTCGAATAACCATAGACGATATTCATGATTTTTCCTCAATTAGTACTTACTCTGTGTTTTTTTGAATTTCAGCGAAATAAAAATTAAGCATACGTAGGCAAATTAATTATAAGTAAATTGATTCATCGTCGAACATGATTCTGAAACAGTTGAGTTAGCAATTTTTATTAAAATATGACGTGTTTTTAAACTCGATACCCGTATAAATCCTATCAAATAACTATTCTAATTAAAACAGAATTGGGAAACAAAACAATTTTCTTTTTAAATTTTTGGAAAAAAAAAACCATTGTTTTAAATTCTGTGCGCAAAACAATTTTTGCATGCCCTTAAAAGTGTTTTAAGATCCTACGTGTAATAGAAAATTATCAACGACAAGCATACATAGGTTTTAAGATATTATAGAGGAGGTGATATAGAGGTCAATCGGTAGGTTCAGTAGATGAAATTACAATTTAAAAAAACAAACACATTTTACACATTTTTTTATAACATTAACTTGATTGATGACCCTTGAATCCCTTGTTAACACTTTAAAAACTTTTATACATTGTATACTTATGGAATTGCTTTAAATGTTAGTCTGAATGCAGCACGCGTATTTCCTCCATATGGAGTATAGCTATCTCATGCATAATCATGTCTGCAGGCCCATTTTCAAAATGGTTTCATCATAAAAAACCTACCAAATCCTTTTTATCAGGCCTCTCACCACTTAGATGTTAATTCCAGCTTTCTGGAAGTTCTATATTGATCTTATCAAACTTTTTACATAATCTTTGTTAGATACGAGTGAAACAAAGTACGCGCAAGGAATTCGTGCGGAATAGAAATATTAGCTGCTACTTATGGAATCGAACCTTTGATAACATTAGCATTCCTATGTACGTATGGAACTCTTTCAGCAGTCCCATCGCACGTAGTAATCATTGCATTCGCTCCGCCCCGAGTGAATAGCTGTGAGTGAGGTAGGGGATATGGTGATGGGAATGGAGGGGTTGGACTTTCATTTTTATCTAAACATCTATCCAAATAAGTAAAACTGGATTGTCTGTTTTTAATGTTAAAATAACCGCTTTTTACTAAGTGCATTTGGATGTATACACGGTACATATACCAAAACATATATTTTTACAATTTTTGTCTGTATGTCTGTTTGTTTCGGCTAATCTCTGAAATGGCTGGACCGATAGCTGATGTAACAAGGAGTAACTTAGGCTACTTTTATTTTAGATAAACTTTTTTGTTTCATACCACGCGGGCGAAGTCGCGGGTAACAGCTAGTTTTTCAATAATATCAGACGAACATACCAACTATACGGTCCCAAACTAAGCAACGCCTTTAGGTTTCTGTACAGTCAACAAGGGGTGATCCTATGACATTTACTTAATACAACATGACCCAACAAGGGTATACTACCATTTGAGCCTTTCGCTTCTTTAGCGCATTTTTAATCGTCAGAAGTCAGAATTACTACATTTCAATAAAAAAATGCTCACAAAAAATCACAATTGCCCTTTTGTTGGCAACATTTATGTTTGGTATTCTAACTTCGCAAATGGGCTCAAGAAGCGCAGGTTCACAATGTGGTATATCCTTTCTGTGTCATTATTCCGGTTTCAATAGCTCGTATCTGGGTCAACATTTCAGATCACTATTTCCTGGAAAAAATGATTTATTCATGGCATATTCTTATCTTAATCAAATAGAGGAAGCAATCAAACGCACTCTCGTTCGCTGCCGCTCATCACAGCGTACCTCCCTAAGGTCCCTGCAGACACATATCGAAGGGCCTTTATAGTTCTTTTGTGCGATAGAATCCCTATGAGGGTGGGTCCATAGTGTAGTATTATGTGGATTTTATTGACGTCAGTTGCGGATTGCGTTGCGATATATTCCATTCCGGTTTGATGTATTCCTTTCGGATTGGGTGAGGATTTTTCGGAATTTGTTCCTCATATTTTGGGAGTGCTTGGCATATAAGTTTACAAGATAATATTATACATCTAACTTCAACATTGACGTTATTTTTGTCACTAACGTATTGTGAAATTACTGCTTGGACACTTTTAAGGTCATTTTCGCTTAGCAATACCACGGTTTGCGGTTAGATCAATTGCTGTGGCCGGCCTGTATTAGTACCGTTAAGCAGAAAATTACTCTAGTATAAAAAAAAAACTACCACTAAATTTATAAATAGTTTTCGTTGATTTACGATGGCATTGCAAAGCGTTTTTCTTCTGTAAAATTCTTTGTAATACTAATGTAGATTGATTAAACCATAAAACATATTTTCAATGGTCATTTATTACGTGTATCAATGAAAAACATGTATGTTTTTAGCGCACGTAATTAAAAAGCAATCAAGTAAACAGGTCCCGCATTAATAGGCTTGAAGTTAATTAATGGTCTATTAGAACCGGCGGGCTTTTTGTCTAATTGACTTTTGTGGCCTCTATGTAGAGACGTCTCTTGCCTCGTGAAGTAGAGTTCGCAAGTATGCAGTCGATTCGGTCGGATAAAAACGTCACGGGATAAAGAAAAACTTTTTTAATCTTTAAAAAGTCCTCCTCTTCTACCGTTACCTCATTGCTAAGGATTCTGACTCCTTTGGTGAAGCATGTTCCCTGCTTGTCTCCAGATGTTTCGAACAGTCTATCTATGAAGTAATTTTGCCACTTTGTCAATATTAATTTGGACGACCCGATTAGTTCAATTTGTAGTGAAACTGCTTTTTATGCCGAAGGTCCCAGATTCGAATCCTGGTAGGGGCATATATATTTGTGATGAGTACGAATGTTTGTACCAGAGTCATTGTTTATATATAAATAAGTATTATATACTACGATAGTCCCGAGTCCATTGTACGCTACCCATAATACAAACGATGCTTAGTTTGGGACTGTACAGTTGGTGTGTTCGTCTGGCGATTATTAATTAATGTCGGGAATGCCCTTGCGAAATTGTAAGGCACAAGCACTTATACGAAAAGCCTTTATTATAGTCTAGCCGGAATATAAATAGTTTTCTGAGGATATACGTTAAGTGCGAGTTTTTTTGTATGCTACCTGTTTGAACAGCGCCTCTAGCGGATAGTATTTTAAACTTTCAATTCTGCATACACAATGTCTAAATACGTAGACTATAAAGTATACGGTGAGCTTAGCAATAAGCTCGCAATTGACGTGCAGCTCAGATATCGTCGCGAAAGCCGTAACTACATGAATAACCATATCACTTACTATTTAGTCATCAGTTAGCATTTACCGTGAATCGATAAAATCAAACTAATCGACTATCAGTGAGATATAATTAATCGGTACTTACATGTTTATTTTCGGTAAGATATTTAAAGATATTTCGAATCATGCAGATGAAGAGATAATCGCAAATGGCGTGTTACGCACACTTAATAATCGCTTAACAAAGGTTTTTAGAATTTTGGAAGAGCTTAAGTTATTTTAACATACGCCTTACAATCTTATTTTGATTTGTTCCACTTGCGCCCCGTATTGGACGCAATGATACATCATATTTCATGCAAAGCAGAACTCTAGTAGTGGGCCTATAAAGTGTATTTTGCTAGTTGAAGTTAAAACTTCGAAAAAAAAAATACATTTACAGCCATGTTACCTCTACTAGATATAAGATGTATGTCTCATGGTAAATCCAATTCCTGGGGCACTACGAGACCATAGCAAAAATATATATATAACTATGTAATATGGATTCCAACTATATATACAACCAGATACAAACTCTAGTATAGTCCAAGGATAAATAAAGGCCGTAGATTACTTGGGCGAAGTCGCATATCCTGGCTGAAAAACCTTAGGGACTTGTTCGGACGGAGTACCAGATACCTAACATGGGTTGCGGCCTCTAAAGGCAAGAATTATAGCTATGATGATTGCTGACCTTCGATAGGAGATGGTACCAGAAGAAATGGAAGAATATACTGAATTCTTCACATCAAATACGACATTCTGACTTCGGAAACAAACTAGTCTTGTTAAATAAAATATAAATTCATCATCGCACCGGATTTTACATAGCACCAAGTCCTTAAATCAAGTTGTTTAGGACCAAAGAACATAGTTAACATTTTATTTTTTACGAGAATCGTTCATTGATGTTTAACCGTGTAGTCTTGTATCCTGACAAATAAAAGCATTTAACCTTATCACGTCACGGTCCTAATTTCACTACTTCAACAGCTTCTTCAAACAACAACAAACAGTTTTGAATTGTGTGCCAGTTGTGTTAAATTTCTTTTTCGCTTGGATTCCTTGGACATGTACCTACCAGATTTGATCCTTTTAATACCGCAGAGTTCAAAGTGGAATGGATTTAAAATCATTTGTTTAAGATTGAGTTTTGATTAATTTAGCCCAGAATTCACTCAAACCGTCGCATATAGTCAGTATGTATCAGTATGTTGGTAATAATAGCTCTAGATTATGAAACTATTAACACGAGCTCTAAGAGCGTACTAATATTTTATGAAGGTTCCTCTTCTATGCAAATGACCTAAGATTACGGTAATGTTCACACAAATTGAAAGTTTATCCGAGACCGCGGCGTCACTTAAATGGTTGGCTATTTTCCTTAACTTGGCATTCACTGTACATTGAATGTTTTTGTTTATTTAGCACAATCTTAGGGTAAATATATTATTTTTGATACAGCGGCCTAATCCGCAATTTTTGGACTAGGTCTATAATGTTCGCGCGGCACGAGAAAACTGCTGGACGGATTTTGGGTGAACTTGGTATCGTCATACTGGTTTATTTTTTTCGAAACGAAATGGAAGAGTTCCTGAAGGATAGTTGAAAAGCTAAAATCCACCCGTGAGAAGAAGAATATAGACAGCCCGGTCTAATGGCAATAGGTTCGCCACCAATTACATTGAGACAAAATATCAACGTCGAATTGTGGGCGCACTGCAATGCACCACCCTTTTGGGTATTTTGGCGTGATGGTGTATACTCGTAGCCAGTAATGCGATACCTGTGCTTATAATAAACAAAATATTCACTTTTTAATCTTAGATCCAAATAAACTAGCTATAAACGTACCCATAGCAATACACTCTGACCTCAAAACCGGCCAATAAGAGCATGATCTCATTACTAGTACAGTTTCTTATCCATATAGGGCCGAACGTGTCAAATGTCAGCGGCATATGAGCTCAGTAACTATACATTATATGCCGCACCGAATTCCATTTAGTGCAGTGACTACTAGTATATGTAGTTGTCTATGGCTGGAAATACTAATACTATACTAATAGAATTTATGGTCTGATAGAACTCGTACATTTTTGAAGTATTGTCCCAATCTATGCGGATACAAAGTCGTAAAAACTACTAGGTATACGTAATAAAAGATTACAGATCCCTTTTGTTTAAGTGATGTTTTACGACACGCTAAGATAAGTGACGGATACAAAAGTGTTTTATCCCCATTTATGCTCAGATATGGAGTAAAATATCTTTATGGGCGTCAGAAAGTTGTGCTGGTGGGAAGATTTCCAAAAATACACGGGAACATAGGTATATTGCGTTGGATGCGTGTTGTCGCGTGGAAGTGTGCTGGGCTGGGCTGGCTGGGCTGGCTGGGCTGGCTGGGCAAAATCAAAGGGTCAAAGTCGGTCATGCGTGGTACATACCGGCACGTGAAGTAGGCTGGCTCCTGGACTGGAGCGCTGAGTCCGCAGGGTCTTCGTAACGTAACTTGCAATAGCCTAGCGATAACAATAATCGAGCATGATTTGCATTAAAATCGCTAATTCGTATTACATAGCGCTGACATGTACAAGTTTGCGATTTAATAGCAATTATTTCGCAGTTATTGCTGTCGCTATACTATCGCTAGTCAAGACTCTTCTTTACAGATTAGTAGAAATAAATCTAAAAACATGGGTAATATTCGAACAGCATCAATAATAACTCAAGCCGGTCTTGCATGACTAACTGACCGCCATATAAAGCGATGGACACCGAGCTACTTAACACGTATTACAGCATGACTAGAATATTGTGTACATATTAATGGTAGGTACTCCGTTGTTCTGACCACAAGAAACAATGAGATTTGTACTTACTTAGTAAGTACCTAAATTATTTATCTATCGGTAAATAAATAAATGTATAGAAAGATCCTTCTGTACCCTTATAAATAATAATATCGGCCCTTTTAAATGCACCACTGTTGGGCATCGGCCTCTTTTCAATGCGAGGGGGATTAGGCCTTAGTCCACCACACTGGCCCAGTGCGGGTTGGCGGACTTCACATTTCTTTCGTGGGGTCCTCTTAGACATGGAGGTTTCCTCACGCAGTTTTAATTAATTGTTTAGTTAGTACCAGCTGGGGTTTGAACCTGCGATCCTCGTTACCAAGGCAAGCGTTCAACCAACTTGGCTATCACTGCAGCACTGCACCTTTCTGTACTCTTATGGTGATTTATACTCTTTTGTATACATTCAATGTCTTCTGCTGAAACGACAAATATTATTAGAAATATTCTCACATCATCCAAATTTCAAATATATAAACCCTTTCTAATGACTGAAAATGGCTTATTCTAATGTGTGAGGTTTAAAATCTCAATTGAGGAATTTCCTTAACATCATTTTTTTTAATTGAAATGAGGAATTTAATGAAGGACAAACTATTTTAATTAAGAAAGTGACATCAATCAATGTTCAGAACACCATTACCTTGTAAGGCACCAAAGGCGTTGTCTCTTTGGGAATATTCAACAGAAAAGGGAAAAGGGCAGAAACAAACGGGCTTAATTATCAAAGATTATACTTTCAGGAGGCGCCGTATGCATCACGAGCTTCATCCTGTCGTCACCCTATAACGGCACTTACTCGCCTCCCGACTTTGCATAATTTAACTTGCTAAAAGACGATCGCGGGACGGTACAGACGCGCGATATTTGCTAGCACTTACAGGTAATTATGTTATCTCTCTACCCGAGACCATGCCTTCTATGCAGCTTTGGAGTTAGTTCCCTGCCTCGCTGACTGGAGCGCTAAGATTTCTTCCTCTTGACCGTCGAAACTGTCAAGACCTTCAGCCAATAACAGCGTAAAAGTTGCTATGCATATGTTCCATACATTCGGCTCACTAAGTTTCATTCGCTCGAGTTTGTTTTTAAAATGAATATGTGTATAATAATCCTTTAGTTGGATATGTATCTAATTTAGCTAAGAGTGCGAATTTGTCTCATAGTTTTTGGAAACCATTTTCCGTTACCCAAACGTCTGTAGTATTCTTTCCATTAGCTATTGTAAATACCTGCTTCTCATCATTCATCAGTTATATTATTTAACCTAGTTAACACATCATCCAGTGACCTAAATACTTCATTGTAAACGGCAATGTTTTTATCGACTTGTTTTTGTTTAGTCATAACATTACGTTCTGTTGTGGTTGAATTTTTTAGGTAGGCAGGCACATTTGTGGTCTCTCTAACCTCAATGGAATTATCTATTACGCAATATTTATTACTGAAAGACTTGGAAACCTTGAATAACTTAGTCAATGGGTTTTATGAATTTATTTGCGTTCTTTAATCTTGAATGGGGAATACAATATATTTATGTGTAAGCGTAAATAAACGTGTAAGACTTAACTTACTAGTATGCAAATGTGAAAGTGTGTTGGTTTTTAAGTTTGACTATGGATCTCGCTAATACGGCTGAAGGAGAGAAGAAGGCTGTACTCAAGAATAGCACATAGGTTACTAAGGAAATCTTTGCATGTGAAGCCGCAGATGATACTACAGATAAATTAAAATTCAATCCATTGCGACTTTTCAGTCGCACCCCTGCGTCATAGTGGTAAACTCATCCATCTGAGTTATGCTCACAGCTGCAACTTGCAAGTCACTCCCGTAGGAATTTCAATTCCCCTCAAGTCCTAGCGGGCGTTAAAACCTCACCTTTCTGATTAATATTTATTGTTAACGGTAATGACAGCATTATGTCAGGTAGAAAGGGTTCTTAATGGAGATGTGCAGTACGCGACGGAAGAGGCGTTTAAGATTATGTTTATAAGTGCCATGGATAAATTCAAATCTCCCTCCACACCGGTGGAAGATTCTATAAAAAATATTGCAGAGTACTTTGGCTATAGCACCGTACAAGAGTTCCTGATATAGTTGAAAAACTTTATAGAACAAACTAGCAGTAGAGTAACCCTCACATACTTCATAATAGAGCCGATTTTTATACCTGAAAACTGTTATATGTATGTTAAATGGAATAGTTTACGATGCAGTTAATTTTAACCGTTTCTAAATCTGTTAAATCAGAAGCCTCATGATTAATGATTATTATGAAGCTATTTGTGTCCCACTATTGGGCATAGGCCTTCTTCCACTTTTGCCACTATACAATCGGCGATTAAGGAGCAGTCTCATCGTACGTTTTGTGGGACTAAGTTGTAAGTTGGTAGTGGCTTTAGCTCAGGAGGTGTTAGGCATGCAGTAAGATGGACAGTCTAGTCCGACTTAAAATACGCGACTTTTTGGCTGTTTCTTATGTAGTCCATAAGTTACTGACCTGGAATAGTGATTGATATAAATATTTATACATTAACCGCTTAAACAGTATTTTTTTTTCGAAAATATTTATCTTGACGCATGTATAAGTCATTCCGACGGGCCTCCTGCCTTGGTTGCAAACGGGTGTCCGGAAGCCACTTATCATCCCGGACCGTGCGTCCTTGGGCATAAATTCTCAAACATTCCGCAATATATCTTAGTAAAAATGTGTTGTAGAATTGATATTTTTGAGGGCTTACGATAAGCTGACTATCGGGTAACTCTAGAGAGCAGTTGTGACAGCTTTACTTGGCTGTACTTTGCTAACATGAAATATATTACCTAGGATTTAATTTGTTTGACATCTATGGTAAATAATTTAAGAAGTGCTACAGATAGCTTTATATAACTTCACCGGATCAGATGGAGTGGGTATGGTGCGTTTCGGCATGTACTTCTGGAGCAGTTGGGGAGTTTTTACTATAAAAGCTGTACAATTAAGGGCTATTTATCAACTTTACTGTAACTGAACAAATTATCAAGTGGACAGATTCGTAACTGGACAGACAACCGTACACTGGTATAGCGTTTTTTTATTGTATGATAGAAGTATTTGTAGAACACTTATATTCTAGCGGTTGTCAGCCATTGTACTTAATCTAAATATAAAAATGCAATTATACAACTTCGATCAACTCCAAAAGCTAAACAGGCAAGTTATAGTAGATATACTAAAAGAAAAACCAGTTACAAGTCATCATCGCTATTTATAGTTCATACAAGACTTTATTGTTAAGCGTCAATGTATATTATCACTCACCGTTGGGTCGTTAGCCGTAGTCCCGTGAGTAACGCGCAGCTAAGGCGATTAATTCGAAGAACATATCCTACTTGAGTTACTGTTATATCCTTCCGTTGTGTTTCCACCAAGTGGTAGCAGATAACGCTGGGGAGCATTTAAGACCGGGATATGTTGAGCTTACGCCACGTAGGACGCTGGGAGGGAAATCTTGATAACAGTTTTTGTGAAGGCTTGCGTGATTATAAACCGTAACTATAATAATATAAGGTATAACAAAAACAGGGCTAAATATTTTTGCGGATGAATCAGTAAGTTATAAGGATCACGTTTATGTATAAAATAATTATGGTTTTTTTTTAATAAGGCGAACCAGTAGCTTTGGCCATGTGCTCAGTACAGAGTGTAATTTTTTAAACGTCTAATATTTTGATTAACTTTACTATTAATGTTCTACCACTACTACTAATAATATTTTCTTTACTGTCTAATATTTTGGTATTTTTCTACTGTTGGCCCTGTTAAAATGTTTTACACTATTATTGTTACACCTTATATGTGTCTGTATCGGTTTTAAAATAAAAAATACCGTCACACTCTAAGGGGTAGGCAGAGGCGCTCTGTTATTTACCTACAATTCGCCGGTGACGCCGGTTCATATAGATGGGTCCAACTGACCTCACAGCGCTCGCCCGATGCAAGCGCTGGCTTTTCATGAATTTTTTGCACGAATCAAGCCAGTCCCGCCAGGCAGCGCAGTCCGTCTGGATTCAGCCATTGCTAAACAAAGCAAAGAACAAGATTAAAAAAAAACCTAATTTATATCGCTACTAAAGTACATAATATGATGTAAAATTTATGTGTGCCTATTTATGTACATGCCGCTCTTGTAAATTACATGCGCCATCCAATGGATGCGGACTGTTCATATAAATGCAATTGAGCTTGTTACACTGACATGACGTCACAACCGTGACGTGAGCTGAATATGTTAGCGCGTTTATCCCACTCAATTATGTAAAAGGGACGCTTCATACAAATCTTTCGGAATGTGTTGAGATCTGTTCAAATATAGTTTCCATGTCCTACCCATGTAATGATTACCTGTCAACACGGCTCTACGTTCCACGGTTCGCTGGCAGGAGCAGCGGACCCAACATGATTCTGAACAGGCCTACGGAATAATCATAAACGAGACTGTTAGAAGTTATGGGAATGGTGATTGGAGGAAATAGAATCCAATATGCTGTGGAAGAGTTGAAGATATGGTTGCTATTTTTGGATTGTTTGTTAGTGTCGATGGATTGCCTTATATTACATACCATAACGCCTGCATTCCGCGCAGGGGTACGCAGAGGTGTCGTGCTACAATATTCGCGAATGATGCCAGGTTTCACACATAACTACATTTGCTGATGGTAGGATAGGTATGTAAAAAGGGTCTATTTACCATGTAGGTACCTGTCGATGCGGACACGATGTGTTTTATGTGTGCATACTCCTCAGGGCTTTTTTCTTGCGTTAAAAGTATAATTTTGATTTAAAGTTACATTGGTTTGTAAATTTGCTAACGTTCGCTGCAGAGAGGTTTTTCGTATCCCTCTCCAAAAAAAAACGTTCGCGTTGATCGTGTGTGGGGGGTCCCCTGATGACGTCACGCTGCCTTAGCGCCAATCGTAGCAGGGTTCCAAATTGCGTTTAGTTACGCCTCGACAGTGCCTACTTATGAAGATTCCAGAGAGCTATAATTTTGTTTTTGGAACGAAATTCCTTATCGCGCGTTGCGAAAGGGGGCTAGACGGAAAAAAATAAGACGAAAAGTTGTAACGACACTTTGTTGTAAGCCGTGCGGCGTGCGCATGTTTCTCTGTCTGTCTCTCTCTCTCTCTCTCTTATAGAAAGCAAGCCAGATATTTTCGTTTCGTCTTTCTATTTCGCATTAAACAGTGTGGTGTCGCGACGATTATTTTTGTTGAGTGTATACAGGTTTTTTGGACATAATAAATAATAAAAATAATAAAGGAACTTCGTTCCATCCGAGTGTCCCTTGACACCTCTCAAGTTTTTTTTTAATTTTAACTGTAAATCTATTAAGCGTTAAAGCGTTATTCAAAAGATTTTAAAGATAGACAAATGAATCAAGGCTGTTACCTCATGATAGCCATGGCGTGGGCTGGAAGCAAGACAAATGACAGATGCCTACGATCGCCCGAGGCAGACGCTCGCACCACCTCGACCGAACCCGGTCATATGTCATCATATGCAAGGCTGCGCGGTTGATATGAATATGGCCAATAAAATAGTTACCGATTCCAACAACGTTAAGCATATGAGTGTTTCTATCTGAAATTAAATATGTATATTTATATTAACAGCTAATTTTAATCTCGCAATTAGCACAGATTACGTGTCAGACGCATATGTATGTGTTTATCCAAGTAAGCTCGTGGATTAGTCATGAGCTCCCCGGTCTATATTTAGGAGAGAAGAGGATGCTGGGACATGCATTTAACATCATACTACAGTACCTAACAATTTATATTAAGTCTGCCACTAAATTTAGCTCGTCCCTATTTTTTTAAGTTACTTAAATAATTAAATAAAGAAAATTATTTAACTTAACTCTACAAATATAATAACACAATTATTAATTTCCTTTGTGACAAACACTTATTTAATTGAAATTGAAGAATATATTTTTAGTTATTCTAATCCGAAACTTACTAAGTTGACTTAAAGTTACTAGGTTTTACTAACAAAAATATTTCTGTAAAATAATTACATGGCCTGATTGTTTTCTTTTTATTTCAGGTAAAACACATTCAACATGACCAACAATTGGCAAGTGATTAATATATTGATTTCTTATATTTACGCGAATACGAGTACTACACGTTAAATTAAAACTAATTTTACGAATTTTATCGCGTTTTTATTATGTTAAACAATTTCTCACGCCTTTTTTGCTTACTGCATCTATTTCTGTGCCTAGCTGATATTTGTCTAACTGTACCTATCTGTATAGGCCTATAACCGGGTTACTTAGAATACAATACCATTGTTTGGTCACTTATTATTCTTTCTAGTATTCATAAAACACAACAAACAAATCCATTGACAAACAATTGTGACCTATATTTAGTTCTCTATAGAGTCTATATCACCTTTTATTTTATGTACGTTATAATTGATCAAAATAAACGACGACTGTGAAGTTTATTTTCCCGTGGATAGGGATGATAATGGCGTATCAATATTTAGATGAGATTTGGGATATCATGAAACGATAACAGTTCTTAGTGTCTTGTTTTTAGGGCTGGTTATCGGGTGATCTGTTGAGGGGATACGGTCACCGGAGGTCCTTAGACAGGATACGGTGACTAAGCGATGAGTCAGGGGTGTAACGAATACATAATAAATATTAAGATTTATTTTGCCATTGACAATCTTAAGATAATGTCGTATCCTGTGACCCCTTTGACGAATTGTCGCGAGGAACATAGCACAACAAAACCAAACCGATTTGTGTAGTACACGCGAATGTGAGTTAACTACATAAATCAGTCTTGTTATTTGAGCTTCAATAATATGTTGTACTCGACACCCTGTCTGTACAAGGTTTTAATTAATATTGCAATTTCCAGTCTTAATTTGTATTCACCATATTTAAATCAAGTTGAGATATACTTCTATTTTGATTTCATTCCAGAGCCAATTAAAAGTCCTGTAAAAATGCGTAGATCCTAGCTTACTGGATTGATAGTAGTGGAAGTGTGCATGCCAAGTCCCAGTAAAAAAAAAAAAAACTTTATTTCTTCATATATGCAGGCATATGGCCTTGAAGTAAATGCCCTGATAATCCAAAGCCATATAAACAGTGAGAAACATTATCTCTTATTATAAGAAGCACTACAAGTAGGCTAACTTAAATTTTCCGAGAAAAATCGTCCAATACACCCGAATTAAGGTTACAAGACCTTTGTTAAGGTGTGATAAATAAAACTCAAAGCAAACCCAACTTTATTACAGTCAAGATGAGGTATAAATTGTCTTTTAATGTTGGTAGGCTCCCTAAAGCCCGTGACAGATGGTGGCTGAAGTCTTATAATTGCTTTAAAGGTCGTTATTGGAAGAATTATTGAGTAACGGGCAAGCGTGTGACGAACTTACATGTATGTATTAGTTTACTGTTCATACTGTACGTCAAGTGCGAGATTATTCGTAAGATAACCGTATACTTGCTAGTCTTCTGTATTTAGAAATTCTGTAGGGCGAATTGAAAGTTTAAAATACCGTCCGCTAGAGGCGCTGTTCAATTCTCCATACACAATGATATGTGTATGATACAAATGATTTTTACCCACCGAGTCATCACAATGGAACCAGATATGTTTCTGTATAGAGGTATGTTAACTGGTGTACTCTGTGTATAATAATCATAATGACCTAAGACTTCATCTTGCGAAATTCAAGATCAAGGCAAGTGAAATTCATGATCAAAAATAACACTAGGATTCTGGTGCGTGGTGAAATGGTGCTGTTTCACATTATTAAAAAAACATCACTTATTTTATACATAAATGTGATCGGTATGCTCTGGTTGTGCTCACACTATTAAATGTTACATCTTATATAAGGTTTAATAGTGTAAAATATTTTAAAAGACGAATGAGGTATATGGACCACGTTGATGTGAAAGATAATTGTGTAAATTATTTTACTTTTTTTAAACAAAGCGAACCAGTAACTTTTGGCAATGCGCTTAGTACAGGATGTATTTTATTAAATATCTATTAATTGGAATTATTTCAATGGGAATGTTTATAACCTACTGTTTGTAAAATATATTATAAATCGCATGTAATTCGGTCTTACTGAGTATGTCCCCATATCAATTACAATGTGAACGACATTGATCTATGGGGCAAGCAGCTGCACTCCAGTCGTCTCTAAATTAGATTGTATGGGTTCTTATAATTACCATTATTGTAACTTTGTATGAGAGGGATTCAGCTAAGATCTTCTTATATACTTAACTTACTTTAGACTGCTTTTTAGATGATAAAAACACAGGCAATTTATGTTAGTGCAACTTTACCGCTATTTTGTATTATAACTATAGCCTTAAAATCATTCAGGTACAATGAACACATCCTTGATCGATATAGTGGGTTGGAATTCTATACAAATGCTATACATGTAGCAGGGAATGCCTTCATTAGTCTAGTTTATATGAAATATAATTCTTCATAATCACATTTTACTGTAGCTGTCTATTATTCCCAAAAAACAAGTTACTTTCAAGCTTACAATAAATATAATCATTGGCAATACGTAAACAGGAAAATTACAAGTCACTACTACTTACAAAAGATCAGATAACAAAACACAACACGCATTTGTGCTAGTCTTCCGTCGCGCAGGCAATTTGCATTCACCGCCCGGCGGCCAGTCGCGAAGATAAATAGGCGAGACGCACGCTCAACCCACCCTCCTGAACAACAATGGACTAGGTATTTATTTAGTGATAGATACATTTTATAATACCGGTTTTACTGTAATCATCCCGTTCGCAAACTTGGCGTTTGGGGGTAGTTAAGATTGTTCAATACCCAAAGATATGCAATCAGTAATATCTGTATTCTGAACTTTGTAGGTAGTCAATTTTATTTTTATAGAAATTCTGTTGCATGTATATTTATAATTTTTATACGTGTAGACTATGGGGCCTTGGCTTCTGAGGCGCTTGGTTTCGTGAAAGAAATTTCGCTCAAACTTATCGAGGGCCCAGGAGGCCTACGGGTTGGCAGCTCTTTCTGTCATTGCATTAGTTTGGCTATCCAAACAGGAAATAATGCCAGCCTTCTGGGTATGCTACCATCTGCAAAATGGTGATAGGGTTTTTTTAATGTCGACGACCTAATTAGCTCAGTTGGTAGTGCCCTACTTTCTGTGCCGCGTGTCCCAGGTTCGAATCCTGGTACAGAAAAGCTTTGTGTGATGATCACGAAGTCATGGACGTTTACTATCTATACAAGTTTATTACATATACTGAGTTCACCTCCAGTCTATTGTACGGTACCCATAATACAAGCGTTGCTTACTTTGGGTCCGTACAAATTGGCGATATTTATTATTTGTCAAGAATCTAGTATTTTAAACTGCGTTCAAGATGGCTGAAGGTTTAAATTTGATCCCAAAATAACTGCAACAAATAGAACTGTGCAAAATAATCTATAATTTCCAACCATACAAGCCCCAGCACCTCCCCATAAGACAGTTACCACACGTGTGGGCGCCAATCCGATACTAATCCTCGCAACATGTCGAGTATAGGAGGCATTGAACCCACTGTAGACTATCCAGTACAGCTTGGCACAGTAATCGTGATATACCGATACCTTATGCAGACACTAGACCAGAGGTACCCAAACTTATTTTGTCTACTGCCCACTTCGAGAATGAATTATTTGATAGCGCCCCCATTTTTTGACCTGCTTAAAAACCATAATATTAAATTAATTATTGTAAGCCTCTACACAACGCTGCCATTTTTTTCTGGGTCTCTTACCGCCCCCTTTAGGCCTGCAGCGCCCACAGGGGGCGTTATCGCCCACTTTGGGAAAGGCTGCTGTAGACGAATATAAAGCTTGTGCATTATGCAACTGGTGGGCATATACGTTGATGGGTTCTTGTAGAATACAAGACTCGCAGGCCGGTTCGTCAAATACCGGTTTGGTTAGAATTTCACTCCGATGCGGAGCGATTGGGACTGTTCCCCAAAACCGAAATGAATCGGTTTCTCCCACAATCCGCGACCTCGAGAGTAACCTTGACAGTAACCCGTTTTTATTGGAAGTGAAATCTGTTTTGATCCCATTTATCGCTCATACTTGTTTAATATCCCTCTAATATTATAAATGTGAAAGTTTAGATGGATGGATGGATGGTTTGTTACTCAATCAAGCCAGAACGGCTGAATGGAATTTGATGAAATTTGGCACAGAGATGGATTATAGTCTGGAATAGCACATAGGCTACTTTTCGGTAAATGTATGGTTCCAGTGGTATAGATTTGTTTTGATTTTTCATAAAGCAAAGGTTCGACATAATTTTTTGCATAGGTAGTTTAGGGGTCAGAAAATGACATAGGCTAATTTTTATCCTGGCAAAATGCACAGGGGTACAGAAAAGGACATACTTTTTAATCGCGGATAACACCGTGGGGCACCGCACAGTTTAATATATATTAAAGCCGAATCTTGAACATGTTGTGTTCTCAAAACATTTTTATTTGCATCACTGACTACGTCAGATGTTGAGCTGAGTAGATTCTGGTCCAATTAGTCCTACAATGCACCACAATTCTGCCATCCAAAAGTCGGCCTCATTAAAATCCGGCGCGCGTGTAAAATTTCGTACATTATGATAATTATATTCAGCACATATTGTTTTACGTGCTACCATTGTACATGATTTCCTTTGTGCAAGTCGTTCGGCTCGGATTCTCGTGAGATTGTTTGAAGTGATACTGACGAGATTTGATGAGATGAATTTTGATGGTACACGTTGAAATGAACAAGACACGCATCTATTTCTATTGGAAGCTGGTATAACTAATGAAGGGGTTTCTATGGGGTTAGGTTCCTGAATTACACCGCCGTATAGAGAAATAACAAGTAAAAGGTGTGTTCCACTAAGGGACTACATAGGATCTTATGGTTATAGAAGACTTCGTTGAAGGAGAACCGTTGATTTGCCAAGAGCATCATGAGGGATGGTAGCCAACCCCCATATTTATAAAAAAATACATCGGCATTATGAAGGACTTTTTAGAAGAAAAGTATCTACTGTAAGTTTAAGGAAAATCAGTAGCTCAAGGCCAGTTAGGTACACTTATTTACAGTTACAAATCCAAAATCTTTAACTTCGTGACATCCTCACTTACATAGCTTAAATCTACGTCACCTAAACGAGTTTTACTTAGTATTTACGTCCTATTGTCGCTCCCGTGCCCTCGTCTAGCCATAAATTCGGTCCGCCCTGTCTGCCTTACTGTCCCACATTTCAAGGACACTACGATACCCTATTCTTGCGAATGTTAAATATTGTATCGAAGAAATGAATTTGTATGTTAGACAAACCCAACTGTATGGTCACAAATTAAGCAACACTCATATACGGGGGGTAGAACGAAATGGAAACGACCTCAGTAACTTCCAGAGCAAAGATAATATTATCAAAATTTTGCGCCCTACGTGCAAACAATGTTTGGCAATTTGCTACCACATTTTAGCTTTGTACAAACGCAAATTATTTAAAAAGGATTTACCTATGTATCAATGACAGACAAAAATCATGCCTCATGTGTCCAAAAAATAGAATAGATAGACTATAATGAGGTTTGTTTCGTGAAACCGATGTACACAGCAAAAAAATATGCCACAACAGCGATTTAAACAAGCAATCAATTGCAAGGGCATATCATTTGATTGTCAACTGTGTCGCGTGACCGTAGCAATCAAACATAGATATAATTGTTTAGCGTTTTTATTTTGAGTCGACAGAAAACTGGAGGTTACAGGTTCAAATTGTTTTCGATAGGAATCTGTTGGTTATTAGATAGTGCACGCGATTAGTGGACAATGTCCAGCTATTTATTTTATGCTTTTATACTATTATATTAGAGATACCCTATATTATATTGAACCCTATATTCATTGATTTATTTACACATGTTTTACCTATATTACCACTTACGTCTATTGTTGTTGAACCTCTGTTTAAGTGCTACCTCTAGTATACTCTACATTTGATCTCATTTTTTTAATTATTATTATATGTTACACTGTATCTGTGGGACATGATGTGGTTGCCTGTTATTAGAGTCGCAATTATCTAATATCACTCATTTTTTTTTACTATATAACATGTACATTGTAAACTCTGTTGGCAACTCTAAATAAATAAATAAATATTCCCCCCTGACCAATTGACACTCTTTTCGTCTTACTGAAAAATAAGTTCTCTAATTTGAACAGGATTTTGTAATCGCTGGTCAGCTCGTAATTTCGTCGCACAGCTTGTAATTATTGTGCTCACTGCGCTCCTAGTATTTGTCTCCAAAACGACAGAGTTTTAAATTAAATTATTTACTTTAGTAGCGAAGAATCTAACATCTTCACTAATAAAATAACTTGCTAGGATTAAGACTTCGATCTCCGAGCGAAAACTGTTTATTAATATGTAAGAATTCTGCCACAGTCTAATAACTAGATGCTTTAGCTGGTGAAAATTTAACAGAATAGTCTTTATGCAGCTGAGCATAAAGTGCTTAATGTATCGGCGCGTGCAGCATTAAGGATGCACCCCTACACGAGGGTAATGAAGAAAGTTGCCATGGAAGTAATGGAGGAACTTCAATAGTGCCATCTCGTTAATCTTAGTTAAACTAAGTGGCTAAAAAGAAAATAGTTTTCTTGTGCGAAAACACGTAACATGTTTCATGCACCGCAGTGCGTAAATGGCTATATAAAATGACCCGTTGTTTTTATCTGCCACTAGTATGTCCTTCCTTCTTTTATTTTCGCGGATCATACTTCTACTGGATCCGCCGTTTCTATAAAATCTGGACTATTTTTTATGTGTGTACCTGATGAAGCCCTTTCCACTTCTCTCTATCATGAGTAGCCTCTTTCCCTCATTATACGACATGCCACCGACCATTTCTCTTCTTCTTTTTCCATGAATTAACCTCTATGTGATGTTCTTGATGAAAGTACTATGTCCTATGAGATGGCTCATCATGACCTCTAGCAATGAACCTAAATAGGCCAGCTGGAAGTCTCCGCCGAGACGATATCCAAGCAGCGGATGTTATTCACGAGTTGTTTGTTGTTGCATATATTACCATTCTGATTAGGAAGTAAAAATAAAGCGAGGCTTTCTTGAAATAACGATGGCCTCCAAGATGTCGCCAGAACTAATCCCTTTCGCAGACAGATTTTCTTTAGTAGTCTCTCAGGAGTTAAGTATGTCTACTATAGTAAAATGTTTTGTTCCCAACCATTTTGGGATTTGCATAAAGCGAAAAAAACTTAATCTTATTTTTTTCCACCGTTTGCTATTAATAATAATACCAGCCCTTTTTAATGTCCCACTGCTGGGCACGGGCCACCCCTCAATGCGAGGGGGATTAGGCCATAGTCCACCACGCTGGCCCAGTGCGGGTTGGCAGACTTCACACATCTTTCGAGGGATTCTCTCAGACATGTAGGTTTCTTCACGATGTTTACCTTCACCGTTTAGCAAGTGACAATCGTGGTTGAAAATGAGATTCGCACATGAAATCCCAGCTATTTGCATTTGCTATTACAAACGTTAAAAGATCAATGCGTGAGTGTAGGGTTCTTTTTTCAGAATAATGCCAAAGTCGTTACAGAGCTTACACCGGATGCCTGGTTATTTATGTGTTTAAAATTTGTAATAAATTTGACTGAAATTGAAACAACAGGCAGAACGAAACGAACAAAGGAACAGGGAAATAATGTTTATTACTGGCCAAAAGAAGAATATACCTTTTTAATAATGCACATTATAGAAATAGAAACCTATGATGGGCTTCGTTCCAATATTATTAGGTTATCAGCATCAGGACATCAGCATAGAATCATGGTTTAAATTCAAGGCTATTTGTCGTTGTCATTTGATCATCAATCATTATTAGGTGCGTATGTTAGGCGAACCAAATTAAGCTTGAAATCAAGGTCTTGTTGTTTTAAAGTCATGTTATTGATTCATTACTTCTTAAGATAATAACCAAGGAAGTGGCCAAGGAGAATACACAGAAATGAACAATAATAATATCGCTAGATGAACACAACAATGCTTGTATTATGGGTACCGTACAATGGACTGAAGGCGAACTCAGTATTTAATACTTATATACGAGTAGATATTAAACGTCTATGACTCGGGTACAAACATTCGTACTCATCACACAGAGTTATTCCCTATCTAGATTCGAACCCGGGACTCGAGATTGGATTTGTGTGATGTGTTGTGATGTTCGCCGTGTTTAAAAAAAATAAACATAATTTACTCAATAAATTTATACATCAACATGATTCATATAACTTACTGATTCATCTGTTTAAATATTGTACACTACCTTTGTTAAGCCTTATATTTTATTAAATTGTTGCCAGCACTTACAGTTCAATATACCAAATCAAGTATAATGAAGCAAACATTCATATCAACCATTAAACAGATTAACTATTCAATTACAAACAGGATATTAGTCACACGATTTGACTCGGACAAAGGGCTTAATGGGATGGGTTATTTTAGGCATAAGGTGACATTTACAAGTAACCGGATTTACAAATAGAAATCAGACTGACGGATTGATTAGCGCAGTTGCTAGTGACCTTGCTTTCTGTGCCGAGGGTCCCGGGCTCGTATCCTGGCAGGGACAAACTTTGTGTGATGGGCAGGAATGTTTGTACTCGAGTCATGGATGTTTAATATATATGTAAGTATTGTATACTGTGTTCGTTCTCAGTCCATTGTAAGGTACCCATTATACAAGCGTTGCTTAATTTCGGACAATATAGTTGGTGTGTTCAAGTCATTACAAGTCCGTTTAAGCTCGATATTTGGGTGAAAAGTCTTAAGGATTTTTTTAGCAACATTTTGTAAACAAACTTTCAACTTCCACTTAAAATCTCAGATGAAAACTCTCTTTACATAAAATCTCAGATCGCTAACACTCGCGCGAACGCAACTTATAGACAACGTGCTGCTAATATCGTGGGCTGGTCATGTATTAAATATTCATACCCCACCACGTGTGGGCAAACTGTGGGCATTGGGCCGGACCTCAGGAAAACTTAATTAAGTGACGAAAATTATGGGCGCTCGTAAAAAAATATGGGTCATCTGTGGGGTCGACGGTTATAGCAGTTGATTGTAGAGTTGAGGTGAGCCCTTGAGTGTGTGAATATGAGGGATGATTTGGATTTGAGTTGACACGCTGAATTGCGCCCCAGTGTGACCTTAAAGTTTAATCACGAATTTAATACTAGTAGGTAGGTAATAAGCAGTGATAGCCAAGTGGGTAGAACGCTTGCCTCGGTAACGAGGATTGCAGGTTCAAACCCCGGCTCGCACCTCTGGGATTTCTGGATTTCATATGCGAATCTCATTTTCAACCATGATTATCACTTGCTAAACGTTGAAGGAAAACATCGTGAGGAAACCTGCATGTCTGAGAGGACCCCTCGCGCTATTGCGAGACCTACAATAAAGAATAGATAATTGAAGGGTAATTTTATGTCTGTGCTGTGATTAATTTCAACTTTCATTTATCCTGCAATTAATGTATACAATTGCTTTTTTTATTTTTTGTAAAAGGAACCTTTTTTGTTTTTTATTTTCAGTTTGGCATGCGTAACGGCCCTTCTCAATTCAAATCTTGAAGCAAACTCGCATCAAGTGTACAGAAAACTTCCCTTCTGACTCGATAGGATTATTTTTATGCAAGAAGTGTGTCGTTATTTCTTTCGGAGGGTGTCCCGTCGCCCGTGGCAACGTTATTCCCTTATTTTGGCCTTTCATCCCCTCGATGTGCCTCTCTACAGTACCCGTAATTCGCACGGGCCGCTATCACACTGTTATAATAAAAATAATATCGCCAAACGACCATACCAACTATAATGTGTCACACTAAGCAACGCTAGTATTATAGACACAGTACAATGGATGGGGGGCGAACCCAGTTTATAATATTTATATATGTATTAAACATCTATGACTCGGGCACAAACATTCGTGCTCATCAGACAAATTTTGTCCCTACCAGGATGCGAACCCGGGAGCTATAACAACAAAAAAGGGTCACTACCCACTGAGCTAATCAGATCATTATGATCAGTTAGTGAAAGGCTGAGTAAATAAGAATATAAATTTAAAAAAAAACCTTTGTTTTGTAATCATATTATATCTATATATGTAAAACAGAGTAGTGTTAGTTACACCATTTATAACTCAAGAACCGGTGGCCCGATTTTTATGATTTTTAATTTGATAAATTTTTGACCGCCTAGAATTATAAAATAACCATTAAAACATGAGAAAAAATAATAATAAAGATAATTCATTTTCTCATACATTTGATTCTGAGGCGATACGAAGTTCGCCGGGACATCTGGTTAAATATAGATACAACTCAATTTATCTATCTAAAATAATAAATTAACTTTGTGTGCACTAATTAATAGCTTAACAATGTATTCAACACATTTTATAGACAATAACCGTGGCGTTTAGATAAGATACGCCTTGTAAATCCAATGTAAACTAATTTATATCTCTCGTCGCCGCTCTCGCTTGAAATTGAATAAGAAATAATTAACTTACAACACATTTAAATAACTGTATGGGGTTTTCCTAATTGGCCATCGATCATACGAGTAAATGATGCAATTTCGTCCCACAACGAGATTCAATACGCATATAATACATATTGAAATATCTTTAGTGTCCCAATTGAAGTTCGCAAGTCATCGCGCGACTGCAGTTCATTATGTATGAGATTATTCGCAAGCTAACCGTATACTTTATAGTCTGCGTATTTAGACATGTATGACAAATTTAACAGCGCCTCTAGCGGATAGCAGTATATCCAATTTTCATTTTTACGACTACGTATATATGGTAGGACTTACAGTGCCGTGTCTGAACAGTGAATATTTTAGGAGAAATTATTTTATATACAGAATAGGTACTCAATTTTATTTTTTATTTTGTCTGTACATATTATGTCAATGTCAAAGCTAGCGGGCGGGTTTTGGTGACACATGGCGTTAACCAGGTCAACATTGATTATAGGTACTTTTTGTCCCGGGAAATGGATTGGTTACTGCGGAACAGCCGAAAACTAAATCTCAAAATTCACCACACTGATACCGTTGACACTTAAAATAGGTGCTGTAACAAGAAAGTTGCAGTACTTAAGCAATGACTGCTTTACACTGTGGTATTACACCACGGTGTAACAATTGGACCCAAACTACGTCTTCCCCAAGAATTTGTCTATTGAATTGCCGGCCCCTGTAATGCCATCAAAACCACCCCACATGTTTAGAGAAATGCATTTTTTATAACCCCTGGACCGACAACAAAGTGCAGCTTAACGCGTAACTTAAATTATATTTTTTTATATTAAGGTTACAAAACTAAATCCTCATTTTGACAATATTAGAAGGTCGTGTATATAACAATCGGTCCTATCTTAATGGTTGCGCGTGAAGCAGCCGGCTGATAAACTAAATCTATACGTAAAATAAAAATGTTACTGATCGCTGTCTGTACATGGAAGATATATGAGAAAAACTATTATTGGGGCCCTTTATCAACGCAATAGAACAATTATTGTTGGAATTTGCGTCTGTTAGTCTGTGCTTTTATCGCGCTAATCTTAGCAACGGCTTAACCGATTTGGTTACGCTAATGTATTGTGTTCAGCTTCACTTAAAATTTAGTATTTGTGTTTTTCAATCAGTTCATAAAGAAAAAAGTCAAATCGATTTGATGACGCGGGCAACAGCTAGTGACAAATAAACATCGCCTGCCGAACACTCCAACTGTGCAGTTCCAAACCAAGCTATTTATCTAATAAAAGAGCCAAAATCACACGTCGAGTCAATTCATTCCTACAAAATCAATTCATGTAAGTTCAGGTCAAAGTTATATGATCTCTAGGGGACCAATGTCCTCGAGCGATGTACCCATAGACCCCCCATTTGTCCCCTAATGAACACACGGCTTAAACCAAATTTAATCATATTTCAGAATTAATCAAATAATCAAAATGTTTGTTATAGTCATAATAAATCAGTTCGATTCCTGTAAATATAGATTAAAAGCTGACATAGTTACGCATGCTGATTTCATGCTCATTTGGGATTCAAATTGTATTGCGGTAGCTGATAAAATGTCCGTGAATTATAATTATGGAGATGAAAAATACCGCACACCAGCAGTGATATGAGTTTCACTCTAAACCCTTTTTAAATTAATTTACGGTGGAGGCAAACATTGTAAGGAAATTTGCGCGTTTTTCGAAAGTCGTGTGAGCTTCGCCAATCCGGACTAGGCCAGGTTGGTGGATTATGGGCCGGATTCCTCGCATTGAGAGGGAGGGTGCCCGGTGTAATCGCAGTCTTGCTCCCTCTTCCATTGGGACCGAAAACCATCAGCAAAATATGGGTGTACTGCAGTGCAACTCCGCCTAGCCTACCCCTGTGGGGATTTGTGGTGGTGTTCTTAAATTTAATTTAGTTTACCAATTGTATAACTGTAGTTAATGATTTTTTTCTCTAATGTGAAAGAAACTTTGGACTTTCTTAATATGCAATACTAGACTTGTTAGTATGCAATACTAGATTTGTTAATATGCAATATTAGACTTGTTTCTTGTTTATCATCGTAACCGGTTAGAAGTACGACCAGGTTTTGGCTTCACATCCCTTATAATGCATTCACGTTCTATCCTACCGAAATGAATAATTTCCACCCAGTACAGCATTTAACACACTCCTGCATAAATAAATAACGCCTAGCCTAACAAACAGCTACCTCTATCTCAGCCTGCGCGCAGTAAACTAGGGCAAACACAGAGTTGTCTAAACAAGCTGGCCGTACAATTAGTGTTCATTATCTGTGGGCTAATGTGAGCCGAGGTGCTTGACTCGACACGTGTAACTAGAAACATGGAATATTCAATAGACCAGATTACTTGATCCCTGTCAGTAAAAGTAATGAAGCTAACTCACAGCTCGCCAAATATTGGCGCTTGGGAGCCTATCTATCAAGGTTTGCCAGATACTATACGTAAATGACCAAGTTGTTTCAACGATTCTCTTGGAAAATAATGGGTTGTGGCCAAGAAGATGAGAATGATCTGTTGTATAATGGATATATTGAGATAAAAGATAAGGATATAGGGTTGCACTAAAGAAGGTCGCTGAGAGACGTTATTTAAAGAAGTTTCCACGTCCAGCTCACCCTGGGCATTTGTCGATTGGCTGTTTTCACCACGATGGCACGAGAGCATAAGAAGAAGAAGGATATATATCAACCATATGATTAGTCCTTAACTAGGCAACGCTTATATTATGGGTACCAATGGCCTGGGGATCCATTAACATCCAGACAGGGGGAAATAAAGATAATTATTTCCGAAATGTATCTAAGCGGGTATCGCACCAGTAACCACACAGTGAGCCGAGTGACTTACGATTAAGTCAATAGAAGAAACTGTCTTCATATAAAAGGGATAGAGAAGCTGTTAACAGACACCTTTTTCTCAATTCAAATTTCATAATTTTAATTCAATCAGAGGCCGAGTTTCGGTTATACATCTGAATTTAAACCCAGACAAATGCTATCAGAACCGAGCTGACACGTACCGTGCCACAGATTAGTTTAAAAGGAATCCATTGTATTAGTATAAAAATGAAGATTATTCATACAGTTTTAGAGAGATCCTCTGCTGAGGCTTTGTTTTGGCCATTGTCTTAAAAAGTCCAATCTGTATTGATGACGGAAAAAACAAAAGATCTTCCCAAATAAAGCTGATTTATTGTATATTTTTGGAGTCACTTGGCAGTTACCCAAATCTAAAAACATTTTGCTACGGATGACTTTACTTCTAAGTTTCTTTTTGCAGTTGCATAACTAGTATCATTATTATTACTTGCTAATATTATTTGCTTAGTACCGTGACTATGGTGCCCACAAAATTCTCTTTAAAAGAGTAATTAACATATTTGCTTTGCACTCCATTAAAATATGTATATTCAATTAAACTACCTATATTAGTTAAATCGCTTTTTGTTTTATATAGTACACAAACACCAGCACTGTTTTAAGGGTGAGAGTAATGAATTAGCTCAGTAGAAATCACAGTAACCTCTGAGCTTCATGCCACTTCTTCTCAGTGGAGCCAACATTCTGAATCTGTGGTAACTTTGGATTATCCGTAAGTGCTTTTTTGGCCTACGCCAACATTTTTATTTTTATTATATCTTTATCGTGTCGCGGAGAATTGCATATTATTTAGGGTCCCGACACTTGTGACAAATTGTTTCTCGACTAATATCTAAGCGGAGTTCGGTGTTGCTGGCTTCTTTAATTATCGATCAACTTGTTTGGTTTATAATTGGAAAAGTTCACAGGCCGAGGGTCGGTTCCTCTTCCCCCATTTGTTTAATTATATCGATCAAAACTACTAATACTCGTCCTTTATATGCTTTTTACAGGATTGCGTTTGTTACGTGATAGTCCGATAATATTAGTAGTGTTCAGCTCTGTAGCGTCAGCACAATAATTCAGAATGATGGTCACAGCTTGTTTCTCGATGACGATACGATAACGTTAAAAATGTTGTGCTACGAGCACAGGATTATTATGATTTCTTCCAATACCCCTGCCCTGCAAGGGTTTCTTTTCCTCTTTTTAGGATTTTTTTCCTTCTTTGTTAATATCGTTATCTAAGCCTCTCTCTCTCTCTGTAAACCATCTACATGAGGTTACAGAAAGGGTATACTGCCCTTTGAACCTGCGCTTGTTAAGGGAACTTTTAATCATTATCTATGAGAAGACAGAATTTCGAAATGTCGATTGAAAAAAAAACAACAAAATGAAAATTCGGATTTTATGTATTTTTATTTTGTAAATTATTTCGAAATTCTGAATTCACCGTAATGATTATAAATGCGCGAAAGAAGCGCAGGTTTTAAGGTTAGTATACCCTTTCTGAATCAACCTGTATAATTTATGAACTATAGTCGAATTATACTTAAAACCAATCCAATCTAAACTTAAACTTTCGTGTACACGTGTAGATCGCACGTGTGACAGCAATAAGTTTGATGGACATTGGACGTCCGTGACCACCCATACTTGTTTAAGTTTATGATTGGATAAATTACGCTGTTATACCTACAATGTTTATTGTAATATAATATGGTTATTATTGCTTTCATTATTAGAGCGAGTAAATAAAGCTCCAGTATTCGTTACATATTTAATTAAATGGAATAATATGATATCATAGAGTAAGTTTTTTGTGTCTCCTTGTATAAAAACGTAGGCGGTCGAGGTCCGCCGCTCCAACGCGAACACTCTTCTTCCTTAACGCTTACGCGTAACACATGTAACATTATTAATGTTTTTATAGTAGGCAAGTACATAAGAGTCTTATGTAGTCTTATAAAGATGGAGCAGAAGTGTATCTTACGTACTTTCCTTTTTGAACTTCCGGTGCCGCTTAAAAGAAATACCTACTGTCCCACTAACTTGCCTGATACATAAGGCGATTTTCCGCCAGCAAATAAAATCCGCCAAAATTTTTTTTGGTCGTGGAAAGTCGTAACCTTCTTGGAGAAATAAATCTAGTCATATAAACGTTTTTACTATGAAATTAATAACAAATAAAAACAGAATGTTATCTCATCCTACTAATATTATAAATGTGAAAGTTTGAATGGATGGATGTTTGTTACTCAATCACGCCAGAACGGCTGAACGGATCTGCATGAAATTTGGCACAGAGATAGATTATAGTCTGGAATAGCACATAGGCTACTTTTTAATCGCGGGTAACACCGCGGGGCCTAGCTAGTTACATATAACGTCAGATTATATTTATAAACAAGGCGACCCGGTACCATTTAGCCGTGCGCTCAGTACAGGGTGCCATTTATTTATATCTAATATTTTATTAATTACTTTTGGAATGTTGTCTTTATAACTTACTGATAGCACTGTTAACATTTTTACACAATTTTGTTACACCTTATATGTATACATTTTCTTACGCACTCATCTCATTAAAAACTTGACAAACTATAAAATGCGAAGTAATAAAAAAAAAATCATTATTCACGCGGGCAACAGGAACAAATAAAAACAAACATTCGGCAGCTATTATTAAGATTTTATTTTCCTTGTCGAGTGCATAAATACGTCGCCCGTTTGCAGAGTAGGTACATTTTTAATACGAGTTTTCAAACTCGTAAACTTGTTTGCTTAAGTTATAGTTAGAGGGTACTCAAGGTTTCGTAAGTAAACATTAGCACTAGGTTTTCCGTACGACTTCACTTGTAACGTTACCGTTAAATATAATTGTAAACAGGTTACTTTTGAAAATTTATTGTTTGTTTATGTAAGGTCTTACTAGGAATCGAAACAGTGGCAAGAATTTGCTGACAAAACTGACCATAGGAGTGGCAAGGATTGCGAGAAACTAGTGTTTTCAAGACCACCGGGTCTAATGGACTGGGTGTAGTTAGTTCAGTGCTGCAATTACTAATCTATCGACTTGAAACTTGATACAGTTTTAAATCACTATCGTCCAAATCCAAATCTTCGGCATATAAAATAATTTAAAAGACATATGTTTTTGTTGTAAACGGCTAGAAATGGGGGGCTATTTGCAGTGGATGTAGTAAAACTCAGCAAAAAGAATTAACAGTATGGACTATCTAATAGCAACTGGAATAAAAGTGCTGCCTACGGCCATTATAAATGGGCGAAAACTTTCCATAAATTTGGGGATAAGTATCTAAACCTCACATGTTAATATTTATATTACTTTAAATATTACTAATTTGTCTGTATTTGTACAGAGATATCGGTTAACCGTATCGGTTACCAGTAAGTACTTCTTAACAGCCCAGTTAACCAACTAATCTTGTTTGCACTGATATGGAAAATAACTTGCTATGCGTCGGATTGTACAATAATGTATTCATTTCGAGAGAACGTAGAGAATCTGAGGTGACGGGATTTGTCCAGATCGCCAGTCAGCCTGGGCTTGTGCAAGGTACTTTGACCTAAAATCTTTTAACATTTACTACTGCATCTAAGGATGCATCACAGATTGGACCGACAAATTCTAAGAGACTAATGTTTAATAATCCAAGGGACATCTTTTGTCAGCATTTTCTATTGCTTATATTGTTTACGTAATGTACAAATAACAAATAAATTATCTAATAGAGCCTCCATTACAAAAGCATTTTGCTCACGTTTTCGCCTTATTGTCAGCATCAAGTTATCCTAAGATATTGTGTCTAGACCCACAATGAGGTAAACCCGATACAAATATCATCTGTAAAATTGCCTATCGCATTTCAATACCTGAGCCCATTTGAATTTGATGGATCACTCGAAAAATGCGACCGTCGTTTTAAAAAGACTCCAACACAATTTTGATTCAATTTCAGGTTCTACGTTCTAATCTCATTTTTAGTTACTCTGTCGTACTTAAATAAGTCTTATCTACATACATATTTGGGGCACAATTATCTTTATAAACACAATTAGGGTTGTACGTATATTCCGATAACTTGCAATGTCAATGCCAATGTCCTCACCGAAAGCGATTTACCTCAGACCAATAACACTATTGGGAGACTTGAATGTTTACTCGCTAATACAAGTTTGACTATGATCCTTATTTGTTGACATAACGGTATTAAGTAGTGTTCGTAGCTAACTGATTCTATATTGATATTCCATAACAAGGAATCTTTTATCCAATAGCTATACAATCGTCATCTTCATCGCCACCATGATATACCTCGTGTAAGGTCAATGCCTCATTATCTGCACTATATCGATCTCGGCGGGGAAATGTTGGTGGTGAATCACTGCGATCGACCGGTTCTGATAGCTGACTAGTTTTGTTACCAACTTCACGTGTTCCCGTGGTATGATCAGGTTTGTTGAGTTTTATGGAAAAACTGATTTGGAAAAAAAAAATATGGCAAAATGTGTTTACCTTCGACTTCAATCACGTTAAGAAGTAGAATGACTTTGTGTTGTGTATGAGACAAAATACAAAAAGAGATACAAAACAACACAAATACAACAAGTAATCTTACTTCCCTTGGAAAAGCTTCTGAATAGTACAGGATTTAGGCCATTGTAAATAGATTAAAACTATAAATTCGACTGTTACTCTTCACTCTGTAGTCCGCAAGTAAATCTAGCCGATCCATAGGCTTCAAAAAACATTGATTTTTGCCTTGAAACTTTTCCACATTTATAAATCGTGCCTGTCTCGATAAACACCAAATCGATTTACGATCACCGATGTTGACCGATCCGACCTTCTGTCGGACTTTATCACAGCGCGTCCATTAGTCGGGAGGCCTAAATAAATTACAAGTTACCTCGGGAAATTCTTTTGTGAAGGTTAAAGCAATATGTGCGTGAACCCCAGCAGGTATGAAAGGGATGGGGGAATATAAGATACCTGTGCACATGGCTGACATAAACAATATTTAATAAAATCAGCAAAGAAAAAAATAGTCACGACGTCGTAGTCCTGCTGAAAAAAATCTAATCAGTTATCAATTTTGTGATGAAGAATTTGATAAATTTGCTGCTGGAGATATAGACGAGCCTCAAGTTACAGAAGAACAGCGAAATAACACATACATTTTCACAGTCGACAGCTAACTAATGATGGAAGGAGCTAGCCACTGATCGTCATAACATTCTAGAGTCAACGTACATAAGACAAAAATAAACAAAGTTAAAACACTCAAGACTCTCTTAGTGCTTTTGTACTGAAAATACCCGAAAAACAACCTTCTAGACGTTCATCATCTCATCAACATTTAAAAACAGTACTGGCTTACTAGAGTCATCATCAAAATAACGCGTTTCGGAGGGCACCTTAAGCATGCGGCCCTGGTCTGCATTCTTAAATTCTTGGATAGACGTTTCAGGCAGTCACAAACCTGAAATATTCTGACAAATGTTTATACCCTTAAGTTACAAGTAATCCCTCTAGTTGAGTCTTCGCGAGCAGACGGAAAATACCGGTACGTTTGGAAGCAAAAACAATTACAAAACAATATAGTTAAATAAGGCTACGAAGAAGAAGATTTGGCATAATCTGTCAACATTTATATTATGGAATGCTGTAATGTACTAAGAACCGTCATTCCCGTTATGCCTTGTTCAGAAGACTAATGTCCTGGCCAACATTCCGAGATCCCAATTTGAATGGAAACCCGTTAAATGATAATCACAGTACCCCAGCCTACAGATTCCGCTAATGCCAACGTCTCCCACAACTCCAATTAATTTCCCACACTTGAATACAAATCTGTTAAGGATTTCTCGCGAAATTCGAATATTACTTGTTCAAACTCATAAGACCCAATGTATTAGCTAAGTTTTAATAACATGCGATATAAGTAACAAGTTCTTACTTAATGTGTAAGCTGTTAAGCGTTTAGTACTAGTGTAGTAATTTGGCAAGTTTGTGGTTTATCGGATATTGGATGTAGAAACACGCATATAACTAGATTCTATAATATTAACTCGTTAAAAATATTTTTAGAATCATCGTTACGCGATCACTATATTATGGTCACAGACAAGTATGCAACCTTTCTAGTAGACTAGAGTGAATTCTAAAGATTTTAACAGATGTATCAGTAAGTTCTATGGACCATGTGATGTATAAAATAATTGCGTAAATTATGTTTGTTTTTTTTAAACAAAGCGAACCAGTAGCGTTTGGTCATGCTCTCAGTGTAGGGTGTCGCTTTTAAAATGTCTTATAATTTGATTTATATCTTTGAGAATGTCATCTTTATAACCTAGTGTTGGTCCAGTTAAAATATATTACACTATTTTTGTTGAACCTTATATACAATTAAAAACACTGACTGAACCGTTTCTTATAAGTCGTATACTGACCGACCAAGAGAACTCGCGAGGGTGCCTCTACTCGTTTTTCACTACATGAGATGCTTCTGAGAAAAACGCTCCCGCGGCGGACACCAAGCCAAGTTCACGAAGGATCTCAGTCAGTCAGTGCACGGCTATAGCCCCCTACGACTCTTTTAGTAGACACCCTGAAATTTAATAAACCATACAAATTCCATTACCCAAATTCATGTATCATATCGGCCATTATACCACAATATCCAATTCCACCTTTGAGAGCACTGCGGCAAGGTGCCAAGTCCTAAACCTGAGTCCAGAAGTTGAATTTTATGACATAACGACGACTGAAATCTCACGTTATGGCCGCACGGAACTCACGTATCGTCCATAAACCAACACAATACCCGTATTAAACCAATAATAACTTAGTGGGGGCGGACGGTAACTCTGGAAACTCGAATTGAATTCGTACACCTAAAAATACGACAATATCTGAGCAAGTAATCGCAATTGTTGAATTGTAGTTTTGTGTTTGAAATAAATACAAACTTAACAGATGTTACCTAACCTAACCTACCCTATGAAGGTAGGTCGCATTCAATGAGCCGGAGGACTAATCAGTAATAACTATTGTAGGCACATGACCATAAGGATGAGGTTTGAAAATAATTCAAATACTGATAGAGTGATCTAACAGATTTATCAGTATTAAACTGTACGTTTATGTACGGTGCTACTGTGAAATATATGAAAAGATTCGATCACTCGATCGGTATTCGATACTGCTAAAACTCTCACTAAGCACTCCACGTTCAAAACAAGGTCAGTGAAATCATAATTATAGTTTTTGAGAAGATTTTCAAATTTGATCTATGAAATTAAAACAATTTTGTTTTTCCATCACAGGAACAAAATGTTAATTCAATATTTTTATAATTCTTCTCCTTACATTTCAATTTGGATTATAATAATTGAATTCAAATTGAAATGTAAGGAGAAATAATAAAAAACAACGACTACGTCGTCTCCTTGCTTACGCTGCATTAATTTGCCCCAAAAACATGAAGCTTCAAACAATATTGGACATGTTTCAACTAGACTTGTAACAATGGTAGTCCTATGTAAGTAATTAGCTGCCCAAACTTGGCTACAGTATGTCCGAAACAATAGGAAAGCGTAGCAATAAAATATAGTTCGTAAATACCGGTCCAATAAAAGTTATCAAAGTGGTTCCATTTTGCTCCCAAAAAATAACTCCCGGAACATAGCCAAATTATTGTTTAAAATTCATCTAGTGCTTCGAGTTAAAACTCCGTGAGATCTGCCAAATAACTTTCAGTGTAAGCGTACTCTCTTCTGGTATATTTAGTACTAATGAAACAGCTCACCTTAATTGGTGACATTAAGAAGTTTTGGGACAATTAAGAGTAATTGATGCTACGTTTTGCTAGAGCAGTTGTTGTTGTTATGTAAAAATAACAAATTTTCAAGCTTTCTAAAGCTCAAAAGAGCAATGCTTTGCAATCGCTTTAAAGGTGATATTATGGAAAAGTTTATCCCATCTATGGTCCCAGACGAAGAAATAATATAGACGAAGTGTCGCGAAAAACATATTGGAGCCCAAAAAATTTTGCTGATTTGTGTAGTACACGCGAATTCATGTGTAGGTAAGGACGTCATTCGGGCGTACTACTTAAGTCGGCTTGGGTTTGGGTCGGCTTGCTTCAATATGTTGCTTGCTACACTCCATTTTAATTATTTTTCCGTTTGGGTCTATGGGCACGTCATATTACAAATTGCTTACTACCTACTTCCCAGATGTAACAAAGCAGTCAATGTAATTACTGTCTTTGAAGTGTCCAGTTTGCCAGCTTCTAGTTACAGAAAGTGCAGTAAAGTCAATAAAACTCAGTGTCCTGAGAAAAATAAAAGCTGTGAGACACTTGGCTGGAACACAATAAATAAAATCATAATGAAATAACGACGCTGCGAGACGCCCTGAGTGCAATATCTAAGGGTCCTTTGAGGGTAAATGTAGCAGCGATTTTATCTCCTAAATTTATTCGCGAGAACACTAATATTCGCGAGGTTATAAACTAAAATTCTGCTATGAAGAGCTGAAGCGTAAATTGAAAAAATGCTGTCCATGCTCTATTTTCGATCTAAATTTTGTGACGTCATTGAAATTATAGTACATGAATTGATTTATCATTATGAATCAATTGAAATCACGTAGGTAAATCAAAACATGACGGTTCTCATCATGACGATGGGTCAAAAATTGGATTATAAAATATTTAATTACGTCAAGGCTATTTGAAGACATGATTCCCAAAATGTGTGGCTATATGTTCGATGTTTATTACATAAGTGAAATTGAAAGCAAGCTTATTTCCAATAATGGATAAAAATGAGTGAGCATCAGGAAGTAGAAGATAGAGCAACAGACAATTACATCACAAGAACAGCAATTTATTTAAATAAAAAAGCATCTGCAGTTTACACATTAATAACCCATCATTGAGTATAACCTTAACACAACACGTTTAAAGTTTAAAAAATAACCAAATGACATTTCTGTATATCCCGCGCTGCGGCTTTGGCCCCGCAAAATACTTAAACTTCCAACAAAATATCCTAGAGGTGACCCAAAAGTTCTTTTTACTATCGCTATAAAACCTTTTGCCCATAAATTGATATCCTTGCTTTGAAACTTTCCAACTTGAAAGTATACCTTTTCAGAATTTTATAGACACCTTCTGAATTTGGTCGACTTACATTCCATAGTCGAGAAAGTTTAGCTTATATTCCAGAGTCCGCTTACGTGTACTCATCGATTTTCGCGATTACTATTGCTACCAAATCTTTCTTTATATGCCTAAGCACAATCTATCATAGGACTTTTCTGATTATTAAAGTTGAGTATTACAAATGACTACAAAAGCTATGACCTGAAAATCCGTATAGCGTAATTACGTAGATTTTTCTGTGGTGTGTATTACTAAAACATTTTTAACAGCAAGAAAAGTGAAAAGTTTCCTGCAACTTCGAACCAAATGATTAATTGGCAAAGTCGCTGAAACAAATTCGTCTTTCATCCGGTGAAAGTTTCTATGGGAAGAGTTCGAGTGAGGGTTGATTGGACTCATCTATTAATAATGTAGCGCCAAACAAATATTATTGTCGGCTAAAGACATCTGATTGTTTTCTTGATTGATCATGTTGTAGATAAATAGCCACACTTATCAATAACTGACAGAATTAATGGTTCTCTTTCAAGGTAAATAGGATCCCAGAACAACAAAAACAATACCTTTGTTATGGTCAAATGACACCTGCTATGATTATAAATAAATTGATAGTCTGAAAAACAAAGTCGCTGAAAATAATCTATCTAAACTCAATGAAGAAATAATGGATTCGCCGTCTCCAATAAATCAACTGCATTTAAAAAGAGTGGCTTTAATTAAATTTTCACACAGGTCGTGTAAAGAAGAGTATGGCTCAGAGTATACTTGTCAAAACGTCATGAAACTGGACCCATTCAAAGAAGGTCTACGACTTGGAACAGGAGCCATTTCATTTCAAATATCTTGTTCGCACAAAACACAACACAACCTGAACTCAGGCTGCGATATGAAATAGTTTAGGTATACTAAAGGATTCTTGATTTACTTAGACACCACGATTTTTCATAAAATTCTAGAGATATCACAGCATATCTTTGGAAATAACATCAGCTCTAAAATCTCCAATATGCTCTTACACTTCAAGACACCTGCTTGAGTATTCAATAAAGTCAAACGGCATCAATATACTGCATCGATCTACCCTCGGGTCTCGTAAACGCGACGCCGAAGGCACATCAAATGTTAAATTCATTTCGCACATAACTCGACACCGCTACTGCCTACTTAGGTACAGATAACAAGGGCGATGACCTTTTAGATAACGAGACGACCCTTTCATTCCTTTCTGTTTAGGGACAAATGGCTTTGTATTTTTTGTGATCTTTGAGGGAAGGTAAAATGTTGTTTGATTTTAGTTGTGTTGAAAGCCTGATTAGCGCTGTTGATAGTGACCCTGCTTTCTTTGCCGAGGGTGCCGGATTCAAATCCTGGTAGGGATGGTAGGGGTTTAATAACTATACATATAAGTATTAAATACTTAGTCCACCCTCAGTCCATTGTACGGTACCCATAATACAAGTGTAGCTTAGTGTGGGATGTCTCACCATACGGGCTATACCCGGATCTTTGGAAGGCTTGCGCAGGGACATGGGTCCAATACGTAGAGGCCCTTTTTGAGAATTTTAATGTTATATTAGCCACCTGCTGGGGTAAACTGCTGAAAATGTTAGCATAAACAGATGATATGATGAACAACATAAAATGATGGACATGAACAGTGAATTGCTAGTTGAACAGCAGATGCGGGAACTATTAGAAATTTGTGGACAGATATTAAGTTGGGTCAATTGTATTTTATCAGTTACAGTTTCCCTCCCCAGATGAAGATAGACACTACAGATGATGATACCAAATTCCTTTAAAAATAAGTCCTTCCAAATACGATTTTATATTACTTTAAAGGTTACAGTCTCTAAATTGGAAGAACTAATTCTATTATCCAATTTGCCAATGCTACTAAGAGATCTAATACAATATAGCTAAAATCCAATTTCGATGATCAGAAGCCGCGGCTGGTAGCGAAGTTAGATAGGCTCTTTGTTCAATGGTGCAGAAATCTAAAACTGGAAAGTCTACGCCGTTATTGCATGCCTTACCCATGACTTTATTAAACTTCTTAATGTTTTTTAAACCTATCGATTTTCTCGAGCTATCAAAAGGGACCCTTGGCGCCGCCCCAGGCATTTCTCTTAAAGATTTTTTTTTATTATTTGGCAGGATAGTATAATTAAAGACTCAAGAAGTCTGATCCCTTGTTACCAGTCAGTGTTCAAGCCAGACCAACGCGTACTTAAGATTTATTCATCATTAGAAGCCTGACCAATTTTTCAAAGACTTACATTGCAATAATTCGCAGCGGTAGTTAGCTAGTTTAGCTGGGATGTGAGTCATGAAGACAGACATTTCAAACTGCATTTACAATATCGCATTAATGCGGTCTACAGACTAGGGTACTAATTCAAAACACACTGGCGCCAGATTGTTTTGTACCTGATGAGTAGGCCAGTC
The DNA here is from genome assembly GCA_905404115.1 of Pheosia gnoma. Lineage (NCBI taxonomy): Eukaryota > Metazoa > Arthropoda > Insecta > Lepidoptera > Notodontidae > Pheosia > Pheosia gnoma. Next base: position 7,140,214 of record FR989915.1, read on the forward strand.
GGGAGGTTAGCCGCCTTAATTCTTTTTAGCTGATCCAATGTGTGTATGCGGCATAAAATGTTTAACAAATATTTTTCTGTTGTGAATTCAAATGCTATTATTCTGCATCCCACACACCTTTGGCGCCCACGACTGAATGAAGGTGCCATTGTAAATATTGATCTGTTTTAATTCGCTACTTGATGGTAGGGTAGAATGTAGCGATGAAAAGGGGTGAATTTATTATTTGCCTTTTTCCTGACTTGCGGGATTCATTGCAGGACAGGATAAAATATTCCTTGCTTAAAGGTCATTAAATTTCAAATTCCTTACTTCTTTAACTCATTACATATTCTCCTCATGTTTTATCAAAGATTCTGGAGATCCTTATTTAATTTCCCCGCTTTTTCCGCTACTATGTTCTTTGAATTACGTTCTCTGCAGTCCTTGAGACGATTTATCGTTTGCCAGTAGTCTTGGGAAGTTTGAATCAGACGTTTTCGAAGTTTTTCGACCGCTGTTTAGGTATAGGCTTGTTGGGGAATCAGTGAGGGAACTATGGCTCATAAACACAAATGAATTAGAGATATTTATGTAGTACAGTGCTATGTGGTTCGAGTGACTAGAATAGTGTAGTTGTAAAATGGGATGATATGAGATCCATCATCCATCCATCAGCAGAAAGACGTCCCCTGCTGAACGCCCCTCCCCAAATGATTTCCACACATGGCGTTCCTCTGCTTCTCTCATCCACCGCCCCTCCAGTCTCGCGTGTGATATCATCGGTCTACCTTGAAAAGGGACGTCAAACATTAATGACAGTTTCTGTTATTTTATTACCGTAGTCATACCGTACGTTATTCTTATCTATCATCATCCCTATTCAGCTATTAATGTCCCACTGTTGGGGTATGACCTTCTTCCATATTCTCAACTTCTCCATTATGGTAGCTCCAAGTAAAGGCCATCCGTTCATCTCCGTCCAAGACTTTCACGCGGGTGACGTGCGTTTTGTAGGACCCATCATTTTCCAATACCTCCATCAAATTACTATCCAAATGCAGTCTGACCGCATAATTGTATTTCCCAAGCACCTCTAACTAGCCTAATCGGTCAAATGCATACCCATTACCCCAATTCACGGCAATTAGCCTACCACTGTTGTTGATAAACTACTGTTTGTCCCGAATAACTTGTTTACTGTCCTTTAATTTTAATTTTTGTTTTTACAGATGTGAACTGATCTCGCGAGGGGAGTTGGTGGAAAATAAGAAGGTAAGAGTTTTGAACTCACGTTACACTAATCTAGTCTTTAATGGTAACTTGCTCGAAAGGAGCCTCCCAAAGTGGCGATAAAGCCTAGGCAAAGGATAACTTGTCAATTGGCAAAGCCTTTCGCGGCGTAAAATTATTTTCTAATCATTACAATATAATAGCGCCATTTATGTCTAAAAATGCTCCAAAATAAATGGTAATGTCGTAAGTCATATTATCTTCTTAACTATGAGCCACTAAACGTAAAGGTTGGAAGGTCATCCTGCATTAGGAGATCCTTGAGATTTAAAAGTATAACCTGAAATTACTTATTACAAAATTATTAACTTATGCTAGAAAATTATTGTAACCAGTCCAAGTTATACTTAGTAAAACATTAGTGACTAGCTGTGAGATTAAAAAAATAATATTTAACCCTTACAAATAATCCTGTCAAATGAGATAAACTGGAATAAATTGGATTAGTTCGAAAAGGTCAACTCTGAACCTAACTCAGAGAAGAGTGTGCGTCCTATTCATATTTGATATTGACGCCCAGTGATTATAAAGTGACACCAGCTCGTCTGTTATCCGCAAGGAGTAGGCAGAGGTGCATCATATCGCTGATGGTATTTGGATCAAGTGCAAAATCTGGGGAGTCTGTTGGCTTTACACCGGGCACAGATTGAGGGACCTCAATGGAAGGGCTACCAGGAGCTAAACGTGGAGGGGATTCGAACTATAGGTATACCACCAGCCTGGCCCAGTGAGTTCTGAAAATTCGTATCGCATGTATTTTGTTTAGTAAGCTTAACAAATTCTCTGTCATCTCGTCAGAATAACATCGCACTTCTAACATGAAGAATACACTTCTTAACTTTATTACCCACGATCACGAAGGCTTATCTTCATGGCGCATTAAAATATGGAATTTATGGCAATTTGACAGATGGCACACTTTGAATGTATTACCCATCCATTACGTGTTTGAAACGTATAAAAAAATGACATTGTTTATAGCATCCCATCGCATCGTACATCTAATCTTTTTAGGGTTGTAGTTTTGACTAAGAGCGTCAGTCAAACCCCAAATTTGCAGCCAAAAGCACTAACCAATGATTTTCACCCAAAACTAGCTTCGGCTGATGTTGTCAGCTAAACATAGTTTTGACTTGTAAGAGTTATTACAACAAAATATTTTTTGATCACAGTTTCCGATAGTTTAATACATTCCATCTATGATCCTAAATCTACGTTATAGAAATATGATAATGTTTATCTCGTATAGGTCATCAAGTAGACATTATATGAAAGAATGAAAATAATGGCTTAAGTTGTATGAGTACGTCGCTTTCATATTGAAGGCAGTAAATATGTAGACGGAATCCTTGGCATGCGAGTACCGCTCTCTTGCCACTTTTCATCCCTCCCTCAAAGCCTGATTGCTCCGGCTTGGTGCATTTTTTCAAACCATTAACTTAAATTGCATATTTCTGCCATCTACATACTTTTATCGCTTCGTAAGTGTCTTGTAATGGTATGCATAAGTTGAGCCATTAGTGATTGAATAAAAAGCAAAAGCATATTGCAGGCGTCAATTCTGGAATCATAATCACCATCCATCAGGGGGAAGACGTCCATTGCTTGACATAGGTATGGTCCAATGACTTCCACATTTCACTCGGTGGTCCACCATTCGCTTGGTCACGTCATGTTCCAACCCTGATAGGAAACTTAAAAATGATAACTTCTTTACCATTAGTAACTTAATGGTAATGCCAAAAATTTAAAAAAAAATATTTCTCTAAAAATAATTTAGCTGTGTTTAAAATAATACTTTATCTGTAATCAACCCACCCTTTTTCACACTTAGTAAAACTTTTTATCTCGTGTTTTTTTATTGAATACTTTTTTAGTAACAGTTACTTACGATAACCTCCTTGCTGGGCGTATTTTTTTTTCTGAATATTTGTTTATGGCTCGGGACAGCCAGGATGTAATAATTTTGAAACACGTGTTTATTTCACGTGTTATTTTCGTCGCAACAAGACGTTTGACAATGAACAATCCTTGTTCGTGAATGCAGTTGGTAAATCATTGTGCGCAATTAGTTTTAGTAATGTTGTGTTGATGAATGTCTTGTGTATGTTGCGTAAGTTTTAAACGATGGCGTTTGACGTATTTTTAAGTCTATGACGCTAGGCTATCTTGTCTATAAATTACGACTTAACTATATTTGACACGGCCACAACGGTGCGGGGGCACTTACAAATTGTCATTAACATTTTTTTTTCTTTATCTACAACAGTGTCGGAACGCGACCTCAACTGCAAAGATCCAGCGAGAAACACAGCAAGCTTGTCTTTTTTCAACTTTTTTTAACAACCATGTTTATTTCCAAAAAAAAAATAAGCTCCAGTGTGTTGCCATGCGAGGCGCACACACGCTTCACTTTGACAACATAAATCTTAATTGATCTGCATATTCGAGCGATCAGTCCCAGGCTGGTTTATCATCCAAATAATCCAGCATTCTATAATAACCCTTTTTGAACATGTAATTCGGTATGTTCGTTCATTTTAAAATCATATGTTCCATCGTTACTTTAAAAAGAAAAATCACTAAACTGACAGCGATTCAGCACTCAAATTTCCGGAATAGGAGCACGTACACACGATGACACTTGAGACCGAGATTCGAAGTGTGTACACGGCCTTGACACCGACTTAAAGATGTCGTTCCCGTGTCAATTAGTGTCTGCCGACATTAGTTTCGTGTGTCAGCATTAATTAACTGATGTAGAAGTGTTCGCTCCCCCTTATCACTTACGCCTTTCGGGTGCGGCCACAGTTCGACGTCTCTGTTTAGCCGGTACTGACTAATCTTGTTTGCCTTATGCCTCGTCTGAGCAAATTGAACAGATAACGATAACATAAATCGAGTACAAATAATTGAACGTGCTTAACTGTCTGCTAAGAGTAGGTATTACTCTTTTTAATGTCCCACTGTTGAGCACGGACATATCCTCAATGCGAGGGGAATAGTCCACCACGATAGCCTAGTGAGGGTTGGCAAACTTCACACGTCTTTCGACGGCTTCTCGCAGACATGCAGGTTTCGTCACGATGTTTCCCTTCACCGTTTTAGTATGTGATAAACATGGTTGAAAATAAGATTTGCACATGAAATGTAGAAATCCCAGAGGTGCGAGCCGGGGTTTAAACCTGTGTTCCTAGTTACCCAGGGATGCTTTGTACCAACGTGGCTAGCAATACTATATTATTATGAATATTTAGCAGCTTTAGCCGACCACGGTTGGGTCACTGCCGCATCGTTTACAAGCAAATTCGTCTTCATCAAAAGGAGGCGAAACATAACCTTAAAAATATCACTCGGTCTATTTTGAGATGTAATATATGCGTAGATCGGACCACAAGCAACAATTAAATATGAGGGTACCCCGTTTCAAACTATGACACCAGGACGTCAACCACCTCAGTCCTCCCGTGACCATGGTTGCTGTAAAGCAGCCGAAACGTCGGGTACGTAAAAAACATAAAATAAACGCGTTAAAATCCGTAAAATTAGTTTTATTTCAATGTGTAGTATTCGCGTAAATATAAGAAATCAATATGTAATATATAAGTTTTAACAAAAGAAAGTGTAAGCTATAGTGTAAAAGTACTGTGAGCGATATTAATTTATATCTCGAGAGGTAGTATAGTATCCCTGGGATATAATATGTATAGCGTAAAGCCAGCTTTAATCGCATTTCAATACTGCTATTTCCAGACCCGCCGTATTTATGCAAAAAACAATCATGTAGACGCAACACATTTACTAAATGGTATGTTTGCGTTTGCAAATGTAATCCGAGAGGGAGATATGCATGTATTGTTTTGCAATTCCAATGTTAATACAATTTGAAAGAGTGATTATTTTGTGCAACGGATATTGCAAACTTAATTTGCTTTAGCACGTGACTGCGGCTGTGTCCAATGATTATACGAGTATTTCAATTTGGTTTGTCGCAAAGTGATGTATATCGTATCTCTCTATCACTGATTAAGAACGTATAATATCTTATATCATCACCTAGATTATAACTTATAAGTTAACAAGCATGGCAAGTTGCATCAAAATCTGTCCAGTTGTTTTCCCTTGATGCGCGGACAGACTACAAATTTAAAATTGCCGGATTCGATCTGAAATGTTGTTTTTTTTTTCAAAAATATACAATGTACAGACACGACTAAGTTACAGACTTGTTAATTTTTTTGGGATTGACTTGAATATTTTCTATATTCGCTCAAAAAGAAATACATACAGACGCGCAAACTTGTTTTGTGATTACGTAGTATTTCATAATAATTAAATACAATGCAACAATTCACTGGAAACCGCCCGCGCCGTCGCGTCGAGGCTTACAAGAAATATTGAGTTGGCAAATTATATCAAGAAATTTCGACCACCGAAGTGCTAAAGATTATTTGAAAAGGGTTATATTACGATTGAATCAATATATAAGGTTTAACAAAAAATGTGTAATATATTGTACCGGGTTAACAAGTAGGTGATAAGAATTCCGTTTATGTATAAAATATATGTGTATACAGTGTTTGATTTTTCTGTGAGAACGCGAGACAGTACCGTTTCATCGCAGATTTAGTATGTAGTGTTATTTAAAAAAAATCAAATAATTTGATTATTTTATTCGGGAATATATTACACTATAATTGTTAAATCTTATATGTATATGTTTATTTATTTCGATTATATTTTTACACTTTATAAGTACTCGGTCATTTTATCAATTATGGTATCATAAAAGTATATGAAGCAACGATATTTGGGTTTGTTATTCATCATGCCATTAAATTAATTGCATAAAAAAATCTGGCGAGAAGTACTTATTTTTAACAGACCTCAAAAAGGAGGTTTTCAATTCGGTTGTATTTTTTTTTAGATATTAGCATCGATCCAAGTTTGATTAATACAGGTACGAAATTAAATATCGCTTTTTTCGCAAAAGACTTGGTGGTATTATTACACTAAATGATTTTTTTATGGGTCTAACGAACGCTGTAGCTCCCCAGTCATTTACTTTTATATCTTTCTTCCACTTGATAGAACACAGTTCGATTTTATGCTGACAGTATATATAAGAATAGAACATTTTCATCGGCTTGGATTAAAACAATTTGTCGCATTAAGCATTCTATTCCTACCCAGGCAAGGATGCTCCATCGTAGATCTCATCGTCACTTACCATCAGGTGAGATCGAGATCAAATACTTGCCTATAATGTAATAAAAAAAATAAAAAACCGTGTATCCATAGTACGTGATGCTGGTGTATGTTGGCCGGTCCAACGGACATGATTTATCCCCAAACATCTCGAAATATTATATTTGGATCTTATTTCCGAAGAATATAAATTGGTCTCTTGAAGCATTACGGATTATTCAAGTCAAATACTAAGTCTCATAAGTTCCTCCATACGAACTTGGTGTTAAAAAAAATATGTAGATATAAGTGTGGAAATAAGTTTTCAGTGAGGATATTAGACTTGATAAAGTAATACAACACGTGATTAACTCTTAGTAGTATCTAATAATTCCAGCCCTTTTTTTTAATGTCCCACTGCTGGGCACGGGCCTCCCCTCAATGCGAGGGGGATTAGGCCATAGTCCACCACGCTGGCCCAGTGCGGATTGGCGGACTTCACACATCTTTAGAGGGGTTCTCTCAGACATGCAGGTTTCCTCACGATGTTTTCCTTCACCGTTTTTTAGCAAGTGATAATCATGGTTGAAAATGAGATTCGCACTTGAAAAATCCCAGAGGTGCGAGCCGGGGTTTGAACCTGCAATCCTCGTTACCGAGGCAAGCGTTCTACCAACTTGGCTATCACTGCTTTTTAGTTTAGTTAGTTAGTTAGTAGTATATATATTTCTTGAATATTCGTACACGAGAGAGCTCCTTTTGAATGACACAACGGTCTTTATAAACATGCGGTCGATAGGAACAGACGACGTCAGTCAGAGACAATTGACGTACGATCGGCATCTAGTACCAAAAAGCTACCAACAGATGGCGTGTTTTGATCGAGCGCTGAAGTGTTTACAATTTTGCTAATATTTTAATAACTAACAGTAAAAAAAAATTGATGCTTAAGGACTGGTTTACTTCATCTAGAAGGTATGTTCCATTATTATTGTTAAGCTCTGCATCAGCTATAGATAAGTTAGTCCGAATCGTTTTAAAAGCTATTTCAAACAAGGCGAACGTTAAAAAATCCACAAAAACGGAGAATATTTTCAACCGTCGTAAAGTTGGAATCCTTCTATTTGTTTCGGCATCATCATCATAAAAACAAACTTTTTCTATCAGCGCACAATAGAAAGGAGTGAGCCAATATTCTGTTAGGAGAGTTGAACTTTTGCAAGTTGTATAATAAAAGTGATATTTCTATCTGTAACACTCAGTCTCATGGGGGTCAGATAAAGTTGTTTGAGTATTTTAAAATCCGCTTCATATTTGCTTGAAGATTTTTTTTTCTTTTTGCCAATAATTTTTAGTTTTATATTGCAAGATAATAAATATAACGAAAGCGCTAAAATACATAGATCATAAAATCCGAAGTGATAAAAAAATATTGCCCTTTGTCTTTGACATATTATGTTACTGCATTATTAAAACAACTCAACCATTTTATTGTTTTGTACCATAACTTTTTATTTATCAAATGTCATCCCCATTGGCGCCGTACGTCTGGGCTATTTCAAGTTTTAAAAAAATAAGTAACTTTTTTATCTCCCACTCTGCAGTGGAGGGAAGTGGATAATATTTTTACCAACTCCTCCTATTTTCCTTTTGATTAAATTCGTTGAGGGTTCCAAAACAATTTCACTTGTCCCAAGACTTGCCGAGGGCCAAATCTCGGCGTTATCGTTGAATGCTGCTGTAGATTCTGGCAAACTGGAGTAACAGCGGCGGGAATATGTGGTAGCAAAGTCCATTTTAACTTCTTATTCAGCTTTCAAGGTCCCCGTAAAGGTTTCGCAGACTTTACAGACTTTGTGGAACTAGACTATTCTTAAATAATCGAGCTGCCATTCGCCAATAGAATACTGCTGGGATACGTTACATACAAAGGGAAATTATTTAATTTCAGAATCCATCGATGGTTCGGTTCCCCCTATCATATCTGAAAAATAATTTTCAGATTTTATCAAATCCTTATCTAACGAACTGTTATCGATTTATGCGAGCGTAGCTTATCAGTTTTTATAAGCCACTGCTTTTTTATGATGATTGGAACTTGAAACGGCAATAGGAGTAGGTTCAAGGTTAGGCTGCACTGAAGTGTAGAGTAAATTAGACAAGTAGCTTAAGTGGTGGGTATTTCATATATCTGGATATAGAATAGCAGTGATAGCCAAGTTGGTAGAACGCTTGCCTCGGTAACGAGGATCGCAGATTCAAACCCCGGCTCGCACCTCTGGGATTTCTCGATTTCACGAATCATCATCAGCTCACTCACCATTTCCTATTATCCGACAATTGATGACGGAAAAGCGCCTTGAAAAACTACGGTACATTTTGTCATAATTAAACTAATTTAGTTCAAAGCGTCGGGAACATAAAAACATAAAAAACTCGATAAAACCCGTAAAATTAGTTTTATTTCAATGTGTAGTATTCGCGTGATTATAAGAAATCAATATATCTACCACAATCAGAGCTCAAGTTCGACTCAAACCGGCAATATAACACTCTGTTGATATTGGCGAATTAATTAAACAACATCGCAAACCCGCCGTTAGTCCTCACCTAATAAAGCTAGTGTTGTGCCTACAAATCAGTAAGGTAGAGAGAGAGAGAGAATATTATTGCGAAATATCTACCGTAAATGAGAATATATTTCTGCGAAAATAAGCCTGGGGCAGTAATTAAGCACTATTGTTACTAGCTAAAAATAAACAAGTACTAATTGTTATAAACTATTTCGTGCAAATGGGATATAAATGGAAGTAATTTTCATTTATTTTATCTTCATATTAACAGTTGGTAACAGTTTTTTTTTTCGGAATACCCTCGCGTTTTTTCTCAGTTATGTAGATTTAAGCGATTATACTGGACTTTTAAATCTAGAACAAATTCGATCCAGGAGTCAGTGTGATATACCTAATTTAAGGAGGTATTTTGAACTTTCATTACTATTAGTAAGTTTAAAACAATCGTCAAAACTAAAGTATGTCCTAAGGGTTACAGAATTTTAGATTATATCAATGATAAAGCAGCCCGGGACTGATCGCTCAAATATCTAGATCAATTAAGATTTGAAGATCGTGTAGCGTGTCTGCTCCTCGCATGGCAACACATTGAAGTTAATTTTTTTGTAATAAACATGACTATTAAAAAAAGATTTAAAAAAATAATTTTGTGACAAGACAAGCCCGCTAAGTTTCTTGCGCGATCTTCTCAGTTGAGGTCGCGTCCCGATCCGGCTGCAGAGTTAAGAAAAAAAATGTTAATTGACAATTTGTTAACTGATAGTTAAATATCTCGATGCCATGTTCAGTGCCAGCTCTAAACCAAACTTATCGCTAGTTATGTTACCGAGTCGTTATGGTGAGTTTGCTTTACAATAGAGTTGACATCGAAGGTCGTTTAATTATGCTTAGAACGGTCTTGGCATAGTAATATTCTTGTATTGTCAAGGGAAAATGTATTTAAATGCCTTTATCAATCGTTTATTATGTAGCTAGCATGATTTATTAGGTGTGTTACAACTATTCAAGACGATGTAAGCTATTTGAGGTAAAATTGGTTGAGAAATCGTATAGAAAAGGACAAAATATAGTCTGCGCTTTCATTTGAATAATAAGCGCGGATTCCATTTACATATACTGTATCCTTAGCACGAACTCCTATCGTAATCGTATCGTCATCTAGAAAGCATGCTGTATCTTTAATAATAGCTGATACGACAGACGTCGTCCTGTCGACATAGTTCCAATCATGAGCCCGACGGACGTTATCTGTTACAATCATATTAAAAAAAAATACTACATCGGTCCAGCCATCCTCAAGTGATGCGCTTAACAAATAAAAGCATTTTATTTTTATTATAAAATAGTGTAAAATATTTTAACAGATGAAACAGTACGTTATATGGATCACGTTGATGTATAAAATAATTGCGGAAATGATTTTTTTTAACAAAGCGAACCATTAGCGTTTGACCATACTCTCAGTACAGGTGTCATTTTTAACTGTCTAATAATTTGATTGATTTCTTTGGGAATGTTATCTTTATAACATGCTGTTGGCCCTGTTAAAATATTTTACACTATTATTGTTACACCTTATATAGACGTGGTTTGCGCCAGACGGAATACGACTACGTTAACGTAACGCAACGTTAAATTATCGTGCTGGAGCCACGTATACGCAAATAGTTTAACATATACTTCATCTTGGTGAAGTCTTCTTATAGTTATATATGAATGCGTCTTTTTACAGCTTGTTTTAGTCTTATGGACAATTCCGAGTCCATATTTCAGGACGCCGTGACAGAATGCTGGCTTGATTAAAAAAGTTTAAGATTCACAATATCTCTTTGAATTTTATATCGCCGTAATACTCAGGTAGCCTTGACTTTTTTTTCAAAAGAAAACGCATTTAGCCAATCAGAAACTGACAGTAATTGAAAAGAATAGACAACTATTGTAGGGCCTTGACATACATAAACTTAATAAATAATACAAAAAAATGCCTCCCGAGATGCATATTGGTTTATTAGTCATCTCAACCTACAATATAACATCGCCAGACGAACACACCAACTATACGGTCCCACACTTAGCAATTATTTTATTATAGGTACCGTTTAAATTGCAAGACCTCAAGACACTGTGAGCATTTTCTGCGTAGATCGGACCGCAAGCAACAACTAAATATGAGGGTACCCCGGTTTAAACTATGACAGTCTAACACCTCAGTCCTCCCGTTACAATGGTTGCTGTAAAGCAGCCGAAACGTCGGGAACGTAAAAACAAAATAAAAACTATAAAATCCTTAAAATTTGTTTTATTTCAATGTGTAGTATTCGCGCAAATATAAGAAATCAATAAATTAAAAGATAATTTTCAAGCTCTACAGCTTAAAAAAATTTCGCTCCTGTATCGCTGGATTGGATTAATACAGTATTTATTTTTTTCCTTTTTTCTTAATCCTCGTACTTCCTTAGAATCCGCTCTAATTAATTTCTCCCGGAAATATTTTTCTTCGTTACCTTCGTTTCTATAGGAACAAAGTACAGAATCCCTTTTTAATGCGGGACCCGCCCGAAGTGCTTATTCTTTGGGATTTCCCAAAAATACCGAGGTAAGGGAATGGTAATTAAGAATTTTGTTATTGTTTTCGTTCCGCGTAAGAGGTTTAAAGTAACATTAATTCAGAATGTTTAGGAGTGATCACTAAACTACAATATAGTGCTTCATCGATAAGTTGTAACAGAACTTAGCGACTAAGTTTTTTTAACAATACTATTTTTTAAAGAAAAATAATCTATAAAACAGTAATGTACTATACTGTTCCAAGTACACCGCACGTTTATGACAATTCAAACCAAAAATATCATGCTAAATACTAAGGAAAATAAAATCCCAAGCCTAGTTAAAAAATAATCCTTCCATAAACCACGAAATCCTGACCCAACAAATCTAGGCACGTTTACAAAAAAAAAACCCCAAAAGTAAAGTTCTCACTAGCACCGGTGTAAATCAAACAAGTTTATGAACTCGTAGAACGCATAATGCCCGCTATTTTTGCTCCACGGTGGCCGATTTCGCACCAAAAACAAACAAACTGCCGCTGGTGGCGGTTACGGCACGTGAGGCCATCTTTTTTTGAAAATGTTTACACGTTATAAAAAGGGCTTAGCTGTTGCTGAGCGTTACGTAAGGCACGAGTGGTAGCGGGATATTTATTTATTTTTATTTTATATATAATATTTATTTTATATTAGTACAGCTAGTAGGCCATTTACTCTAATTGAATACACAATTAGCACACTAATTTCTCACAAAAATCCGGACATACAAAATGATCTTCTCTTATTTGTCGGCAACTGTCACAATAATTGGGTAATTTTTATAGACAGACTTGATTGTGGCTAGGGAACGAGGCATGTGTGCTAGATGACTTTTACAAGCGTGACCCATTTCGTCCTAGTCCTTAAGACCTCTGAGGCTCCTAAATATTCAACTTTTGTGTATTGTAAACCATATTTCCATTCATTAACCGAAAATTTTCCATTCTTGGATCTGGCCCGGTATCCACCGGCTTCCTGCGATGCGTCTAATATCATAGTTCCACCGTATTGGCTCACGGCTTTCGGCTCGTGATCGCCTTCTTAGATTTTAAACCGCCATACCGCATTTGCCTCCTAACGATCAAAAGTCATTAGCACTAAAAATAGTTATTTTGAGACCGTACAGTCGGTATTCGTCTGGCGATATTTGTTTATGACGAGGCTAGTATAAACGCTTGCAGACAATGCACCAGTCTTTATCGCTTCAGCTTATGCCCCACGTCGTAACCCTTCGCGTGCTAGCTGACGGTATAACGCGTCCATAAATGACACGCTGTCAAATTGCGGGACACGATAGATGCCGAACAAAGGGCCGGAGGATGTACCAGCCTTTGTTTGGTGTTCTGGTCGCGTGTAATTGGTTTACAGATGGGTGATGTGTGGCACAAGGTCGTGCTGCCTGGGTTTTGGTTGTTTTTGTTTTCGTCACCAACCACTGGCGTAAGAAGACGGTTGTTTAAGGTCTTAAACTGACTGTACCGTATCGCCTGAACGGATGGTAGGCTGCTTTAATAGGACAGGCATGATTCTTAGCCATGTGTGATGGACTTTAGTTCTGCGGTTCTTATAAAAGCCTGTATTCCAAGTATAATGCCAACCGCGCTTAAGGTTCGTTCGCAAACCGCTCGGGTGAATGGCTGTTTAAAAAGAATGAAATTAAAAAAATAAGACCCCCAACACAAATTTTTTATTTAAAATGTGTCTCAACTTATTATTTTTAAGAACGCGTCAGGGACCGCTAAGACAGCCATTTTTGTTATCTGGAGTACAGTCGCAGCCGTCCCGACGCATTTTCAAGTTAAATATAATTTTATACTTTTTAAACGTAATTTTTTGTGCGAGGATGTTTATGTACAAAACCAAACTCTCACATGATACAAAATAACTAGCATACGAACAAACAATAGTTTCTTTTTGTAATTAAAACTTTGTTACAACTGCAATAAAATAAGAATCAGAATCAGAAGAAGAATCAAACTATCTACATGTATAGGCGGGAAGTGAAACGAATAAAACACTTCTAACTTGTAAGTACACAGATGTATACAATCGGACATGGGCCTCAGACGTCATACGACATTATGACGTCAAAAAAGTAAGCATTATATTAACGTTCCCTCGAATTTTATCTTTATTATCAACTTTTTAAAGTCTAAGTTATATAACAGCGTAAACAGCTTTGTAATTAGTCGCGCTAGATAGATAATTATTGAAAAAGGTAATAAACTCGCATCCTGAATAGCTTTTAATGACGTTATAAAGACATGACGACCGTTTGGTCTAGTGGTTTGAGTGTAGACGTGTGGGGGGGGGTTGTACTCGTGAACTTGGTTTTTAGAACTATCCCAGAGAATTACTTCCATATCCCGGAATAAAAACTATTTTAAAAATTGTCCTGGTAAATGAGATATCACGAACTCTATAATGAATTCAGAACACGACAACGCGAGAAATTCTGTAAAATAAGTTTTATTTCAGTGTGTAGTATTCGCGTAAATATAAGAAATCAGTATAAAAATGTTGAATTTTGTTTTTGTGATCTTTCCCGTTTCTTTTTTCAAAATTAGAACCACCTATTACAAATTTAAAAAGAAATGCTTAATTTCGAATGTTAGTTTTAACCAGCCAGCCACCATACACGCATTTTCCTAGTTTGGGCATTGCAATTACTCTACTATGTTCTCGTGTTTTTATAAAAATAAAGTTTATATTACCTTGACCGGTCGGCGAATCTAGTATTTCTAGTTCAATGCGTCGCTTATTTATATCGCGCTTAAGGTCATTGCCTCGTATTATGTTACTTTAAAATAAGGCATTCAGTGCGTCTGCGTGCTAAGTAAAGCTTACTGTGCAGCACCAAGTACTATATTAGAGATATAAATACAATTAATATGATTATAATACATAATGAACACTGTTAAGTGTCTTAAATAAAACTTATTTTACAAATTTCGACGTAAAAACAAAAAAAAAAGTTTTTGTAAAATAAGTTTTATTTCAGTGTGTAGTATTCGCGTAAACATAAGAAATCAATAGGTGTCTTATGCTCTTGAAAATTATTCTGTAAATAATTAAAATAATAAAGTAAGTGGATAAAATAAGTTTTATTTCAGTGTGTAGTATTCGCGTAAACATAAGAAATCAATAGGTGTCTTATGCTCTTGAAAATTATTCTGTAAATAATTAAAATAATAAAGAAAGTGGATAAAATAAGTTTTATTTCAGTGTGTAGTATTCGCGTAAACATAAGAAATCAATAGGTGTCTTATGCTCTTGAAAATTATTCTGTAAATAATTAAAATAATAAAGAAAGTGGATAAAATGTTTTGATCACTGGGACACTGAGCGGTGCCCACGACTTTTTTCGTATGGACATATATTGTGTGGGTATCCCGGCAGAACACTTCCATTTTTCGGTGCTGTTAATGATAATAGTGTTCCTGCGATAATAGGAGATTTTTTTAAATCGACTTCAAAACCGCTAAAGAAACGCAAGTTCCAAGTTTTAGTATACCCTTTCTGAATCAACCTGTATACTCGAGTCCCCACTTATACGAACAGTAACCGATCTAAATGCGTTCCGAATCTCGATTAAACCGCTCCGTCCCGAGCTATAATTGTGCCTGTTAGTCAGGATATTAGGGAAGTTAGCCAGACTTGTATCCTGTTATATTGCGTTTATTGTGTTATGCGGAACGCCTTAAGTCTAGATTTTTTTGTTGTACTTACTTTTAAGGCTAGCTGTCTGTAATGATATTATGTAATTGATTATTATTACGAGTTAGTTTTAAGTGTTAATACTTTCTTTGATCTACTTATTTCAATTAAGTTTTTTGTAATTTAATTACGCATGTAGGTACACTTAATAGCATTACCACTCATTAAATACTTAATAGCATTACCAGTCAGTGTCTAATTAAACATGAGATTTAAATTTTGCGAACACGGTATTTATTTATACTAGCCATGGGCCCGATCGTAACATAAAAAAACTTTTTTCGCAAAAATGTTGACCCCCTAAGGGTCGAATTTCCAAAAAACTCTAAATGGAGTGTTGCGACGACTCATAGTGAGTGCCGAAATCTCAGGTGTGTGCTAGTGTTAGTTTTATTATAATTAATTAAATGATTTAGCAATCTGATAAGAGCTAAAGTTCGGCTAATATTCGGCACATCACGGAATATTCGGCCGAATACCGAATATATACAACTATGACGAGTAACTGCCGAATATTCGGCGCATACCTACCGCATACAATTTGAGTTACCCGTCATCAGGTAGTTATAAATTCGTTGTTACATCAACAGCGACCGCGAGCTCCGGATGGACCAATTCCAGCTTGTTCAACAAACAGACGACCTTAATTACGTGGATAGCTGTAATCAATCAGATGTGCTGTGTTTCCTGGCACCACTGTTTACACTGCTCTTACCTGATGATGACGCGCATCACGTGAGAATTTGCAAAGATTCACGGCGATTTGGCGAATAGTTGCAATAATCGGTCATTTTCGTAGGCTTTTTCCTACATGTTGTCTGGGCCCCAAGTCTGCTAGCACAATCGATTCATAATCGAACAGCAACCGCATAGTAACTGTCACTTTTGACAGATGTTGTATGGGATATCTGTCAAAAGTGCCCTGCAGGCCCTGCAGTTCGGTTCGGAAGTTTTCGATAAGGCACCGAATCGAGTCGATTGCATTTTCCTTCTGTCTTATATATAATATTTTACAGAGTCATTCTTAACAACTTATGGATTGTAATATTTGTTATAATTACGAAACTGGGTGGTTCCACTAGACCTTATATGATGCAAGTTGCAATTATTAACTCATCTGGTCGATAAGAGTTGACGTAAGGTTGAGAATCGGGACCAAACACAAACGAATGAGAATAAGAAATAGAAAAAGGCTAAGAAGAAAAATATTTTATAATACAATTTGGTCCCCAATAGTCTAATAAATTGAAATGTAAATGACCTTGACCTGTCCCTTAACGTTACAAGGAAGGTAGAGTAGATATACCATGATCAAGTCAGATTCTTAAATCACATTTCTATCACCAGAATTCGCTCAAAACCTCGCCAAAACTATTTCAAGACTCGCATAAGTATTATTTCTCAGTATTTCGTCTGGGCTGTGCGAAATTGACAGCCGACATGATCGCGTGTCTCCCGCAGACGGAACGCGAGCGGTTTGCAATTTTAGACTGTCTGTCTTGGAACTTTTGAAAACCTAAATCAGGTTTGAAATCCGTGAAAGATTTGGTTTTTACCACAAACTTGTTTTACAATTTTACATACTACACGAAAAGGGTTTTGGGTTTGCGATCATGTATGTGTTAATTATAACAAATCAACAGGGTTATTTCAAATCATTCGGAAACGCCATCTGAAACGGATTTGAAACTTTCCGATGTTGGTGTCTCTCCCGACGAGCTTTCCGACGGAAACTTTTTGAAAAAACGATTTGGTATTGTCATCAAGACACATCGAAGATAATCAGATTCGGAAATTTTAATAGCGATTGCGGTAATCCAACTCGGAAGTTTTCGATTACGTTTCCGACATCGATTTCGAATGGTTTAAAATAACCCTGCAGGTAGATTATTTAATCCGTCAGTGGTGATGATGATAAACTTGGTTTGAGAGTTGCTATAAATACGTCTTTGCTATTAGTGCCATGGTACGCTATGGGTCAATAGTGTGTACACCAAACGACTCAAATATATAACCCTGATATTTTCAATACCTATCACAAAATATGTACTAGTTGGTAACACAGAAAAGTACAGACAAGGATGAATTGCCGAATTCTATTATTCGATTCAAAGAAAATAAGACATGCGTAATGGTAGGTCAAATCTAGAAAAAAAATACCTGAAATTTCAAACATATTTGTGTCAGTTTTAACACTATTAAAAATCCCCCGTAGAGCGTTTGAAAACGGCCAATAAATAGTTAGTTCAGAGCAATTTGTTTCCAGATCACTGGTTTATCTTAATCAATGCGCATGACCGAGCCCGCTACTAGGAATAATAGTCGTTATACACTCGTTATTTCAATATCATCATATGCTTGGAATGTGAAGACAGATATTCGTATACAGCATCCACCATCGTGTCTCGAAGAGCACGTGAAGCCGTCGGTCTTGCGCCTGATCTGTCACTCATCGTGGCGGATTGCCGTCCCATCGGACTATAAGAGAGCGGGCACCTGAGTGCATTCCCTACTTAGTTGGGATAGGCCACCGTGACCGAAATCCGGTCAGGAAGAGGATACACCAACACGCCTGTAATTCTCGAAGGGTATACACATTTCACCCGGAGCGCTTTCTTCCCAATATAATAGGGGGCAAGCCTATTGCCTCTATTGTACTAGCCGCACCCCCACCCCCAAATGCACCAGGTATTTAGGTCATAGTCCACCACGCTGGCCCAGGTTGCGTTGGAGAACATCATACATATCTTTGCGAGGCCATTAATGCTTTCCGCAAGTGTACATAGAGCTCAATTTGTGCTTGGAGGCTATGCTTACGCCTCACCGCAATATCAACAACCGCTCCACCTAATAATGCACACGGAAAGCACATAAAACGTACACCTAACCAATAATACATTTTTACGGCTGTATATGATGTTTTTTATTAACTAATATTATGTTATCCGATATTAAAATAGCAATCGTAAAATATTTCGCTCACAGTGACTTCGCGGACGGTGCACGTGTTCTTGAGCATATTTAGCATATGTTGGACAAACACAAAAGTGGTAACTTTGGCGCGAATAAACAGAATGCACACGGTATTAATCTATAGCACAACAGGATAAGAAGTGTTAATAGAACAATCATAAAAAATGTGCCCAGCCCTCTGCCACTTCAAAGTTGAAGTCACAGTGGGCGGGGAACAAAGCTCGCAGAACCGATGGCCGTTGGGGCAGAAAGGTTCTAGAATGGCGACCACGAACCGGAAGACGTCGTGTTGGACGGCCCCCCACAAGGTGGACCGACGATATCACACGCGTACCAGGAAGCCGGTGGATGCGAGTGGCGGAAGACTGTGATGTGTGGATATAATTGAGGGAGGCCTATGTTCAGTAGTGGACGTCTTCCGGCCGACAGAAGAAAACATTAGAGATTTTTTAATATCAATCTTTTATGCCCTACAACAAAATTAAAATATTCAGTTAGCTTTTTAAACTACAGAGATTATAAAGGTCCACGAAAGGGTATGTCGTGACTGAAGTTACTGAAAACAACAACCTACACGCAATCGTCATAAAACACAAGAATAACAGCAAATAAGAGAACAACTCATATTCTTCGATACCTCAAATTTATTATAAAGCCAATATCGTAAAACAGTCTCGCGGCATACGCATCCCCAGGTGTTTGATGTACGTCAGCTAATATTAAGTTCAACATATTTAGTATACGCTACGTAGCGGCAGTTGCGTCGTTTCACACGCGCGTTTACAGTCACGATCTGCCGGGCTCGCGCGTGCAGGAATAAATTAAAATATTATGTATGACTCGATGAATAAATTTGGTGTTGGTTTATTTCGTGCTAGTAATGTTTAGAACTCAAACTACTGTGGCATGCAAGTTGTGGTTCTTTAATTTCATTCAAAGTTAAATTAAAGCGTGCGATTGAAAGATTAAGCCACAGATTGTAACTAAAGGTCGTGATTACCGGTTACCATAATACGATAAACACATATACTGCAACTCTGTTACGCTAATTCAGTTTAGATGTATCACTATGAAAAAATCGTGTTTTATATTTGCAAAAATGACCTTTGCGTATTGGCAGCGAAATTGCCCAAGTCCAATAACGCATGACAAACAATGTAACGTAACATAATAATGTTGCAGAAATTAATGGTTTTAATACTTCTTTTATGACATCGCAATAAAACAGCCATTTGTGTTGTCGACGACCGGATTGCTAGATGTCCCGACTACGCTGGCATCAGATGCGTCAGATTCTTCGTTTTGCTTATTATTCTACACCACATCTCAAATGCTTCTAATCTTTCCCTATATCTCTTATATCAAGTATTATCTTTTACAAAGAAGGAAATATGTATTAACAAATACTGAGTGCACATGTAACCCTTTCTATTATGTACACGCCACCTTTACAATGTTGTTAATCGGTGCCGACTCAGCATAATGCTGGCTGAGCAACCTGCACTAGTCTTCCGTCGTGGCCGTGCGGTGAGGTCTCACGGCGCTGCTTGACTTCAAGCTTGTATTCGACTAATAATAATAAGTTCATTATTACTTAGCTCTATCTAATCTAGCCTATATATTTCACTATTCAGGCTGGAAACTATATGGAGTTTTGAATAGCAGTGCCCGCCACTTCGGGTGCATGGATTTTATAGTATTAACAGACAATAGAACTTGGTACGGACTACTCTCTACACGTTGTTGACTCTTGATATTGTTCTCACATACCCA
Organism: Pheosia gnoma; assembly: GCA_905404115.1. Taxonomy (NCBI): domain Eukaryota; kingdom Metazoa; phylum Arthropoda; class Insecta; order Lepidoptera; family Notodontidae; genus Pheosia; species Pheosia gnoma. The sequence continues at coordinate 7,160,294 of FR989915.1, forward strand.
TAACAATGTACTGCTCAAAAATTAAATGGATCTTTTTTAAATAGAGCAACCATGGAGTTTCTTGTTTCTTGCCCGTTCTTCTCCATAGGAACGGCACTCCGAACTGGTGGTCAAGTTGTAGCTTAGCATTTTATAACTATTTTGATGAACATATGTACTGTACTTAATGGTTAACATGAATAACAAATATTCTGATTCTGATTCTGACTAACAGTTTTGATACGGAGCGGACCGTGGACCGTTGACCCGTTATGCACGAACAAAAAGATACACTAAAAAATCTTCTTGCACAGACGTAACCAAGTTATAGTTATTATATATATAGAGGCTCAGTTATTCTAGAAATGATGAAGTGTCAAATTACGTCACATTCGATTACAAAGATGCTGAAGTGAAAGTATGGTAATAGTTTTTTTCCATTGTACTAATCAGTAGTCGTAGAAAGTAAACTCGATGCGCTATGCATTTACCAGATTTCACGCCTGGCTGCACAGCGGGTTGGCACTTTCAAAAACACTAGTCAGCCGTTCATTCTAGTGCATTAGGTACCATTATCCGGATTAAGACTGAAATGTGAAAGTTTTAAAACAGAGTGGAAATAATTTATTGCCCTCATTTTTTTTTTTTTATTACATTATAGGCAAGTATTTGATCTCGATCTCACCTGATGGTAAGTGACGATGAGATCTACGATGGAGTATACTTGCCTAGAAGGTACCTGTTCACTCTCGACTTTAAAACACAAAAATCAATCTCAAAAATTCTAACAGTCATCATAGCTGCTGATCGTGGTGATTAGAATATTATTACTACTTATACTAATCATTGCTACATCATAAAGCATTATTCTCCTTTAAAGTTTTAAGCTTGTAAATGCACTTGTGAATCACGAACAAAGCTACACATGGCGTCATGTGTAATACGGAATTACGGTTAGAGAAGAGATGTGCGGAATTGACCAATAAGATTGTTTAGAATTCTACGCTCGTTACCGATCTGTGATTTTAAAACAATCTGATTGGTCTATTCGCGCGTGACGTGGTGCTTATTTATTGACGTGAAAACTCGATTTCAAATTACCTGCTAGGTCCTTCATTATGTTTTAATAGCTCGAGCAAATATGAATCTTGACGAGAAATCTCACCAAGAACATTCAGTAAAGTTCCACTTTGATCATACAGCATCGCAAGAACTGAATATATTTAACACATTCGTTCTAGGTTTCTATCGTACGCAGGACGAGAATTTATTGTCATGGATATGTGGGATCATTGTCTTAAGAATAGTGAAACATTTCAACCATAATAAATTGAATTCACTATAACAAAATCGCACAATACAACCTCAATTGTATTTGATAAAATGATTCCCTCATAAAAGCGTGTTCTTGTTTGCCCAACGAATAAGAAAAATATTAGATTTGCTCCATTTTGCGATGTTACGATTCAACTCACGCTACGCGTAGTTTGAAGTACCTATTGTGTGATAGTCTCTGGTCTTTAATAATAGGTACTTTAATGTCAGTCGGTGTTTTTGAAAATAGTGTTGTCGCGATATCTGTAGTCAAAGTCAAATCGTTTATTTCGTATAGGCCTACGGGGGCACTTACAAATTGTCATTAACATGTTTTTTTATTAACTCTACAACCGGATCGGAACGCGACCTCAACTGAGAAGATCCGGCGAGAAACTCAGCGTGCTTGTCTTTTTTTTAAAGTCATTATTTTTACAAAAAAATAAAAAAGTAAGCTGTGTGTGTTGTTGCAGTGTGTTGCCATGCTATAAGCTAGTAAGTTTGGGTGTAGGCGTTATCGCTGGTTCTACTGATCCGATAATGAAAATTCTTTCACTAATAGTAAGCTACTTTATCACTGAGTGATTTTTTTACTGTGTACATTAACCCAGTATGTAATCTATTATCGTGAAAGAATTTGTAAAATCTGCCTAGTGCATTTTGAGAATGTTTTTTTGTATCTACATGGTATTAATGAAGATCTTTCGTGAAAAATGTGCGCGCGTGCATCTCGATCGTAATATTTCATCCAAAATCTTCGACACCACAGACCGAGGGTTATTTATAGGTTTCTCAATAAATTCAGTTGGTAAAATATACTTCAGAATGTTCTTTTAGACGTGTGAACTTTGCCACCTGCATTGGGCTAGCTTGCACTATGGGCCGAATCCTAATCGCATTGAGAGAGAGTGAACCCGATTTAATAGCAATAGGCACTCCTCCTATTAAATTTAGTCCCAAATCTATCGGTAATGTGGGCGCACTGCATCGCACCTCTGCTTGCCTTTCAGGGATCACATGCGTGACGGTATTACAAACTTTAAGAGTAAGTAAGGCTTTTATCCAAGCATTTGTATAAAAATATGTGTATCTGAAATGTGACAGAAAATCGAGCTATATTCCATAATTTATCAAGCGAATAGATACGAGTATTTCATATTTATATTTAAGTGAAGATCATATTTCTTCGCATAAAAGGGTAGACATTAATAGGACATCGCAATCTAGGTTAAAAAGGACATTCTAGATCCATAAAGATCGTATCTTTTCCAGTCATGACGCGCAAATCCTGAGCCGTGACACTATGAACCGTAACCCGTCGTTTTTAAAGTGTAAATTCGCGCAGCGGTCTCCTTTTAATATCCCCTTCAAATTGATCTCTCATTTTGTATTAGCACCATCAATATGATAGATGGTGCACGTCTCGCGGGGTCAATGATCCAGGTGTTTCCGCTCAGGTGTCCTGTCTTATGAGATGGATGTACGAGCTCGTTTCTTAAGAATAACCGCTTGTATGATAGTTTGGAACTAATCCCAATATTTCTGTGAATATCGAAAACAAATTTTGACAAACATGGATAATTGAAATAAAATTAATGTTAAGGATTTTATAGCATCTATTATACGTTTTTTACGTTCCCGATGTATCCGACACTAGTACGTCTACCACCTCAGTCCTCCCGTGACCACGGTTGCTGTAAAGCAGCCGAATCGTCGGGAACGTAAAAAACGTATAATAAACGCGATAAAATCCATAAGATTAGTTTTATTTCAATGTGTAGTATTCGCGTAAATATAAGAAATCAATACAATGGATAATGTTCTTCTTCAAACTCCTCCTATTTTCCTTTTGTTTCATTTCGTTGCGGGTTCCTAAACGATAGATTTTTCACGGGAATCGCCGAGGGTCAAACCTCGGCGGTTTCGTTGGTCACCGTTCTGGGTCCTGACTTACAGGAGTAACGATAGTGGGTGTGTGTTGCCGGCTTTAAAAATACATACAATCTGATAAGAACCGATGATGTAGATCGACATTTCCATCCCGGGTACAGTCCATAAAGGTACAGAAACTGGACTGTAGTAGTCCGGGTAAAGTCCATAAAGTAATTGTTGCTGGAATTCTACAGTCCGCTTGCAGTCCATAATCGAACTGTAGCTGTACATCTGTAGTCCGTGTGCAGTCCATAAACGTAATGTAACTGGACTTAGCAGTCCGTTTACAGTCAAAGCTTCAAAGTAACTTTAGCATAAAGTCCATGAACAAAAATAAAAATGGCCGTTGCAGACAGAAACAAGGTTTTAATAAACGAAACGTCAACTTCATTGAATAAGAAACAACGTTGGTATATTTGATTTCCACCCAGCATCTTACGAGATTGGCCTTGTTTGAGGCGGCTTTAGCCCGACAACTATACGTTATTTACAGGGACGGATTTGATATACGCAATAAAAATGCTAGCAATTTTACGCATGACATTATTCTGACTCATAATAAGCTTAGCTCGTCATCGTGTCACTTTTTTTTTAATAAAGCGATCCGTATCCTTTGCGCCATCAACTTACTAAGTGGTGCTATCATAAATTTGATAATAATATGATTTTTAGTGTGGTAGACTACGACCTCAATCCTCTTCATGTTGAGAAGGAATGTGCTTGGTATGATTGTAACCGGGTCGCCCCTTATTTCATTGGGACCACAAATACGTTCGGTGAAATTGGGGTGCACTGAAATACACCTCTGCCTACCCCTTCGGCGATTACAGGCTTGGTGGTGGCCACATCCAATTGTAATTCTATAATTTTTCAACTAGATTGCAAGTTGTTTTTGTATACCGAATTCCAAATACCTAAGGGGCTCTGAAAGTAGAGACAGCCCACTAAAACTACCGAATCCGTGCCTGTTATCTCTTTCCCCCGTCTCATATCCCGCTCAATCCCGCGGATTTGGGGATCGCATTTACATGTTACCACCTCGGCTCGCTGATAACTTGTACCGCCACGAAAATTTGTCAACGTATTCGTTTCGCACGGATTATGGTAATGACATGGTTCGTAGTCTGTGTATACGTAAAATAAATGCTGCAGTAGATGTACTTTTATACGAACAAATATCACTAGAACGCCCAATCTTCACAAAGGCTTAGAGGCCAAATCCAGACCGGCTGCGCGGCCCCACGAAGCTGACTCGGGCATCTCCCTGCACTTGCTGGCAGGGGCTAACAGCGAAGTGGCAGTTGACAGCGCTTGCCTGAAGCAAACGCTCGCGCTTCCTCGCTCGAATGCTGTCATTTCCCTTGCTGCCCGCCTGCGCGAAGCATGGACGAGTACCTGAGCAAGGTTAACGAGGTCGCACGGTTGTTCTGGGGAGGCCTATGTCCAGCAGTAGACGTCTTTCGGCTGATAGATAGATAGATAGACGATTGTTCTGTACCTTAGTCATTCTTATTTTAAAACATTCATTATTCACCTAGATATAGAAGAACCGCACGGTTACGTGACAGGTGATGAGGTTACAATAACTGGGAAGGTTTTATTATATTTGGTCCCGGGTGCTAACACCTTTATTTACCTTTTATGACGTACGCCACATTACTCACAGTGTACTTAAATGTGTAAGGCAGATGTGAAAGACTAAGAATGGTGCTTACAAACCCTGGCGTGTCTGGAAGTTAGCAGTAATCAGCTTCAAAATCGTGACAATCCATATTACTCCACACTCCAGCATAATAATTATTACTTAATTCATGGTTAAATGTCACCAACCCATAAATACATAGAAATTTTAATCAATTTACAGTATTAATACAAAGTATTCTTTTAAAACATAAGAGCTTTGTAATACCATTGTAGATGGACGAAAGCGTTCTATAGCTTAGGGCGAATTTATTTTTAATCTTTCTACTCACGTCCCGTAGGTATGAAAGTATATTAATTCGGCCCCGTCTCCGACTCTCGTGCCTTTCATCTTTCATCGTCAACTCTAATATCCAGGATAAATATCCAGATATTTAATTTCAGTAGGCTTTCAATATGGCGCTAAAAAATTCGTCCACAGATGGTTTGGAAGGTGTAATCAATCAATATCGGGGAATTCGCTGACTCATTATGAAAACAATTCGCTGCGGCGGCGGCGGGGGGGGATATCCTATGTATACATAGCGATACTAACACTTGACACTAATGTAGGAAAAAAAAACCTTGAGAGGTGTCAAGGGACACCAGGATGGAACGAAGTTCCTTTATTATTATTTATCATGTACAAAAAATCAATAATTTTGGGAAACAAAAATATAGCGCCCCCTGGTGGGCTCGAACCACCAACCTTTCGGTTAGCAGCTGAACGCGTTAGCCAATTGCGCCACGGATGCACTTGTGCCTTGTCTCGAAAATACTGACCATTATGTAAATGCAAACGACAAAGATAGCAAAAAGTGTCGTTACAACATTTCGTGATAATTTTTTTCCGTCTAGCCCCCTTTCGCAACGCGCGATAAGGAACTTCGTTCCAAACATTGGTATTATATAATTACAAATCTAATATTGTATTTAGAGTTGCAAGGTATTCGCATTTTTTAAAGAATGGATTGAATGCACTTGTTACTATCTTTATTTGCTCTCTTAATTTGCAAACGTGCGACTTGCAACGCGAAAAAAAAATACGGCATATGGGGTGCATTGTGGGTCTGTCCGGACCCGGACTACGGACGGTCCCATCGATAGAAATCCGATCGGATCCGGCCGGCTTGAAAATGTCACCGAATTGCAATCCCTCATCACGGAGGATGTAAACATTTTTCAAAGTCCCCGTCTTTATCACTTCAGTGCGTAATTATGCAAACTTCTATCCTTGGTAGCTCATTGATCCCGTCACAAGCGCGGCCTGTGGATCTTGAGGACAGTGGGTTCGATGCCTTGATTGTGATGTACACATTTAGTGTTAAAATGAAGAAGCAACTTATCTAGTAATTACTATTAATTTATTTGCATTCCAAGGCGGGTTGGCGACGCACTAAATAGGTTATCATGCAGAATAATGTGACAACGACCCTAGTGCAACGTTGGACTGACTTTACCAGCGTATGTGGACCGAATAGGGGTAACATGCTTTAGGTCTGTTTGACGGACATCTTTCCCCTTTTCTACCTAAGGTTGGGGTAATATGGGTCCTCTATCCCTTTCTCTTTGTGACTTAATATAGAGCAGTACCTATTCAGTTTATTTTAATTATATGAAATCGCGTATCTAAAAGGACTACACTATTTTAAGCCGTGGCACCCCATTTATAAGATATGTTTTTCTATACGTACTATGCAGGTACAGATTAGTGGGTATTGTTGTTTGTCTTTTTATTCCTTGAACTTGTTTGTGACATGGTAGATTAAATAAAATGTGTTCAACGAGAACCGTTTGCAACACTATTTTTGAATAATAACTTGGCGAAGTATATTTGTACTAACCGTTTCTCATACTTTCGACCTATACTTACTTCAGTTTATAACCTTTACCAGTATCAGAGTCACTTTAAAAAAAAACACTATCACCACGCCTTGACTGAGAGGGCACGATTACAAGCGGGTATACTGGTCAGTCTATCAAAAATATGATATTTGGTCACCCTTGCATCCAATCACCATAAATGTAGTACTTAGTAACTTAATGTTTTGTATGTATAAGATTATAACATACATACTACTTACAAAACATATCCAAGTTATTTAGTAATTAAATTACACCTTAAAATTTGAGATTGATTTACATTATGTTTTGAGCACTGAATTTGTAATATGTAATTTTATTCCTAGGCAGATACAACTAATTGAATAAATCCACCTCTTACCGAGATCTTTAAAAAGCCTACGTTTATTTTTTCTGTCCCGAGCAGCTGATAATATTTGTTTAATTATTAACATCCATATAGTGTTCTAGGCTATTATAAGATTGCCCATACTGGTTACTGTTCCGTACCGTACCAAAATTATATTGAATAGCGTGAAGGTGTAACAACCTCTTCAACCTCGCCACAAACCACCCAGATGGCGCTGCAAACGACATTCAGAACAATTGACAATTCTCCATTCAATCCTGAAACGCGCTATGAGAGTTTTCGGAGCACGCAACATATATACAAGATCCCGACACTAACCGTCAGGGACATAGCGGCCGCCCCGCCAGGCCTACCCACCTGGCAGGAAGATCTTCCCTTTTCCGTTAAAAAGGTATCTCAGCGACGCACACAATTTCCACTAGACTCATTCGTTACGATTCATTATTCAGAAGGATACCTTAGACGAATGGTCCGATATTCCTTTGTTCCGATCCTTTATTGGAAGCAATGAGGCACCAGAATTCGGCCCACATAAATCATTCACTGTTTAAGAGTAATTAGGGCCCTAGCATAAACTGTTAACGTAATTGTAGCGTCATTGGGAAAGCATGCTGTCTCTGTTATTTGGATAGGATCGCGCCTACGATGACGTCATGCTAAATGAATTGTTTTTAAAGTAGCAAAGGCTACTGCTGCTAGCAGATCAGATTAAGCCATGTTTAGGAATTTGGATTGTCAAAGGACAATCCAAATTCCTAAACATGGCTTAATCTGATCTGCTACTTAGACGGACAGAGACGTGCCAGGAAGGATGGCACACCGTCTGGTTATTTCCCTATACTTCTATCTCTCTTAGACCGTGTCAGATAAGGCTGGGTAATTTGGGTCAGATGATTAGCTCAGTAGGTAGTTAGTTACCCTGCCCTCTAGGCTGAGGATCTCAAGCTCAAATCCTGGTAGGGACAAGCATTGTGTGATGAACACAAATGTTTCTACTTGAGTCATGGATGTTTCATATCTATATAAGTATTATATACTAATTTCGCCCTCAGTCTATTGTACGGTACCCATAATATAAGCGTTGCTTAGTGTGGGATCGGATAGCTATGGATAGTATTAATATTTATTTATTGGCTGAATTAAATTACTATTTGCTAAATACTCTTCAGGAGTTTGTTAAGATTATTTAATAACATCGATATATATGTTATGTACTGCAGTATTGAGTGCAATTATAATGGGAAACGCACCACTAAGTGTTTTTCTCATTACTTCAAATTGAAAGTCCAATTCGGAATACACTCGTTTTAACTAAAAGATCTTGTTAGCGTAAACATTTATATTAACAAACTCGGATTCTCAATCTTCGTGCCCCTTCGAAGACAAATTCTTAGCAAATTGCTAGAGAATTGGTAAACAAATGTGTGTTGAAAGATTCCTCTTATATCACGCCTCGTGGTACCAATCAGGGGGGATTAGGGGGTATTTTTATAAGTGGGAGATAGAGATATGATGTTCTGGCATATTTCTCCTTTGTAACAATAATAAGCCAATGTTTAATCTATTATTAATGTTGAAATAAATCGAATGTTAAGGTTTTATCGCGTTTATATTATGTTTTTTTAGGACTGAGGTGGATGACGTCCTAGTGTCATAGTATGAACTGGACTGAACTAAATATGAGGGTACCTCAGTTCAAACTATCACACTAGGCCGTCATCCACCTCAGTCCTCCCGTGACCATGGTTGCTGTAAAGCAGCACAAACGTCGGGAACGTAAAAAAACATAACATAAAAGTGATAAAATCCTTAAAATTAGTTTTATTTCGATGTGTAGTATTCGCGTAAATATAAGAATTTATGGACGAAATTGTACGGGTCTCTCGCTTGTAAATGCACTCACAAATTTATAAAGATTATAATCCACTTACATAAGCACTATTAAATTTTGTAAGTACGATGTATATTTTAACTTTTCGTCTGCATATTATTACAAAGGACTAGACGAGTGTGTCGTGTATGTCACCTGCGCTTTATCTATGCAAAGTTTCAAGCCATTCGGTTGCTCCGTTTCAACGTTAAAGATGCACAAAGGATTTCATACTTATAAGGACTACTAGCTTTAGTCGTGCCTATCATAAATATCGATCCTTCTGAGTTGAATCGATGTGCAATGTTTATGTAATGATCGCTTCACACCCTTAATGTCTCATTAACGGTCCATGTAATTCTTACCATACACCCACCAACTGTACGTTCCCAAACTAAGTAACGCTTGTTAATGGGTACCGTACAATGGATTGGTTCGAACCCAGTATACAGTAGACAGTGCCGTCATCGCGGACTTAGCGTGTAGTGCTATTTTTAATATTTCAAATTATTTGATATTTTTTTTCGGAAATGTGACCCGTATAGCCTACCGATGGACCCCTTAAAATATTTTACACTATTATTGTTAATCCTTATACGTACAAAATTTACCGTCATTCTCTGAGAATCCGTCACGTTCCCGCAGAGAGTACTCCGTGCATCCCACTCGGGTTTACTGCATCAAAATGAAAGTCAAACACTCGTCCGCCAAAACCCACTCCCCGATGTTTTCGTACATGGAGTGTTTTGCTTGCTTTTACCTAAACCTTGGGGACGAGTGTAACTGTCTTGCAAGTATTACTTGCTTACTTAACCAAACTAATTAACTTAGCTTGTTGCCTCGTTGTTACTACGTCGAAGTTATTGCAACTATTTACTTGTAAATATGATGTAACAAAAAATATGTAATATATTTAAACAGATGAATCAGTAAGTTATATGGGTGACGTTGATGTATAAAATAATTATGTAAATGATGTTTGTTTGTTTTAAAACAAGGCGAACTAGTAGCTTTTGGCTATGTGCTCAGTACAGGATGTCATTTTTGAATTATTTATTTCTTTGGGAATATTATCTGTCAATATTTTACACTATTCTATGGGTATGAATAAATCACCGCTTCTCAGAATTCCATTAATTTGGATTCGTATTCACCCCTCCATAACTAACATTGTTTTAACTTATTTGAATGGAAACAGCAATTACGGTCGGCTGTCAAAACCTTTCAATTGAGCTGTCAAAGCCATCCAATGAGTCTGTCAAATCCAATCGATTCGTGGCATGTTTACATGATGAAAATACAACCGAATTGAGAACCTCCTCCTGTTTGAAGTCGGTTAAAAATAGAAATCGTCACGCTGTGATTTAGCGCTGTTATGGTGTGATGGAAAACTAGTACTGTGAGATCGTAATGGTAGATTGGATGGGTGACCGATTTATAACGCTAAGCACGGTATGCCTGGTTGCCAAGCTTACATTTTTGACAACGGCTAGTCACAAGCCTGAAAAAATATATTAAACGGTTTAAACCTTTGTTTAAACCCACTAGTTGGGTCACAGTGCCCCAATCAGTCAATTTAGTGTAGAGAAGTCGATCCCAATACAAATAAAAAATGGCTAAAAAGGCTAGTCGCAGGAAGCCGGTGGATACTAGTGGCAGCGGACCCAGACGTGCGGTAGTCATTGGGGGAAATTTAGATTTTGGGACTAGGCCCGCCACACACTCCCGCTACTGCTACTCTTGTAAGCCAGGATCTACAGTGGCACCGAGGTTTGACCCTCGGCGAGTCCCGGGATAAAGTTAATTGTCTTCTAACCCGCACGAGTTGAAAGAAAATTATCCACTTCCCTCCATAGCAAAGCGGGAGACAAAAAATTCTTTTTCATGGGGGGAAGTCTATGTCCAGCAGTGGACGTCTTTCGGCTGATGGATGGGTTACTATTTCGTACAAAATATCATAAACCTCTATAAAATTCATTTATCAAGAACGTAGAGTGGACAGTGATGAATATAAGGATATCTCTATAACGTACTCACTCGGGATATTTGTTCTTATCAAAGTAAATTGGAAACAAATTGCTGTGGGACTTAACGTTGGGCTAAGTTATGGCCGATAAGCGGCTGATCACTCTGTAAATTGAAGCTGGTTTAACAGCTTGCTGAGCTGTTTACACAAAAACGCTAGACCATTTTTTTTAATCGACTATTATTTAAAGTCTTTCCCAACGTGGGCGATAACGCCCCCTTGTGGGCCCTGCAGGCCTAAAGGGCGGTAAGAGACCCAGAAAAAAAAGGGGGCATTGGGCTTTGGGGTCGATTTATAATTTCATCTAACTAGCTAGGAAGACTCTTAGACACCGACTGAGCTCTCGACTCTCGACTACATCTTGTGAACATCAACTAATATTAATTAAGATATAGCTCAAACTCGGTTCGATATAAAAAACCGCGGGCAATCATGTTTTAACAAGTTTTTGTTAAATAATCCGAATTGTACATTCCTATACCAATCGGCTGGTTCTATAATACTTGTTCTTGCTTGTCGAGTACGATTGGGCGTCGAATGAGATAAACGAGTTTATGCACGTTTGTCTTATTCCTGTTGGTGCGTGCTGCTTATGCAATCCTATATAAACGACGTAAATTTATTTTATTTTCATTTGCAGTTTCGCGCATAATAGATAAGCAGTACTTGATTTCAACACTTACGTATTTCTTAAAACAAAACAATGTCGGAAGTAAAAAAGAAGAGACGGCAATACTCTGCGGAATATATTAAATTCGGATTTATTGAAAATCCCACAAACCCGTCGTCGCCTTTGTGTCTTCTATGTCTAAAAACATTTTCGAACGAAGCAATGAAGCCTTCAAGACTGCAAGATCATTTGAATAAAATGCATCCAGATAAGACAGAAAAGAATGTAGCATATTTTCAAGACCTAGAGAAGAAGCATAATACTCAGCCAAGTGTATCAAAACTATTTTCGGCGGCTGCTAAGCAAGATGACGACGGACTTCGAGCTTCGTACAATATCTCTTTGTTAATTGCTCAAAAAGGCAAACCACACAACATCGGAGAAGAGTTAATTTTGCCAGCAATAAAGGAAGTAATAACTACTGTGCTTCATAAACCGGCCGCAGATATTATCCGAAAAATTCCTTTGAGTAATAATTCTGTGCAAAGACGAATTGATGAAATGGCTGAAAACATTGAAGAATCATTGTGCAATCATCTGAGGACTAGTCAATTCTCAATTCAGCTCGATGAGTCCACTTTACCAACTAATGAAGCGTTGTTGCTATCTTACGTGAGGTTTATTAAAGATGAGAAAATACGTGAAGAACTATTGTTTGCCAGAAATTTGGAGACAGATACAAAACGCGAAACCATATTCAATACATTGGAAAAGTTTTGTGAAGAGAAAGAGATTCCTTTGAAAAATATTATATCAGTTGCTACGGATGGCGTTCCGGCTATGACAGGGCGCCATAAAGGCTTCATAGCATACTTAAAGAATAAAATTCCAGATGTCCTTGCTATACATTGCGTTATTCATAGACAACATTTGGTTGCTAGAAACTTAAGTGAACGACTATTTCAATCACTGCAATATGTCATCAAAGCAGTCAATAAAATCCGTAGCAGCTCTTTGAATGATAGATTATTTCATCAGCTTTGTGTTACTAATGACGAAGATTTCAACCGTTTGTTGCTTCATACTGAAGTTCGTTGGCTGTTAAGAGGCAATTGTCTGATTCGATTTTACAACCTGTTTGACTCTATAATAGAGTTCTTGGAAACTAAAGATACAGAACTGCGCAACAAGCTCATAACATCAAAGAATGATATAGCTTACATGACAGACCTGTATAAAATGTTCAACGACATGAACCTCCAACTGCAAGGCGATGAACTAAATTTAATTAAAACAAAAAATGTCGTTGCTGCTTTCGCAGCCAAACTGCTTCTGCACAAAAAGAATATGGGCAGACGTGAGTTTCACAATTTTCCGAATTTATCAGTATACTGCAGTAACGACGACTTGTTTGCCTACTGCCAACATTTGGAAAACCTCCACATTGACTTCACCGAACGATACCAGGACATTTTAAACTTGGAAATACCAGACTGGGTGTTGGATCCGTTTTCAAATGTCAACACAGCAATGTCACCTCAGCTGGAAGAAGAACTTATAGAATTGACAACAAACGAAGAAATAAAAATGGATATCAAGAATTTTGGCTACAAAAACCGATCCCGCAATTGTACCCTGGATTGTGGTCAATTGTTCAACGATTTTTGATAGCATTCCCATCGTCATATTTGTGTGAACGTGGATTTAGTGCTGTGGCAACGCTGCTTACTAAAAAGAGAAATCGTTTGCGTGTTACCGAACGTGGCGACTTGCGGCTGTTTTTGAGTAAATTGGAACCTGATATCAACAAACTTATTGAACAGCATCAGATTCAACCTTCACATTAGTTTTTATATAAGAATTGATTATGTTTGTTTTATTTTCAATAAAAGATACTCTGTCCGAATACTATAAATTTGCGTTTCAATAATCAGTTATAAGTAATTAGCGGTTTTTAAGTATGTTTAAAAAGGGGGGCGTTAAAAAATAATTTATTCTTAAAGTGGGCAGTAGACAAAAAAAGGTTGGGAACCCCTGATTTAAATCGATTTATAATTATTTATAGAATAAACATTCGTCAGCTGGAAAATACTCAAAAAGATCGCTCACTCGCTTATGACTCATACCATACCATGTGGGTTTACTCACAGATTTTTTTGCATTAAAACATTGGTATACAAAGGGTGTTATCGCTACACAGGCTATCACAGTACATGTATCAGGTAATTTATGTTGCTCAGTGTGCGCCCGCCTTATCGCGATAACCGTAGCCTATAAGGGCCCGTGTAAACGTCGCAAAATTACTTTGACGTCCATTCCAGCTTGAATTATAAGCCCATATCATATACAAAAACATGGTCTTGGTTATGTTTTAACATGCATACATACAATGTGATTCAGAAAGGGTATACTATCACTTGAACCTGAGTTTATTATTTGAACATCATAATTGCAAATTCGCTAAGGAAACTCAAACTCTGACTTCAGTCAGAATTTCGATATGTCGATATTAAAAATATATTTTAGTTCCCAACAAATGACAAGGAAAATTTTTGTGTTTTGTTTTTGTAAATTCTGGCTTCAATTTATAATTCCAAAGTTTTTTTATTTCATTACTAGCTGTCCCGGCGAACTTCGCACCGCCTCAGAATAAAATTATCTTTATTATTATTTGTTTAGTGCTCTTTTCCCATGTTTTAATAGTTATTCTGCGGAGACAAATTCAAAAAACTCAAAGATCATAATAATCAGCTCACCCGTTCTTGAGTTATAAATGGTGTAACTAACACCACTTTGTTTTATAAATATATAGATGTCTCATCATGTATATCTTAAAGTATACTTAAATTAACCCAATCTATACCAAACTTGGTCCGCTGATCGCTTTCCGATTTCCGCTATTAGATGTTTCGGTGGCTCGGAATGGCCCTGGACGCATTTTCCGCGGCAAGAGGATGACATTTACTTGTTAAATGTTTCCTGACATTTTTGGGAAATCCTTGAAAATAAAAAGTCTAGATTTTGTGCCAAACGTGTACATAATGTCAAAGTCAAAGTCAAATCATTTATTTCGTATAGGCCTACGGGGGCACTTACAAATTGTCATTACATTTTTTTTCTTAAGTCTACAACCGGATCGGAACGCGACCTCAACTGAGAAGATCCGGCAAGAAACTCAGCGGGCTTGTCTTTTTTTTTTTAATTCATTATTTTTACAAAATATAAAAGTAAGCTCCAGTGTGTTGCCATGCGGGGCGCACACACGCTACACTTTAACATTATATATATTGATATTTGAGCGATCAGTCCCAGGCTGCTGGTATGGTAGATGAATTCACGAATGTTTGTACCAGAGTCATAGATCTTTAATATCCATGTAAGTATTATATACTGGGTTCGCCCTCAGTATTGTTAAATATTAATTTAAGCTTTTAGAGAGATCTCAATGATGATTCACGTATATCTGAAGAGACGTTAGTTGAGTGGGGGAAAATAACAATTTACTATAAATGTTAAACCATAGTAAATGTTTTATGTCTTTTCTGATAAAATTCAGAAATAATTTTTAGTAATAATTTTTATATATGTAAACCATTAAGTACAGTACTTATGAATTGTCAAAATATTCACAAAATGTTAAATATATATATTAGTCGATAATTAGCAATTGGAGTAAAGTAAGGAACTCAATAACAAACTTAGTTCTGTAAATTCTTCGTAGTTTTAGCGATCTGTCAGACGTTTCCCCCTTAATCAGACTGAATAAAACAGCGAATAGATATTCGCAAATAAAAATAAGACGTACATTAGTTATCTCACGTCTTGCAGATTTCCCATGAGCCCAGACAATGCGGCCACCTGTTGATTGCACTCAAGAGCCTTCCCTAACTTCAACTTTCAAGTGTAGGTACCTTTTCAGCCAACGTGGACCAACCAAAAAAAACCTGGACTTTGAAACTTCTTAAGGTCGACTGGACACTTTGTGTCAAGTTTTGAAATTGCAATTGATCTGTAAAAACGGTTATATTATGTGCCGTTTTCCTATGGCTAGTTTTATGTGTACTATTTGATTTTGTACATTTGTAAGTGTATACAATTTAATAGTGCCCTCGTAGGCAGGCCTATATGATTAGACTTTGACAGTGGTGGGCGCGTGTGGCCTGCGGGTTGATTCAGAACGTTTCGACAAGTATCCGAATTGATTCAATTAGACATTTTCTCGTTGCGACGACGATCTTTCAGAGCCAATCTTCATAACCGAATCGAAGATTTGATACGATGACGCAACCTGACGGTCCGCTTCGATCAGTCCGTATGTTTACGTAGTAAATTTCATAATGCAAGTTTCATTTAATAACCGAATCAGTCGACAAAACATGTCGTAAATTGGTGAATCGGGGCGCTGGGCCCATTTTTTTTTTTTTTTTTTTTTTTACATTATAGGCAAGTATTTGATCTCGATCTCACCTGATGGTAAGTGACGATGAGGTCTACGATGGAGCATACTTGCCTAGGTAGGAAGGCGGCAGTAGATCGAGACGCTACATTCACTAGGCACATGCAGCGCAGCTGATCTGACCCGCCATCCATGAATGGCAACACCGAACATCATGCCGGAACACGGCTAGGCCGCTTGGCGACATGGCTTTGTTCAGTGGGTGGTGACTAGCCACGGCCGAAGCCTACCACCAGTAACTCAGAATATTTTTTATTCATGTAAACCATTAAGTACAGTACTTATGAATCGTCAAAATAGTTACAAAATGCTAAGCTACAACTTGACTACCCGTTCGGAATGCCGTTCCTATGGAGAACAACGGGCAAGAAACTCCATGGTTGCTCTTTTTAAAAAGAATCATACATACACACTTTAATATCACAATGTAAAGATATTCTATGCTGTGACGATGATCAGTACCTTCTCAATAAGTAAGTTTAGAACATTTATACGAATACAATTTCTAGAGCAGACACGTACTGGATGTATTGAACTAGTTCTTAAGGTACACTCATATACAATTCACTACAAAAATAATGATCACAAAATGTTTTCGGTTCGACACAAACACATTTAAAATCAAGGACTGCAGTGTTCTCTTTCCATCGAAAAGTAATTTGGTGAACAACGAAACGTGTACAAAGGCAATCGTTCCCAGCGTCATAAAATGGGCCCTTTTTCACACAATATCGGCTTTGGAGTTCCAGGAACGCTAAGGTTGTCTGCCCAGACAATGGGCCCATATCCGAGCGGGGCGGTCTGCCCCAGACCGTGTAATATTGGCTCGGGTATGGGGCAAGGTGTACGCGTTTGACGGACTGATGTTTTCTTTATGCCTTCGTTTTAACAATAGTGTCTGTGTGGTTATTAGTAAGATAGAGCCAGTTTATCTTTGGGAACGAAATTAGGTAATTTTATGGCTACTCTAAATATTAGACCACACACACAAACTTTTACTGAGTGAGCGAATATGTACAACATCATCCGCTGTTGCCTTATCAATCACTTTAAGACGAATGTATTTTAATAGATTGTAGCTTTTTAATCTGATTAGCACAGCCTGCTTTCTGTACCGAGAGTCCTAGGTTCGAATTCTGGTAGGGGCTAGCTTGAACCGAGTCATGGATGTTTAATATATCTTTAAGTAGGTATTATATACTGGGATCGCCCGTGTTCCATTGTACGTTACCCATCATACAAGCGTTGCTTTGTTTGGGACCGTACAGTTGGTTTTTTCTTCTGGCAATATTATAATTATAGCATAGATATTTTTATCATAGCAGTTTTTATCGCGAAAGTGTTTGACTTACTAAATCCATGCGGTACATTTGTACGGAGCGCTCATGGAGAAAATAACCTAGCGCCTATTTTCTTTGATTTGTATTGAATAAAACGATTTCTTTAAGAGATAGCTATTATCATCATGACATTTTATTGTTTTTAGAAATCGTTATTTATTAACCCAACCCAGATCACGTGCATGCCTCGCGCGTGCTATCAGCGAGGCAAATGATAGATGACAGCGCTCGCTCGAGGCAAACACTCGCGAGGTTACTCAGTCAGTCTGGAACGTGCTATTTATATCATTATAGGACCCTACACTCACAGTCGGATTCCTGTAGAGGAGGATCTTTAATGAAACGAACTAAAGCTCTATGGAGGCGATAGAGATGAAATTACTGTTAGATTTGAAAGATCGCCCTGGTAGATAAAAAGAACCGCATTCCTGACAATTGATAGTCTATGGTCACATTTAAGAGATACTCAAACGTTACTCAATTATTTAAGAGAGGTAAGGACGTCGTTATCTTGCGTTAGGTACTCGTAAAAATTAAGCAGACCTTATAATTGAGTTACGTTTGAGTATTCGGTAGTTTGAGTGGTGCTGCTCCAAACCCACACAGGTAAACTAATAATAGCACCGAATATTTTTGAGATTAATTGGAGTGGAAAAGTCGCACCGAATATTTTTGAGACCTAATGGAGTGTTAAAGCCATTTCAAATTTAATTGAGCTCAAGTGTCCAACAATCAATCAAACAATGGTTATTAGATCATTGTCCACACCACGATTTAATTATATAGCAATAATGGAGAATCAACTCGACTGTACGTTCTTAGGTTAATGAAGAGCTTAAGGCCCAATATTGCTTAACATATAATCAACTTGTTGCTACATCTAAAGCTCATGTTTAAGAGTAGGTCGTCAAATATTAATGAGATTGGATATAATGGGAGTGCTGTCATAATATTTTCTTTACCAATAGTAATAAGCTGTTAGACATAGCCTTGTACTTAAGATGAATTCTGATGCTCCGTTGTAATCGGCTTAGTGAGTGTTGATGGAATAATTTGTGTTTCTAGAAATGAGGCTGTTCGGACATTTTCCTCAGGATATTTCAATTCAATCTACAACAATAAATGTCCCTATACATTTATTACTTGTATATTATTTTGAAAAAGCAAGAGGGCAACCTCTTGCTTCTTCAAAATAACTTTCACTCTTAAATCGAAGCCTTTTTCTTCACCGCCCACCATTGTTACTCCTGTAAGCCAGGATCCACAGCGATGACCAACGAAGACGCCGGGGTTTGGCCCTGAATGAGTCCTGGGTAGTAGCTACATTTCGTGGAACCCGCAACGAAATTAATCGAAAGCAAAATAGGAGGAGTTAGAAGGACAATTATCTACTTTCCTCCATTGCAAAGCGGGAGACAAAAACAATACCGTATAAACTGCCACAGAAATCAAGAATCTTGTTTGTATATATTTGGTCTTGATGTTTGATTAACTATCATCTACTTTCTTATTCAAAGTAAGTACAACATTTTAGTAAACCTATAAGAATATATTCCTACCACCTATGCCATTATACGACTCCCTTCTAAACAGCTTGAGTGACAGGCGAATCTCCGCGGCCTATTGCCCGCACATACGATAATACAGGCGGTCCGCCTGTAAAAATAAAAGTTTACCCAACATGACGGGGTAAGCTGCGGCGGGGCTTGTGTGTTGCTTCAATGGAGTAGAAATGAATAGGGTTCTTGGAAGCGATTTGTAAGAATTGAAGTTTGGCGTGTAGTTGGTAAAAGTGCCAATGATCGGTTAGGATATTAAAATGGTGTTGGATTAGCGAAGTTTTTGCATGGTGTAGGATTATAGAGGTTGAATTATTGTATCATCTGAGGTTTATGCTTTCAGAGGTCACGTTTTCCTAACCATCTGGTGTCATTCTCCAATTCTGAAAGTCGTAACGGCAGTCCGAAGCTAGAAATATGGAAATTAAGTTATCAGAAAATCCAAATTACACTCTCAGACGTGGAAAACAAACCCAATATATCCTGATCGACAATCGTAATAAATATATAAGTTCAGTTTATTTTAAATGTTCGTCTGAATCGATTGGCCCATATCGAAAGCTCCAATAATAACCACTACAAATAAACATCAATCCTGAATGCAGTTTCCGATATGTGTCAGCGCATTGACGGACAGGTCCAACAAACCGTCCATTTCAGATCAGCAGAGACAGTTGTTATTATAGGACAAATGGAAATCGAGGAGTGATCCCATTATGAAGATTATATTGATTGTTGGATGACGAAATTTTTGTACGGTCGAATTTCAGACATACTGAGTTGTTACATAAAAGCAAATTATACTTTAAGCATATGACCTAAAGAAGTGGGACTAATTGATCAACTTTAACACCTTGAAGGCCTCTTTCACAATGTGATATACCGTTAAGCCCTATCTACACCTTATTTGTCAGATATCCCATTCAAATTGTGTTAAATAACTTGTAGAATAGGGTTTATCGGACAGGCCGTCAATGAAATTCCTTTTTCGAAACCCTTTCAACACGAACATTCCTTCGGCAAATGGATATAAAATTATCTAGATTTTAAAATATGAGAAAATCTCGTACAATGTTATAGGCTCTATCGTTCAGTGTTTGTTACGTGTTCCTAATCGACCTAATTATATACTTAGAGTTAGTACTTTTCTGTTTGACCATCTGCTAAAGTCTGCCTAGCCGTTCCTACATTGTTCTCACATACCCATAACAATGTACTGCTCAAAAATGTATCGGATATTTTTAATAAGCGCAACCATGGAGTTTCTTGCCCGTTCTTCTCCATTGAAACGGCATTCCGAGCAGGTGGTAAAGTTGCAGCATAGCATTTTGTAACTATTTTGACGATTCATAAGTACATGAATAAAAAATATTCTCATTCTGATTCTGACTCACCCTTGCTTACGAATTTACGTAAAGAAGAAGTAAGAATCTAAATCCAGTTTGCATCAATCATGACGCATGCACGGATTTCCATTCCGGCGTTTTAAAATCACATACGGCATATACGTGGGAACCGGCAGGCGGGCGCGCTTCGATCTGACAGGCCCATTTGCGGTTTCCCTCAGGGCGTATGGTTTTGAAGCGGGCCTGGACTGATTATATGGTGTTTGGGAAGTTTAGTTTAAGGCATGGGTGGTTTGTACCGGTTATGTGTGTGTATTTATAAAGACGCGATTGACACAGTAAGTGACCCGTGAAAGTACTTTCTATACTGTCGGTCCCGGGCTCAAATCCTGGTAGAGGCAAACATTGTGTAACGAGCACGGATGGTCCCCGAGTCAGGGACGTTTCATATCGCCCCAAATTCGCTCCCAGTCCATTCTTCGGTACCCATAATACAAGCGTTGCTTAGTTATTATTATTGATGCTTCAAATTTACAAAGATTCGTTTCGCGGAGAATTGCCTTTTATTTGGGGTCCCCCGACACTCATGATAGATAGTTTCTCGACTAACATCTTAGAGGAGTTCGATGTTGCTGGCTTTTTTAATTATCGATCAACTTGTTTGGTTTATAATTGGAAAAGTTGACAAGCCGGTTCCTCTTCCCCCATTGGTTTAATGATACTCAAGGCTTGCTTGATTAATTATGTCACGGTGCTTAGCTTTATTGTCATTACTTGGTCATATTATGGCAACTGAATAACTAATGTGTACTTAACACAGTTAACATTGCCAAGTCTGAAATCTGAACAAATGAATTCAAGTCGTAATTCTCATTTGCAGTATGACGTACGTTTAGACTTCTAATTCTTTAACTTCAAAAAGTTTAAGATCAAGGCTACTCAATCATCCGCCGCCATAGGTCTCCCCAATGACTTCCACACAACATAATTCTCCACCACTTGTATTAAGGTCTTGCGCAGTCAGTGTGTCACGTGCGAGATTCATCTTTAATGATTTAGTTTGCCTAAAACGTGCGAGTGTGATCTCCAATGGTATTCTATCAGTAAACAAAAGTACGCTCGCGTGACACAGATAGTTGGAATTCAAGTTACCGTTCGCTAACAAAGTTACACAAAAAAATTCCATTTCAAGATGTGCAGTAACAATTAACGCTGTTATGCTAGTGATTACTCAGCGATGGATTACATTACCAGTTCAGTTTCACACTTCTGGCGTTAATTAATGAATTGGAACTGGAGCGGTTGCGTCGGGATCTAGAAATGTTCTCTGGGCTCTTCTAAATATAGACTTTTGAGAAATGGTACTCTAATTTTGGGTAGTAAATTAATTAAGTATCTCTGTTATCTTCTATACATATAAATAAAATTGGAGTGTCTGTTTGTAATATTAAAATAACCGCTTCTTACTAAGTGCATTTGGATGTATACACGATACCTATACCGAAACAACATTTTTTACAATTTTTGTCTGTCTGTCTGTCTGTCCGTCTGTCTGTCTGTCTGTCTGTCTGTCTGTCCGTCTGTCTGTCTGTCTGTCTGTCTGTCTGTCTGTCTGTTTGTTCCGGGTAATCTCTGAAATGGCTGGACCGATTTTGACGGGACTTTCACTGGCAGATAGCTGATGTAACAAGGAGTAACTTAGGCTACTTTTATTTTAGAAAAAAAAATAAAACCAATGTTGCAGCGCAGCGCCTAATTAAGTTTGATAGCAACCTGCAATGCGTCCCGCGGGCTCAGAATGGGTGAGCAGGCTGTTGTCAACGGTTGTTTTTGTTAAATACCACGCGGACGAAGTCGCGGGCAACAGCTAGTTATTGAATAAAAATAATACAATCAATGTTATTAGGAACAACGAGACACATTTTAACGAAAAATTTCGACTGACATTTGCATAAGTTGAAACTGTTGCCGTGTCAGCGCTCCCTCCCTTCTTACGAATAAGTACAGTAACAAATGTTCCAATTAACAGTTTTTATGAGCTCTCGAACTATGGAATTACATATTCACTTCACAATTTTTAAATTATACAATAAAGATTACTTAGGCACCAGAGTAAAATCATAGGACCATCATACTATACCATTCAGGTTAAAATGCATGATTTACTTATTGGTGGTGCTAAAAATATTCTAATTTAATTTTATAACAAGGCTGTCAAAAAGGGTATAATCGGTCTTGTAAATTTCGATGTGTAAATTAAAAAAAGCTTTTTCTAATAAAAAGACAATCGTGGTTTTTTGTGGGCAATTTTAATTTTTTTATATTCAAGTAGGTATCGAGATTCTGACTTCACGTGATGATCACGAATGCGCTAAAGAGGCGCAGGTTTAAGGCTTAGTATGCCCTTTCTGAATCACCGGATATAAAGTTACGAAGCATAACATCGAACAAAGAACTATATTGTCTAGCTTTATTTCACGAAAATCCCGATTCCAACAAAAATACATAAAATAATTTAAAAAAATCGTCCTTTCAGTATCGAAACCAGTTCTATACTCCTAACGGAAAGCGGACGGCAAGCTTTTACATAATCCCATTGTGTCGTGGCTGAATACGGGGATGGTTTTCAACGACCCACCCATATTGCTGCAGCTTACCGCCAAGCTGTTTGCGAAGCTGTTAGATCGAGCACCAGATTATGGAATAAAATTTCATTGTCGTGATCCCTTGATGTTACTTTAAAAGCTATACAGCTGAAATCGTTTTCTGAATGTGCTCCCTCAATAATCTGGTGACGAACCCTATTTTTAACCGACTTCAAAAAGGAGGAGGTTCTCAATTCATCGAGGCAATTATTTGACACTTTATGACGCGTTACATAAGCAGTCCTCTAACTAAAGTTGCATTTGAGTATTCTGCCGCACCAATCCTAAATAATCTATCTACTTATCTATCAGCCGAAAGACGTCCACTGCTGGACATAGGCTTCCCCCAATGATTTTCACACATCACGGTCATCCGCCACTCGGATCCACCGGCTTCCTGCTACGCGTGTGATAACATCGGTCCTCCTTGTGGGCCGTCATACACCACGTCTTCGGGTTCGTGGTCGCCATTCTAAAACTATTGTGCCCCAACGGTCATCGGTTCTGTGAGCTATGTGCCCCGCCACTGCCACTTCAACTTTGAAATTCTTTGAGCTCTGTCGGTTAAGTTAGTTCGTCTACGGATCTCCTCATTTCTGATTCTATCGCGAAGTAAAACCCTGAGCATAGTTTCTCCATTGCGCGATGAGTGACCTTGAGCTTTCTTATGAGGCCAATAGTAAGCGACCACGTCTCAGTACCATATGTCATCCTAAATAATGCAGCTAACGAAACATAGCCTATAAGTTCTTCAACCGATGTATTGGTGATATATCATACTCTACGCCCTTACCACGGCGATACCATTAACACGTGCAATATTAAAGTTTCCCTCTAATTGCAACGCTCCCATTATATTTAACGATAACTGAGTTTACACACTGCCAATAGATCGGAACTTGTTAATGTCTGTTGGCCCATTAACCTTTATTGCTATGATCGTTATCAGCTCATTGTATGTTTGTTACTTCAAGTAGGTTGCGGAGTACTTGAGGGCTTTGTGAAGCCCCAACTACTGAACTGTAGTTCATAGCCTAATTTTTATTTGACTCTTGCCGTGTTAGCACGGCTCTTAAATTTTTACTAACTTAACTGTGTGCCACTAAGTAACAATTTTCTTGAGGCATCCTCTTGTTTTGTATCCATTTGCAGGCCTAACCATTACTCCAACCAGGTAGTAGCAAATTTGCTGAACGAGTAAGGATCGATAAATAATGAGCTAAATACGGAAGCTAAATAGATGTGCAATGGTCTTTATTGCCTGAGACTATTGAAGCCAAACGTTTTCTTAAATTTCAGCAGAAACACACTTACCCGTTGCGCCAATACTTGGTGTTTATTCAAGAACTTAAAATTTCGCTTCATAGGACGCCATTTTGGCAGCCCGCCCGCCGGAACCTTTGGGACATGAAATAACCAAAATCGCCAGTTTTATAAGCGTGTCAGAGTGAAATGTATGCAAATTCGACGGCGGAGTGTCGTTGTGTTCCGAAAGAATTTATGGTAATGCCTTGATTTAGATAGGCTTTGTGATTTATAAAACATTGTTACTGAATTTTTACGGATATTTCGTGGTTTTTTGTTCATTCCTTCAATCAAGGAACCGGCATTATAACACCTAAACGACTTCTGATACTGAATCATGCGATAGCACAGCTCGGTTCGATAAGAGCCATTGTCCTTCATTAACTTTCATATTTTAAACTGAAGGAACGTGGCATCAACGAGTCAGAATTGATCCATTTAACTCATGCGGCATGTGGATGCTTTGGTGCAAGTTCCTGTTGGATTTGTGTGGATAAGACACTATCCACAAGAATTTTGGTACCTATTTGTCACAAAGGGTTTCTGTCTATATAGAGATATTGGTGATACTATTTGATGGTCGCTTGGGCACCTCCTTCTGCAGATATAGTTGAGAACCTTATCTTTAGATTCTTTATATATTTCATTGTGTGTCCAAACTTTTGTACGTTTTATTATCACATTTTTTTTATGGAATGAGTGTCATTACTGTACCGGCAAGAGCCTTACCCTTTACAAAGCGTGAATAGCCTAGCGGCTAGCCTAGCCTAGCCTAGCCTAGCCTAGCCTAGCGGCCTCTAAAGGCCGACAGGTACCGGGTTCGATCCCCACCCAATTTTTTTTATTTGTGATATGTGTACATTCTGTTTCGCATTCCAACATCGCATCGCCATTGTCACCCTAACTTATCGCTTTCTAAATACGACGCTGAAAATAAATGCGTACCTATTAACGCCTGAACGTATAGCATTGCTTTAAATAGTAACGACAAATTGTTGTTGTGCTATTGAATGGAGGAAACTTTATCGCTTCCGAATACTATAGAACTTTATGCTGGAAATAACATGTTCAATATTCCAAAATAATTGGTCACATCTAGATCTGAAATGAGTAAAAATCATAGGGTAGGTATTTCAAATTCTCCTTTTAAAAATAATACAGATTATCACTTGCTGTACGGTGAAGGCAAACATCGTGAGGAAAACTACGCGTCTGTCAAAAGTCGTGCGAAGTTCACCAAACCGCACTAGGCCAGCGTGTTGGACTACGGCCTAAATCCTTCATCATATTTTGGGGTCAAGTCACCTTCGTCCGTAGGAGAATTAAGTACCCTCGAGATACCCTACACGTGACCCTGGGTGGTGCCAACTAGGTGACAACTCTACTGGTGGTAGGCTTCGGCCGTGGTTAGTCACCACCCACTGAACAAAGCCATGTCGCCAAGCGGCCTAGCCGTGTTCCGGCATGATGTTCGGTGTTGCCATTCATGGATGGCGGGTCAGAACAGTTGCGCTGCATGTGCCTAGTGAATGTATCGTCTCGATCTACTGCCGCCTTCCTACCTAGGCAAATATGCTCCATCGTAGATCTCATCGTCACTTACCATCAGGTGAGATCGTGATCAAATACTTGCCTATAAATGTATAAAATTTATAGGCATTCCCTATTAAATTGGGACCAAAATACCATCGGCGAAATGTGGGCGCACTGCAGTGTACCTCTGCCTACCCCTTCAGGGATTACAGGCGTAGTGGTGTATTGTTGTATTATTACTAGTAATGTTTGATGAACACATTATTTGCAGTCGAGTTAACTGCTCCAACATTACCAATGCTTGTGCCACGAGTTTGCTCACGTCAAAAGTTTAATGGCCAGTGTGGGGATCGAACCCGGAACCCGTCGGTTACGGCCTTTAACCGCTAGGTTATTCACGCTTTGTAAAGGGCAAGGCCCTTGCCGGTATAGCTGATGACGCTCATTCCACCTCCGTCTTCAACTTGTCCAATAGAAAGTCTATGACATTCAGCTAGAACGAAGATCCGAATTATATAGTATATAGGAAGACCCGTCCACTTGCATAAATAATACACAGGGTGGTAACGAAAACTTTAGTAAAGGTGGTTACACTGCATGCCTATAATTACATAATAGTAATCATTAATGTCGCCGGTGACAGGTTACAAATGTTGTAATTTTTGTGCACGCAATGTATCTTAAACAACGCGATCACAACACAGCGCTCCGCGCGATACCCCACGCTTGCGAGTGAAAAGCGCGCTCAAGCGTAACGAGTTTTAATTTACATTGCAGTTTTAGGCCTAAATTAGTAATTATGTTTGTTTTTATTTAAAATCACGATGAGATAGACTTCTTTTAAGATGACATGCTATAATCAATTAAGAATATTGCCAAAAAATGCGTATATTATATGAAAAGATAGACGGAAAATTAAACATAACCACATAGCTTAACCAGAACCTCTAGAATTATGAGTTGAAATCATGGTATCAGTTTTTGTTATGAAGCCATTTACACCTTATAAAATTACCGACATGGTTGGTTCACTGCAAAATTTGTCTGCAGTGGTCATTGTAGTCCCATTTGAGAGATGACCATTAAAGTTCTCGAAATTGAACTTTGTAGAGGTTCAGAAGAAGACGCTTTAGCCGTAAACAGCATTCAGGCATTATAATAATATTAAGATATTAAGATGCCTGAAAGCCTTAACATAGATATAACAAATATATATAATAAATGTAGGTAGCTCTATTTGCTGCTAAATTTATTACTGCTCTATCCCTGTTCCAATTTTCATTATATGGGCCTTCTTAAGGTCAGTCTTGCTAAGATCATTAATCTATCTAAAAGCTGTCTTTGTACTTAAAGCTCACCAATCTAACTGATTTACTGTAATTAAATAATACATTTTAATGAATAAATTCAAAATGTCAATGAACCAAACTATTAATGATAATGAAACCTTTGTGTCTGAACTCGATCAATCAGATTAGCTTTTAGTCTATAACAATTATGAATGTGATAGATTGCTTTTAAGCAGAAAATGCTTAAAATAATAATCATAAGAGCTAGTTAACTAACTATAGCGGTTTTAACAAATATGTAGAAGATTCTTGAAGTTAGAAGTAGTATGTACTTACTGGATATCTCATGTCTGGTCTGTCAAATTTAAATTTGACATTCATACTAAACCAATCACCTGGGAATTCTCTTCCGATGGAGTTGCTTCTGACACAATATGCATTCCAAAAATCACAACAACAACATCGGCTTTAAACTGTGAAATAGAATCACCTAGCTTTACTGGTGAACTTCGTACTGCCTCATAATCAAATGTATATGAAAATAAATGGAAGAAGGAAGAAGATTCATTTAACATCATATCCTTTTAAGTTAATCTACAATTTTATTGATCGACATTCGAAACCGTATCCACATTAATCCAACGCTAAATATGTAACCCGTAAATACATACCTAACGGGGGTCAATAAAAGCGTAACCCCGGTACAACGGGCCCTCATTGACGGCGCACTGTCCATTGTACCGGTTATCTGAGCACAGCGGCCCATTGTGAGCGTACGACGGTTATTATTGACCGATATGGGATTGTTATTGGCTGGAAGACGTGAATTATCTGGGTGGCCATTGGCCAATTGATCGAGGTATAAAGACCTTGTAAATTGAGGACTTGAAGTCATAGCTAATTTATTTCAAGTTTTAGCGCTTGGGTTGTGGGGTATCTGAAGAGTTCGTCGAATGCAGAGGCAACAAATTGAAAATTTACTGATTCAATAATTCTAGCGAAATTGTTATTTGATATTTCATTCCTAGGTATGATTAAAATCGTCCCTACAGCGCTCATAGAACGCTAGTAAATTCTCAATGATGGAGAGTGTCAGTCAATTCTTTAAACATATAAATATTATTAAGGTACCAAGAGGATGCTTAATAAAGACTCAACAATCCCTTGGCACGAGACTTCTAATGCGGGCATGCAAGCAGTAAAGATGAATATCGTACGGCAATGGGACGTAAGAAAGAGACAACGGTTTCACGGTACTTAGAACAGAAACGGTACTGTAGCATATTGTCATAATGTGGTATAAGGTAAAAGATATCAATTTTGATAGTGATAAAATGCGATGAAGGCATTTTTAACGAATCTAACGTTCGAACCGCCATCATATTAATCCTTTTAATACGTGCCCCCTTTGCAAAAACAGCCCCACCAAAATTTATATTTCGAATCAAAATTTGAAGAGTTGATTATATCAATGTGAATCGATTCTTGAGACGATCCTTCATCCCAAAGATGCGTATCGAGATGACTTAATTTCTATAAGCTTGGGAGTACTCTGTGCTTCTGTTAATTTAATTTTAGCAAAACAAAATGTTAAGTAGGGTTTTTTGTTTTTATGTAAATGGTAAAACAATAAAACGTTATTTGCTGGCATTTAATATAAGCAAACTAGTATATTAACCTCTTTTCTATTCAAAACATTATATGAGTAAACGTATTTTCCGCTATTCTCGTATCCTTTGGACCATACGACTCCCTAAAAACATAAGGCACAGATCACACTGTGGAACGCACTTACGTCTAAATTACACACAGTTCCCCCCGCCCTTACTCTCGCGCCGTGTAATTATCGCACGGCTCTCCGAATTGGGGGACTGACGAGAAAAGAGGGTACATACAACCTCCACAACTCTTTAATTGTGTTGTAGCAGTTGGATTTATGCAAAAAAAGACCTCCTTAGTGCAGTCAATAATAAGGTGACATTTACTTTGGTTACAGTATTAAAATTGGTGGGATCCTTTGCAGATTCCATTTGAATAGCTATAATAAAACTTAAATATTCTGAAAGTAAAAGATACTTGCTTTTATCATTAAGTACATGAACACACGCAAGACCAGTGACTAAGCAAATTTCATTTAAAACCTAGCAAATTTAAAATATTTTCATATCACACAAATTTGATGTGGTATTACTAAGATATCATGCAGATAGACATTGCTATCATTCGTTGGAGAAGAAGAGCCCTAAACAAAATATGCAAGTTAGAATATTTTAAACATGCAAATCGCATTGTCGTAGGTGTTATCATTTGAGATTGTATTATAGGCTATGTTCATAAATATTTAACAAGTAATAAACAGTATTGACGAAAACATTCATTAGATTATTAAGATCTCAACAGGTCGACAAGTGTTTGATGTCTACTAAATCATTCACAAAGCCCTAATCCTATTCCAAAGGGTTCAAACAAAGCCATCCGTACATTTGATAAGTTTACAGCCCTTAGTACATAAAACGATGCCGGCTGCATTCTTAATGTTCCCATTAAAACTACCGTGCGTGCTCCAACGCCTTCTATTTCTGGTCGCGACTGTGTTTTATTGCGCTCACAAAATCATTAATAAGTAATTTCTTTGTTACAGGTCTAAAACACATGATCCCAAAATGGAGAAGAAAGTTTGGATGATCTTCAGTCTGTTCCTGGTAAAAACCTTGGCTGACTTCACGAGCAACTGCCCAAAAGAATGCAAATGTGTTTGGGCGAGCGGCAACAAACAAGCGGACTGCTCACAGTCAGGCTTAAGCGATATACCTAGAAACTTAAGTTCTGAGATACAAAACCTCGATCTAACTAGTAACGAACTCTACGAAATAACAAGGCACGCGTTTCAAGATGTAGGTCTGATAAATCTAAAGAAACTCATACTGCGCGAGTGCAAGTTGTTAACGATTCAGAGGAATGGCTTAAATGGCCTGGCTATTATGATAGAACTTGATTTATCAAGGAATGACTTGAAAGTCTTATACTCCGACACATTTAGAGAAACATCAAAAATCAGATGGATCCTCCTTAATGATAATAAGCTCGAGAAGTTAGAAGATGGATTATTCAACAACTTACCATTCCTGCAGAGAGTAGATTTGAGCAACAACAGAATAGTCCAATTGGGTATGAAAACATTCATGAACGTACCCAAATTGAATATCTTAAGACTAGACGGGAATAAATTGGAATATCTCAAGATTGATACATTGAGTGCATTGACATCGCTTTCAAACCTGGATGTGCATGACAATCCTTGGCGATGTGACTGCTACTTACAACCTTTTAGAAACTGGGTGATCAGCAAAAACTTCTATACGTCTCCTATATCGTGCGTAGAACCACTCAAAGTCCATGGAAAGTTGTGGAAAGAGCTAGACTCCAGCGATTTTGCATGCAAACCCAGCATCGTATATCCTTCAACGAGCACAACTCTACGATCTTCTGACACCAATATTACTTTATCTTGCCAAGTTAATGGAAATCCTCTCCCAGAAGTGAACTGGGTGCTGAATGCTCAAATAATAGATGGTACTTATCGATACCAGGGAGAGCTAAAGTATTACATCACACAATTCAATATGGAAAACAGCAAATGGGTGAACTTAACCATCATTGATGTTGGCAGTACTGACAATGGAGAGTACTTATGTGTCGCTAAAAACCCTGGAGGAGTCGAAGAAAGAAGTCTAACTTTAGCCGTTACTCATAATGCTCCGGGTATTATTCCTCAAAGCGACATGCCGAATAACATGCTTCCAGTATTGATAGGCGTATCTTGCACGGCAGCAATTTTGCTGATAATCTTAGTGATTCTATGTTACTGCTGCTGCAGAAGACGAGGCACAGATAAAAAGAAGGCAGATACGTCAAACGGTGATGCGTTGATTGAAGGATCAGTAATTCCTGAAATGGAGAAGAGTTTGATTACGGCTGTGAATCCGGTAACAAAACCACCGAGGAGGTATGATGTGCCGCCGTCAATCACCAGCGGAGCGACCGAGATGTCAGAGTTGAACAAAACATTGCTGGACAATGATTCTGTGTTTGGTGAGTAATTTATTTTAATAATTGTAGATCTCATAAATAATAATTATAAAATACATATTCTCTCAATATTTTATGAAATTCAGGTCTCATTCAGGCTTTGCTACTATAAACAAAACTATTAGATTAATTTAACTAAGTTGGTCACAAAGCTCGCACCTTAAATGAGTTTATGTACTTTGGCAAAACAAATGTCCTGCTTGACCAACAGCTTTTCAAAGCACTAATTAAATTTTTCTCTTTGTTTCAGCTCATAACGAAGATGAGAAACGCTCACTTGACTTTGAACAACAAGCGAAACGATCCCACGACGCCCTCAACGTTGAATACGGGCGCACCGACGGCCGAGCATATCCGCCTGACCTCCTCTCATTCCCTCCGAGGGCTGCCCAGATATCGCCAGCAGCTAGCAACGCGTCCACCGTTCCAGACACTACCAGACTACCACCACAGCTAAATCCCACCAGCCCAATCCACTCACCAATATACGGTATGACACCGAATGCAAATCTGTTTAGAACACTACCTTATTCACGCTCTCAGTCTCCATTTACGGCGCCAATCACTCCTCCAGTTGTCACGCCCCGACAAGGATATGTGACTATACCCAGAAGACCTAGAGTACCCAGCTGGTCTAGCACTGCAAGCACTGCAATTCTGCCCAGCTCTGAAGCTCAAGAGCCGTTGTATGACAATTTGGGGCTAAGGACAACGGCAGATGGCAGTTCAGTACTGTCGTTAAACAAAGCTGGGCTAGAAGCCCCGTTCTCTCCAATGAGAAATAGGCCTTTGCCGGCTACTCCTACTTCGTACCCGCCTCCCCATCCAGTATACTACGCGCCTATTGAAGAACAGGAGCCGGCTCCGTCTCCCGTCCCTCAGCAGCCTAATCCTCGCAACAGCATCAGCTCCCAGTTGTCGGCACAACTTTCCACTCCGGGCCCTCAAGAACCGATCAATCCAAGAATGAGCTGGACAGCGAAGAATACTTCCACACCCCAACCAGAACCTCGTAAGGTCTTATTCAGTGAAAAGAGTGACACACAGTCACACATTTCGGATAGTAGCACTTTAAGTCGGAGAGGAAAGCCGGAGACTGGATCTCTAAGGCGAATCCCAAGGGTAGAGAAAGAAGAGTATACTTCTCCATCCAAAGACGATGGAAAGAAGAACGATAATGTGTCCCTTAACCAGTCGGGGACTTTGGGCAGGAGTGGAAAGATCCCACCAAGGCCACCTCCCAAACCCAAGAAGAAACCACCAACCGAAGTGAATCAAAACGAACCGTTGTTTGAAGACGAAGGCGAGGACGGCACGGAAGTTTAGTGATTTAAAACTGAAAGTTTACCAAAGTGCCAATGAGCTTTTAGTGAGTTAAAGAAACTTCTGTCGGGCCATGATATCAGTGAAAAGACGTATTAACGATTAGTTCTCCGCGGTGCTCCTCTTATCTCAAGTTCGTGCTAGATTTTTTACTATCGCGTAAAATTTATGGACCATTTTTAATGTAACCTTCGTAATGTCGGCCGCGTGTATGCTTGCGTTTAAGTATTTATTATTTTGTGGTACTGTTACGTTTAGGATCGGATCAGTAGTTATCCGCTTGCCGTAGTATGACTATTTTCAACCATTTTCAAGACTGATTATTCTAAATTGACATTTCCGTGTGTGGTGTGAACGGTTTCAAGCAGATTGCGAACGTTTATTATTAAACATGAATGTTATTTAATTATTATAGTTCATCAAAAATCTTGTATTAAGTATTAATGGCAGAAATAGTGTCCATCTAAATGATTTAATATAGCCTAATCACATTAAAAACTAAAGTAATAGCACCTGTGTAAAACCTGAATTCTATGTAGTTTTCTGCTTGAAACTGTTACTCGCTCGCACAATATTCGACATTCCCTGAAACATTCTTGAGAGTTTTGTTTCCAACGATAGCATTAGTAGAATGATTTCCAACTGTTATACTGAAGACTGAAGTAATAAGTCGCTTTTTAACTGTTGATAAGGTCAACAGTTTGGAAAAAGCGAGCCTTGTGATTGGTTATTTCTGTTATGTCTTTGTTAGTCTGTATGTTGCGTATATTTAAGGTTCAAATACCGTTTTAAATAGTTATAACAATGCTTTAGCAACTTTTTGTTGTATATTTACGTAACTTGACAAGGGTGGAATGTATGTGTTATGAGTAGCTTATCTAGTTGGATGAACTATATAATATTGGTATGTGTTATCAAGGTCAACATTTATTTCATATTTTGAATCATAAAAATACGCAATTCACATACGTAATCATTAATCGGTCATCCCCCACTAAAATATTTAACTTCGTTCTTTTCTAAGTTAACCCTATTTTAGTTTGTAGTCCGAGGCTGTTATACCTATTTTATTTTAACTAACCCCTCTAATCTCATCCATAGAGAAATTTGTTGTAGTTTTTGGGTGCAAATAATCACATTGATCAGGATTACTTTTACCGATTATAACATGGAAATATGGTTCTTTCGGTTTAATTTTCAATTTAATTAAAATTTAAATTGTTTTCATTTTTATTTTATTTTGTGAATCGTCTTTGTTACACAATATTTGAATTTGGAAAGCGAACGATGGTTAGACATACGTAGTATCTCTACGTCGTCTGTGGATTAGACTCATAAATTATTCTTTTACAGTTTGCAATAAGTACTTTATGGTTGCTGTCATGTACGTCAAGTGCGAGATTATTCGTGAGCTATCCGTATACTTTACAGTCTACCCCCGCCCCGAATTTATTGACGTACTATAACTTTATCAAACGTCATACAGGGCCCCAAGTCTGCTAACACAATCGATTCGTAATCGAACAGCAACCGCATAGTAACTGTCACCTTTGACAGATATTGTATGGGATATCTGTCAAAAGTGACAGCTACTATGCAGTTGCTGTTCGATTATGAATCGATTGTGTTAGCAGACTTGGGGCCCTGTACTGCGCAAAGCAAAACTCTTTTGCGCCGCACTATATGACGTTTGATATACTTATAAAGCGTATAAATTCAAGGGTATGTATTTAGACATTTTGTATCGAGAATTAAACGTTTCAAATACCATCCGCTAGAGGCGCTGTTCAATTCTCCGTACATAGTGTCTAAATATATACCCTCAAATTTATAGAAAGTTATAAAGCTATTATAACGCACTTGTTTCTCTTAAAAAGTTCTTTATAATGCTATTGTATCTGTCTATAAATTTGGGGGATAGACTATAAAGTGTACGGTTGGCTAACGAATAATCTCGCACTTAAAGTACTTGACCATTATGTCATATTCCCGGAAAATAGTTCCTACCTACAATGGTTTTACACGAGTTAGCTAAGATGGGCTTGGTAGCTATTCTGCCTAGTTATTTATTTAGGAACCGCATATGTTACTGGTGCATATTTTTTAACAATCATTTTGTGTCTATTTATTTTTTAAATGTCTTTTGCTTGACGAAAAAGCATCCTAGACGTGAATAAGTACGCTCCTTCATGTTATTACAGACTTTTAAGTATTTCTGTTTTGTATATAGCACACATCCTGACAAGTACGAAATTAATACAGAACATTTGTAAGTTACTTGTAAAAATAATGAACTGTGAAACCTTCGAGCCAATTGCTGACTTTTTGTCAAGTAAAAGATTTATTGTTTTAAGTTTATAACAAGTACATGACAAAGTTGTATTTTAAATGAAATGTTTTTAAACGTTTTTGTGATTTTATGTCTTTCTTGAAACGTGCATAAAACGGCTGTAAACATGGCCTACATATGTAGAAAGCATTTTTAAGTTTAACTTAAGTGAAATATGTTTTGTGTCCAAAAATATACTATGTGTAATATAAATGTCAAAAGTATAATATCTGACACTCAACTTCATAAGCCTATATTTGACATAATAAAACTGTGGAATGAAATAAACTTCGGCTAAAAATATGCTGCAACATTTTCTGTAAATTATTATTATTTTTGTTGATTTAGTTTTGCACTTTTAAGCATTGAATTATTATCTATACATATAAATAAAATTGGAGTGTCTGTTTGTAATATTAAAATAACCGCTTTTTACTAAGTGCATTTGGATGTATACACGTTACCTATACCGAAACAACATTTTTTACAATTTTTGTCTGTCTGTCTGTCTGTCTGTCTGTCCGTCTGTCTGTCTGTCTGTCTGTCTGTTTGTTCCGGCTAATCTCTGAAATAGCTGGACCGATTTTGACGGGACTTTCACTGGCAGATAGCTGATGTAACAAGGAGTAACTTAGGCTACTTTTATTTTAGAAAAAAAAAATAGGATCTCACGAAAAAAAATTAAAACCAATGTTGCAGCGCAGCGCCTGATTAAGTTTGATAGCAACACCTGCAATGCTTCCCGCGGGCTCAGAATGGGCGAGCAGGCTGTTGTCAACGGTTGTCTTTGTAAAATACCACGCGGACGAAGTCGCGGGCAACAGCTAGTATTATTAATACGTCATCGCTCACAACGAATTTCGGTGTCATATCCGAATGTGACGGTACATTCCTTTTTTCTTTTTGGCCTTTTTCTATTGCGGTACAATTTTAATATGTGCTCGAAAATATTTTTGTTGTTTACCGATCAATTGCCGTGCACCATGACGGTTGAGGGTAAGAACTCTTGGTAATGTCATCAGTGAGATGGAATGATGATGATGAGATTAATGGCCGATGAACTATAATTTACATGGTTTTTTTTTCACCAATTTTTACTATTATTCCGATATATTTCTTTGATATTTGGCATAATATACAAAAGATAATTTATATAAATTATTGCAGTATATTAATAGCCCCTTACTGTTTGCAAACATGCGTTCTCACGCCGCGTTTTGGCAAAATGCAAATTAATGATCGCGTTTGAACTGCCGCGTCAAATATTATTCGCGCTTCAATATTCAACCATTTATTATTATTTTGTAAAGTGTACTGCGTACGATATTTTTACAATGTTTACTGTAGACATCCAGTTTTATATAGTTTTTAAGGCAATGTAAATACAGACATTATTAAAAGTGATTAAAGCTATATTTCAGTATTTTCTTGTTTTCATTTGTCATATTTTAATATGACATCTGACTTCAAAACCTATTTGAAGTAAATGTCATCAAACAAATAATAATCTGTTGAACAGTTATTAAACACAGTTACGACAACCTTTTTAATAGGCCAGCTGCGGTATGAATTGGTTGTGAGATTTGCAGCAAGTAAATGTAAATGGCCGCAACCAGACTAGCCGTGCAGCCTCGCGAGGCGGCTGAGATGACAGCGTGAGCGTTTGCCTCCAGCGATTTCATCTGTCGCTTGTTTGTTTCTTTGTCAATCCGCGTGCACCATGTACCCGAGGCAGTCTTGCGAGGCTGCGAGGTCAATCCTTTTCACACCCGCCTTAAAGTGCGTCCCCTACAATACATTACTATCACAGCGCGGCTCTGCCTCAGAACTTGTCATCGACGTACATCTGCAAGCGTAAGCCGTGAATCAATTGCTTATTACATAGATGAAATACCTGCATTGCGTTCAGGCAAATTTTAAATTGATTTTTTTTTTCAATCTAGAATTTTATCATCTGTTGCATAATGGTCAGTCTGACAGATGGGCGGCGGGCACGGGTTTAATCTCGGTCATTCGTACCCGAGAATAATGGCCAGCCAACCCTCCCGGCTTAAAATATTTGATGGCAAATGCCACCCTTTTTGTACCAATTATGCGCATCGGCCCGTTTCTGCTCTCGTTAGAGAACCATTGTTCGTGCTGGCGGTGCTTGGAAATTGTGGGTAACACTATATCACTACAGCCTGTCTTGCGATATTTTTAGCGATTAAAAACAGTATGTATTGTCATGTTTCTAGACATTTTGTTTTTATAAAACGTCGTTCATTTATCATGGACATTGACGTGAATACATATTTGTGTATATGCACATTATAATATGGAGCTAACATTTTCGAAAATAGCATGAGTAAGTATTAATATCGCCAGACGAACTCATCACCTGTACGGTCCCACACTAAGCAACGCTTGTATTATGGGTACCGCACAATGAACTAGGGCCGAACCCAGTACATAAAACTTATATAGATATTAAACAGCCTTGACTCTACAAACATTCGTGCTCATCACACAAAGTTTGTCGTTAACCAGAATTCGAACCCGGAATTCTCAGCGTAGAAGACAGGGTCACTACCAACTGAGCTAATCAGGTCCTCAAACTTTGTTTAGCTCCCACTAGCCAAATCCCGTAGACACGAGATAATTACGGCAGCCCCAGGCTCTATGTTACGATATTATATTACATCCAAACAATATCGCAGAGCTTTAAATGATTAGATATTACAAATTGTCTATTATTCGCTACCATATTTTAGGTCAGTGTTCGCTACTCCCATAACAATTTCAATTAAATTCAAAGCGGACAATGACAAATGAATTGGCTAAAGGAATCACCACTGTTCTGTCTATGGGGGATCTTTCATTATTGTAATCCAACTAGCTGCCCACGCGACTTAGTACACGTGGACTAGGCCCCAAGTATGCGAACACAATCGATTCATAATCCCATACAGTATCTGTCAAAAGTGACAGTTAATATGCTGTTGCTGTTCGATTATGAATCGATTGTGTTAGTAGACTTGGAGCCCTGGTATTGTGATGTGCCCTTGCCTGGGATCAAAAATATCATATAAAATTGACCCGGTAGGTAAGTAAACATAGGAAGGTAAAAAATATTATATAAAATTGACCCGGTAGGTAAGCTATGATCATATGTTTTAGTAATAAATATGTGCGATGTCGCATTCAAGTCCACCCAGTAAATTTTGGGTGCCGTGGTTTGCTTATCCATTGATTTCCCGACATAAAGAGTTAGTTATCATCTTACCGAGTTTCATCAGAATCCGTCCAATTGTAATAAAAAATTGCTGATTCTTATTTTTCCATGAAAGAATATTCAATGTACACACACGTCTATATTACAATCCTACTATACAGCATGATTCAGGAAGGGTATACTAAGCATTGAACCTGCGCTGCGAACCTTTCAATATTTAGATTTAAAAAATATCAAGTTTGTTCCCAACAATATGACAGCTATTATTTTTCTTAACAACAACGAACGATAAAGTAGCGCAGGTTTCAGGGTTAGCATACCGTTTTGAATCACGCTGTATACAGATAGTGTAAACCAGACATTAAAATGGAATGACAAAATTTTCAACAATTTCCGGATGTAAACTTTTACTTTAACATTCCCCATTTACTGGATACTTTATCTTAAAGACCAAGGAATCAGTTGTCCGGCAGAGTTTAAATCCAGGGAGATTTTTACGGAGGATTGGCACTTAGACCGGCTAATGGAAGGTGTCCGCGATCGCCATCCACACACTTGTTAAAAGAAAAAAAAAATAGGGTAGGTTGGTTGAAAACCTTTTTGAAATTTTCAATCTTCAATGCAGTCATGGTATAATAATATGCTACACCCCCTCACTGAATCACGTTAAGACTCAGAGGAAAAATACAATAATAGCATACTATTATACCATGGATATAACTGTGTAAATAAAATGAGGTAAGTCTTTGAATTGCCATATCGCTAGTGTGGGTACATTTTTTTTAATGTCTAAGTTATTAGAATGAACTTCTTACACTTAATACATATTAATTGTAAAAGTAAATCCACTAATCATCATCCAAATAAATTATGGATGAAACAAAAACATTCCAACACGCTCATGAATTATTTCTAACAAAAGTTATCAAAACAAAAATTAATTTCATAGTTAAACCAAAGTTTCCTCGTAACTCCACTTTTAATTACTCGCTCTAACTAAAACTAATTCGTGCCATTGTCGTTTGTGAAAAGTTTGGGGGTTAGTTATAGAGTTATACAAACTCTGACCGAGTTGCAAGGAAATATATTTTCTTAGTTATTTTTTTAATCCTACCTGTGTGTTACCCAGTATATTGACAAGATAAATATTGTTTAATCATTAGGCCTTTACTTTCCCTCTGTGGGGTATGGGCTTCCCCCCCATGCGAGGGGGATTCAGGCCATAGTCCACCACGTTGGCACAGTGCGGGTTGACAGACTTCGCATGTATTCAGAGAACTATTCGGTTCGCTCACTATGTTTTCCTTCACCGTTCAACAAGTAAGTAATTTTAAGTCATGGTTGAAAATGTGATTCGCACATGAAATTAAAAAAAACTGTTCAAATCATTGGAATTACTTATAAACAAAGATTTTCAATGGATAAACATTTAAAAAATATAATCTTTTACAGTACTATTTTCATTTCACCCACATGGGAACTCTTCTTTAAATACTGACTTCACAGTTGATTGACATTCACGAGGCGTGCTGCTTACCCCAGAGACGACGTGAAGATTTATAAACATCATCATTTCCCAGGGGACAGGCAGTACATTTCCGTACGAGTGCGACAACCGAGACGATAAAAAATACAATTTGATACTTACGACTCACT